>OX030949.1:103988468-105203468 GCA_943735915.1 Pherbina coryleti
TTGTGGGGGCTTCCAGTAGGCCTTTATTGGCGTATCGTATTTTTAATCCTAGCGCTAATACTCAGCGAGTAATAATTCCATGTAACAAATTTTCAGTTGCGTTGCTTACGCAGCTCCCACTACGTCCCTATGCCGTATTAAATTTTTTTTTTATTTTTTTAATATAGCCAAGGAATTAACCTTTACGGTCACACTATTTTTTTAATCATAGCTCTTATACTCAGCGAATAACAATTCAATGAAACGCAGATGAATTTTTAAAAAATTCATTTTTCAACTTTTTTGGAAACTAGAGCAGTATAACGTAACTTCGTCACGTCAAAATTTTCTTTTTTGAGCGCATTATGACGAGAAATACTGATTTATATGAACCTTAAAAGTCATAATGTGTGGTGGCAGATTTCAATGTGTACTCAATACAAGAAAATCACAAAACTTCTGTGTGCAGATAATGAAGTCAGTCCATAGGTTTTTCCCACTGTCTAGTTTGATAAGGTATTCAGACTGGATTAAATATTAATCACAGATATTCTCAGAAGATTGAAATCGTCTATAAGTTGAAGTTGTCTATTGAAGTCTTATCTATAAGTTATCTACCGCATATACAAAAAAAGAGTTGATCCGATCGTTGATCGAGACGTCCAGTATGGTTCGTGTAACCAATAACTTGATCAGCGAATTCGATTTCCATCTAAGCAGATCTCGACTCCGAAATATCCTTCTTCGCTCCAACGCCACTTGTTACCCCTCTCTAATGTCTTCTTACAACCAAGATATCTTCATCCATTGCAAATGAAGATACTCACTGCTCATTTTAAGTTTTTAGTTTAAGTATTTAAATTGCTTCTATAAAGCTTTATCAAATAAATAAATAAATAAATTGGTTTTTCATAGTAAATTCTATTAACCATTAAATCTGGCAATGCTGAACTTGAAATTTAAAAAATTGTATTTGAATTGAAAAAATTGTTAACCATTAAATATTGAATTTTAAATGTGAAAATTATTTTCGAAATAAAAAAAGGTTTAATTTTATATTTAAAATTTTGAATTTGATTTGTTTGTGAAGTTAAAAACCTCTGCATGCCTGGAGTGGCGGCGAAAAATCAATAATTTTGAGTCCCGTCAAGGTATTTGAACAAAATTTGGTATACAAGCTAAGATACTGCGTACCCATTGTCGTAATTATAGTGTTTTTTGAAAAAGTTGGAATATTGCATTCAAGTATACATTTCTCAAAAATAGGAAAATCCATATGCAAAACAAATGATAATTATTCCTTCGCCAAATTTAAGTAATACGTTAACACTATAGCTAATACCACCAAAATTTAAACTATTGGGTAACAATTAAAAGTTCTGTGCTGTCTCGGTTACAACTTAAGCTTCGAATATCCTTCACACAGGACACTGTGGATAAAAATCGTGAGTGGGGTCGTGCTTAGCAATATATTGTTAGTTTAAGCCTATACTTACTTTCATTTCCACAATTAATAATTTTTAATGTATTCCGAAATCGTTAATTAATTATTTGTCCATGATTAATAACGTTAATTAATTATTAATTTTATTTAAAGTTACATTTACTATATCTGTTTAGTTGAATGGCAAATGTGATTGAAATTGAGGTCAGATGCTTAAAAGTCATTTGTACGCCAAAACGGCAGCTAGAGCAGCTAAAAACGTATGAATTGATTTCAATGGGTCTTATATATTATCAAGGCATATGTCTCTATTCACCGCAAAGGCCCGCGTGAGAGATGATATCCACAAAAGTTATATTCTAAAAAAAAATAATATGAGATTAGTCTATGTAAAATTCATAAAACCCAGCAAACATAAGGTTAATATTTTGGAGAATGCAACTTACAGAAACATAATTTTATGAAAATCCAATGGTAGTTTTATTTTTTAATGTTTGCTTTGGTGAAAAATTCACCTTAAAGATATTCATTTTAGGCACTAAAAAAAATTTCTTTACATTTTTCAAGTTTGATATCCTTTTTTCATAACAAAATTATCAAATCCTGAAAAAAATATGTTGCTCTATTCAGTAATATTCCTTATTTGCAAATATAATAGAGAAATTAAAACTTTCGTATGTTGAAAATTATATTCATTGTCACCAATTTCCCACTGTGCGACGATTTGTTCCAAACTAAATGCCATAAAATATTCTTTTAAACAAAAAAAAAAAAAAAAAAAAAAAAAAATCAAGTGAATAATTCAATCGCCATTGCATCGTTCAGATCGGTTTAATTGTACTCAAAATTAAATATAAGTATCATAAAAAATTAAACATAAAGTAAATTAATGTAAAAATATGTAAAATATGTAAAAATGTCAAAAAAATACATTTTTTAATCTGTTAACCAAATATTTGGTGGCGTCCGTGGCGTAGTTGGTTAAAGTGCGTGGCCTCTATGTCAACGAACCTTGGAGACCCGGGTTCGAACCCCAGCAGCGACAGAAAATTATTTGAATTAAAATAATTTTTCTGTACGGCCGCCAACTCTCTGCAGACAATGGCAAACCTCAGAGAGTAATCAAAATGCCATGTAAGGCTTCTTTGAGAACAACAACATTCCGTTCATCGCCGTTCGGAGTCGGCGTAAAACCTGTAGGTCTGGTTCTTGGTCAATTGTGTACAAACTTAATAACACGCAAAACACAATTAATCAAATGAAGCTAGGTCAAGGTTCTTTCAAGGGCTGAAATGGCCAGTTATTTATTATTATTTTATAACCAAATATTTGAATTAGTGGGTATTTAATTTGTTTTTATTTTTGAAATTATTGTCATTTTTTATGGATGCGACACTTTTTTACTCCCCTGAACTGCGAATTGTCTGTAGGTTATTTTGGTCCCTTCTTAATAAAGTGTAAATTTTTCTTTGCGCGTATTTAAAACAACCCACTAATTGATCTTGTAATATAAACAATTAACAAACTCAACAACTAGGTTTCAAAATTTCATGTGATTGCCATATGGTACAGTATACAGCAATGTAATTGATTATTTGATCATAACGCGCATGCGCAACACTTCAAGCTGGCTTCCTGTAACTCAGAGTTACGCACTCCGAAATAGCAACCAGCTTAAATTGTTCAACGTTTGAATTTGTTGATTCGCATACAAATCACCATGCAACGTTTTCTATAATTAAAAGAATATATAATGCGTGGCGTTGTGCATGCGCACCGATTTGTAAGCTACGCAGCTCGTCTGCTACAGCCCGCAACCGCCTGTTGCAGCACTGTTGCAGTTATGGTATGCTCACTCCACAATAATTCTTTACGGTCAGTTACGGTGCGGGGGGTTCATTTGTTGGTAATGTTGGCAAGAGGGCAACTCTTGCCTCTGAAATAAATTATAAATCAATTTTATGAATTATAGATCCTCACCATACCGACGGCGCAGATATTTCTTAGCATAAGTGCTTGATTATATGTTTCTGTGATTCTTTTTTTATTTTTATTGGCGCAACAATGTTCTAGTGTGCAAGTTGGTTGTATGGTTGATGTTCATCTGGACACGCCCTTCTGTAGAAAACCGTGAAACTGAGAAAATAAAAAACATTGCGTACCAACATATTGCAAATATAGTGTTAAACGAGTGTAATTGTTGTAAAGTCTGATGTCATTCCTTCTGGTTTTAGAATATGTATTATATATTGTTAACATATTTAACTTTGATTCAACGTGTCTTATTATTGGGAAGCTTTTTTTTCAAAAAGGTCGCGTTTCTATAGAGAACTAAAGTATTATAATCGATGCCCAAGATTAAGTAGTTGATTTTATAGGTCTACTAATTGTAACCAGAGAATATGGAGGGGAGGAAGTAGTGTTGGAGCGAAGAAGGATATTCCGGAGGTTACATTTGCTTGGATTAGATGAATATCGATTTCGGTGATCATATTATAGGTCAAACGAAGCAACAGATCAGCGTAAGGAGATAGATTGGGACTATCAGAACTGGGAAGGCCACGTAAAGCGAAACGAATGTGTCTGCATTGTACGACTTTGATACGTTTCGACTGGGAGTAATAGAAAGGGGACCATATATGACTAGCAAATTTAAGGATAGATTTTACAAACGTGGGATAGAAAGATTTTTTTACCTTATGGATTTGAGAATTCTCCAGGACAATATTTCACAAAACCCCAAGAGTTTTCAGTATTTGTCGTTTTGCTAAAATGTAAAAAACATAGTTTTGTGTGCTCGGAATATGTCACCTTTTGTGCCAACAAAACACAATTTACGTGAGAGTTTACTTTTATGCTTTCATTTGAATAAAATTCGGCTGAAGGCAATCGAATGCTGCAAGAAGCTTACGAGGAACATGCTTCATCGATTTCCACTTGTGATTTTTATAGACGTTTTAGAAGTGGTGATTTTAATGCCGAAGACAAATAGCGCGAAGGGCGGCTAGAAAAGTTTGAGGATGCCGAATTGGAGACTATATTGGATGAAGACTCTTGCCAAACCCAACAAGAACTCGCAAAAGCATTGGGAGTGACTCAACAAGACATATCTGTTCGCTTAAAAGTCATGGGAATGATCCAAAAGGTAGGACATTGAATGCCATTAGAAGCCGAGAGACGTCGAACGCCGTTTTTTCACTTATGAACAACTGCTCCAACGGCAAAATAGAAATAATACGATTTTTGCATCTTATTGTGATTGGTGATGAAAAAAGGGTTAATTACGATAACCCCAACCGCAAAAAAAAATCATACAAGCGTTCCTGCCACACGACTAAATCGACGCCAAAACCGAATATTCACAGTGGCAAGGTCATGCTTTGTATTTAGTGGGTTCAATTGGATGTGGTGTACTATGAGGTGCTACAACCGGGTGAAACCATCACAGGGCAACCCTATCGAACTTAATTGATGTCTTTAAGCCAAGCTTTGAAGCAAAAACGGCAAAAACGGAATACGAGCAAAGGTACGAGAAGGTTATTTTGCAACTCTCGGCCACTTATTCAACATACCTTGAAACGCTGAAATGGGAAGTCCTACCCCACCCGCCGTATAGCCCAGACATTGCAACTTCTGTCTACTATTTGTTTTTGTCGTTGGCGCATTGAGGATCAGCACTTTCGCTCTTTTGAAGAACTCAAAAATTAGATCGATTCGTGGATCGCATCAAAAGACGCATTGTTTGTTTGAGATGGTATCCGAAAATTGCTAAATAGATGGGTAAAAGTAATTGCTAGCGATGGAAAATACTTAGAAAACTTAATTTATAATAAATTTTTCACAATAAAGCGTCAAACTTGGAAAAAAATCCTTTAAAACTTTTTTGTGTACCAAATATATTATCGATACGGTACCGAAAATTCAATTCCTTGTCGCAATTGATAACTGAAAGGTATTTGTTGAGGGAAATGGCTCACCCAATATTATGTGAAAAGTTATTAAAGGATATTAGGTAGCTTTCAAGAATAGATGATAGCTTTACATTTGTTGAAGTTGAGCTTTAGAAATTTTTTTGCTTCAAGTAGAAAAACTGTTTCAATCATCTTGAAGGCGGTTGGAGTCAGCAATGATACGCATCTGTCGATTAATTTTTATATCCTTAACATAGACAGAAAGGTTCGATTCATTGATGATACCTCTACATCGGTTATAGGACGATTAATAAAGGACCAATGTGGCTGTATGAAATTTGGATCTGGAAAATTTAAAGATGACATATTCAAAATCTTCAAAGTAAGATTCACTCCACGCAATCAACAACGACTGTAAGCTAAAAACTTTAAGCTTCAGAACGATGATTTTTTCGATTTTTCGATTATCTGGCGCTTACAGCCGAAGGTCGGTTTTGGCCTCGTATAAGAAATTGCGCCAGCCATTTCTGTTTTGCGCTTGCTGGCGCCAGTTGGAAACACCAAGCGTAGTCAGGCAGATTGGACCGAAGATCTTACGAAGGATCTTTCTCTCGTAGGCTCCCAAAGTCTTTTCATCAGAACTGCTCAACGTCCAGGTTTGTTCTGAATATAATAGGACGGGCATGATTAGTGACTTATAGAGCGTGACTTTTGTTCGTCGGGAGTGGGCTCTGCTTCTCAATTGCCTACTCAGCCCAAAGTAACACCTGTTGGCAAGATTTATCCTTCGTTTTATCTCAATACTGACATCGTTGAAAGAGTTTACGCTGGATCCCAGGTAGACGAAGTCCTTAACAACCTCGAAGGAGATTTTGTCAACAGTGACGTGGTTTCCAATACGCTGGGACTGTTTTTTTGTTGACACAAGGTATTTCGTCTTATCTGCGTTCGACTCTTTCACAAATCTAGAGAATGCTTCGCAAGTAGTATGGCCAATGATATCGATATCATCAGCATACGCCAGCAGCATAATACTTTTCTAGAATATCGTGCCAATGCGTCTCAATTCAGCAGCTCGGATAATCTTCTCCATCATCAGGTTGAAAAAGTCACACGATAAGGAATCACCTTGTCTGAAACCTCGTTTGGTATCGAATGGAGGAGTGAGATCCATCCAGATTTCAACTGTGCTGCTGGTGTTGCTCAGTATCATTCTGCAAAGACGGATGATTTTTGCAGGAATACCAAATTCAGACATGGTGGAATATAAATGATTGCTTATTGGACTGTCAAAGGCGGCTTTGTAATCGACAAAAAGATGGTGTGTGTCGATTTGTTTTTCTAGGGTCTTCTCCAAGATTTGTCGGAGCGTAAATATCTGGTCTATGGTGGATTTTCCAGGTCTGAAGCCACACTGATAAGGTCCAATCAGCTGGTTTACGATGGGCTTCAGTCTTTCACATAATACGCTCGACAGGACCTTATATGCGATATTAAGAATGCTTATCCTACGGTAGTTGGCGCAAATTGTGGTATCGCCTTTCTTGTGAATTGGGCAGAGCATACTGAGGTTCCCATCATTTGGAATGAAATCTTCCGACCATATTCTGCATAGAAGCTCATGAATGCATTTAAATCGACCTTCGCCTCCATTCTTGTGCTTCTCCACATGGCCGCTGTAGTAGATATCACAGGATGCTTGTCGTGAACAACTCTCTCCTTTCCATCGCATATCTTGGATTGCAGTGATATCAGCTTTGTATCTTTCTAAGATATCTATCAGTTGGATAGAGGCACCATCCCAATTAAGGGTTCGGACGTTCCAAGTGCATATCCGTAAATCGTTGTCAGTTTTTCGTTTGCGATAGTCGTCATCAGATTTGGGGATCATTCTTATCATTTTTCTTTTGCGTTTCATTGAAATGTGTTTTTACGTGGCGGGCTTCAAACCCAACGCACATCCCTTTAAAGGCAGCGAGCCCGCCACTCAGATTAGCCGTCAAACTAACGGTTGCCAGTTTGCCGTTTCTAGAGGACACCACGTAGAGGTTTGAGTCGCCTTGAGACGAGTTCGACATGGATAATGCTGGCCAGGTTCAGGCAGTCAGACACGTTGCCATGTGAAGATCGCCCCCTTGACCCTCACGCGTTGCCTTGTGAGGATCGTCCTTAGAATGAATAAATTGACAGCTGTCAACTGCCAATAAATTTTTTCCACTTCACTTCCTACACGGAGAAAAATCGCGGCTTTTAACTTGTTTGGAGGTAAACAAAATATGTTTGTGGATGATGTTTCAAATAAAGTTTTATTTAAAATTATCAAGAATTTGTTCAGACTGGAAGATAATATCTTTGTGACACCTGAATTGAAAGAGAGTTTGCAGATAAAGTTCATTAAAAATGTGTGATGTTTAGTTTTAACAAACTTTTTCTGTATTTACTCTTTGGTTTTAGCAACAATTTGTTCAGATACAAACAAAATATGTTCGGAAATAGTGTTGCAAATAAATCTTGTTTGGATCCAAACATACTTTGTTTAAAATAAAAAGAGCAAAAGGAGAGCAGTATGCTTATTATTTCAGACTCTAAACAACATTTGTTTGCATCTAAATCAGTGTCGATCAAAATTAGCTCGAGAGCTAACAGCTTTTTCTGCAACGTATAGGTATATAAAATTTTGCGCTGCTAAAAAGCTTTCAGTCTGCAGGCAGACTCCAAGCAGAAAGGGTCACGTCACTTTGTTCGCTTAATTTGATTATAATTACGCAATTTTTGTACACCTAAAAGAAAACATTAAGAAGTAAAGCACAGTTCAGTTAACTATGATTCTTCGGAAACGCAACACTTTGTAATGTAAGCGATGATTGTATGCAATTTTATATTTATTTTGTTTTTAGTTAATACCGAAAAATGTTGCTATTTACGTATGTATATTTAATATATGTAAATAATTCAGCATACTTTTGCTGTTTTCAATTAAGAAATAGCTGTCAGCAAAAAAGAACTTGTAAATGCAAAATAAAAAAGATTGGGATGAAAACTAAGGTTAGTGCAATTCATAAATTTAATGTTTGCCTAAATACAAGGTTTTTACTCTTTCCAAATTTTCTTTTAGATGAAAGTGTTTACTTGCTTGCCGCAAAGGACTTAAAAATAAAATTGAATATTTTTTCAATTCGAAGAATAAGATCGCCTCTTCACCAACATACTTGTTTCAGCATTTGTAGACCTATAATTAGTCAATTCAAATTCTGATAAACTGAATCATATTGTCGCCTATAATTGAAAAAGTCATAACTTCAAAAAAAATCGAATTATTGACTTTTCAAAATAAATTTAATTAAAGAAACCTGTCTTACTGAATTCTATACTAATATTTATTGATTAGCTTGTTAATCAACAAAATGCATTAGAAGGAGTGGTTGTTCAATCTGAAATATGTGTCTTTTTATAAAGTTTTCGTCTTTTCCTAAGAAAATATAAAAAAATGTTGCTGCGGCTTTTTGGATTTTGGGTGATGATATCTTCATATATAAATCATGTCTATCTAACAAATCTTCACTGTGATTTTAGATTTCATTCAGACCAGTTGATTTTCGTTTACTTTGCTCCGCATTAAGATTATTTTAAAAAAATTGATTTTAGAACTGTGAAAAAATGTTTTTAGAAAGGTGGGTAAAAGATTATTTTTTTATAAAAAATAGTTTAAGCGAAGCTCAGTGCTTAGTATGCTTTAAGGTGTTGGCTCAGGTGAAAATATCCAATATCAAGAGGCATTACATTACACAACATGCTGAATTCCATAATGTAGTGGGAGGGGAGAGACAGGAAATACTTATTGACTTAAAACGTATGTTTTTTGAAAAATTCAATGAATTTAACACCAATAAGAAGAAAAACGCAGTAATAAGTCAGTCGGTAACCGATATAAATTTTGTCCAATTAAAAGCTTCTTATGTTATAAGTCTTGCTTTAGGGAAGAGGTGCAGGCCATTCGAAGATGGAATATTCTTTAAAGACTTAGCCAAAGAAGTTTTTGAGTGTTTTGGTGAAAAAGGTAGAGAGTTTAAAGACATTTTTGAAAGCCTAGCTTTATCGAGGTCAACAATCACTCGTCGGACTGAAACTTTGAGCGAATACTTATTTTCAAAAACTCAAAAAAAGAATGCGTGATTGCAAGTACTTTTCTATTTGCTTAGACGAGAGCACTGACGTTAATGATTGTTGTCAACTATTAATTTGTGTAAAAACTGTGAATGAAAATTTTCATTGCTCAGAAGAAATGCTAATAGTTGAGTCTATGCATGGAAACGTGAAGGGCAAAACAATTTATGATGTTTTAAATAGTAAAATCTTTTCATTTGCAGACATAAATAATTTATCTTCGGTTTGTACCGATGGAGCTCACGTTATGACGGGGAAAAAAGAAGGGCTTATAGGTTATTTATTAAAGAACCAAATTGATGTACCCGTATTTCACTGTATAATACATCAACAAGCTTTGTTTGCCAAATCATTAAATTTATTGGAAACAATGAAAATATCCATTAAAATTATCAATAAAATTCGAGGTGGTCACAACTCTTTAAATCATAGAAAATTCAAAACATTTTTGGAAGAACTGGTGGCCGATTATGGTGATTTGCTACTTTTTACTGAAGTACGATGGTTGAGTCGAGGAAATAGCCTCAAAAGATTATTTCATCTGCGTTTTGAAGTTTTGTCATTTTTTGAGCTTAACCCCTCTCCTGGCTCGGATTTATTAGTTAACTCTTTAAAAGATCCTATTTTTAACTTGGACTTGGCATTTTTAACGGACATATCTGAATTTATCAATAAATTAAATCTAGTATTACAAGGGAAGCAAAAAATGATCTTTGATTTGGTTTCAGCCGTTGTAGAATTCCAACGACAGCTTACTATTTTATCTACTAAATTTAAAAACGGCAACCTAGAAAATTTAACAAGAACTGCAGAGGCTTACACTGCGTGTTGTAATGAAGTCAGCATGAACCGTTTTTTTGAAGTCTTTGATACATTAGAAACCAACTGTTCTAAAAGATTTCAAGATTTCCAAAAAATATCTGATTTAATTGAGCTAAATAACAATCCTCTAAAATGCAATATAGAAAAACAAAGCCCATCGATCCAAAGCGAGTTAAAAATTTTGCAAGAAGATTTAATGTTACCTATTGCAGACGGATGTGAATTTTGGAAAAATGTTGATGAGTCCCTTTATCCAACAATAAAAAATGCTATATATAAACTTTATTCGATGTTTGGAACAACATATATTTGCGAAAGCTCTTTTTCATTGATGAAAATAATAAAAAACAAACACCGAAATCGCTTATCGGACAATCATCTGCAAGATTTGATGCGCATAAAAATTTCCAATGACGATGTAGATTTTGACGAAATAATCAAAGATTTTAATAATAAAAATAATAATACCAAAAACAATAATAATAACAACACTAATAAACATATTTGGCGGCCGTGGATATAAAAAATCAACAACAATTGGTTGATTTGTTATCATGTCAAAAGTATGTCAGAAAATTTCAGGAAAAAAC
Organism: Pherbina coryleti; assembly: GCA_943735915.1. NCBI lineage: Eukaryota > Metazoa > Arthropoda > Insecta > Diptera > Sciomyzidae > Pherbina > Pherbina coryleti. The sequence goes on from OX030949.1 coordinate 103,999,379, forward strand.
TTTTCAAAATCAGTTTGAAATCGGTTTTTTTCATATCGTTTTCATGTTATTTGACCCCGTCTTAATTTTAATATTTTTTCCAGAAATATTAACATTATAAGAAGCAAACAAGGGCACTGCACATATTCAAAGTATTCAAAATATACCCATACGATATATATTCATATATAATAATAAAAAATCCAAAAACAATATAATATGAAATATATTATAAGCAAATAATCTATTACAAATAATTTCATAGTTTTTCGATTTGCGTCGATTTAATTCTATTTATGAACATAAAGCTTTCGGAAAGCTTTCAAATTGCTTTAACATTAGATTTCTTTCAGTGAGAAGCTTTAAGTGTTACACACACATCCAATCAAGTTTAGTTGTGTGCGTTTGAGCATCACTGATCTAAATGTAAAATATTTGCAACAATTGAGAGAAATGAGAAAACTTTAAGCCTCAAAAAAAATTTGTTTGCATATGAACAATAAATGTTCGAAATTTTAACTAAAAGTTTGAAATTTTGGCAACGTTGCAGCGTCTTTTGAAATTTGACAATGTTGTTAAATGAAATTCATTGTAAGAGTGTGAATTGCGTCGGAGAAGCTGAAGTTATTCTGTGGATATTAATTTGTAAAACGTAAGCAATTTGTTATTAATTAGAATTTTACTTTTCTAATTATTTCATTGTTTAAATTAAGATTTAGTAAACAATAAATGAAAATGCTAATTCAAGCCCCTTATGGTGAAGACAAATTATTTGTCGATATTCCTGAGCCATATATAAATATATGATGATTTTATTGCTGCAGGTATTGTTTGTGAATATTTTAAGTTTCAGTTTTCCGTTAAAATTGTTGTAGAATAGTTACTTATTTTGTACTTTATAACTTATTTAATTTTGTGATCTTAGCTACCAAAGAGTTTAAAATTGAAAACTCACACAACATTCTTCTTGAAGTAAATGGATGCAGGATAAAAGAAACGCAATTCAGGTCTGTCGTCCTACAGTTCTGCAATTCTCCAGCATTTGTGGTTGATATTGTTTTAAAAGGTAAATATATGGAATACAGCTGTGTGTAAAATAATGGTAGTGCCCTTATATTTAGAAATAATACTAGTCTAAAAAATTCGGATCTGTTAAATTCATTATTATTCCTATACGAACTTTCCCCACTGAAGGAAACTGAGTACAAATTTAGAAGCAGTGTTGAAAGTACATATAGGAATAATGATGAATTTAACAGATCCGAAATTTTTAGACTAGTATTATTTAACAAAACATGTCTTCATATAAGAGCACTACTATTTTTTTGCACACAGCTGTAATAGAACTGGAAGATGCTTTTTTTTCAATTCCAATTGAATCATTAATTACGCCACTTACATCACATATATGTAAAGTTAATGATATGAGCTTTATAAACTGGTTGTAATAAAAGTAATGTGTATTACATGTATGTATTTATAGTAATATTTTAATAAAAATGCATTGAAATATTTTAAAATAACAATAACATCCTTTTTTTAAAAACAGACTCATTCAAATAATATTTGTTTGACACGTAAGTATATTTCTTTAATGTGCAAAACTATAATATTCGGATAACTGCATGATGAAAACAAGGTTTGCTTGTATCTGAACAATTCCTTTTTAAGGTGCAAAAATGTAATGTTCGGGTAACTGTTTCATTCAAACAATGATTTTGAATGCAACAGTTTGTACCTGATCAACTCCTTTTTGTAGTGCAAAAATGTAATGTTCTGGAAACTGATTGATGCAAACAATGTTTGTTTGTACCTGAACATTGTCTTATTTTGGTCCAAAAATGTTATATTCGGATAACTGTTTGATGCAAATAATGTTTGTTTGTACCTGAACATTTTCTTATTTAGGTCCAAAAATATTTTATTCGGATAACTGAAGTTTGCAAACAATGTTTGTTTGTATCTGAACAATTCCTTTTTAAGGTGCAAAAATGTAATGTTCTGGTAATTGATTGATGAAAACAAACATTGTTCACTCACAAACATTATGTTATTGTACATCAAGAGAGAGAGAAAGATAAATTTACAAATTATATCTGCAAATAGAGAGTGAGAGCGTGTATTTCTGCAAAGTCCCATGCGTTCTCAATATGTGCCAAATAATAATGTGTTGCCAGCAGAGTTTGTTTGGGAAAGCGTTATAAATTTTCTGCGTGTAGGCATTTATATTCCTAAATATTTCGGAATATTTAACAGGCGTTCATTGGCTGCCTGGTTCCTGATTTTTATTCTACAAAACGTGAATTGACAGCTGATTCGACAGTTGGCAGCTGTCAAAACTCATTTCTGACGGAATCAGCGAAATCGGAATCGGAATGAACAACCCCGAGAACTTAAAGTGTCGCTTCGCTACTTTTTCCATTTCATATTCTTCCTAAAAATGTGCCCCTCAAAAGGTTAAGAAAGAATCATAAATTGTTTTTTTTTCTCCATTTACTCTTTTTGTTCTTTTTTTGTGAGTATAAACAAATGCTCACTAACGGATTAGTTATAGTCTCTTGCTTAACGCATTAGCTTTTACACAAACTTACTTCTTTTTGACAAAAACATCTTGCGACAAAACAACGATACATAATACCTACGTATTATTAGTCTATCATGTAGTAGATGCATTTATTATTGATTTCTTCTAAACCTTAACACTGCAGAAGATTTAAACGCAGAATCTGAGAATGCAGAAATTTTTAAATTCCACAAAAGCCCTGATACTTTGTTGGGACACTAAAAATAATTAGAAATGATTTGTCGCTGAAATAAATTTAAATTTTCAGCTCATTTAATTATTTCATCATGAGCGGCACTGCAAATAAGTTAATTGGCTTAAAGGCATGTGGGCGGACAACGCACTCTATCCATGCGCATAGAGCAGCGCGTCGACCAAGTCAAGCAGTTATTCAGAGTAGCTTAACTGGAGTCATACTGAGTGTCTGCATTTGCGAGAAAAACCACCACATTTACCCGTGCGTCTGTTTGACTATCCCAATGTGTCCAAGTAACGAGCGCAATTTATTTTTGTCAAAGTTATTATCTCAATATTTATTCGCAATAACATGAGTTGCAACAGTTGAATGAGTTGCAACCGATAGAATAGAGCACAGATATTAGGTAACTCCAGCTTCGTTCACACGCCAACCTTGCTATCGCTGTGATCTGCTTGCTGTTCCTAGATGGAGAAAAGAATACGCGTTGTCACAAGCTCGAGCCTATGCACCATTTGTCATAAATCTGTGATGATTTTAAACAGAGCTTCGAGAGTGGCCTATGTTGGGTGCATTCTTAAGTGCGGCATCCAAACTATTATCTCTGGTCATATTTCACTAGCAAAAGGAATAACAAAAAGCTCTTGGCTCGAGCTGGTTGCATGAAACTTCAATGAATTCAAAATTAATTGTTTAATTATAAAATTTAACACTTATAACTGATAACTAAGTGGAGAGAAGCGTTATGCTGTACATCTACTTTGTGAGTCAAAATTCTCAGAAGATTCCGTTAATTTTGCATATTATACTATATATGAACATAACATAACAAGTTATAAATATAACCGTGATTCTAAAATGTCAAGTGCTCGAAATGTTTTATCTAAAAAAAAAAAAAAAAAAATAACTGGTCATTACAGCCCTTAAAAGGACCTAGCTTCTTATGATCAATTGTGTTGTGCGTGTTATTAAGTTTGTACACAATTGACCGAGAACCGGACCTACAGGTTTAACGCCAACTCCGAACGGCGATGAACGGAATGTTCTTGTTCTCAAAAAGGTTTACATGGTATTTTGATTACTCTCTGAGGTTTGCCATTGTCTGCAGAGAGGTGGCTGCTGATTTTCTGATAGTCAAAATGTGTATGTCAGTAGAGAGTTTTTTAAAATTCAGGAAATCCGATAAAAATCAAGTACAACTACTTTACGGATTCTTTATTCCAGCCAATTTGATGATGGGAATTTTTTGACTAATACTGTAGATATTTCCAGCTTTATCCAATACGTATCTTATGGCGCTATGTGTTGAATCCCCTTCGCTTTGACTTCGATGGAACAGATATTCGCAAATTTATTTCATAAATACTTTTTCCAAAGTAGGTAACTAAAGTGCTTTTTAATCTGTAAACAGAACCAAGGTTTCAAACTACCAATATCACAAGCTTTTTGCCCCCCAAAAGCACATATTTTAAAAATTTGTGGGTTACTTTTGTTTGTAAAAATTTTTATTTATATACTTTGCTGGTTACGACCTTAAGAAATTTTCGGTTTTGCTTACCTATGACAAGTATAACCATAACACTTTGAGGAATGATGAGGACTTGCATAAGAAGTGTTATAGTGGTATTAACTCAATTTTTAAAGAAATGTGGGTTACGACAGTTTGTCACGCGAGCGACGATGTATGTAGTTTTTATTAGGATTTTACCAATTTAAAATAAATAAAAACACGTTTAAAAAAACAATTTATTCTTATGAAAATTCATAAAAATTCATACAAACCAGAACAAAGTGAACTTAGTTGTGGTAAATTTCAAAACAATTTCTGTCCTTTGTGAATCACATTGGCTTTTTGCAAGACGCACAAATTGTATTTGTTCGGTTTTCGATTCCATTTTTATTACCTATAACACACCGCTTTCTAGCTCCTCCTTCTACTCGTATTATGGCATAATATAATGTCCAGCTAATTCTGGTACTGCCACCAGTCTTGATCATTTATTAGTTCCTCGAGGAGTTGAGCATATATCAGCTATTCGACTGGAGAAGGAGCCTATGAAATGTGTGGTATGATCGCGCATGCTTTTGTTTACTTTTTGTAACGACAAAATACTACCTTGTTCAATCCACTTATTAACAAATTTTGACTGTTGACGCCGAATGGGACACATACATATGTCCCATGATTTTTCTCATAGAAAGGGTAGAAAAACTTAATGTTGACTCCACTTTTATTGGGAAATATTGGTCTTCTGCGAACGGATCCGTAATAAAATTTTTAAAGTATCCAAGGGTTAATTCTTCGTCGTCTAAGAGTTAACATAACCTTACCTAAAATACTGCAAACAACAAAGCACTCATACATCTCATTTCACACGATAGCAACTTAAAGCCGACAAAAGAACAGAAAAATCTTTACCAGCCAACCAATAACTTATTGATCATGACATTTCCTCATGTTTCTCCAGAGAAGCTGACAGGTCAACGCTATCCTGGAATGATGTTCTATATCGCGTATTTGAAGCCGGTCTTCTTTTTTTTAATTCTACTAATAGTGATAGATCGGCGATAAGATCTGTGCGTTGGTCGAGCCTCAAAAGCTAAACTGAATGGTGTGGCCAATAAATCGAAGATGTTGCCGTGGAAAAATATGTCTGGGGAATCCTGTACGAGTACTTCAGGCACTCGCATAAAAATGCATTAAGATTTCTTTTGAGTACGCTTTGTGTGCATGTTTTCCACTTAATAGTCGATCAGAAATGCAACAACAACAACAACATGTTTGTGATAGTTGGCCGTTGTTAGCTGCCAGATGATGCTGGCTGGCATTCAACTGTCGTTATTGCTGTGGTCATTGGTTCGCTCCGACTTGTGATTTGAATGGTTCCTAACTTGTCGCTTAAGTGGAATCTAATTGCTTTGGAATTGGCATCTCGGGATATTTATTGCGTTGGTATGCTTTTAATAGATGTAAGGAGCGAGTTTTGAGAAATGATATTTTGTGCATTAAATTGAAGCTAAGCTATGTCGCTTATATGTCTCAAAGAACTTCCTATGCTTGCTTTGATTTACCTTTAAAGAGGTCTAGTTTTCCTCATGAATAATCGAATTATGTTTAATATGATTCTTTTTTAGTTAACCAGATATTCGAGTGCAGTTTTGAAATATGTCCTATTTTGCAGGAAAAGATGGGTAAGTACAAAATAACAGTTTTTTCACAGACTCTGAAAATCTATGTATATTGAAAGATGTACTTTTCTGTAAAAAAAAGCTGTTAAAATAAACATATCTTTTCGGAACGAAACTAAAATTGTAGTAAAGACCTTGCATATCCTTTGTAAAACCTAAGCCAGTGATTTTAAATAAATGACTGAGTATTTCTTAGGCTTCCAATGCAACCTGACATCAAAATGTTTTAAATTATTCCTCTGGCAAATGTTAAATGGCGCAGATCTTTTGTTCGTCATGGACTGGCTGACTTCTCTTCAATTCACCATGGAAAATATGATTGATTTGCAAAATAGATTATCAATCACGGCCACAAAAAGATTCCCATTACGCAGAGCCAAGCCCAAGTGTCTGCTGCCAGAGGAGCTAGCGTTGCGTTTCCCTCCATGCATGCAAAATGTAAATAAGTTAAATGTTCTTGTGTCGAAATCGCTTAAAACGTGATCTTGACTCGAATATGGCGGTTATTTTGTTATTACTTAAGTAATGTTGTCGCGGTTGTTATTGTTGTTGTTGTTGCTGTTTCTGTGTTCGTCTGGAAATATTCATATTATCTCCGACTGTGCGCATTATTTAAGGGATTTGCACAATTGGCTGCAATTTGCAACTTAGCATTCGATGGATAGCAAGCTGCTGTAAACGTCCTCGCACAAGGTCATTACTTCAGACAGGCATGAAAAGCAAAATGTAAAATTTAATGGCATTATTTAAATTCCAAAACAATTTTAAATAGTTACTGAAAAATATTGCATCCTTAACAAAACGTTCCGATCACTACATTGGCATCTAAGATATTATCTCAAGCAATGGTGGACGCGACGGGAGTACTTGATATGAAAGTAGTCAAAGGCAGGCGTGTCGTCACATCAAATCGGTTGCCACCCGCTGTCTGCAATTTGTATCTGGCTTCAGAAAATTCAGAACAAAAAATAAAACAGTCGCGCCTTGTGACGTGTTGTTATGCTCAACGCGTATTTGTCAGTCCATTGATTTGAGGCAATTTTAAAATGTTTAAATACAACTCTAAGTCACGAGAGTCCGTTGACTGGTTTTATCTTTACGTTGCAATGTTAAAAAAAGCAATTGCTACCGATTTAAATTGCGACGGTTTTGCGCAGTCTCCTGGTCGTGCTTTGGCCAGATATATGTAGGTTAAGCAGCTACTGATCTGCAACAACTCGGAATGTCTTTCAATGAACAATTGCACCATGTAGCAACTTGATTGATTTCAACATTCATTGAATTAGTTGCAATGTGTCAAAGTTGGAGCATTACTTGAGGTGGTTGGGTCACCAATACTACTGTGTTACTTCTATAACAGTAATTTGTATTTATTTGTATTTTGCTGGCCCAAAATATAAACGGAAAAGCATTTTGACCGTTTTCTTGGATCACATAATTGTTTTATTTTTGTTTTTCACATTAATTAACCCGTTGTGGCATTTTATTGGAAAGTTTACCTCGCAGGTTTCTAAAAAAGTTGAAAAGGGGACACAAAAGGAGCTACATAAGCAATGAAGCTGCAAATTTGCTGAGTAGTAACAAATATTAAACGTCAGTAAAAGCCGCGGAGGGATCCGGTCCAAAATCGAAAATGTAACAAGCAAGCAACGGTGTTGCACCACGGTGAATCGTACAAAACCGAAATGAAATGCTTGGCATTACGACAAAAATAAAAAAGTTAACTATCACGTTGTTAGGTGGTATAGAGAGCAGCTTATGCAGCGAATACTGTGGAAGTACTCTGGAAGTATAAGTTTATGGAAACTAAAATACGATACATAAACGTCAGAAGTTACATGAGTTACGATATCGTTAACGGGTTAGGCCACCCTAGCATTTCGAAATTGTTTTTTTAATGGTCCCTTATGATCTCAAAATTATGTCTCAAAAGATTATGGCCGGAAAGAATCTCTTAGTACTTGGGTTTTAATTTTAGTAAAAGCCGCCCGGTAGGACTACTACTACTTCAAACGCGTTTATTTCAAAACTAAATTTTTTTAAGTTGGCCGGAAACATAACTCAGATAATTTTCAACTAATTCACTTAAAACTTGGAATATATTTTAAGAAATATATTGTCCATAGAAGTATGTACGTACGATTTTTTTATATCAAGGGGTTCATTTGTTATTCTGTTGAAAATTTTTCACTTTTTACTTTAGAAGTACGCCATTTGGCCGAAAATCAATATATCAAAAATATCCTACGTACTTCCATAGCAGATCTTATATAAGTTAAAATTGAAAGAGTCCTTTTAATTTTAATATAAATTTTATTTCCTGAATTTATGTATTCAGTTCGGAGTTTCAATTCTTTCTCATCTTCGTTATAAAAATATTTTTCTTTTTTGAAGTTCAAAACAAAAAAATTGAATACAATAAACAAACAAACTTAAAATTATTTTAACAAGTAGAACATAGTTCAAGTGGGTGTAACATTAAACAAGACGAAACAAACAAGATATTTTGGCTTGCAAAGCTGTTTCCTTAACTACTCCCCCCTTTAAAGAGGAGTCGTCCCGACTTCTTTAAGAAAGAATCAAACAATGTTGAAATGGATGGATGTTGAAATGAAGATTTGACCAATTTTTTAAGTTGTGTTGTAGCTGACCAAAATCTCGTTGCATTCAGCCAATGGGTAGTAACATTTTATAATTTTGCTGCTCTTTTTGTTTGTAAATATCAGTAATGTTGAATGAGTTACATGGTAGATATGTAAAAGCTTACATATAAAGTTATAAATTCTAAGATATTTTAGGAGATTTTAGTTTATAAATTAATTGAAAATTATAATTTTTAATTAAAAATTAATAATTATTAATAACAAAAAGAAAGAATATAATACTTAGTATTAAAGAAATTGTTCGAAATTCACTTTGCACTCTAAATTTAGTAGTTTTGTTAATAACATTTTGATTTATATTCTGTAGTTGCTTTGTATTTACCAATTTAGAAATAGTACGGTAGTAGTTAAGATTTTGTTGATTTGTATTCTGTAGTTGCTATGTATTTACCAATTTAGAAATAGTACGGTAGTAGTTAAGACTTTGGCATGTGAAATCAAGATGAATCAAGGTGAAAAATGTTACATCGCCATGAGTTACAGTTTATAATTTATGTGGAAGTATTAACAAATTTCTTAAATAAACTACAAGTTTCTCAAACGATGTTTTATCGAAGATTATCTTTATGAATTCTTTTCCCATCTATTAACACCGTTGTTCCTAAATCTCTTTCAATACTTTTTTCAACATAAATCTTATCAAACTTATTTCCTAATCTTTTATTTCGCCGTAAGAAAACTATCTCTCCAGGCTGATAAGTTTTTGTGGTCCTGTTCTCATTAAGTCTACTTTATGTTTTTTCTTGAGTCAAAATTAACATCTCTCTTATTTCCCTAATTTTTTCAGGTGAACAGTTTTGGAGCACATCAATCGGTTTGGCATTTATGACTGAGTGGATGCTGCTGTTGTACTTGTGTGTTGCTAACAGTATTAAATCCTTAGTTTCATTTATCTCTTGCTGTATTTTAATACATCGAGCTATTTCTAGAAGAGTCGAATGAAACCTTTCAATTTGTCCATTGCTTTCACTGTGCAGAGTAGGTATAAAAAATTGTTCTATGGCAAAATTATCCCTTAGCATACTTTTTATCAAATTAGAATGAAAGGCTTTTTCATTGTCTGTAACGATTATTTTTGGGTTTCTAAACTGTCCTAATATTTCTAACAAGGCATCTTTTATATCAATTGTAGACCTTGACGTAATTGGCTTAACTATGGCAAATTTTGAAAACTTGTCGATGCAAGTCAAAAAGTGTTGCTTAGCTGTTATTAAAATGTCTATATGAAGTATTTCGCCTGGAAGATTTGGGATCGGAGTTTTTCCAACCGCAGGAGCAGGGGGTTTTCTTTGATATTTGTTTTCTAAGCAGATTTTACAGTTTGCAATCATTGTTTTTAACATTTTTCTAATGGACGGAAAAAAATATTCCTCTATAATTTGCTGAAAGTTTTCCTTTAAAGATCGGTGAGCTCGATTATGTTCTGTCGCTAGGGCTTCCAGTTGGTCATTTTTGTTTAACAAATCTATTACTAATTTTTCTGTATGAATAAATTTAGTTCCAGGAAATGTTTTAACTATGTCATCTTGAATCTGCGCCAATGTTGCTAGATCACAGTGAATTGCATTTGTTACGTTAGGATCTATGTTTTCTTTTAAGTAATTCACTAAATTGTCCATTGTATCGTAATTTATTACATGTCGAATGAATTTTTGAAATAAAATTTTTGTACTTTTACTAAAATAATTTGCTTTTATTAATATAAATTGTTTTTTGAATTGATTAACTGGGTAATTTATTGTCCGGATTATATTAGTTATGGATACTTCACTATGTCCAGTCATTCCTGATTCAGTCATATTGTTAACGTATTGCCTTGAAAGCGCATCGGCTACCTTGTTGTCCCTTCCTGGTTTATAATGGAATGTGGGTGAGAACTCTTCAATAAAGGCGCGCCATCTTTTAATTTTTGTATTGGGATTTTTATTTGAAATAGCGAATGTTAATGGTTGATGATCAGTAAATATATGGATATCTTTTATGCCATACAAATAATGACGGAGTGCTTTTAACGACCAAACGATAGCTAGTAGTTCACGCTCATTCGTGGCATAATTTTCCTCCGTCTTTGACAGAGTTCGAGAAAGCATTTTTATGGGTCTTCCGTTTTGTGAAAGCACAGCGCCAAGAGCGCTAGAGGAAGCATCCGTCGTTAATTCAAACGGCTTATTGTAGTCAGGATAATATAACAAGACGTCCTCTGAGGCCAATATTTTCTTAATCTTTTCGAAAGCATTTATCGCTTCCAAGTCAAAACTTATTTTAATATTTTTTGAGCTTTTAGCCGATACATGACCATTTTCACCGCGAAGGTATTTTGGCAAAGGTTTTGTTATTGCAGCGTAATCCTTAACGAACCTACGATAATATCCTGATAAGCCCAGAAATGAGCGTAGTGCCCGTAGAGTTTGAGGTGTTTTATATCCAAGTATGTCGGCGACTTTATTACTACAGGTTTTTATGCCTTTCTGTGAAACAATGAAACCAAGGAATTCTACATCAGTCTTAAAAAACTTTGACTTTTCTGCTGACACCCTCATTCCTGCATTTTTCAATTTTTTTAATATATTTTCTATATCTCGCAAATGCGATTTCTCGTCAGGTGAATAGATAATAATATCATCTATGTAAACATGACATATTTTACCTATATCCTCTCGGAGCACGTCATCAATGGCCCGTTGAAAAATGCTGGGTGCATTTTTTAAGCCAAAGGGAAGCCGGCAAAATTCATATTTGCCATTATTGACACTAAAGGCTGTCTTTTCCCTGTCATTTTCAACTAACAGAATTTGGTGAAATCCTGATTTGAGATCGATGGTGGTTAAGTACTGAGACTTGCCCAAATTAGCTAGAATAACGGAAATATCTGGAATCGGGTATCGATCGGAGACAGTGTTTTCATTAAGTTTTCTTAAGTCAATAACTAGACGTAATTTTTGGTTTCCCTTTTCGTCTAAGCCTTTTTTGTTTACTACATGGATGGGTGAGTTATAAGGTGAGCAGGATGCTCGTATTATTCCATCCTTAAGCAAAGTTTTAATTTCGTCATTTATGAATCCTGCTACTGAAATAGGATATGGGTAGCTTTTCGTATAAATTGGTTCTTCATTTATAGTGCGAATTGTACCCTTTACAGCTGTATTATAAGGTAATGCAATATTTGGTTCTGCAAATGCTTCAATATTTCTTGCTATCATTTCATCAAAACTTATTTTAATGTGAGTAGGGACCGAGTCCTTTTCTAATGACATAGAATTTACTTGCTCACAGGAATAGTGTTGGATTTTTTCTATACCATTTTTATAAAATAAATTACCGCTCTTTGTATCAATTTTTGCCTCAATTATTTTCAAGAAATCATAACCTATTATCCCATCAAACGTGGCTAGATTTGGCAGCAGATAAAAAATGGAAGTATGACTTAAAAGATTAACTTTACATTTTTTGTTTATTATATTAATACCATTTAAAGATTTGACTTTAAATGGTTTATCAACATTTATGATCCCTTTTAAAAAGCAATGATCTTTTATATAGTTTTTTGAAGTTCCTGTATCAATTAGAATTTTGAGCTCCTTACCATTTTTAAAGGTTTTGGTAATAAATGGTAGGAGTGATTTTATTCTAAAAAATTAATTTCGTTGTCGTAAGGGCTGGTAGTTATATCGTCTAAATAACAATCTTCTTGAAAATCTATACCATTTTCCTGAAGATTGCCTGATTGCTGTACTTGTTGCATATTATTAACTCTCTGCATTTTTTGTTGTGGTGAACGAGTGGAGTCAATATGTTCACGTGTGCGTTTGAGAAACATGTTATCAACATTCTGCCGAGGTACCCTAAAATCATTTCTATCAAAGGTTTTTTCCTGGTCAGGTTTTATTTTATTGGTAGTATGTTTAAATGCAGATGATCCGCGGTCGACATCCATTGGAATTGGGACATCCCTTAACGCTTGGGTTTGTGAGTTTGAATGGTTTTGATATCGTTTCTGGTATTGTGGTCTGTTAATTTCAACTAAGTTTCCTACAGCGAACGTACGGGCGAAATCATACCGCCTATGGTTTGTATCAAGTTGCTGCGCAACTGCTAAGGCAGTTGGAAGATCTTTGGGTCTACATGAAAATAATGTATCACACAATGGACGCCTCAGTCCAGATATAAAAACTCTCAACGCGTTTTCTCTAGCACGTTGGTTAAGAGCAAAAGTTAATTCACCATTACCACTGTAAGTCATTATATTTTTGTTAATAATAAGGGTAAGATGCTTGTCTACTACGTCATAATAGTCAGAAATAGTTAAATTATCCTGACGAAGGATACTTAATCCATTTTCCAATACGTGAATTGGCCTTTTATCCGAATACGATTGATCTAATCTGGCTATGATTGCGTTAAAATTCAAAACTGTACTAAATGCAGATAGCGTAGCATTAGCAGAACCTGTAATTTTATTCCTAAAAATACCCATGGCGATGTAATACTTTTCAGATCCCTCCGAATAGTATTTGATTGCAAATTCTGCGGCAGATCGCCATGCAGGATAAGCAAAAGAATCGCCATTAAACTCGGGCAGAGACTTAACGAGATCAAGACTAGCATTGTCCACTTCAGACCTTGTGATTGAAACTGGCAAATAAGGTTCCACCGTAGGAATTTCAAGGCGGTGGACTGCCATTGTCAAATGGTCTATCTGTTTATTAAATTCCTGTCTAGTCTGCTCAGTTGTTTGCCGAACAATTTCTAAAACTTGTTCTCTTGAAACACTCATTTTTACTTTTAGATTTAATAAAAATTTTGTTTTTAATTTGAACAAAGCTAGTTTATTTGAAAATTAATTCACGGCTATTATTCAAAATTTAAAAAAATGTATTTTTAATAATTCAGATAACTAAAAATGGATTTACGGCTTTTTTTATTATAACTGTGGTTGTAAGTGTATGTTATAGAAATTTATATATTTTTTCTTTGTTTAATTTATTTAAGTGCAAAATGAATTTAGAACTTACAGTTTTATTAATTGAATTAAGTAATTTAATTCTACGTAGTCTTCTCCTTTAAATCGTTGTTGGTTGGTGGATGATCCTCCGTATCTCGATTTTTTTGTGGATTTGAACACTGGTAGCTTGCTGATATTTTTCAATGCTGAACTTCGTTCTTATGCGAAAATTTATATTTTCTTTTGAAGTTGCTTTAGTTAACTTCACAAGTTATTTTAGAAAAAGCTTCAGCGATGTTCCGACAATGATTTTATTTAGCAAGCCCCACGTTGGGCGCCAGTTAAAATTGAAAGAGTCCTTTTAATTTTAATATAAATTTTATTTCCTGAATTTATGTATTCAGTTCGGAGTTTCAATTCTTTCTCATCTTCGTTATAAAAATATTTTTCTTTTTTGAAGTTCAAAACAAAAAAATTAAATACAATAAACAAACAAACTTAAAATTATTTTAACAAGTAGAACATAGTTCAAGTGAGTGTAACATTTAACAAGACGAAACAAACAAGATATTTTGGCTTGCAAAGCTGTTTCCTTAACTTATATAATCAAACAAAATTAATTGACTTTTTAGAATTCAAAAATTACAGCAGCTATTTGTCCAGTTGTGAACCTTTAAAAAACAGAGGCGTCCTCACAAAAACGCTGCACAGCCGCCATTTTTAAAAATGTTTGCTTACAGTCACTGATATGTGTAATAAAATTCCATTTTTAGAGTCTCGATTCTATTGCGTAGTTTTTCTGAAAAAAATTTCAAAGTGAGCTTATTTTTGCGACGTCTAGGATGGCCTAACACCTCTTAAAACAATGCATCGATAGATGTAACATATCTAATCGTACCGTGTTCAACCGGAAAATAGCTCCAAATCAATTTTTTTTGACGTGACGAAGTTACGTTATACTGCTCTAGTTTCCAAAAAAGTTGAAAAATGAATTTTTTAAAAATTCATCTGCGTTTCATTGAATTATTACTCGCTGAGTATAAGAGCTCTGATTAAAAAAATAGCATGACCGTAAAGGTTAATTCTTTGGCTATATTAAAAAAACAAAAAAAAAAATTTAAAACGGCATAGGGACGTAGTGGGAGCTGCGTAAGCAACGCAACTGAAAATTTGTTACATGGAATTATTACTCGCTGAGTATTAGCGCTAGGATTAAAAATATGATACGCCAATAAAGGCCTACTGGAAGCCCTCACAACAAAATTAGACAAAAAATTTCTGACATCATGGGGACGCTGAGAGAGCCGCTCAAAGATCGATAACGCATCATTCATGCAGCGGCGTTGCATTGAATTTTTACTCAATAAGTATATAACCTACGATAAAGGTTTAAAAAGGAAAATAAAGTTTTTATACATAGCTTTACGACAAAAATAAAAAAAAAATTCCGGCGTCGTCAGGTCGTGAATATAGCAGCTTATGTAACAGAAATGTAATATCGTTGTGGAGTTATTACTCACTCAGGAGGAGTGCTACAGTAAATTTTATAAATTTAATACGACAGCAGGGATGTGTTATTACGCTTCACAACTAAATTACAAAAAAAATTTTGTTGTCATGATTTCAGGGATGCAATCACATAATGCAGTAAAAATGCTAAAGCCATGAAAAAACGTTGCATGGATTTTTAACTCTGTGACTACTGGTGCAACGGTAAATTTTAAGGAACGAAAACAAAGGTGAGGTCTTCGGGCATATGACAAAAATAAAAAAAAATTTGACGGCGTGTCAAAAACCCCCAGGGAACCGCCTAATGTGACGCATATGCATCACTTTTGCTGGATTAATTGAAATTAGAGCACAACCAATGGGGAAGCAAAAAAAAAAAGCTAAACGAAAAGCACCAACTCCAAATCCAACAACATCTCCAACACTTATACCAACACCAACACCAACACCAACACCAACACCAACACCAACACCAACACCAACACCAACACCAACACCAACACCAACACCAACACTAACACCAAAACCAACACCAACACCAACACCAACACCAACACCAACACCAACACCAACACGAACACCAACACCAACACCAACACCAACACCAACACCAACACCAACACCAACACCAACACCAACACCAACACCAACACCAACACCAACACCAACACCAACACCAAAACCAACACCAACATCAACATCAACATCAACATCAACATCATCAACATCAACATCAACATCAACATCAACATCAACATCAACATCAACATCAACATCAACATCAACATCAACATCAACAACAACATCAACATCAACATCAACATCAACATCAACATCAACATCAACATCAACATCAACATCAACATCAACATCAACATCAACATCAACATCAACATCAACATCAACATCAACATCAACATCAACATCAACATCAACATCAACATCAACTTCAACATCAACATCAACATCAACATCAACATCAACATCAACATCAATATCAACATCAACATTAACAACAACAGCAAGAAACTTCGTCACGTCAAAACCTACGGGTGTGTCCACGGCACAGCCAACTCTTTTTTTTTTTTATTTTACTGAGCGCAATCCGTCATCTTTATCGAAGTGCATATTGGTATCGCCAACCAGTGTGAGCGGAAGTTCAGGAAGTTTTTTCAACAGTTTTGTTTATTAATTTATTTATTTATTTAACAGTTATTAGTACTTATTCTTTTGAAACTAAGAATAAAATTATTCTTTTGCGTACAATAAGTAATATTTCATATATCTCGAACAATCATTAAAATGGAAAAAAAAGAAAAACAATAATTAAACAAATAGCTCAAATATTAAAAGTTATTTACTTAAATTAAATTAATTAAAATAATAATGCCAACAAGAGGTTGCATTTCATAAAGCGAAGTTGTAGCTACCTACTTTCAAATTCACTTTTATATTTATTGTTATTTTATATAAAACAAGCTGACCCGGCAAACGTTGTTTTGCCCAAACTTAATATTCGATGTTTCTACTTTTTCAGTAGATAACGGTGTAGTTTTGAAAGACAAACACAATTACCAAATTTTAGTCTATTATGACCAAACCGTTTGAAATATAGCATTTTCATATATTTTTGGGTGGTAAAACATATTTTTAGTACAGTTTCCGACAGCAAGCAAACAAAATAAATTAGTATAATAATTTAAAAATTTATTTATAATACCAAATTTTAGTATAATACCAGCAAAATCTTCTGATATATAGAGTACTACTTTTGTACTACTTTTGTATAGGGTGGGAATATCATCAACTGAGTAACGAGATTTTGAAATTGGCAACACAAAAGATTTCAGTGGATTTAGTTTAAGCTTGTTACACATCGCCCACTTATTAATGGATTCTAGGTCCTCATTAACTCTGAAGCAAAGGTCTTCGCTGAGGCCACTTGGACGAGACATATAAAGCTGTGATGTGATAAAGCTGTGTATGCGGATGATCGCATATGCACGCAATATTAAATTTTTTGGAATGGAAAAGATATCATTAATAAAAATTGCAAAGAGAAGTGGTGCAAGAACTGAGCCTTGTGGCACTCCGCTATTTAGATACTTATAGTTCGAGTAATTACAGTCAATTTTCACTCTTTGGGATCTGTCTTTTAGATAGTTTTTAATAAGATTGACAGCAGTTGAGGAAAAACTAAAGCAGGTTTCAAGCTTTGAACATAAGAGAGAATGATCTACAGTATCGAATGCTTTAGAAAAATCTAAAATGCACAGTAAAGTAAGGTGTTCTTTATCGAAAGACTTACGAATGTCGTCTAGGATTTTCACTACTGCAGTTGAGCAACTATGTCCAGGGCAAAAACCAGACTGCGAGGACGACAGGAGCGTATTAGCACAAATGTAATGCGAGATCTGATCTGCCATTAATGACTCGCAGACTTTGGATAGCGATGATAACAGGCTAATAGGTCGAAAATCAGACGGTTCTGATGCTCTAGCTTTTTTCGCAATGGGAATAATTGTAGCTATTTTCCACATTTTGGGATAGCATGAGCTAGTAAAGCAATGGTTGATGATGTGCGTTAACGGACTCAAAATGTAAGGCAGAATCATTTTGACGAACTTTTTATTTACCCCATCTTCTTCAAGAGCTGTGGATTTCATTTTCATTACAGACCTGGCAACCTCATATTCCGATACGCTGGAAAACTCAAAGTTACTAATATTGTTGACTGAATTCGTTCTGCTTTGATTGCAGCTTACATCGGGCAATGAATCAGGGACAAAAAAGTTATTCAGAACTTCTGGACCAATCTGGCACTTAGGCAACTGTTTATTGAATACTCCAATTTCTTTTAAATTTTTCCAAAGTTGCTTAGAGGAAAGGGATACGTCAAGTTTTGGCTAATAAAAATGTTTCTTTGCAGCCTTAACAATCGAGTTTGCCTCATTTCGAGCTCTCTTATATTCTTCCCAGTACAATGCTGGAAATAGTATATGCCTGATTTCGTTTTTTTATTGCACACTTAACATGTTGAGTGAGCCACGGACATGAACTGTTAACACAACGAACAGTACGAAGAGGGACATGTTGGTCAAATAAATCGTTAAGTACACTTACAAAAAACATGAGTTTATCGTCAACTGTATTGATATACCAACATTCATTCCACGGAATTGACATAATGTGAGAAAACAGGGAATCATTGTCAATAGACTTAAAGTCACGATACGTTATTTGTTTTGAACCACTTTCTATAACTACTGTTTATATAGATTATTATATACTTATTAAATAATGCCTCGTGGAGAAAATTTATTATTTCTTCAACGTTCTGATTGACTGAATTATAAACTGTGACTTAAGCAATTTGTTGACCTTTAGGCAAAGTGCTTCTCCAGGCCCCTTGTATCTCCCTTGAACACTTTCCATGGTAGTACCTATATAAAAGGCTTAGGCAACCAACGTTGTGTCGATGCCCAAGAGATTTGAGAGAAGATGAAACGTTTCAATCCTCTATCAGATATATCGCCAAAATGTTTTCCACCGTCATAAAAAAAAATACTATTTGGCCATTTTAGCCCATGAAAGGACCTTGACCGAGCTTCTTTTGATCATATTGTGTTTTGGGTGTTAATAAATATTTTGTACATGAATTAATGAGAACTGGAACTACAAGTTTTAAGCCGACTCTAAATGGCTAATGTGCATGTTCAAAAGAAGCTTTACATGGCGTTATTAACTCTCTGGATTTTGTCATTTTCTGCAGAGATATGATTTTCTGTGTCAGCTGGGGTTCGTACCTGTTCTCGAATTGGTATAGAGTGGTCTATCTAAACTGTTTTCATAATAGTTTTAAAGGAAAATATTCGCTTTTATTATGTTTTATTTTATTAAATTAAAAGAGATTTTACAGTTTTGATAAAGTCACTTTGTATGAGAGGTAGGCGTATTTGTCATCCGATTTGGTTGAATTTCATACTCAGAGTATGTGTTAAATATCAAACTTATATGCAAAATTTAATATATCAATTTTTGTGGAATCCTTAGAGATTTTAGCGTTTTGATTAAGTCACTTTGCATGGGAGGTAGGCGTGATTTTCATCCGATTTTTCTCATTTTGAAACTTGATCTTTATTTTTTAGATACAAGCTTAAATATCGAATTTGGTGATCACAGACAGACAGGCAGATAGATGGACAGAAGGACATGTCTAAATCGACTCGGGTGGTGATACTGATCAAGAACATATATACTTGTCTATACCTACCATCTATACGCCTTATGGGCGTTACAAACGAAGTGACAAAATTTATATAATTCTTTAACTTTTTTAAACGTTGGGGTATAAAAATTAAGCACATTTGTTTGCAATATTAATATATTTAATGAGTGCAAATATAGCCTACTCTAAAATAATTATTTCGTAGAAACAATTGATCAATGTTTTAATTAGATTAATTTCTCGATTGCATAAAATAAATGGAATTGGCCATTTTAGCCCTTGAATGTACTTTGAACATTATCAAATTGTTTTACAAAATTTTTGTACACAAATTATCGAAACTATTATCTAGTTTTATGCAGACAATGGCTGATGTTATCTCTACATAGAGCGTTTAGTTTGAGTTTCGAGTACAAGGTTGAGTTATGCCATTGAACTCAAAATAAACTCTTGAGTTCCAGAAACAATTATGCAGGATGAAACTCAATAAACTCAATTTGTTTTATGAGTTTATGAAAACAAAATTTGAGAAATACCTCAAAGATGAAAAGACACATGTCCGCATGAAAATGTAGTTCAGATGCAACTTCTTAGATGACACAGTACGTTCAGAGTATTGAACGATGTTCTGCTGAAAAATGGCAAAAACAGCTGTTTCTTTACTGTTTACAATTTACTATTTGCAAAATTTAACAAAAGCTAAGAAAAGAACTTGGGCAAGTGTAGAAGATGAGGTATTCATATCAGTATGGGCCGATAAAAATTGCAATGTGCACAACGCAAGGAAGAACTTGCATGTGTACACAGAGGTGGCTGCAGCTTTGTCCTCAAATGAAATTGATGTCACGGTGGTGGAGATGCAAAAAATATGAAAACACATAAGAAAACAAAGAAATGTCACACTGTACTCAATTCTACTGACGCATTTCTGTATTGTGGTGGAACTCAAACTAATCTCAAACTTATTTCTCTGTGTAGGCATATCATAAGAAGCATGTTCTCAACAAGCATTACAAGAATGATAGAAACAAAATTATGCATTCCGCAGTACCATTACATAATGCTCTCTTTCTCAATTGAGTGCATGACGTCACACAGTACTTTTGCTTGACAAAAACGTATGCAAATGTGCGATCGCTTAAGGGCCTACTAAAGTTTTGCGGCGAACAAAAATCAACAGTTTTTTACATTTTTCGAATGTATAACATCTTAAAAATATTCTCAGATAGTTTTAAGTCAATTGAATAAAAATTGTTGCAGTTATAAGCACAATTGTCCGGAGAGTAGACGATAAAAAATATATGTACTTGCCTTACTCATACCAGCTGCTACAAAAACTCTTACGCGTTTCGCAACTGAGAGAGAGAGAGCATGACGTCACAAGCGATATTCTCAGACTTTGTAATAATTTTACTTTGAGGCCCACGCCTAAATATTTTTTTCTTATTTTTATAATATGTATATGGACCTCCTAAACCTATTGGTGCATTAAAATTTTGTCGGCATCGAATGGTTTAGGAGATAAAAATCTTAAAAGTTGAAAAAATTTATATTTTTCGTATAAGAAAATATTCATATTTTTGTACAGAAGAGTAGATATTTTTACTTTACTTTTCCGAAAGAATTTATTTTCAGTTTCGTCAATTTGCCTAAGCGATCGCAAATTTGCCTACGTTTTTGTCAAGCAAAAGTACTTGTGACGTCATGCACTCAATTGAGAAAGAGAGCATTAGATAACGGTACTGCGGAACGCGTAACCTTGTTTCTATTATTCTTGGCCACGTCCGTGACCTCTTGCTTGTATGCTAGCAAATATTTTCCTGGCACACTTACTTTGACCTGCTGTTGCTTATTTTTATTGGACTCAGGCATACTGCATATGGATATTTTTTGAGCCTACAATTATATAGCAAAACATAATAAAAGAAGGATGAATGATAATAATAAGGAAATGGTAAAGAAGGATCTCTTTTTAATTACATCACCTGATTTCATACTTTGTTTATAATTTTAAATACTATCATGTACAACACAAATTACTGAATTATAAAACAATGCTTGGAGAACTGGCATTCAAAAGCTTAATACAGCTAAAAACTTTATTCTACTGGATAAGCTGAAGGCCACTGTTGCTATTGCTTATTATTATATTAGCTTTTAATTTTATTAATTAATTGTTAATAATTAAATAAATAAACTAAAAACTTAATAAAAAGTTATTACCTTCATGTCACTTGACATGTTTGTTTCTCTAAAAAATCAACATAACATGGAATTGAATGGATACATTTTGAAGATATCGGCAATGAGTGATATCTAAATCGAAATCGAAAGAACATTGTAGCCATAAAACTTTTTTGCATTGATGTCATTAACATTTTTTTTTTGTTTCTATCATAAAAGTAAGTACAGCTCGTTAAGAGCCAATAAATCTCTTCAGGACCCTCCACAAATTTTTTATTATCCAAAAAGACAAGCAATAAAACTCGAAAATGATTGCAACATATTGCAAACGATATTAGTCTGAGGCTATGATAGCACACTGGACACCATGAAGTAAAAACTTGCCAAAATGGCGTAAAACAACTTCGCCAAATAACGCATTCGTCTTAAATTTTTATGTTTCTTCCACAAATGAAGAGGAAGCAGAACGACCAAATATCGCCAACGCAACACAGTAAAATTGAAGGTTTTACCTGTGTATGACCATGAACTGCTGTTTGTTGTGTGTAGACCACCAAATGACATATACATACCAAGCAAATAACTACAAGATTAATTAATCTATGCGACATTGCGGGGTATGGAAATCAAATAAGAGAAAAACACTCAGTTACAACATTACAAAGTGTACATCATAAGTTTGGTAGACAATATTATAAATGTATTTTTTTAATTCACCATCAATATTTCTACTTGCAATATTTCAATATTTGTACTCTTAACAATGACATTGTTACTGTCTGTAGCCTAAGACCAGGTCAAGAAGTCTTTCGAGACAAATATAAATTCAACTAACTTGTTGTAAGTCAGAACATATACTATCAACAAATATACTATACTCTTGATAAGTCTTTGAATTGTTGCACAAAACTATTTATCATCGTTAGAAGAATGCAACTTTAAGTCATGCAGATAAAAATCGCCCAGCAATAAAATGTCGTCATACGCCGAGTAAATTTATTATTTATTATATGGAATCCGCAAGTCTTGCCTAAAGTTTATTATCACGGAGGTCACACGCATGTTCCCGTAGACTTTCGCAATTGAGAGAAAATATTATCATATGCCACGAGTATTATCCGATCAATTGTATATTAGCATAGACAGTAGAAAATCAGGTAAACTCGTTTCATGATGAAAGCAACGTGTAATGTTTCGTCGATGATGCCCAAAAACTTTGACGCCCTCTAAAAGGTAAGATACAATATGAGGTCCTTCTAAACTCGTGATGCTGCATAAGGCTACATAGACCAAAAGTTGTGAATGTGTCTGACTGTATTTGTTAGATGTGAGGTAATAACGCGGTTTATTTTTGAAAATCGATTCTTAAAGAGCAAACTCCAAAAAGGAAGATAAATTCTAAGTTTGGACACAAATCACAACCTTGGTTTTTTGGAGATACGTTTAACAAAATTTCCAACGTTGTTCCAGTATCTCATTTTGTTTCTCAGAGTTATCATACTGACTGATAGTCAAGATTTTGAACGTGAAAAAGCTAGCAGTATCAAGATAACACAAGATTCATAAAAACGTCTTGTTGGACCACTCTGTTTAAATAAAATATGAAATAAAAATAAAATACAGGGATCCACCCTGTCATTTAAAAGTACTTTTTTAGTAGGGATTTTTGACAGATCATAGGTACATAATTGCCATATTTGGGCTGATATGATAGACAAAATAACCGTTAGATGTTCTGCTAATTAGGGGCTGGTGGAATCATGGGTGTTTATATCTGAAAAAAATGAGGCCATTATAAGGAACTTGCTGCCAGAAATTAAAATTTTTTCGAAGTAATATTTTATTTAGTGAAACTTCGCTTTTACCCATAAATAATATTTACGATTTTATAGTAAACTGGGGAAATAACAATAAATTTTGGCCAAAGCAGAAGTCTATTTTTTTAATTTTAATCTTAAACCAAATTCGTTTTTCGGCTTAATAGTGAAAATCCAATCCCAGCTAAAGAATTTTTTTAGAGGTTTCATTTCGATAAGGATTAAACTGTTTTATGGTGGTCAGATAACAGATTATCATTTGTGCTCCGTTTAGTTGTGCAGACGCGATGACTATATACACAAAATCATATTTAAACACTAATGCCATAAAATTACACTGTTCAACGCGAAAAAAAAATAACAAGGTTCTGACAACGGATTCTGATAGAGGGAACAAAAACACAATAAACGTGTATCGGCGTTTTGAAAGTTTACGTATGAGTCTTATTTAAAGGGGGATTTAAAAAACGCCAAAAATTGTGAACACAACAACAAGTATATGGCGTATATGGGAATAAGTTTTGGTTCAATAAAATGATGGGAACCGGAGTTTAAAAATAACTTTTGTTTTAATTTTGCTTTTCATAGTTTTTTGTTTGTACCTAATGGATCTTATCAGCCAAAGTGCATCCTATAAGGTTCGTTGCTATTGCTAAGTATGATGTACCAAATGAGTAAAACACTTTTTTCATAGAAAGTAACCCCCTAAAACCAAGTTTTGTGCGAAATTTTATCATCAATTCTGAATATGTACGAAATTAACCCTTTAACACTTTTGAAGTTTTGACTTCTTTCTGGCATTTAAGTTAAATTTTCAGCTTTGGTGTATTCAGAGACTTATAGTAGAATTCGACGATAAATTTTTTGTGCCACATTTTAACCCATTACATCGTTTTTTATGGGCCTTTCTAGCCTTTTATCAAAAACGGGTCAAAAAAGACCCATAAATTGTGAATTTAGGGGGTTAAAATGTTCTACAAAAATATTTCTCGTAGTATTTAACATAAATCTTCAAAACACATCTTATACCCAAAATGTAAGGTTAACATGATTTCATATGCCGATTCACTATAAGAATGTTCAAAAAGGGGGAAAATTAAATCCCCCTTCAAATAAGACTCATACATAAACTTTCAAAATGCCGATACACATTATTGTTTTTTTGTCCTCTTTACCAGAATCCATTATCGGAACCTTGTTATTTTGGAAAAAATTTTATTTTATTGTTCAGTGTTATCTTTCTAATAAAGTCAATTTTCAGTTTGAAATAATGTAATATTAGTATTTTAGTTCAGTTCAAGATTCTACACCTTTAAAAATTACCCTTAATATATTAAACAAAGTCTGTATGTGAGTGTCACTATTATATAAAAAACCCATTTTAGAAATTCTGAATTTTCTGTAGAAATTCCAATGCTGAAATAACCTTTAACGATTCACAATAGTTCAATTAATTCCAACTACCAATTGTTACAGACAAATTCAATGATTACGCTTTGGAGCCAGTAAAATTATTAACCAAACTTATGGGACACATATCTCCTACTCTCTCATAACATAAAGTTAAACTGAATGGTAGTGGAATTATTACATATGCATTCCTACCTCCAACGGAATATATTGAAAAAAAAACATTTAGTAACCAAAAAACCCTGTTTTTTCCCTACTACTAGTGAACAGTTTTAAAACCTTTGGACAAAAATAGAATGTCCAATGACTTTTCCATGTTTTATCATAAAAAATTATCTATTCCCTTAAGTAGTACACATATTCTATATGCCCAAGAGCCCCAAAATTGCTACAATAAGACGGCTCTGTTTGAACTACGTTTTCAATGAACAACACCTACGGATTTTACTTTTTTTATATTTTAGAAGCTGCAACTTTGTACTTTAGAGTTTGTCTTTTGTCTAGGAAACTGTAAGAGGGAAATTAACAAGCTAACTTGGAATAAATTACAGTCGAAGCTTCTTTGCCACCTACGCAAACAACGAGAACGGGTTGTAATATCTTAGTCGCGGCATCATTAGCACCAATAACTCAAAAAGTATTCGTGCTGTCAAAGTTTTCTGGGCTGTCGTCGCTGTACGTTTAAATGTGTCAACGCAACAATTGCAGCGTGAAATCAACACAGCAACAACAACAACAAAAGAAATAATTGTCGCATAATGTTTAAAAAAAAACAAAAACAGAAAACAAAATTGAAACAAGGCTGAAGAAAACATAAGCGATGGTGATGTTTGTAAAACTTTATGCTTATTAGCGCAATTGTTGCACCGTTGTCTTCGCTGTTGGAACACTTTAATGTATGCAACCATGGCGTGGGTGTCTGTAAAGTTGTCTGTTAAATTTTAGTTTCATGCAAAATTGTAAGAAAACGCCCATGGAAACCATGTTGCGCAAGAACAACAACAATCGATGAGTTACGTTTTATTAGATCCGCTGATTGTCTGCATCTGCGGCGAAAAAAAGGAAAAACTTAGCCCAAAAACAACAGAACTCAGGTAAGAAGAGGAAAAATATTATTGACAGCAACAACTGCAATCGTTGCTGTCACAATAAAGCTGGGTCTTTATGCATGGCGCTCAGCGCCATTTATTTATTTCCGTCGGAAAACTTTAGAATGCGTCGAAGTAACGAATTTCATTGCCTTGAAGCATTCTTGAAATTGTTTTTTGATGTTGTGCCATAAAATCGCCTAAAATTCTATTCGTTATCGGCAACTGGTTTTCGTCCATAAGGTGTCGATATCCAGCTAAAATAATAGCCAAAGCGTGCGATAAACGTGGTGAGGGTCAGGCAAGAGGTCACACGTTCATTGGATTTTCTCACATTTCTACCATATATATTTGGGATTTGCGACGAACGCGACGACGATGCCAGCGATGCGATGATGGAGACGAAGACGACGATGCTGGTCAGAACCTGGTTTATCTCACACGCGTAACACAAGCACTGCTGGCATCGCAAGTACCTCGAGTGCGTGATGCCAAAATGGAACATGCAGCATATCTACGTACATACAAACATCCATACTTATGTACATGCATAATGTCTCCTTCGCAGACAAGATCCAAGACTTTGCTTGCATAAATCTAGTTCTTTAGCACCCCTGATTGGATTAAAAAAGACGGGTGGTGAATTTAGCAACTATATGTAGTTAAGAAATGTTGGATACATAAAACTTTTACCAGGTCCATTAGTCGCTTTACATAACAAGGTTCGACAAAGGCTTGCACCCAATACAATCCAATTTATGGAATATAATCAATTTATGGAGGACGATCCTCACAAGGCAACGCGTGAGGGTCAAGGGGGTGATCTTCACATGGCAACGTGTCTGACTGCCTCAACCTGGTGAGGCCAGCATTATCCATGTCGAACTCGTCTCAAGTCGACTCAAACCTCTGCGTGGTGTCCTCTAGAAACGGTAAACTGGCAACCGTTAGTTTGACGGCTAATCTGAGCGGCGGGCTCTCTGCCTTTAAAGGGTTGTGCGTTGGGTTTGAAGCCCGCCACGTAAAAAAACTATTTCAATGAAACGTAAAAACATAAAGATAAAAATGATCCCCAAATTTGATGACGACTACCGCAAACGAAAAACTGACAATGATTTACGGATATGCACTTGGAACGTCCGAACCCTTAATTGGGATGGTGCCTCTATCCAACTGATAGATATCTTAGAAAGATACAAAGCTGATATCACTGCAATCCAAGAAATGCGATGGAAGGGACAGGGTTGCTCCCGGCAAGCTTCCTGTGATATCTACTACAGCGGCCATGCGGAGAAGCATGAATTTGGATGCGGATTCGTAGTTGGCAAGCGACTACGGCATCATGTTCTGCGATTCACACCTGTGAACGAACGACTTGCCATAATCCGTGTCAAGGCAAAATTCTTCAATATAAGCCTGATTTGTGCGCACGCTCCGACAGAAGATAAGGACGATGAGAACAAAGACAGCTTCTACGAGTGCTTTGAAGAGGCCTATGAGCGCAGCCCCCGCCACGACATAAAAATCGTGCTTGGTGACTTCAACGCCAAGGTGGGAAAAGAAAATATCTTTGGTCCAACAGTCGGAAAGTTCAGCCTCCACGACAATACCTCCGATAACGGAATGAGGCTGATTGACTTTACCGCAGCGCGAAACATGGTCGTTAATAGCACTAGATTCAAGCATCTCAATTTTCATAAAGCAACTTGGCTGTCTCCTGATCAAAAGACGTGCAACCAAATTGATCACGTTTTGATTGACGGAAGGCACTCTTCCCGTGTTTTAGATGTACGCACGATCCGTGGTGCCAATATAGACTCGGATCATTATCTTATCGCAGCCAAGATTCGTACACGCCTGTGCGTAACCAAGAATGTGCGCAATCCAGCACAGAGAAAGCTAGACGTCGAAAAGCTGCAATCAAAACAAACAGCCGAAGACTTCGCTACTCGACTCTCACTCCTGCTTCAAGAAAGCACTCCTCCGATCGACGATATATGCGCGCAGTGGAATCATATTTCCCACTCTATGCGTACGGCTGCCGAAGAGGTGATAGGCTATCACCGCCCTCGCCGAAACCAGTGGCACGACCAGGAGTGTCGCGACGCCACTGCAGAAAAAGACGCCGCCTACAAAGCCACCCTGCAGTCGGTTGTAACGCGTGCTGCTAAAGAGCGTTACAAAGAGAAGAGGAGGGAAGAGAGACGAATTTTCAGGCGAAAGAAAAGTGAAGCAGAAATGCGTGAGTGCGAGAAAATTGAGATGCATGGTGACAGGAATGAGGTCCGAAAATTTTTCGAAAAAATAATACACCTGGCCGATGGTTTCAAGACCGGGGCCTCTTTCTGCAAGGATGAAAATGGGAATCTAGTGACAGATATCCAGAGGACACTGATGATGTGGAGGGAACACTTCTCTAGGCTTTTGAATGGTGAGGACGACAACAATCCCGCCAATAGAGATGACATACCGGAAACCCCAATTGTGGACGACAGCGTTGAAGTTCCGCTGCCCGACCATAGTGAGGTCTTGAAAGCTATAGCTTGGCTTAAAAACAACAAAGCCGCAGGAGCCGATGGCTTACCTGCTGAGCTCTTCAAGAATGGAGGCGAAGCTCTACTTAAATGCATTCATGAGCTCCTATGCAGAATATGGTCGGAAGAATGCATTCCAAACGATTGGAACCTCAGTGTGCTCTGCCCAATCCATAAGAAAGGCGATCCCACAATTTGCGCCAACTACCGTGGGTTAAGCCTTCTTAATATCACATATAAGGTCCTGTCGAGCGTATTATGTGAAAGACTGAAGCCCATCGTAAACCAGCTGATTGGACCTTATCAGTGTGGCTTCAGACCTGGTAAATCCACCATAGAGCAGATATTTACGCTACGACAAATCTTGGAGATGACCCTAGAAAAACAAATCGACACACACCATCTTTTTGTTGATTATAAAGCCGCCTTCGACAGTCCAATAAGGAATCATCTATATTCCACCATGTCTGAATTTGGTATTCCTGCAAAGCTCATCCGTCTTTGCAGAATGACACTGAGCAACACCAGCAGCACAGTTAAGATCGGGAAGGATCTCACTCCTCCATTCGATACCAAACGAGGTTTCAGACAAGGTGATTCCTTAAAGTGCGACTTTTTCAACCTGATGATGGAGAAGATCATCCGAGCTGCTGATTTGAGACGCAGTGGCACGATATTCTACAAAAGTATTATGCTGCTGGCGTATGCTGATAATATCGATATCATTGGCCATAATACGCACGAAGTCAGTGCAGCATTCTCCAGATTAGCAAAAGAGTCGAGCTGAATGGGTCTTGCAGTGAATGCAGATAAGACGAAATACTTAGTGTCAACAAATAAACAGTCCCAGCGTATTGGAAACCACGTCAATGTTGACAACATCTCCTTCGAGGTTGTTAAGGACTTTGTCTACCTGGGATCCAGCATAAACTCTTTCAACGATGTCAGTATTGAGATAAAACGAAGGATAACTCTTGCCAACAGGTGTTACTTTGTTCTGAGTAGGCAATTGAGAAGCAGAGCCCTCTCTCGACGAACAAAACTCACGCTCTATAAGTCACTAATCATGCCCGTCCTATTATATGCAGCACAAACCTGAACGTTGAGCAGTTCTGATGAAAACACTCTGAGAGCCTTTGAGAGAAAGATCCTTCGTAAAATCTTCGGTCCAATTTGCGTCAATGGCGAGTACCAAATTCGATGGAACCACGAGCTGTATGAGCTGTACGCTGACATCGACATAGTTAAGCGCATTAAAATCGAGCGGCTCCGCTGGCTAGGTCATGTTGAGCGAATGGAAAACGACGCTCCAGCGAAAAAAATATTCGATTCGGTGCCCGGTGGTGGTCAACGCAGAAGAGGACGCCCACATCTTCGTTGGAAGGATCAGGTGTTGGATAACCTGACCACGCTTGATGTTTCCAACTGGCGCCAGCAAGCGCAGAACAGAAATGGCTGGCGCAATTTCTTATACGAGGCCAAAACCGACTTACGGTTGTAAGCGCCAGATAAATAAGTAAGTAAGTACATAAGTAAATAAGTAATCAATCTATGCAGATAGCTAGATAGTGTGGGGTCCGCGGCGTAGTTGGTTTAAGTGCGTGGCCTCTATGTCAACGAACCTGGAGACCCGGGTTCGAACCCCAGCAGCGACAGAAAATTATTTGAATTAAAATAATTTTTCTGTACGGCCGCCACCTCTCTGCTTTACATGCCACCTCAGAGAATAATCAAAATGGCATGTAAAGCTTCTTGAGAACAAGAACATTCCGTTCATCGCCGTTCGGAGTCAGCGTTAAACCTATAGGTCCGGTTCTCGGTCAATTGTGTACATTGTATGCAGATAGCTTGATAATTGTAATTGTGTATGCAGATAGCTAAATATATTCTGAAGAAAGAATTTAACAAAAAAAAAAAAAAAAAACTATTATAAGACGTTTTTGTCCATCACGTTCGATTTTTTTTTATTTGATTTTTAAAAAATGATCATTGAAACAATGTTCATTCAAGGGAAGTATATCCGGATTTCGGGATCCTGGACAATTTTAGCCATCCGTCATCCTAGGATATGAATAAAAATTAATAGAAATTTTCTTTAAAATGCAATCTTTTAAATTCGATCGAATAAAAACGCTTCTTTTGAAATTTAAGAATGAAAAACTTTCACCTCTTCATGAATGAATACAGAAAAAAACTTCAAAGTTTTTCTTGAAACTTTAAATAATAAGATTGCAAAAATCTTCCGGACTTTAACTCCTAAGTTCGTAAAAATAAATATTGGAATGACTTAGCATCCAACTCTCATTTTGTGTGGCTGTGGCTGACATTTCAGTCGACGAATTCTGCACACACTATTTGATCGAGTTGTCAACTTAATGAGTTGCGTATAAAAAATTAAAATATTTAAAATTGTCTTCAACCGACTCAACAACTGCCAAATAAACCAACTGACTGTGCCACACACGAGCTGATAGTTCTGTCGAAATTGGTCGTTAAGTTGATAAGTATTTGGGGTGCTTAAGAAATTAAGAGAGCAGTCCTAAAAGTTTTATTGCATCACACGAAAAGTTGTTCACTAGTTTCGAAGAAAAAGATCCTGCGTTATGGAATTCGGATGTTTATCATCAAAATGCTAAAATGAATGTTGTCAAAAATACTGAGGAAAGAGAAGTTGCTCTGCCTTCAAAATCTTGTATAGTTATTACAAATCAGGATGAACCGAAACAATACTTATGGAATAATTTATCACCTTCTGTTGAAGTAAAGATCGGAATATTTTTTATTTTACTGTACGAAAAATACTATGCGTTGCACAACTGCAAGCTTAAAGTCTATGAGAAATGCCTTTTGATATTTTTGTTCCTTGTGAAACTTAACAATATTTTCAAAGACGAAATTCCACAGAAATATTACTCTATTAAAACCTACTAATGAAAGATAAATATCGGAAAACGTTGTTTATCTGATATTTTGAATTCTAAGTAACTCATTGTGTGCATGCACATATGAGGCAATCATAAATTGATCATTACTTTTCTTTTTTTCGCCAAAAACAGGACAACATTTTTAAGATTTTACAGGATTTACAGGACGTTTCATACAAAACCACGAAATTTTAATCTGCGGATGATGTGATCATCATGATCATCAATGATTTTTGTTTTTTTTTTTTTTTTTTTTTGTAGGTTGATAAGACTGTTAGGCTTATAGTTTCTTTCTGTCTCAAAGTTTCTTTCTTATTGCTTTGTAAACAAGTTCACCTCGCGTCGGACATAAGAATTTCATAATGGAATAAAAAAGTTGAGCAGAGTGTGTTTAAAATAGTGTTTTACTAACGGAATTTGCCCGGATGTATTGAAAATGTTGCAGGAAACCTATGGGGAGTCTGCTCTATCACGTACGCAGGCATTTGAATGGTACAAATTGTGTAAAGAGGGTCTTACGTCAGTTGAAAACTCGTCCAGCAACAACAATAAACGATGAAACTGTCAAAAAAGCAAAGGAAATTGTGCTCGAAAATCGTCGTGTGACCGTGAGAGATATAGCAAAAAAAAATAAATAAATAACGGTAATTTCAGCCCTTGAAAAGACTTTGACCTAGCTTCTTATGATCAATTATGTTGTGCGTGTTATTAAGTTTGTACACAATTAACTGAGAACCGGACCTACAGGTTTAAACCCGACTCCGAACGGCGATGAACGGAATCATGATACAATTATACAAGGTAGGAGTGACAACTAGCTATTTTCTCAAGAGTGTCTTGCACCGACTGTCATTTGCCTGTATATTCCCAACAGAAAAGTGGACCAAATTTGAAATAGTTCTGAACTAGTTCCAAAAAGGACCAGTACTAGTTCCACTACAATTCCCTTTAACATTGAACGAACTGACGCTTTTTGCAGGTTGATGTCATAGGAAAAACACTCCTTTTCCCCCATATTTGAACTAGTTGCATTAGGAACAATTTAAACTGGTAGCTTTCGCAGTAGCCTGAAAGTGGTTCTTTTTTAACTAGTTTTAAAGTGAACATATTAAAAGTGTAAAAATTTAGTCCAACGGAAAGGTTCTAAAGATCTCATTTGTACCATCTTTTCCATCCACATTCCAGAAAACATTTTGTATATAAACATTTTTTTTTTTTATTATTTTTTCTTGAGCGCAGCAAATTTTAAAAAGTAGCCAGAACGCGTTTATTTTTTTTAGCAATACATTTGAAAACAAAAGCAAAGATAACTGTTCTACACTGAACGCCTTTTGTACTTTTTCAGAGCTACTGCGAACTGCGCTAGAAATGAACTAGTTCACTTTTTCAATTGACTCCAAAATAACTGCTGGGTTTTTATTTTCTATTTTCTTTTGTACTTTTTTCGTTCTCTAATTTATACTATTTTTGACAATTGCAAGACAAGTGCAAGACAAATAAACTGTCACTCCTACCTTGTATAACTGTATCATGAACGGAATGTTGTCGTTCTCAAGAAGCTTTACATGGCATTTTGATTACTCTCTGAAGTTTGCCATTGTCTGCAGAGAGGTAGCGGCCGTACAGAAAAATCACTTTTAATTCAAATAATTTTCTATCGCTGCTGGGGTTCGAACCCGGGTCTCCAGGTTCGTTGACATAGCGGTTACGCACTTTAACCAACTCCATTTTACATGATGTTTAAGGCAAGCGATATGTTAAAGGGTGACTTTTGCCAAAATGGGTTAGCGATGGGTTACAGGGTGACTTTTGCCAAAATTGCTGAGTTTCCTTTAAAAAAGACTTATGCAAAATTGACGCTCAGTAGATGCTTTTAACCCATTTTTTACCACGGGAAAACATTTTTTTTGCTATTAAAGCTATTGAGTGTTCGAAAAATCCAACAGTGGTAGAAAATGGGAATGGACGGTATAGACATTCAGCATCATACGCATTATTACTGGTGATGTGACTCCGGTGTACGAGTATGACGTCGAAACAGATCTGGATAGTTGAAGTAGTATTAGTAGTAGTATAAATTTATTTTATCTTTTTCATCAAATACAAAGTAAAACTTAAAATTAAATTACAATCAATAAAAATTACAATCTTAGTATTAAATAGTAAATTTTCAATTGAAAAAGATCTACAATCTGTAGCTTATAGGAAACTAGAGGCGCTTGCAGTGACAAGATTTTTTTAATTAAAAGAATCAGCATTAAATGCTAAAGTGAAGTGAAGTGGGATAAAAAAATAAAAAGAAAAAAAAAACTCAAAAAGAAACACAAAAGAGAATAGGGGCGCTATCAAGATGAGCCGAAACCCAAAAAATTGTCGTGATTTTTTAAAAATTAATGTGACGTTGGCGGTTTTCTTCGGTTCTCAAGGTGTCGTGCACTCGAAATTCCTTTCGCAAGGTCAATCGGTCAACGCTCAATATTATTTCAGTATTTTAAAGCGTTTCGGCGAAAAAAGCCAGAATTGGGGAAGGATGGTTTTTGCATCACGATAATGCACCAGCTGACACATCACGCATTGTACGTGATTATTTGACCAAAAACAATGTCAATATCGTTTAACAAGCACCATATTCCTCAGGTATGGCCGCGTGTGACTTTTTCCTATCCCCCAAACTTAAATTGAGATAGCGGGCTTAAATCCCACCCGAAGCAGAAATTTCGGGTATTAAGGATTTTGATCGGCCGTCAATTCTCTGCAGACAATGGCAAATATCAGAGAGTAATACATGCATCTTGAAAAGCATTCTCTAACATTTGTGCACAAAAATTCATGAACACACGCACGCCAACTGACCATAATAAATTCGGTGAAAGTCCTATAAAGGACTAAAAATGCCAATTCGTTTAACTTTTTTAAATTTTTAATTCTCCGCTGATGTCAGACTGTTTCAAGGTTACAAGTATGTCCTCTTTAGGAACGGAACAAACGCAAATTTTCCACATTGTTATTGGCTGGTTTATTAGGTTATGATATAAAAAATGTTTAAACTTATTTAATCCAAAGAGTGGAAATTTAGTTTTATTAATTTTCACTTGTTATCCTGTTTGTAGAGCTTGCCAAAGTAGAGTCGCAAAAGAGAGAGGATCGCATGGCCGATTATTAAATTAAAATAATAAACATATTCTTAAGAAATAAATCTTCTTAAGAGCAATTTTTTATGTGATCATTCGAAAATAAGTTGAAAAAAAACAATTTTTTAGAATAAAATGTGTTAGACTCCGGCAGCCAACAGGAGAACACATAAATTACAACAGAATTCATCATAATCGAATGGCATTTCGAGAAAACTTTTTTAAATAACATCGATTTTTTCTAACAAAGTATTTCCAACGTAGTGAAACCATAGCATGTTAGAATGACGATTATTCCATACTTGCCCAAAAGTCAGCTCAATAAAAAAAATCGATTATTTGTCATAAAAATTATCCGACTTGGATAATTTTTTAATTTTTCCTAAACTTCTTAAAATGGCCAACAATACTGCAGCATTTAAGTTTGAGAAAGTTGCAGCGACCTTGGCGAGGGTAGTGCTTCTTTTTCAAAATCGAAAGATAAATTTAGGAAATTTTTAATAAAGTAGGCCAATTTTGGGTCAAGGACTAATTTTTTAATTAGTAATTATTCCAATTAAAAACTCTAATGGGATATTCGGGTTCAGCGGACGATTTTACATTAGAATATGTTATAGTCCAAAGTTTCTGTAGGACTTAAATTTAAATACACAAGTCGATCTATCCATCCATTTTATACATGGATATTCATATTCACCATCTTCAAATTCACGTTTTTTAGCGGCGCTTTCCCAGTTTGCGAATTCTCTAGATTTTTTTTTTGCGTCACGTGCTTATATTACATCCAGGATTCAGAATCTGGCCTTGCAGGGAGGTTCTGGAATATGTTAAGAAAATGTATGGAACCCAAAATCTATCCAATGGGCATCTTGTAAAAACTTATTTCTATTAGCTTTAAAAATTATATAAAAAAAAGACGAATCCATTTCAATGTTATAGGTGTTCAAAAATGTTATAATTTTTGCACCAATTTACTCTTCAGTTTGCCTTTTATGCACTCATCACAAGAATTTGATTCAATGGTCCGCACAGCACTTCCTGATATATTCCATTTGAGATGTAAGTTCGCTAAAAGCCAAACGGCACCATGACCCAGATGCCCTCCATCAGCAAAGTCAAAATGCATGAAACGCTATCTTTGGAGTTATTTAAGTTGCCAATAACGAGCAAAAGTCAAACAAGCGGGCAACTATTTCACCTTGTCAATATAGCCAATGTCGAAGAAGGCTAAAACAAATATTCATACAAAGAAACTTCACATCCATTAAAAGTTCTGGAACAAATTCCAATCACATAAGTCTTCCAAATATCTTCTGGCGAATAATAAACATAGTAGGCAGCTTTTTTACTATATCGAGATCTCATTGATTCTATTTTTAATACCAATCTGGTTTGGCAGAAACAAAAATAACTTTGTCAGAGAATCTGAAATGATCGTTAATGGAGCTGACAACAACACGTTTGTCCCACGCAGCTTTTACTTTTGTTATTCCGTCAGATAAAAGCACATTCCTCTATCATGTCGTTGAAGCATATATCAAGAAAAAAGAATTACTACGGCACGCGACCAACCGTCGCCACAAATTTCAACTTTTTGACGTGTTAAGTAACACTAGAAACAAACAACAACATTTGCCATAAATAAATAGCCATGTTTGCAAACTGACAAGCCGATTGGCGCCAATTCAAGGAAGCTCAAGATCGAGATCAATTTCAAGCAAAATTTGCTCTATAATGTAATGAGGTAGGTTATTTAAATATTTGTGACTTTAAAAGTTATAGAAAATAAAAAAATTATAATTTTTTTTTTTTTATTTATTCAACATTTGAGAAGTTGTGATATTAAATTCAATCGAATAACCTTTTAACTGTTAGTATAATAAAATTTTAAAGATTTTCATAAAAATAGTGGTAGATTAATTAAGTTGCAATACAATAGAGTTAATAAAGGGTTGTTTATTTTAAAGTAAGAAAGTAATAATTAAAAACGCACTAAAAATTTAGATCTCGATAAAATTTTTAATTTGTTATAATGTTTGGACTTTGCCATAATAGTGGAATACAATATCATTCAAATATCTTCTACGGAAGTTTTTCCACTCAATCCTTTTGAGGAAATTTTCGATGATTTTTGTGCACAACTCGGGCACTAGCTCTTCCATGACGAGACGAATGCTGGTTTTTAATTTCTCAAGAGTTTGAGGATCATTCACGTAAACAGGATCTTTTGTGTAGCCTCATTAAAAAATGTCCATAGGCATCAAATCGCACAATCCCGGAGGCCAATTGACATTGCCAAATCTCAAAATTTATCAGGCCACAAAAAAAAAAAAAACTTTTGTGTGGCTTCAAATTGTCAGAAGATACAAATTATTTTAAATTTCTTCTTTGTTCCCCAAACATGTGCTACTTGACGAAAATGTCAGTGTAGAAAATAAAAGGAACTGTTGTATCCAATTCAAATTTGAGTTTTTGGGGTTGTATTGGTCCCTTTATTTTTTTTAGGTAACTATACACATATACTTTTATTACAATTATATTCTGGGGGTCAGTATTTCGTGCTGGTTTAAGCCATGCTTAATTTGAGCTATGGCGTCCGTGGCGGAGTTGGTTAAAGTGCGTGGCCGCTATGTCAACGAACCTTGGAGATCCGGGTTCGAACCCCAGCAGCGACAGAAAATTATTTGAATAAAAATGATTTTTCTGTACGGACGTCACCTCTCTGCAGACAATGGCAAACCTCAGAGAGTAATCAAAATGCCATGTAAAGCTTCTTGAGAATAAGAACATTCCGTTCATCGCCGTTCGGAGTCGGCGTTAAGCCTGTAGGTCCATTTCTCGGTCAATTGTGTACAAAATAAATAACACGCACAACACAATTGATCATAAGAAGCTAGGTCAAAGTCCTTTCAAAGGCTGAAATGGCCAGTTATTTATTTTATTTATTTATTAAATTGAGCTATGTATGTATGTCAACACAAAACCAAAACAAAAAAAGCAAACATTTCAGCCCAGGGCGCAGCAAGGATTTTCTATAGGGGAGAGCTACTTTCATAAGGAAAAATTTAAAGCCAAATCGAGCACTTTTTGGCATTTTTTTTCTTTTTTGGGAATAACAATTAAAATTTCTTTATATATAGTAACAGGTTTTGATGCCTCCATTTCAGAATAAAGGACGTATTCTTTCTTTTTTTTTATCAAGTTGCTTTTGGTTTAAAAATGAATATTTGAACACATTTTTCAATTTTATTGTATTTTAGTTTTTCATTAATGTTAGTATACACAGAAAATAAAAGAATTGATTTATTACCTAAACTAGTTTAGCTAATGTGAAAGTTTCTATTTCACCTAATCTTTTCAACAACTTTTCTACTTACACGGTTAATTTAACAATCATGCATTAGGTAATTCACCTAATTAAAATGAGTTAATTCAACTAAAATTTTGCTTATTAAATCATCTAATTCTTCTAGTTATTTTACCTAATGCAAGTTGTCGATTTGTTCGTATACTAGGGAAATAACGCATATTAGCATTATCCACGCCTCAGTATAAATTTTATATAAATATTTACGTGGATAAATCAAATGCTTTCCTTACAGCTTGTTTTTTCCCGTATTTGAATTTTATAGGAGCACAGCGCTCTCCTATAAAAAACATAAATAAAAACAAAGTGAGAAAATTTTACAAAAAGTAAAGTCTCATGCGAGAATTGAACTCGGACCGCTGGCGTTATAGTCAAACGCTTTACCGCTGTGCTGTTACGCCGTTTGATAACTTGTGAACAAAATGTATATAAAAATATGAGGTCCACAACTCTGAAATTATTTTTCCACTGGGCATCTACAGCAATTTGATTAATTGGTATGTAGATTAAATTCCTGCATTGGAAATTTAGCTCAATAGATAAGGCGTTGGTTGTTGAAATCTTGAGATCACAGGTTCGACTCTCAGCGGTGGCAAAGAAATTTTTTCAGGCATTTATACAATGTATATATCTCTCTCATTCTATCTACTATAAAACAAATCTTTCTTCTCTATCATGTGACGAAATGAAGTAAAGTCACCTAAGGAAAGTTTCACTTCAAAATAGAAATTGCAAAACAAAAATCATATTTTTTGCATATATTTTGCACGGCATTCCCACTCTTAAGTGGGAATGCTATCTAAATAATTAGATGATTTTTCTACACTTAATAGGTGGCTTGCCTAATCTGAAGTGGTCATAGTTTAAAAAAAATTAGCTTATTCTTCTAATAAATTATGTGTCTTATATATTTTATGGTTGAAGGTACACCTAAATATTTAGGTTTTTTTAGCTACTCTCGCAATTAAACTACCCAATATAATTGCATATAATTAACATTTAGAAATTGGTAGCGCACCTAATCAAATTCGTTGACTGAAAATCACCGGATTACTTTAGCTGAATTCACTACATTTTTAGGTAAAAGTTCTACTCTTTTTTTTCTGTGTAGTAAAGTGGTCCTTATTCATGAGAATATTTTGTTTCCATTTTTGTTATATAATTTCCATTTTTGAAAGTTTAGGATTTTGTTTTAAATTCCCAAACTTGACCTGTTCGGAAAGTTGCACTTCTAACAAAAAATGTAATAACGGTCAGATTCATCCACGTAATCAAACCATGTGATTAGGATTTTTCAAATGGATGGCGTATATTTCAGGGACATAAATGTTATGCAACTTTTTTCAATTGGTTAAGATTAATTATTAAAATCGATTAAAATGCATTTTAGGTATAAATAACTGTTGTTTTTAAGAAAAAATTTTTGGTTGCTGCATAACTTTCATTTTTGAGGAATAAATTTTTATTCCTAAAATTTATTTAGCTTTAAATTAAAATAAGCTTTAAAGCTAAGAAAAATCACTCCTTGCAGGTAACTTCATTTGCAGGTATTGCATGGACAATGCAAGCTAGTTGCCATTGTCTATACGTGGTGTCTATACGTGGTGGCTTAATATTCTCAATTCCAGTATACGCTGCTTTCACTTTTCTACTTGTGTCGTCATCTATTTCGTCATCCGAAGACCCTTCCATTTCCAGTTCTCTTAAAGACGCCCTTATCAAAGATGTTGAGCTAAGGTTTGAGGACTCCTCAACTAGAAAATCAGTAACTGAAGTTTCCGCACTACGAACTGCAGCAAGATCGGTATGACCGAAGAGATTGTTCTAAGAAAAATGAATCGAAAGTTATAACAAATAGCATTACTTTACAAAATGGCACTTTGTAAAAGGTGCAGAGTATACGAGTTTTCTAAATGAGTTTCGGACGCA
Organism: Pherbina coryleti; assembly: GCA_943735915.1. NCBI lineage: Eukaryota > Metazoa > Arthropoda > Insecta > Diptera > Sciomyzidae > Pherbina > Pherbina coryleti. The sequence goes on from OX030949.1 coordinate 104,039,032, forward strand.
GATTTTAGAAATAGTGTCCGTTTCTCGTCATAACCTCTAGTTTAGGAGTTATTAAAAAAAAATCTAAAAAAGGTTAATTTCCTAAGACTATCCCTACTTACTACCTTAAAAGCCAACTTTTTCCTAATTTTTGACACTAATAACCGAAAAATAAAGCATAAGCATAACGCAACCAAAAAAAAAAATTTCCTTAAAAATTAAAGTTATTCCATAACGAATATTTTTATGGGTCAAAATGTCCAACTTTTTCTGTTGTGAAATATAAAATAAGAATTATTTTCGGTCCCTGGTATATTTCATTGAAATACTGCCATATTTGGATTTTTGCGATTTTTTTAAAGCAACAAGAAAAAATTAGTTTTTTTTTTTTTGAAAAGTGAAAAATCACAACTCTGGTAGTTTTTGTCAAATTTTCTTGTTTGCTAGCTCATTTTAACTTAAAATTAATTAAAAAACAATCACTTTTTACAAATAAACCCTACAAAAAGTTATTGGATTTTAAAAAAAAAATCGTTTTTGTCCTACACAAATCCCTTCGACCAAAAAAACCTTGTTGCGGCATCTCAAAATCTTCTTCAATCGAACTCATATCTGATTCATTCCTTTTGGAGTACCGGAAACTTTTACCCTCACGAATGGACTACTTTTTTTTTGCTCCATATAACTTATATGAAACAAACTTTTGACTTTCCTATATTCAGCAACATCTATGTCTGTTCAATTTTTATCTTAGGTTATATTCCCGTATTGTGTTTTGCAAAAATGTGCTTACAATCTGTTCCACAAAAAAGTAATGACAGTAAAAGTATAAAAGATATTTATTATTTTTTTTTTTTTACATTGATGTGGCGTCCGTGGCGTAGTTGGTTAAAGTGCGTGGCCGCTATGTCAAAGAACTTTGGAAACCCAGGTTCGAACCCCAGCAGCGACAGAAAATTATTTGAATTAAAATAATTTTTCTGTACGGCCGCCACCTCTCTGCAGACAATGGCAAACCTCGGAGAGTAATAAAAAATGCCATGTAAAGCTTCTTGAGAACGAGAACTTTCCGTTCATCGCCGTTCGGAGTCGGCGTTAAGCATGTAGGTCCGGTTCTCGGTCAATTGTGAACAAACTTAATAACACGCACAACACAATTGATCATAAGAAGCTAGGTCAAAGTCCTTTCAAGGGCTGAAATGGCCAGTTATTTATTTTATTTTTATTTTTTTACATTGAAATGAAATATTAAAAATTATATATTATTATTATTGAAATGATTTACAAGTCCTTGAAAGTTAAAATAATAATTTCATAAATAATTAGCAGGTACTCCTCTGTTGAATTGTAGTTCATGGGGCAGCAATGCTAGACGCTATCGCCGTACGCGACTGTTCGAAAAACTCGTGGCTTCTTTCGCCATCATCACACTTCAGCTTAGGAGTATCATTGTTTGAAGATCCGTTGTGTTAAAGTCCACCTCGTCTTACTTACGTCAAAAATCTTCAAAATAATCCATGTTCACCTGAAATAATATAAACATTGTTATGAAAAAATAAACTTTTGCTTGACAAAAACATAATATAATGATTTAAAAGAAATTGCTGGCAGTAAGCCATGTACCTATTAACTAAAACCAAAAACAGAAAATGTGTAAAGAACACTCTTTGCAGCAAATACACGTAAAGGATGATTTTTGAAGAGCTTTCGGATGTGATTTAAAACTAGTAAGAAATGATCTTCGACTGTGCCGAAGTTAAAATACCCCCACGGCCGAACCAAAGTCTATTCAAAGTCTTAAGCAATCAATAAAATGTTTATCTGTAAAAACGTTTTCGTTACAGTTTTAACAGAAAATAATCGCTTTTGTTTTTTGATAAAGTCACTTCGTGTGGGAGGTGGGCGTGGTTTTCACTCAATTTGGTTGAATTGCATACACATAATACACGTTATATATCAAAGTTCATATGCAAAATTTCAAGTCTATATAATAATTTTTGTGGATTTTAGAGAGATTTTACCTTTTTGATAAATTCACTTTGTATGGGAGGTAGGCGTGGTTTTCATCCGATTTGGTTGAATTTCATACTTAGAGTGTATTTTATATCAAAAGTCGTATGCAAAATTGCGAGTCAATATATTCATTTTTGTGGAATTCTAAGAGATTTAACCGTTTGGAAAAGTCACTTTTTTTGGGAGATAGGCGTGGGAGGTAGCGTTCATCCGATTTGGATCATTTTCGAACTTGACCTTTATTTTTTAGATAAAAGCTTAAATATTGAATTTCATGATGATAGCTTTAAAATTACGGCTGTAATCGTGATCACAGACAGACGGACAGACGGACATGGCTAAATCAACTCGGGTGGTGATGCTGATCAAGAATATATACTTTTCTATACCTACCACGCCTCCTTATGGGCGTTACAAACGGAGTGACAAAATTAATATACCCCCATTTACGTTTTTTAAACGTAGGGGTATAAAAATAACACAAAATTTAGAGAAATATATGAAATCTTTATCTGACTCGATAGAACGATCTACATTATTCAATGTTTTAAGATGATTTCATATAAAGGTTGACCGCGGCTATGCCTCAAATGGGTCATACGCTGGGACCAATTTAGGCATACTCTCTCCAACATATCGGCCGGTATTTCACGAATAAATTCTTCAATACTGACTTGCAGTGCGTCAACCATTGCGGGCTTGTCCCTATAGACATGAGCCTTAACATGCCTCCACAAAAAATAGTCTAATGTCGTTAAATCGCAGGACCTAGACGGCCAATTGACCGGTCCCAAACGTGAAATAAACTGTTCACCGAACTCGCCTCCCATTGTTTCGAGTGCTGTGTGGCATGTGACACACAGCGTCTTGTTGAAACCACATGTCAGGCAAGTCCAGCTCATCCATTTTGGGCAAAAAAAACTTTGTAATGATCGCACGGTAGCGCTCGCCATTCACAGCAACGTTCCTGCCTTCATCTTCTTTGAAAACATACGGTCCAATGATGCCACCGGTCCATAATCCACACCAAACAGTGAATTTTTCGGTATGCATTGGCAGTTCTTGCAATGCTTCAGACTACTCTTCACACCAAATACAGCAATTTTGCTTGTTCACGTATCCATTTAACCAGAAATGAGTTTCGTCGCTGAACACAATTTTCCGATAAAAAAGTGGATCTTCATTCAACTTTGCCAGCGCCCAGTCACCAAAATTCAACCGTTGTGGTGGGTCGTGTGGCTTCAATTCTTGCAGCAGCTGTATTTTAAAAGGTTTTACACCCAAATCCTTTGCAAAATTTTCCACGTAGTGGAGGAACAGAGGCGCCGAATCGATAATTCATGGTCAGCAATAGTGTCCGACCGAATATGAAATTTTGGCCGAAGCCGAAGCCGAATGTTCGGCCAAGTGGAAGTATTCGGCCGAATACCGAAGTCGATGCCGAATATTAATAAATTGTTTTTCAAGCACAAAAAATGATAAAATTTAGTAATGGCTTTCGTTATTTCAGTAAAAAAAAGACAAATATTAAGTTCGAGTTAAACGTATGAGTTTTTCTGATTTCTGTCAGCATTGCATTTCTGTAGCTTTTACGACTAGATATAAAATTGATTAAATTTCTTTCATGTCATTTTGCTGAATTATAATATTTCTGTAATTGATTCAGTAACGTCAGGATGACATAGAAGATACTTAAATCGATTTTCGATCTTGTCGAGAAAAGCTACAAAAATTCAATACTTACTGAAATCTCGCGTAACTCGGTTTTTTTTATATCATGTATGATCAATCGAAATCAAATGAGACGGTCGGGTAAAAATCAAAAATGTTTGAGTTTTCTGACAGTTCGTTCAATATGTACGATTCTAGCAACCCATGTCGGTCGGACCATGATACATGATTACAAGGTAGGGTCCCATTGGAGAGCAGGGTGTGCTAGTTGTCAAAATAAGCTGTTAATTTTTAGTTTTTCTAATTGTTGCTACAGCTTTGTTGTTGCAAAATTGTTCATTTGAGCAGCGTATCATTTGAGTATCATGGGTCGGACTCACTGCATTTATCATTTGAATAAAGTTTTCAACGAGCGAACTAATGGAAGAACATAAGAAAGAGAAAAACAAAACCAACAAATGTTTTAAGTATGGAGTTTCGAACGGAATTCATCGAATAATACCGAAATTTTCCTAAAGAATTATAAAAAAAAATTTGTAGTCTTTACAAAGCAAAAATTTTCGGCTGTTTAGGCCGAAGCTAAAGCCGAAAGTTAAAAAATCGGCCGAATATGCCGAATACCGAAGCCGGAGCCGAATATTCGGTCGGACACTAGTCAGCAACAACACTGGCGGATACAGCTACGATATTTTCCTCTGTCCGCACTTTACGTATGCGTGTTGGTGGTTTAATGTCCAGTTATGTAAATTTGGTACGAAATTTAGTCACAAGATTCCGAATAGCCGCCTCAGTAGGTCGCCCAAACTGACAATAAAATGGAAGAAGTGCACGATGCACTTTCTAAACCGAGCATAAATTTTAATAAAAATTCAATAATCTGCAAGCGTTGTTCGTTTGTAAGTCGATTCATGGTGAAATTATAGACCAAACTGAACATGTTTAACAGTAACATGTTACACGACAACAGCTGTGCTGCCAAAAACACTGTTGCCAAAAAGAAAATTTCTAAAAAATCACCCTTTACCATTATAAAACCATTAAGCAACATTTGGAATTGGAAATTCAAAATTTATCCTCCATTCATTTTTCCAGCGCCACTGCGACGATATTGAAATATAATGCAAACTCAGACAATGTATACCGTGGCTTGACAACAACAACAGCAGCCAATAACTCGTGATAATCTCCACCGGATGCAGATACATACAGCACCCAAGGATTACAAAATATTTGCTGCTCACACGCAATTTGGTTAACATTCATCGTTGGCCAACGTTGCCAAATGTAAGCAATTAGGCCATGTCGTAGATATTGTAAGAGCAACAATGTTGCTAAATGAAATCAATGCACGGCAGCAACAAGATCTTTAATAGAACCAAGCAATGATTGGTTGGTTGCTCTTAATAATGAACAGCTTCAGTCCTCAACATGCAACCATGTATTGGTTTTTTCTTTTGCCCTTCTACGACTACTTCTTCGGGCCATCGTTTGCTCTTAATTTATTTTATGCTGCTGTCATTGTTATGCTGCTACTGTAACTATTTTTTAATTTGTTATGGGGAAATTTACAATCTTTTATTTTTTATTCGAACAAAGTTCGCTCCTTGCTACCAGCTACGTTTTACTTTTATTTGTCTCTCAACTCTCTATTTGTCAAGTGCTGAAACGATAAACAGAAACGAGCATATTCACGTGAAGCAGACAGTCAAAAAATATTGTTCTTTCCATTTTTTTGAAGCGAAGCTTTTTACGCCTCGTTCTGCGATTTGCTAGAGTGAAATCAGAAAAAACGACTCTTTTTTCCGACACCTTTTTTCTTAGAATTGATATTGTTTTTTGCTTGCATCAATTGAACCAGAAAATGTTAAATTTAAAATAATTTCTTGCCCGCTACAGGAATTGAACCCACAACTCACAGTTCTATCGTTTGTTGGTACTTTCCTCTAACCATTACGCTAAAACCCTTTCTTACAAAATTTTGTTGATTCAGTGATAAACATTAGCTAAAGCTATGTTTCAGCAGATCACTATAATCTATTACTTTAAGAAAGGATTGTGTGTTGGGTATTCTAGGACTGTGTATTGGGTAGCCAACTGACAAAAGTAGCAAACAAAACGAACTAGAGCAAGATAACTAAATTTACCGAGCTATGGTTTGAATCTTCGGTTTGTCCATGCGAACTAAAAGACCTAACGAACTAAAAGAACGAACGAACTAAAAGAAATATTCACTAAGGATTGTGTATTAGATGATGTTTCTACTTCCTACTAAAGGTCGTTATAAATATCGTTAAAAATAAACAACCTTTAAGTTGATTAAATTGTAACAAAATTAATGATTTTTGTATATTTATTCCCTACAACTGAACAGGGGCTTTAAGGGAGGGCCGAAGAGGGTTAATATATATGATATATATACTTTGTTATTTTAAAGTTTTAAATTTAAAAATTATTTTAATCGAAAAAACGCCATTAAATTATCAAATCTATGAATTTGCGAAAATGCTTCGCTTCTCTCGTGTGTCCAGTGACGCACCTGTGTTTTTTTTTTTATGTAAGTTGTATCTCTATAAGACCTTAACCAACATTTTATTTCCGTCCGAAGCCAAGTTATCGAATTGTGAGCTTTTTAAAATAGACCGAAATGAATGAAGGGTCATTCTCGAGGACGATCACGGGGCTTAAGAAAAATTATATTTATTTTTAAAGAAAAGACACCGTTATAGCCTTTGTACTTCACGCGTAAAATACGCATTGAATTATATAGAAATCTTTTGCAAGATTTGCTCCAAACACATCAGGTCTTAAAGTTTTTCTTCCTTCATTTAACATATTATCCTTAAAAGGAAGAGACAATTTACTTTCATTACTTTTCGCTTACGATGTAATGTTTGGATCAATAGATTGTAATGGCATCGTCGATTTAATGTCCCTGTTTGGAAAAAATTATGTACGGTCAATAATGCCAAAAAGGGGATATTCTGCTCAGACAATTTGCAAAAATAAAAGCCGCGGAAAATGGCGATTTCGAGTTTTGTATCTGTTCAAAAACTGAAAAAGAACTGTTTCCTCAAAGAGCTGGACTGGAATTGCATTTTTCGAGGTTCCAAATGAATTTTCACGATTTTCGGGCATTACGGAGGGGACACAATATTACGGAATTGACAAATTACGGACAAATGAAAAAGTTTTTCCAATTACCTGGACTCAGAATACGTTGAAGCAAGATGATTTTTCATGATCTGGCGCGTCCTATAATATTTTTGATTTTCTCGAGCGTTTTTCATACACAGTGGAGCCACTTTCAGATATGCACTGCTTACAATAGGCAAATAGGCCGCCATTTTGCAAGTATTCAAGTTCGAACGCGCTAATCGACTATTTTGAGTTTCGGCGAGATAGAGTAGCATAAAAGTTGATTGGCGCATGCACCATTATAACTCGTATTTTATGGGAGCCAAATTTAAATTGTTTTTTTTTTTCTTAAATTACTAAATTTAATGGGCACACTTAATCAGTGAAAAAAGGCAATAAGTTTGGAATGGGTGGTGCTCAGGTACACAAATGACATTCTTGTATCATATAAAGAAAAGGAAATTCGGTTTTACGGTAACTTTGTCGAGCCACCGCTTTCTCCTGGCATCAATTCTTATGTATGGTATTAAAAAATGTTTGTTTCAGGTCAGAGAGCTAAACCAATTGTGTTTTTTGGGGATATCTTAACTTGAGCGCTGGATATCAGGGACAGGAATATCCTCTTTTTGTCGGTATTGACTATATACCGTATGTAAAGGGTGATTTTTTTGAGGTTATGATTTTCATGCATTAGTATTTGACAGATCACGTGGGATTTCAGACATGGTGTCAAAGAGAAAGATGCTCAGTATGCTTTGACATTTCATCATGAATAGACTTACTAACGAGCAACGCTTGCAAATCATTGAATTTTATTACCAAAATCAGTGTTCGGTTCGAAATGTGTTTCGCGCTTTACGTCCGATTTATGGTCTACATAATCGACCAAGTGAGCAAACAATTAATGCGATTGTGACCAAGTTTCGCACTCAGTTTACTTTATTGGACATTAAACCAACCACACGAATGCGTACAGTGCGTACAGAAGAGAATATTGCGTCTGTTTCTGAGAGTGTTGCTGAAGACCGTGAAATGTCGATTCGTCGCCGTTCGCAGCAATTGGGTTTGTGTTATTCGACCACATGGAAGGTTTTACGCAAAGATCTTGGTGTAAAACCGTATAAAATACAGCTCGTGCAAGAACTGAAGCCGAACGATCTGCCACAACGTCGAATTTTCAGTGAATGGGCCCTAGAAAAGTTGGCGGATTTTCTGCTTTTTTATCGACAAATTTTGTTCAGCGATGAGGCTCATTTCTGGTTGAATGGCTACGTAAATAAGCAAAATTGCCGCATTTGGAGTGAAGAGCAACCAGAAGCCGTTCAAGAACTGGCCATGCATCCCGAAAAATGCACTGTTTGGTGTGGTTTGTACGCTGGTGGAATCATTGGACCGTATTTTTTCAAAGATGCTGTTGGACGCAACGTTACGGTGAATGGTGATCGCTATCGTTCGATGCTAACAAACTTTTTGTTGCCAAAAATGGAAGAACTGAACTTGGTTGACATGTGGTTTCAACAAGATGGCGCTACATGCCACACATCTCGCGATTCTATGGCCATTTTGAGGGAAAACTTCGGAGAACAATTAATCTCAAGAAATGGACCGGTAAGTTGGCCACCAAGATCATGCGATTTGACGCCTTTAGACTATTTTTTGTAGGGCTACGTCAAGTCTAAAGTCTACAGAAATAAGCCAGCAACTATTCCAGCTTTGGAAGACAACATTTCCGAAGAAATTCGGGCTATTCCGGCCGAAATGCTCGAAAAAGTTGCCCAAAATTGGACTTTCCGAATGGACCACCTAAGACGCAGCCGCGGTCAACATTTAAATGAAATTATCTTCAAAAAGTAAATGTCACGGACCAATCTAACGTTTCAAATAAAGAACCGATGAGATTTTGCAAATTTTATGCGTTTTTTTTTAAAAAAAAGTTATCAGGCACTTAAAAAATCACTCTTTATTTTATTTACCACATTCATTGTCTTATACTGCAAATATGTACACCGTCTAACAAGACCTTACTTCATTTTAATAATACTAATCTTGGCTAATGCTTAGATGTTTCTATCTCTCAGGATGCTATTAGGCATTATTAAATAGAACTTCTAAAATAAATTCATACACTCAGAAAAAAAAATCCTGTAAAAACAACACTTTTTTAACATTTTATTGAAATTCAACACGATCTGATAAGTTAATAACTATCACTTTACATGATGATTTTTCAGTGTAAAAATAACACGATGAACATGTTATATGAACAGGATATTATTGTAAAACTAACACTTTTAAACTGTTAAAAGAACATGATCATAATTTTATCTGAACATGATTATATTGTAAGGCTTACACTCCAAAAATGTTAAAGGAACACGATCCAATGTTATCTGAACAGGATAATATTGTAAAACTAACACTTCAAAACTGTTAAAAGAACACGATCAAAATGTTATATGAACAAAATTATATTGTAAAAATAACACTTATTTTTAATATTTAAAAATTCATCTTCCAAGAATCCCTTGTTTTTGTACTCGCTGATCACACTCTGTCCTTTCGGGATTTTTGTAAGTAGCTCGGTCAAACTTAGAACGGGGCGTACATTAAATGCGGCTGTTCGTGGAGCGGAGCAGCTTATATATAGTTTTGCAATCATTCCGCCACTCTTCAAGTTTTTTCCGAAATTTTACTCGCAAACCCTACTGAGATATGGGAAAGAGATCATTAATATCGCCTTTTTCTAAAAGCTTAAATGATTCCAAATCTATTCTGCAATCTGTTAAAAATGGAAATGCAAATAAAAAGCGCAAGACCATAATTAATTAACAAGGTAAGGTTTTTTCTATTTATTTTATTCTTACCGATCAGTCGTTGGTATACGGATTCGTCGAATTGAAGATTTGTTAAAATTAAATTTTTTTAATTCCTCCACATGTGTAAAATCGAACAAAAACAACTTCGGTTTTTTTGACTTTTTTTCTTAAAAATTTCAACATTTTTTCAATGAGCTATTGATGCAATGAGAAAATCTACATGTTATTGTAATGTTATTTTTAACACTGCATAATGTAATAAAATATTTAAAAGTGTTGTTGTTTTGTATATAAAAATTATCATGTTAGAATAACACTGTGGAACAAATTCAGGTTAGCAAAAGTTACGCTTCTGAGAGTGAGGGGTCAAAATAGAGGTTAAATTAGAATACCCGTATCGCGGCGTTTGTTTATGTTAGTTCGAATTTTTTTTTAATCGACCTTCGAACTTTGCAGTCAAATGCCGATTTTCAGCATATTGTTTATATGGTTTTTTGGCTATAACTCGCCGACTAATTGATATTTTTTCCATCTGTTTAAAAAATGTTTTAAAAACTTTCTTCTAATTTAGCCTCTATTTTGACCCCTCACTCTCAGAATCGACCTAACTTTTGCTAACCTGAATTTGTTGCAGCCGTGTTGAAATATTTTGCCTCATTTTTTCCTGGGTGGAGATGGGAATTTCATGTTTTACAAAATCTCTCTACCGCACCTATGTAAGACCCACTTCGAATATGCTAGACAGGCTAGATCTTACCGTGCATTCGATGTCTATTGTAGTCGCTCAACGGAGATTTATTCGTTTCGCTTTATGCGGTCCTCTCGGTTCCGACAGTCTCAATCTATCTCCTTATATTGATCGGTTAATTGCTTAATAAACCAACATGCGCAACCTTAGGAATAAGCGCCTCTTTACATCTTTCTTTCATCGCATCCACAACAAATTTGGTGAAGCTAACATATATCTAAGATACTTCATGTAACCACTAAAAACACGACCACCTACGCCTTCAGATTCTCCTGTCAAAAATAAATGTTGATTTTTTAGCCTTTTGGTTTTTGTAATTATTGTTTTTGACAGTTCAAAAGAGATAGCTCTTCTTTGTCAAAGTCAAAAATGTTCAGATCGACTTGCCATTTCATCATGAATAGACTTACGCCCGAACAACGTTTGCAAATAATTGAAATTTACTATCAAAATTCGTGCTGTGTGAAAAATGTGTTTCGCAAGTAACTTCCTTTTTATGGTTGTCATAATCGTCCCACCGAGCAGGCTATTCAAGCCATTGCGGCCAAATTTCACACCAATTTCACTCTATTCGACATCAATCCACCAACCCGTATCCGTAGAGTGCGTACCGAGGAGAATACTGCTGCGGTTAATGATGATCGTGATATTTCGCTCCATCGCCGTTCACATCAATATTTGACCACCTGGAAAAGTTTACGGAACGATCTTAGTCTGAAAGTTTACAAATTACAGCTGGAGCAAGAATTTAAAACGGGCGACTTGCCAAAGCCCCGAATTTGGATGAATGGTCCTTAGAAAAGCTGGACGAAGCTCCGCTTTTTTATCGAAAAATTGTCTTCAGCAACGATGCTTCTTACTCAATGGATCCGTGAATGAGCAGAATTGTCGCATTTGTTTCGAAGAACAGTCAGCGGCAGTCCAAGAGCAGCCAATGCACCCCAAAAAATGCACCGTTTGATGCGGTTTATGGGCCGGCGGTATCATCGGATCGTACTTCTTTAGAGGTGATGATGGCCGCAACGTAATAGTCAATGGGGCAAGGTAACGTTTGATGATAACGGCTTCTTTTTTCCAAAATGGAAGAATAAGACTTAGTTGACATGCGGTTTCAATAGGATGGTGTCACATGCCATACTGCAGGCGTTATCATGAACCAATTGAGTGACGAACTTGGTGAGCAATTAACCTCTCGTTTTTTCGCAGTCCATTGGTCTCCAAGATCGTGCGATTTGACCCCAATAGATTATTTTTTTCTGGGGATACGTAAAGTTTCTCGTCTAGAGGGTTAACCAACCACGATTCCTGTCTTGCAAGACAACATTAAACGTATCATTGGTGATATCGGCCGAAATGTTGGAAAAAGTGTGCCAAAATTTGACTTTCAAAGTGTACCACCCGAATCGTATTCGTAATGACGAGCATTTATTCATCGATCCAAATAAATTTTTCATTCACTTTTACAAATTTACTGTGTTTTCTTTAATTTTTAAAAACCAAACGATTTAAAAATCAACCCTTTATATTGTGTCAAATATATTAAATTCATTGCATTAAAATGTTTATGTTTTAAAAGTTTATATTCAGTTCAAAACAAATCCAACAAGGTAAAAACAGTACGTGTATTACTGACAAACATTTTAGCATTGAAGTTTTCTAGTTATAATTTACTAGCCAAAATCTGACTAGTTACCAGCCGTTTAAATGTTTTAAACCAATTTAGTTATAAATTAACAAGTTGATTAACTGATGTTATCCCATTTTCTAAGAATAACTATCATTTTTAATTTGCAAAGAAATATTTAATAACCAAGTATAGGTATTATTTTATTAACTTGCTATATTCCAACCAGTTAAAAAACACAACTTTCAACTATAAGGTGCTTTTTTTAGAGGTGTAGAATTAAAATAAGTTACAAAGATTTCATTATTTCAGACTGAAAATTGGCGTTATTGTAAAGATAATTTTACGCCATTAGTGTTTAAATATGATTCCGATTTTGACTGGCGCGAATGTGACGCATTCTGCAAGTCAAATTTTTGACATCTAATTTAGGTGCGAAACGACTCATTTGGGTCCATCTCAATACAACGCTTTACAGCAGCAATTGTTTCTTCGGTGCACACTGAACGATCTTTGCGGTTGCGTTTTATCATTAAGAGTATACGTACATGTACAGTATGACATGTAAGGCTCGTGTCAATTGGTGCAAATAAATGCTTATTTAATGCGTATGAGCATAACGAGATCTACTCGTATGAGCCTGGAAGTAAACAGCAGTTGACTGTATGAGTTTTTCAAGATAAACCAAATTCATCAAAAGTTCTTCAAACTAGATGAAATGCGAAGCAAGTGCTCGCCTTTTTCTTCCAAAAAATTGTCATGTGACCACGGTACCACTTGAGACATGTAGAACAGTCAATTCTGAATGGTACACAACCATATTTGATTGACCGAAATATTCCGTGAAATAAGGAAAGCAAACAAGCGCCGAAGAATTATTTTTTATCACGAGAATGCGAGTTCCCATATATTAGTTCAAACAAAGGCGATTGAATGCACTCAAAGCTTCGAATTAATGGGTCATTCGGCGTACAATCCTGATTTGGCACCCAATGCCTTTTTTGTTTTTTTGTTCCCATACATCAAGGACAAACTGGGTGGACAACGATTTTCGACTCCAGAAGAAGCCATTGATACAATGGTTCGATCGCATGCATAAATGTATTAATACTAAAGAAGAAGATTTAAAAAAACAGTCTGTATAGTCAAGCTGTATGATTTGCTCTATACAGAGCCGTTGTTAATGTTGTTGGTTGTTGCCTTCTTTGTCTTCATGTTGTCAACATTGGCCTAAAGCTCAAATTTGTTTTCGATTGAAAAAATAGATAAAGCTGCTTTCAATGAAAAAATAAAATTCGGTCTTTACATGTATTCCCGAAGTATATGTAGCAACCCTTGTACCAGATATGTTTGTCCACAAATACACTAAGAGAAAAATATATTAAATTTATCCAAAAACGGAGTTATTTTTGAACCTATAACGCATTTGCATAAATCGAGTACGTAAATATTTAAAATTAATTTAGATACTTTCTTAATTAAACTAATATCGTCTGTGGTCGAAATTCGACCATATCAAAATAGATTTCTCTCTTGTTTTGTTTTATATTTATTAAAAAAATCTTGGCAAAGTTACAAAGAAGTTGGTTGTATCGTGGACCCATCCGTAGATTTTGACAGTGTATCTTTGTCCTTATCCTTGTATTTATTCTTGTCCCTATCCTTTCATTTGTTCCCAAACTTGTCTTCATTCTTATCCTTATTCTTATATATGTTCTAATAATTGTAGAGTCGACGCGAATAATTTGTGAGCGACATATTAATCAAAAATAATTTTTTGGCATAAAAATAAATAAATAACTGGCCATTTCAGCCCTTGAAAGGACTTTGACCTAGCTTCTTATGATCAATTGTGTTGTGCGTGTTATTAAGTTTGTACACAATTGACCGATAAATGGACCTACAGGCTTAACGCCGACTCCGAACGGCAATGAACGTAATGTTCTTATTCTCAAGAAGCTTTGCATGGCATTTTGATTACTCTCTGAGGTTTGCCATTGTCTGCAGAGAGGTGGCGGCCGTACAGAAAAATTTATTTTAAATCAAATAATTTTCTGTCGGGTTTCCAGGTTCGTTGACATAGCGGCCACGCACTTTAATCAAGTACGCCACGGACGCCACAGAGTTTTTTGGCATACTAACGTTCAAAATGGTCTAGCCTATTATAAGAGCACATAGTTTCTCAAATTCCATAAATTTTTGGGCATTAACATCGAAATCAAATGGCTCTTTAAAAAACTTCCGCCGTTAAAAACTTTTTTTTTCAATTCCTGAAAACCTATAATTTTGTCGCTTACAACGTTATTCGCGTTGACTCTTCAATTGTCCTACTTCCTGTTCAAACTCTTCTTTCCATATCCAAATTCCTGACCTTAACCTTTTTCGAATACTTTCCTAATCCTTGTCAAACTTTATTTATAAATCTTTGTTCTAAATTTTGTCCTAAGTGTGTTCAAATCCTTTTCCTATTCCTTGTCCCATTTCTTGACCCTTATACTTTTCCCAATCTTGTTCCAAATATTGTTTTAGGTATGTCTCAATTTGTGTTCTTACCCTTGTCCCAGTCCTTGTCGAATTCCTCTTCTCAATTCCTATTTGCATTCTCGTCCTTATCCTTGTCCAATTCAATGCTTTAATATTTGTCCAAATTTTTTTCCTACTCCTTATCTTTTTCAGGTCCTAACCTTTGCTCTTATCACTTGTAGAATCATTGCCCTAATGCCTAACCAAATTCTTGTCGTAATACTTGTCCCTATTTTTAATTTAATTTATTAATTAAATTTATTAATTTAATTTTAATAATTTTAATTTAATTTGTTTTTATAAATAAATAAAGGTTACTATAAAGGGTTCCGCAAGAGAGGCTTCTTACGCCATTAATTTATTTATTTTAACGTAGAATACGTTATACGGGGGTGTTAATCTGGAGCACAAAATTTTGAGAAAATGTTTGTCACTTTCATTATAAGTTTTTAATACTTTATGCATGCATTGAAGAAAATTCAAGTATGGTCGTAACATATTTAATATGTCTTCTTTTGATTTGTATTTAAATAATCATATTACTACATATAATTTTTTTGATTCTATAAGTAAATCAAAATTTAACTCCTTCAAATTTTGTATTAATTTTCATATGCTTTGTATTTTATGTATTATAACATCATGTGTAAGAGCAGTACGATTATCTGTGTGTTCATCACAGAACCAGTGTGAGAAAGAGAAGAAGTATAATGACCAAGTAGCGAACGATGTCTACATACACAACATTGATAAGCGAAGCAGAGAAACAAAATTGTGCTTACCCAGTTGGCCACGTCTTTAAGACATCCTCAATGTCTTACAGCCTTATTCATAAACACATTTTAGAGGCAGCGTAACTTTAAACGGGCTTTAAACAAGAAAACGTTATTCATAAACATTTTTCGTAGTTGTTTAAGAGCTGCGTAACTTAAACGCCGAAATTGGCGTTTAAAGGTTACGTAAATACAACCATGATTTTTGTTTGTCTTTTCTTTTAATATCAAAGACATGCTCCATATGCGCCCTTTGCAGCATTTTTTTATGCGGCGGCCATTGTAAATCCATAAGAATTCTTAATTTTTGTAGAGATTTTCTATAGTTCAGACACAATCCTTACAATCATAAGCAGAAAATGAAAAAATGTTTATGAATAACAATGTTAGCAAGGTTGCATAGAAGCTGCGTAAAGCCTTAAACAGTGCGTAACTAAACAAGCGTTTAAAGGTTGTTTAAGGAAATCTATTGAATAAGGCTGTCAATGACTAACGTATTCTACGTCTGACCTATGCGCCCGTGTTATCTAACACAGGCTTGAGCTTCTTTTTTTTTCATTTGACCGAAAACCTCAGCTTTACTGTCATTCTTATTGACCGTAGCGCCAATAATCAAGGAGTAATAATTCCATGCAACATTTTTTTATTATTGCTAAATTTTTATAAAATCTTTCGTTAATTTTTTTATTTACAGAAAAAACTTTGCAAAAAATCACTGCAGTACACTTAAATCACTTAAATTCAAAACTTTAAAAAAATTATCATTCCAAATATTATCAAATAAAAACACTCCAATTGCATGTCTCGATTAGTTGCAGCAATTTTCGTTTGGCAAAATAATGTGGAATGTTTTTTATATAAACAAAGAGAGAGAGAGAGAGAAAGAGAGAACAGCAACCGTATTTGCTTGCAAAACTTGTTTGCATAACTTTTTTTTGTAATTTCTAACAAGTAAGAACAGTGATGTTAACATAATTTGTTGAAATTACTGTGTTGGGCACGAAAAATTACTGTTTTTGGTGCAAACTTACTGTGAATTGGAACAAAAATTACTGTGTAATTACTGTATAACTAAAACGAATAAAAAATCAATTCAAACGCGAGTTTTTATATAATTGTTTTATTATATCGCCTGTATTCATAAAAAATTGTGAGCCTCTTATAAAGCCTTCATAAGAAAAAAAATTTAAAAATATTATTCATAAACGTTCAATAGCGTTAAACATGTCTTGTAAATTTTAAAAATTGTTGAAAACTTAAAAAAACCCCTTTGAATTTTATTTTTGTTCTCATCTGAACACAAATTTTATCAAAAATATATAAAATTATTTCAAAATATATCAAAAAAAAACAAAATGTCAAAAAATGTTTGAAAATGTTTGTTTATTTTAAGGATTGTTTATTGAGAGGATTTTTAAAAATGGCTGAAACATGCTATAAACTCCTCACAAAGCATTTCTGCAAATTATTTGCTCTCATTTCAGCACAAATATTGTCTAAAATTATTAAAATAATTCAAAATATAACATTTACAAAAAATGTAAAAAAAATTAAAAATATTTGACAAAAAAATTTGTCAAAACATTTAAAAATATTTACAAATAGAACTAGAGCCCAAAAAATAAAAAAAATAAACATAAACAATAAAGGTCGAAGAAAATAAACAATTAACATATATTTACAAAACAAAAAGAACACAATAAAATTACAATTTTTTTCTGTGCAGACGGTAGTTTCGAAAAACTTTTGATGGGTAAAAATTGATAAAATTGTGACAAATAAATAAAATGCCATTGAATTTATCTAATACACAAACCATTATTTACACTCATCCCACTTCAAATCGAGAGTGTTTCTATTTTGTTTACTACAGCTAGTTTATGAATAAGAAACTTTTAATTGACTTTCTATTGAACGTTTATGAATAAGAAAATTTTAAAAGACTTTCTATTGAACGTTTTAAAGCTATTTTAAAATATTTTTATGAATACGGCTTATAATAAACAAACGTAACAAATATGTTTGGATTAATACATTTAAAACAACTAAGAATTTTAGATATTATTCATCTAAATGATCGTACATAGATCTTCCAAAAAGCTCAAATGGTTTCTTTGGAATTGTACGGTTGTTAGTGCTAGCCATGTACACACTATAATTTGCAAAGTTATCAAGGCATCGTTCGATTTTGCACTAAATTCCAGAGATGGTGTATTATGAGAGGAACAGAGATGTTACAAATGTGGTTTTAGCAAATTTTTTCTAAAAAAACCTTATATTTTTGTCCGGCCATTGAAATTACTTGGTATTTAAAAAAATTACTGTCGTACTGTATGAGCAGTCAAATTACTGTAGAAAACTGCTCATGTAGAAAACAGTAATTACTGTGCCGTTAACATCAGTAAGTAAGAAAAGCAGAGAGACTCAAGCTACAGCCATGAGAGTGAAAGTGCATACACTTCTATTAAACTGCAATAATCATATAATATATTTATTTTTATATTTTATTTTTTGACACATCCGTGGCTCATTACGTTTCGAATGATATAAGAATCATGCCTTTTATGTATTATAAATATTAAAAAAGTGTATCACAAGATTTTTGTTTGCGTATTAATATATAGATTATGCACGCGTATTGTTAATTTTATGCTAAATAATTAATATTTAAATTAAATATTAAATAATTTAAACAGAATTAATAAAATATATATTAAAATAATGCACGCATTTTTTCAAATATCTTTCGAATATTTTAAATCTTAATATTTTTGAATACGGCCTTTCATTATTTATATTGAAAACGAGTTTTTGAGCTCTAGGCCAATCATGTTGAGAACAAGACAACATGAAGAACAAAGAAGGCGACAGCCAACAACAACAACAACAACGGCTCTGTATAGAGCCAATCACAACAGCTTTGACTATACAGACTGTTTCATTGGTCGCTACACCAACTCATCAGTAGTCTTTTGTGTGACTTTACACTGTGATCCACTCAAGCTACTTAGGTTCTAGTTATACTGCCAATATGCCGAGAAAGTTACCCGGAATTTTATTTTTGGCAGAGAACGCTTGAATTTTTGTAACTGAGTTCTTATCGACATTAGATGCAAGCTGTACCAAGGTTAACCTAAATCGTATCATACTTTTAGGCCTAGCCTTAATTCATGTGCATCTTCGAAACTCGATCACGTGGTTTGCCGCTATCAGAGCATATTGAAGTTGTTGTTATTTTTGCTTTTTAGCTCCTCCCTTTTTCCACACTTCCATTTTTAGGGTTCAGTTAGTTTAACTGATGGTACATCTAACATGGTGTGGAGACCATTTTGTTATGAAAGACTTTGTTGTTTATGTGATTAACACACAACTAATGATTTTCTTAACATTTTACGGGCGTGCTCTCCCAGAAATTTTAAATCTTAATATTTTTGAATACGGCCTTTCATTACACGGTGTAACAGTGAAAATAAACTCGGCTCGAGACATAGTAGAGGTTGTAGGTCTGGTTGAACATAAGATAACTGCATACTTAGTTTTTTTAATATACCCTCAAAATCGGGATTTGTGGTCAAAAAACCGATTTTTGGTAGGTGCATGTATAGTTTGTTATGTAACTCCGTTATATCTAGCTCAATTTTAAAAATTTAAACATTGATAAAAAGAAGAAAAATATACCTTTAATAAAATATACAGACCGTTTTTTTACAAAAAGAATTGGCAAAGTTACAGGTAAAATCATTTGAAAATTTCTCATTTTTTTTTAATTTTTTCAACTTCAACAACGTTTTGTTAACAAATTTTGTTTTGTGGCACTATTAGTTTTAGCAGGATTCTGAAAGCCTGTTAAATTTTGCGTTCAACAAGCTATCATTTTCTTCAATTGGCTGAAAAACAAAAGCACTATCGAATTTTTAGTATTTGTAATAAAATACAAAAAATTTTATTTTTTTTTTTTTTTTTCTAAACATGTTTATTTGACCTTTTTCGTTTATATATATTATAATCGATTTCACGTTTTAGGGACCAGCAGAAGTCTGCCAGCATGTTTAAGGAATTTTTTCCCTGAAAGCCGGTTTCTATAGCTTCCATATCCTGGTGGAACCTTTCTCCTTGTTCATCACTAAACTGCCCAAGGCTATTCGGGAAAAAGTTTATATGGGAGTGCAAAAAATGTATTTTAATTGACATATTGCAGCCCATTTCTTCGTAGGCACTTAAAAATTCATTTACAACATCTAAGTAATTTCGACTCTTCTTGTTGCCGAGGAAATAAATGCATAACGAAATAAAACTATTCCAAGCTCTTTTTTTCAACTGGATTTAATTTAGAAACGAAATCAGTGTCCAAGAAAATTTCCCGAATTTGTGGGCCCACAAATAAACCTTAGAATAACCAAAATGAATAAATAACTTTTATAAAAGATTTGAACGTGCAGGATACTTTCTTTGATTTTGGCCTCACTTAACCTAGGAAACGCTGCAATCAGATTTTTTTTTTTAGCTTTGAACCAAGGATTTCAGGTGGAATACATATTCAGTCAAGTCTGCCTTGGTTCGAGGTGGAATACCTATTCAGTCAAGTCTGCCTTGGTTCGAAAATGGGATGATATATTAGTGGGAAGGAAAGGGCAATCAAGTAAAACACTTGTAGGATGTTCTAAGCGTGGTGGAAAGCCAAAGAAACATATGAATTTGAATCAGACGCAAGTGTTATGCCTTTACCTCAGTCAATTCAAGTTATAAGTCAATCTCATCCACAAACTTCTCTACCATCAACTACAACTTCATGTCGTAAATATTGATGAATTTTTAATTTCAGTTAATTAGAAATGAGGATAGAAAATTAAGAAAGGTTAAAAGCGAAGGACCATGGCCTGGCCAGGAATCGAACCCGGGACCTCTGGGATGGCAGTCGAGCACGCTACCAACTCGACTACCGAGGCCGCGGTAGGATTACATTTTCAGGTCGCACCAGTCCAGTATTCAAAACATATTTTTTGCCAACTTGAAATGAAGCACGCAGTGGCTACTCCTTTTGCTTATATTTATTAGTCGCACGATTATCCCATTCGCAAATAATGCAAGGATACTTGGTATATCCACCTTGCATTCCAAACAGTATTGTAAGAGCCTTTAAGTCGGTGACATACATATATCAGAATTTAACATATCAAGAATCACACAAAAAGTTTTTAAATAAATCATACTCTTGCAAGATCCCTCAATAAACAAACGCCATTCATTCGGAGCGTGTTTGTGGTTGAAAACTGCAAACAGTTCCGTCACATCCGGGAAATACACCAGCTTTATGATAATATATATAAACGAAAAAGGTCAAAAAAAACATTTTTAGAAAAAAAAAAAATTTTTTTTGTATTTTATTACGAATACTAAAAATTCGATAGTGCTTTTGTATTTCAGCCAATTGAAGAAAATGATAGCTTGTTGAACGCAAAAGTTAACAGGCTTTCAGAATCCTGCTAAAACTAATAGTGCCACAAAACAAAATTTGTTAACAAAACGTTGTTGAAGTTGAAAAAATTAAAAAAAAATGAGAAATTTTCAAATGATTTTACCTGTAACTTTGCCAATTCTTTTTGTAAAAAAACGGTCTATATATTATATTAAGGGTATATTGTTCTTCTTTTTATCAATGTTTAAATTTTTAAAATTGAGCTAGATATAACGGAGTTACATAACAAACTATACATGCACCTACCAAAAATCGGTTTTTTGACCACAAATCCCGATTTTGAGGGTATATTAAAAAAACTAAGTATGCAGTTATCTTATGTTCAACCAGGCCTACTACCTCTTCTATGTCTCGAGGTAAGTTTTTTGATTTGTTTTCATTTTGTAACACCGTGTTATTTATATTGAAAACGAGTTTTTGAGCTCTAGGCCAATCATGATTGGCTCTATACAGAGCCGTTGTTGTTGTTGTTGTTGTTGGCTGTCGCCTTCTTTGTTCTTCATGTTGTCTTGTTCTCAACATGATTGGCCTAGAGCTCAAAAACTCGTTTTCAATATAAATAATGAAAGGCCGTATTCAAAAATATTAAGATTTAAAATTTCTGGGAGAGCACGCCCGTAAAATGTTAAGAAAATCATTAGTTGTGTGTTAATCACATAAACAACAAAGTCTTTCATAACAAAATGGTCTCCACACCATGTTAGGTGTACCATCAGTTAAACTAACTGAACCCTAAAAATGGAAGTGTGGAAAAAGGGAGGAGCTAAAAAGCAAAAATAACAACAACTTCAATATACTCTGATAGCGGCAAACCACGTGATCGAGTTTCGAAGATGCACATGAATTAAGGCTAGGCCTAAAAGTATGATACGATTTAGGTTAACCTTGGTACAGCTTGCATCTAATGTCGATAAGAACTCAGTTACAAAAATTCAAGCGTTCTCTGCCAAAAATAAAATTCCGGGTAACTTTCTCGGCATATTGGCAGTATAACTAGAACCTAAGTAGCTTGAGTGGATCACAGTGTAAAGTCACACAAAAGACTACTGATGAGTTGGTGTAGCGACCAATGAAACAGTCTGTATAGTCAAAGCTGTTGTGATTGGCTCTATACAGAGCCGTTGTTGTTGTTGTTGTTTGCTGTCGCCTTCTTTGTTCTTCATGTTGTCTTGTTCTCAACATGATTGGCCTAGAGCTCAAAAACTCGTTTTCAATATAAATAATGAAAGGCCGTATTCAAAAATATTAAGATTTAAAATTTCTGGGAGAGCACGCCCGTAAAATGTTAAGAAAATCATTAGTTGTGTGTTAATCACATAAACAACAAAGTCTTTCATAACAAAATGGTCTCCACACCATGTTAGGTGTACCATCAGTTAAACTAACTCAACCCTAAAAATGGAAGTGTGGAAAAAGGGAGGAGCTAAAAAGCAAAAATAACAACAACTTCAATATGCTCTGATAGCGGCAAACCACGTGATCGAGTTTCGAAGATGCACATGAATTAAGGCTAGGCCTAAAAGTATGATACGATTTAGGTTAACCTTGGTACAGCTTGCATCTAATGTCGATAAGAACTCAGTTACAAAAATTCAAGCGTTCTCTGCCAAAAATAAAATTCCGGGTAACTTTCTCGGCATATTGGCAGTATAACTAGAACCTAAGTAGCTTGAGTGGATCACAGTGTAAAGTCACACAAAAGACTACTGATGAGTTGGTGTAGCGACCAATGAAACAGTCTGTATAGTCAAAGCTGTTGTGATTGGCTCTACACAGAGCCGTTGTTGTTGTTGTTGTTGGCTGTCGCCTTCTTTGTTCTTCATGTTGTCTTGTTCTCAACATGATTGGCCTAGAGCTCAAAAACTCGTTTTCAATATCTTTCGAATATTTAAAAAAAATAAAACTATCGCATTTAAAGAAAATTTAAATAAAAATATTGAAATTAAAAAGCAACATATTTAAATTAAATATGTTATTTATGGTTTGTTATAGTTCTCGTTTGCTTTTTGTATCAAAAATTATACAGCCTAAATGTTTAGCCAAGATGCTGATCTCTGCTCAGATCTCCACAAAATCTCTCCCATTGCACTCCAGAAGCATCTTGGCTAAACATCTAGGCTATATAATATTCATTACAACAACCAAACGAGAATTATAACAAACCGGAAGTATTCAGCGACAACCAAGGAATTTTAATTCTAAAAACTTTATTGATAAACTGCAGGAATAGAGTGCGATGTTGTTGCTGCTTGTTGGCCATTTGAGCTGTTTGGAATAGGTCAGAAGCTTCACTGTGGTGTATAGATAAAATTTATATTCAGAAAAAAACGAGTTGCAAGGAAAATATTTTGTTTGATCCAAGTAAATATTTAAATAATATT
Source organism: Pherbina coryleti (assembly GCA_943735915.1). Lineage (NCBI taxonomy): Eukaryota > Metazoa > Arthropoda > Insecta > Diptera > Sciomyzidae > Pherbina > Pherbina coryleti. The sequence goes on from OX030949.1 coordinate 104,062,171, forward strand.
TTTGCACAGGCGTGGATAATGTTAATATTCGTCATTTGCCTTAGTGTAGGGACGGAAGTTACGTCCCCACAACTTCTACAACAACAGCTACAACAACAACTACAAGAACAACAACTACAACAACAACAACTACAGCTGCACGAGCCACCCAGAAAACCAAAGCGACAGCTGACCCAATTTATTTAAGTTATGAAATATATTTAAACTGTTAATTAAGCAAATTCACTTACACAATATTTTTAAAGAATTATTAATTGCACAATCATCTTGGCCTATTAAAATATTTTTGTACATTAAAATACCAATTAAGCAAAAATACCAACTAAGCAAATAGCTGTATGCAAGTGACAAAGAATCAATCAATAAAGTGTACTACAAAGTAAAGCACCTAGTGCAAAAATAAAAAGTGTTGTTTTTTTTTAATTAAACGTTCCCACCACGACATAATTGGCGCAGTCTCCGGTCTTATAGTGGAATAGTTAATAAACTAAGTGTTAAGAGGATCATCGACGGTTTATCGACAGGACTCTAGTGTTGAAGGAACATCAACACCAAAATACACTAACCACTATAAGCAACGAACAATAAAAAACAACAGAAGTACACAGGATCAAGAGAACATCGATCAACAAGGAAAAAAGCATCGAGAGAACATCGATCAACAGAGAAGAAAAGCATCGAGAGAACATCGATCAACGGACAAGAAAACATCGAGGGAACATCGATCAACGTACAAGAAAACATCGAGAGGACATCGACCAACAATAAAGACTATCTATGATAAGTGAAATACTTTTATTCGGATGTATGTAAGTTAAAGTTTTGTTACTCTTATAATGCATAAAAAACTAAGATCCTTCCTACCATATCCCAAACGATCAGTTAGCTTAAGTACAATCCCTGAAAATTTTGAGTTAGAGTTTCCAAGCGTAAGTTTACCTGATTTAAGTAAAATAATGACAAATAACGGACAAGAAATGCCACAAATATCGCAACAAACATCTAGTGATATAATTAATTGTTTACGTATTCCGTATTACAAACATCTAGTGATATAATTAATTGTGTACGTATTCCGGACGTTATAAAAGATTTACCTAAATTCGATGGAAACCCGCGATTATTATATGAATTTATTAATAATGTTGAAGAAATTCTCGGATTCATTTCACCTATTGAGGGTTCACCTTACTCATTTTTTCTATTACGTGCAATAAGGAAAAAAATTGACGGGCAAGCCAATGAAGTTTTGAATATGTACGGCACTCCATTGGAGTGGAAAAGCATAAAAGACAACCTTATTTTACATTACTCGGACAAAAGAACAGAAACCTCACTTATACGAGATCTACATAACTTAAGACAAGACAAAAAGAATGTACAGGAATTCTACAGTAATATTATTGAAATTCAAGCAACAATACTTAATAATATTTTAATACATGAACCAAACCAAAGTGTAATCAAAGCTAAAACAGATTTATTTTTAACAGGTTTACGAGAACCTTTCGGATCGGTTATAAGAGCAATGAGACCCGAATCATTACCAATAGCACTATCTTTCTGCATCAAAGAACAAAACATATTTTATGCCAAATCAACTTTCAATCCTTATTTCAAAACTTTAAAATTCCCACAAAAGCCCACATATATACCACAATCCTTTTATAACAGATCACATCCAAGATTCCAAAACTTTCAACCCCGAAATCCATTTAATAACTACTCTCAGAACCAAAATCCTTACAACCAAAACTCTTACAGTCGAAATTCCACTAACCAAAATTCTGTTGCGTTTAACGTCCGTGGCCTCCGTGCTTTCCGCAAGGAGAAGAGAGACCAGAGACGGGAGAGCGAGTAAAAGATATTTAGTTTAAGTTTGTTAATTTTATTTATTTTACAACATAGGCCCGCTGTCTAGGCGAGGCTGCGACCAATGTTGTGTTTTACTTAAGTATTTATTAATATTTTATTTTAACTAAAAGGCCCGCTGTCTAGGCGAGGCTGCGACCTTATTAGTTGTTTATTCTTATAACTCTAAAAATGCTCTCTGTCCATTTCTGCGCCGGCGACGGGTTTATAAAGGAAAATCCTCACTTTCCAAAGAGGTTCCTTTCTTCCAGAAACTCCCACAATTCCCATAATTTCCAATAAGTGGAAATTATGTATCGACTCTACCCAATCAAAACATTACATGTCAAAAAAAATAATAAGTTCTATAAAAAATTTTTATTAAATTCATATAATAAATTTTAATTCAATTTCCTTTTAATATTACGCATAATTTTTAACGCTGTAAAATAGTAAAATATTCATTTACAATGCATAAACTATATACATATCATATTGGAAAATTAATAATGTACATATATTTAAGTTTTACAAACAATGTAAATACCCTATGCTCATTTCTGCTCAACCGGTCAGTAACGCGACAGAAAATTTTTCAACCTCTTCAAGGAGAAAAATTTTCTTTTATAAGGGGGGAGGGATGTTGTGACCCGCACAACATTACCCTGTACACTTTGTACAGCCCGACCTCACACAAAGCCAGAATCTTCAATCGATTCTCTTTAAAACTCATACATAAATATCAATAAATATTGCCTCGGCATTTGCTGGCAAAATTTATGACTATTATTTCCATGAACGACCAAGACCCAATTCAAGTGCAGTGACTCGAATTGCTGGCGTTAATGAAAAACTGACCTAATTTTAAGCGTGCGCTAAAATTAGGTCAGTTTTTCATTAACGCCAGCAATTCGAGTCACTGCACTTGAATTGGGTCTTGGTCGTTCATGGAAATAATAGTCATAAATTTTGCCAGCAAATGCCGAGGCAATATTTATTGATATTTATGTATGAGTTTTAAAGAGAATCGATTGAAGATTCTGGCTTTGTGTGAGGTCGGGCTGTACAAAGTGTACAGGGTAATGTTGTGCGGGTCACAACATCCCTCCCCCCTTATAAAAGAAAATTTTTCTCCTTGAAGAGGTTGAAAAATTTTCTGTCGCGTTACTGACCGGTTGAGCAGAAATGAGCATAGGGTATTTACATTGTTTGTAAAACTTAAATATATGTACATTATTAATTTTCCAATATGATATGTATATAGTTTATGCATTGTAAATGAATATTTTACTATTTTACAGCGTTAAAAATTATGCGTAATATTAAAAGGAAATTGAATTAAAATTTATTATATGAATTTAATAAAAATTTTTTATAGAACTTATTATTTTTTTTTTTTTTTTTTTTTTTTTTTTTTAATTACATAGTTTATATATATATTTTTCTTTTTGTTGAACTCTTTTTTTTTTTTCGTTTGTTATTAAAATGTTTAAAAAAATTTTTTTTTTTTTTTTTTTTTTTTTTTTTTTTTTTTTTTTTTTTTTTTTTTTTTTTTTTTTTTTTTATTCATATTTGAAAGCTTTTGCGATAGAAAGATTTTTATATTTTTTTTTTTTCATACATAAAAATAGCTGAAAGTTCTTTTGAGAGAAGAGAAAAAATTGTCGTAGTTTTATTGCTTAAAATCGTTTGGCAATATTTTTATTTTCATCTACCAAAATTGGAGGGAGAACAACAAAGTCTTCGTTACGTTTTGGAAAACTATACGGAAAATATGTTTTTCCCTAATCTTTAAAAATGGCTAGTCAGAAACTCCAGCAAGCTAACTAAAAATTTGTAAAAAATTATAATGGGTGTATTGATTTAAGGTGTTTGCTGTGTTTTCAGTTATATAAAAGTGTTTTGTGTATGTGTGTTATTTGTGTTTTTAATTACTTTGACTTTGTTATTAATGTTGTGTTTAAATGGACCATCAAATGTTGTTTTTTAATCAGAAAAAAGTTTTAAATTATTATTATGTATGACTTTAATTTTGTTACGCATTTTTATGGCAGTGTTTTCGGGTGATACTATTTTAATTACTTCGTATGGACCTTCCCATAGAGATGAAAATTTATTCTTCCTGGTTTGGTTTCTAATCAAAACTTTTTCACCTACGTTAAATGTTTTCGGTTTCGCACCTTTGTCATAATATTCCTTAGACTTTTCCTTTTTCTCTTTTAAAGTTTGTCCAGCAATTTTAAATCCATGTTGTAGTCTTGCCTTAAGTTCGTTGGCGTAATTTTCATAGTTATAATTTATGGATGGATCTTTTTGTAAGTTGGAAGGAATCTTGGCCGGAAATCCGTAAAGTAATTCATGAGGGCTGTAGTTTGTACTGCTGTGTGGTGTGTTATTGAAAACAAATATCGCATAGGGAATCCAGTCGTCCCAAGTGAGTGGATCATTATTTACATAATGTCGAAGGTATTCCGCTAGCGTGCGGTGGCTTCGCTCAAGTGCTCCATTTGTTTGTGGGTGGTATGGTGTAGTTTGTAGTTTTTTGATCTTCAATAACTTACATACTTCTTTAAACAATTCACTGAGAAAATTAGTGCCTTGATCGGTTAATAGTGAGTCTGGAAATCCGAATCGACAGAGTATTTGTTCTACAAAAGCTCTTGCAATTGTGATTGCTTCTGCATTTTCCAAAGGTATAGCTTCAGTGAATTTCGTAAGATCATCTTGAAAAGTTAAAATATATTTGTTATTTTTGTACGTTACTGGAAGAGGACCGACTATGTCTAATGCTACTCGTTCGAAAGGTGAAGAGCTCGTTGTTGTAATTTTCATTGGTACTTTTGGTGATTTGTTGAGTTTATTCTTTTGACATGATTCGCACTTTTGAATAAAATTTTGTACATCTTTTTTCATTGTAGACCAGTAATAATTTGTTTTTGATCTTTTCAAGGTTCGATTTATACCCTGGTGTCCTCCGAATGGTGACTTATGGTATTGTGCTAGAACTGTTTCGATTTCGTTCGTGTTTTCCAAGATTGTTCTATTGTTTATATGTAAATTAATTTCCATGTTAAAAAATATTTCCGTAAGCATTGTCTTGAATTCTTCTTTAAATTGGGAGTTAAATTTGGGAATTGCTATTGCGATGGATTTTTGATCCTGTGTACAATTCTCGTTTTTGATTTTTTGTAGTACTTCTTTTGCCATTTCGCGGTCTTTAGTAGTTCTGAAGGGTAAAGGTAAAGTTGTTACGTATAATTTACAATAATTTTCTAGCGTATATATTTCATTTTCTCCCATGAGAGGTTTGATAAATATTGGGATCTTTTTTTTTATAAGATTTTCTTCTGGTGATTCTGTTAGGGGTAGCAATAATAATTTTATTTTTATTCCTTTATTGGCGTAAATTTGTTCTGTGCTTTCTATTATTTTTAATATTTTTTCATTCCTTATATTTTTGGGCTGTTTTGCTTCTGTTTGAAAACTCTCATTGTTTATTTGCTCGCTTGCCTTTTGTCGTGTCATGACTAAAACCTTGTTTTTTATTTCTGTAATATTTTTGTCTTTAGTGATGCGACTAAGTGCGTCAGCATTTGTATTGTTTTTCCCTGCTTTATACTTGATCGTGTATTCATATTCTGATAGAAGGATTCGCCATCTAGCCAATCTTGACATTGGGTCTTTTAGCTTCATTAGCCATTCGAGCGGCTTGTGATCAGTGTAGATCGTGAACTTTTTACCATAAATATACGGTCGAAATTGTTTTACGGCGAAGACAATAGCTAGCAATTCTTTTTCCGTGGTGCTATAGCGTGTCTCTGCATCGTTCAATGTTCTGCTTGCGAAGCATATTGGCTTGTCTTTTCCAATTATACCTTGGGATAAGACTGCGCCAAGTCCTGCATCACTCGCATCTGTTGTGATTATAAATTCTTCACTGAAATTTGGATAGGCTAAAATGGGGGGACTTATTAGTTTATCTTTCAATTTCGTAAATGCTTCATCGCAGAATGCATCCCAACTGAATTTTACATCTTTTTTCAGCAATTTTGTGAGTGGTTTGGCTATACTGGAAAAGTTTTCTATAAATCTTCTATAATATCCCGTGAATCCAAGGAATGATTTAATTCCTTTCGTATTTTTTGGAGTTGGATATGTTTTTACTACTTTAATTTTCTCAGGGTCAGGTTTTATACCGTTTTCAGAAATGATGTGTCCTAAATAATTGAGCTCTTGTTTAAGAAAATTACATTTATCGGGTTGGAGTTTGAGATTATGATGACGCAATCGGTCGAATATTTTAATTAATTTTTGGTTGTGGTCTTTTAAGTCGTAGCCGTACACAACAATGTCATCTACATAAACAAAGCATTCAAAGCCTTGTAAGCCCATGAGTACGTTATTCATTAGTCTTTGAAAAGTAGCGGGGGCGTTTTTCAACCCAAATGGCATTCTATTATATTCGTAGTGTCCAAAAGGTGTGCTAAAAGCTGTTTTACATTTGTCAGATTCTTTAACGGGAATCTGGTGAAATCCTTTGGCTAAATCTAATGTGCTAAAATATTTTGCTCTTCCCAACTGGTCAAGTATGTCAGTTATGTTGGGCAAAGGGTATGCGTCCCCAACGGTTAGGTCGTTTAATTTTCTAAAGTCTACTACGACTCTCCAGCGTTTGTGACCTTCAGGGTCTGCCTTCTTTGGAACAAGTAATAGTGGCGAGTTCCATGGGCTTGAGCTTGGTCGAATGACGTCGTCTTCTAGCATTTCATTAACCTGTTTATGAATTTCATTTCTTTGGCTTTCAGGAAGTCTGTATGGCCTAACAAATAAAGGAGGTTTGTTTGCTTCTGTAATAATTTCATGGTCTGCTGTCTCAGTACAAGTAAGGTGGTCTCCCTCAAAATAAAATAAATCGTTGTAGTTTCTACAAATCTCTAAAATTGATTTCTTTTCTTCTTTATTACAATGCGTTAGGTCTATATTTGTTTCTACTTTGTTTAATCTACCCTTCACTAAATCTTTTGTTTTATCTAGTTTGATTTCGTTGAAGTTTTCTATTTTTTCCCACTCATATTGAATTTTATTTAAATTGATTTTTTTGATTTCTTCTGTTGTGTTCATAAAAAGAACTTTTACTTTATTTTTGATTGGGCGTACCAGGGTTTCCGCCAAATATACTCCTGGGTTTATTTGTTTCTTGTGGATCACTGCGTCTTTTGTATAAGCAAAAGGGATCTCGACAAGTTGTTTGCATCGAGGTTGCAAGGTTATGGATTGTAGCCCGTAGACATCAGGTTGAGTTGACTCAATCCTGTTTTTACAAATCCTTTCATTATCCAAAAATAATGCCTTGGTTTCCTCTTTATTTGCCTTCACTTTATTTGTAATGATTTTATTATCACTTTGAGGTGACAATGTGATGGATTGCGGCCCGTAGACATTAGGTTGAGGATTCTCAATATGACTTATGCCATTCGGCGCATACTCCTGATCCTGTTTCCTATTTTCACAATTCCCTTTGTTACCCGTAGGCAACACATTGTTTTCCTTTTCAGTGTTTTTATAATCATTTCGAATATGTGGTTTTATAATTTTATTTTTACTTACTGCCGCGTTTGAGCAGTCTACTGGTATTTCCAGTTGTTTATTCTTGAAATCAATTTTACAGTTAAAAGTGGTAAGAAAGTCGCTTCCTAAGATTCCGTCGTAGGTTAAGTTAATATTTTTATTTAAAATATGAAAGTTGTGACTCAGTGTTATTATTTGGTCATAAAAAGGGACATTAATCGTTTTTATTTGCTCCCCTAGCGTTTGCATTGCATTGCCTGAAATGGTTGAGACCGTATGTTTACTTTTTTTATAAATTGTGCGCTGTGGTTCAGTGTCTTTTAATAGGCTAATTTGTGCGCCCGTGTCTACTAATAATGAAGTTATATTTTTATCTGAAGGTTCTAGTTTAATGCAAAGCACTGGCTCTTCGTATTCTTTGCAAAAAGGTATTTTTATAGAGTAATTTAATTTCGTGCTTGGTGCACATCGGCTTTTACTTGCATCCGGGGAGAAGTGCCGTTGGTTTCTTCCCGAGCTATTCCGTTTCCCGATGAGTTGTTAGTATGATGCGTTTGATTGGGATGGCTGTATTCGCCTCTGAAAGGGTTGTAATATGCATTTGGGTCATCATTAACTCTTCGGTTCTGAAACTTTTCGGCGCTTCGCAGTCGAGATCTACACTCTTGGTACGTGTGATTCGGCCGTTTGCAGTATGTACAGAATATCGATTGTACTTCTTTTTTTATATTTGGCTGTCTGTTTAAATTGTTATTAAAGCGGGTGGAAAAATTACTATTGTTTTTCTGATAGCACGTCTCTTGAGTATGCCCTAATTTCTTACAGAATTGGCATGTAGGTTTAAACGTTGAGGTTTGGTATTGCGACGTTTTTTCAAGCCGTATTGAATGTTCTTCAGCATATGCAATGGCATTCTTCAAGTCTCGCTCATTGTGAGCTTTAAGAATTAATCTTAAATTATGATTCCGCAAACCATCCTCGAATACCTGTAGTGCCAATCGATCATTTTCTTGTTTTAAATAAGCCCTAACTGATTCGTCGCTAGTGCTTGAAAATGTAGCAGAATTTAACGAATGTAATAATTTTCCTACTCGTTCACCAAATTCTTTTATTTTTTCTTGTGATTGTTGCTTCGCAGTTAAAAGTTCATTCTGGGCGGAAGTTCTCGACTTTTCCTCCTTGAACTCCGTCTCCAAATCTCGTACCAAATCATTCCATTTAGTAAAAGATTTGAATTGGATGAGTTCAAAGGCCGAACCCTCCAATCGAGTCTTCACTACCTCTAGAATAAAAGTGTGTTCCGCTTCAGTTTTAGCAGACGAAAACAGAATATTGCCGCAAGCTATAAATTTATTGAGTTCGGCTGGATTGCCGTTAAATACCGGTACGATATTATAAATATCGTTTAAAGTAAATTTCAGATCCATTTCAAAATCGTTATCTTCAATGGTTTCAAGACAAAACGAGTTTTCGAAAAATGGTAGATTAGCAAAGAGCTGAACTACCTCAGCTGCGCGCTGACGAGTACGAATTTTGTATGCAAAAACTTTCAAGTATTACAAAAAAATATTATGTTTTTTTATAAATAAATTTCTCTTATAAATTTTCTTCTCTTTTGAAAGCTTAATAAGTTGTAAAATTTAACTAACTCTCTTTTTTTTTTTTTTTTTAGATTTGGTGGTAAAAATAGTGTATAAGAATAATATAATGTTTTGCTTACTGAAAAAAAATGTGTGTTTTCTTTCTGCTCACTGCTGGATGTTGAAGCCGATGTTGTTGATATTCAGTCGATGATACTGTTGATCAATTGTTTCGTCTTTCTTGTTGAATTTAGTTGGATGTGGTTGTTGTCGTCTTTCTTGTTGAATTTAGTTGGATGTGGTTGTTGTCGTCTTTCTTGTTGAATTTAGTTTGCTGTTGAAGTATTTTGTTGTTGAAGGTGCGGTTGAAGCTGTTCTTGATGTTGTCGATGTTGTTGTTGTTGTTGTTGTTGTTCTTGTTGTTGTTGCCAGGAGGCTCTAGGCCCTAAAGCTGGTTATCCTGGGCTTCTTGATGGGCCAGGAGACTTCACGTCTTAAAGCTGGTTAACCTGGGCTTATTATTATTATTTTTTTTTTTTGCACTGTTCCGATGTTATAGCCTCGGGACGCTTTTTTTTTTCACTTTTCACTATTAAATTTTCACTGCCGCTGTTTAGCCTTGGCACGCTTTTTCACTTTTAAGCTGTTATATTTTTTTTTTTTTTAACCCGATGTCGAAGCCTCGGTACGCTTAAAAAATTTTTGTTTTTAAAATTTCATTTGTTAAAGATTTTTTTTTTGTTATTAAAGGATGGTTTTTCCTTTTTGTTGGTTTAAGGGATGTAGCGTAATCCCACCGCTGCCACCAGATGTTGCGTTTAACGTCCGTGGCCTCCGTGCTTTCCGCAAGGAGAAGAGAGACCAGAGACGGGAGAGCGAGTAAAAGATATTTAGTTTAAGTTTGTTAATTTTATTTATTTTACAACATAGGCCCGCTGTCTAGGCGAGGCTGCGACCAATGTTGTGTTTTACTTAAGTATTTATTAATATTTTATTTTAACTAAAAGGCCCGCTGTCTAGGCGAGGCTGCGACCTTATTAGTTGTTTATTCTTATAACTCTAAAAATGCTCTCTGTCCATTTCTGCGCCGGCGACGGGTTTATAAAGGAAAATCCTCACTTTCCAAAGAGGTTCCTTTCTTCCAGAAACTCCCACAATTCCCATAATTTCCAATAAGTGGAAATTATGTATCGACTCTACCCAATCAAAACATTACATGTCATACATAAAATCTTTGCATTTATTTACATATTACTTCCCCTTTCGCGATACGTGATCACGTACGTCTTACATGTTGCGTAGCTGCAGGCATTGCACTTTGCGAGCAGCGCAGCAACTAGGGTAGGTAAATGATCGCTATTATGCTGACCGTGCAAGCTAATGCCGATGCACCCAAACAGTTCATTGCTTTGTTTTTTGTTGTCGCCGACGTTGTAGTCGGAAACACTTGACAACTAAAAACAAGCAATGGTTTTGTTTATTTTGGTAATTTTAAGCGTGCGCTAAAATTAGGTCAGTTTTTCATTAACGCCAGCAATTCGAGTCACTGCACTTGAATTGGGTCTTGGTCGTTCATGGAAATAATAGTCATAAATTTTGCCAGCAAATGCCGAGGCAATATTTATTGATATTTATGTATGAGTTTTAAAGAGAATCGATTGAAGATTCTGGCTTTGTGTGAGGTCGGGCTGTACAAAGTGTACAGGGTAATGTTGTGCGGGTCACAACAATTCCACTAACCAGAATTCTTACTCACCTAGAAATTTCATGCAATATCAAACTTCAAATAATTATCCAAATAAAAACTCTACACAATATCAAAACCCTAAAACATTTACACAACATCAAAACACTAACACATATACTCAACATTCACCACCAGAACCAATGGATACCTCATCCAGTAATACCCGATTTACAAACAGAACAAATAGATCAAACATTACTAACTCCCGTACACACGGACAACCAAGATATTCAATTGAAGAGATTCATAATTTAAATACCACTGAACCACAAAATAACCCAATGTATCAACAAAACCTTGATCAATACTACAATGATTATATCTTTGACCAAAATAATGAACATCAAAATTTTCCATTACCAGCCTCGGAAAACCAATAGGATATCTTGATATCAATACACATGGTTACACCCTTCCATACATTCACATATCATCTCCGTTTGGACGCCCTTTAAAGTTCCTTATCGATACAGGAACATCATCTTCATTTATTGACCCAGAATTCACAAGCAGTTCAGAACATATAATTTGTAAACCAATAACAATCTCAACTATATTAAATAAACATCAATTAAATAAGCAAGTATCATTCCCAATGTTTTCTGAATTTAATGAATGTGGCCAATTGCAATTCTTTCTTTTTAAATTTCATAATTATTTTGATGGCTTACTAGGAATTGATACACTAAAGAAATTAGGTGCTAAAATTGACCTTGAGCATAATATTTTAATAACAAATAATTCAACAATTCCCTTAATATATAAACCAAATTTCACCTCAGGAAAAATCTTAATTCAGCCAAATTCCAAGCAGATAATAAAAGTACCCACTGATATTTGTAATGGTGATATCCATATTCCAAATACTAGAATTGATTCAGATCTTTATATTCCCGAAGGAATTTACCACGCCAAAAATTGGTTTAGTCTAGTTGAAATCATAAACCCAAGCAACGATACTAAAATATTTCTAATTGAACAACCTCTTAAAGTCAGTCTATATAATACTAATGAGTACGTAGAAATAAATAACTTTAATATCATTAATGACAATCAAGAACCTGCAACTGATATAACAAAATTAATACGTTCTTCGCACCTCAATATCGAAGAAAGAAAAGCTCTCTTTAAAATTATTAAGAATTATGATGACATTTTTTTTAAAGAAAACCAATCGCTTAGCTTCTCTAATAAAGTGAAACATCAAATAACAACCACGGACGATTTACCAATTTATACCAAATCGTACCGTTATCCTCATATCCACAAGGAAGAAGTTAAATCACAAATCAATAGCATGTTAGATCAAAGAATAATTAGACCAAGCTATTCTCCATGGAGCTCTCCAGTATGGATAGTGCCAAAAAAGAAAGATTCAAGTGGAAAACAAAAATGGAGAATGGCCATAGATTATAGGAAATTAAATGAGGAAACAGTATCGGATCGATATCCGCTACCAAATATCACTGAAATACTGGACAAACTTGGTAAATGCTTGTACTTTACTACACTCGATTTAGCTAGTGGTTTCCACCAAATCGAGATGCATCCGAAAGACATCCAAAAGACAGCATTTACAGTAGAAGGAGGGCATTACGAATACCTTAGAATGCCATTTGGCCTAAAAAATGCACCTTCCACTTTTCAGCGAGTAATGGATAATGTCTTGAAAGACTTACAGGGAAAAATTTGCCTCGTATTTCTTGACGATATTATTATATTCTCGACATCTTTACAAGAACACATGGAAAACTTAAAAAAAGTATTTGACAAACTTCGCGAATCTAACTTTAAAGTACAACTTGATAAAAGTGAATTTCTTCATAAAGAAATAGCTTTCCTAGGGCATATTGTATCAACAGACGGTGTTAAACCAAACCCCGATAAAATAGAAGCTATAAGAAATTTTCCCATCCCACGAATACAGAAAGAAATTAAATCTTTCTTAGGACTCTTAGGTTATTATAGAAAATTTATAAAAGACTTTGCACACCTTGTTAAACCCTTCACAGAATGTCTTAAAAAAGGAAGAAAAATTGAATTAAACGAAAGATACACTAAAACATTTGAGACTTGCAAAAACATTTTATCCAATGATCCTATTTTACAATACCCAGACTTTACAAAACCATTTATTTTAATAACAGATGCTAGTAATATTGCCATCGGCGCTATTTTATCTCAAGGAAATATCGGAAGTGACAAACCAATATCTTATGCCAGTCGCACGTTGACTGACACTGAAATAAATTATTCAACTATAGAGAAAGAGTTGTTAGCAATAGTATGGGCAACGAAGTATTTCCGTCCATATCTCTTCGGACATAAATTCAAAATATATACAGATCACAGACCTCTAACATGGCTAATGAGCCTAAAGGAACCAAATTCAAAACTTGTTAGGTGGCGCCTCAAGCTCGAAGAATTTGATTACGAGATAATTTACAAAAAAGGAACGCAAAACACTAATGCAGATGCATTAAGCCATGTTAAGATAAGCAATCGTATTAGAGAAATTAGAGTAATAAATATTAATGACACTTCGCACTCAAACCAAAGTACATCAGGAAGTACAGTACACTCAGCAGAAGAAAACTTAGACGATGGTATCCCAATTTCCGAGAGACCATTAAACGAATTTAATCTTCAACTCATTATTCTTAAATCAAACCAAAAACCAACCATGACTATAGAAGTACCCTTTAAGAATAAACAAAGACGAACAATACATGTAACAGAACTAAATGAAACCATTATGATTGATATATTTAAAAAATTCTTACCACCAAATAAAATTACAGCTATTTTTACAGACGACGATATCTTCAAAGTAGTACAATCAACCTACAGTAGATACTTTTCAAATAATAAACTTTTTAGACTAATAAGATGTAAAGAGATCTTAAAAGATATTTAACAAAACGACGAACAGGACAAATTAATTAATGATTACCATACAAATAATAACCATAGAGGTATCAATGAAACATTACTTCATTTAAAAAGAAGCGTATATTTCCCATACATGAAAACAAAAATTACTCAAACTATTAATAATTGCGAAAAATGTCAAACCCTCAAATACGATAGGCAACCGCAAAAACTAAAATTCGAAATACCAGAAACTCCCTTAAAACCTTTAGATATAATACATATAGATCTTTACACAATTAATAGAAAAAATATCCTAACGTTGATAGACAAATTCTCAAAATTTGCTGCAGCTTATACCCTTACTGCAAGAACTAGTATTAAAGTCTTAAAATCTATTAAACATTACATAAGCTTACATGGAGTCCCCAATAAATTAATTTGCGACCAAGGCGCAGAATTTTCAAGTAATATCTTTAAAGATTTTTGCAGACAATACAGTATTGAACTCCATATGACTTCCTTTCAACAAACTTCTAGTAACTCCCCAGTAGAAAGACTTCATTCCACTTTTACAGAAATCTATAGAATTATACATACAAAACGTCACGAAAATAACTTAGACTTGGATCATGAAGAAATATTAAATGAAACATTGATAACCTATAATAACGCAATACATTCAGCAACAAAATTAACTCCGTATGAAGTATTTTATGGAAGAACTTATAAATTTAACAAAGAAACTATTTTTAATAATGAACACGATTATCTTAAGAAATTAAACGAATATCAAATGAAATTATACCCTGTAATAAAGGAACAAATAGAAAATACAATTAAGAAGAGAATATACAAACTAAATGAAAATAGGAATAAACCAGAAGATTTTAATATTGACGACAATTTTTTAGAAAAGAATGTAGAAGAAACAAAATGACGCCTAGATTTACAAAGCATAGAATAAAAGAAAATAATAAAATTACAGTTATTACTTCAAATAATAAAAAATTACACAAATCTAAAATAAAAAAGAAAAGAAAATTGACATAATTTTTTTGTATTATTAGCGTAACATCTGTAAATTTACAACGACTGGAGATACAAGACCTCTCAAAAACAAATGGAATACTCCAACTTAAATTAGGAAACGCAAGGACTATTACAACTTATACAAACTTAGTGCACATAATAGATCTAGACTTATATGAAAACAACATTATTAATATGAAAAAGTCTTTATCAAATTTCAAAAATCGTAAATACTTAATTGATACAATTACTATTACAAGACTCAAACTAAATGAACTTGAAAACAAGCTATATACATTACTACCTAGAAATAGACAAAGAAGAGGTATCATAAATGGTCTTGGAACAGCAATTAAATATATCACTGGAAACATGGATGCAAATGATGCCACAAATTTGAATAGACAAATAAGCGACATATTATCAAATCAAACGTCTATAGAATTTAAAGTCAACAGACAAACTAATATTAACCTTCAAATGATTAAAAGATTTGAAAATATAACTAATCACATTAATAAAGAACATTCCGCAATAGAAAAATTTTTAATAAACTTCCAAGAAAACGCAAAAAACAGAATTCAAACGGAAGACGACACCTTTCTTTACTCACAGTTCTTAAACCAAATGAACTATAATATTGACCTTTTAACAAATCATATAACTAACATTGCTGAATCAATAGTTTTAGCCAAGCTTAACATCATTCCTAAAATAATACTAAATCAAAACGAATTAACAGAAATTTACAATGTTTTAAAAAACCAATCCCTGGAAATTAAATCAGATGAACATATTTACGAGTTACTTGGATTACAAGCTTATCATAATGACTCAAAAATAATATTTAACGTCCAAATACCAACATTTTCCCAATTTAATTACTCCTTTATCCACATAATCCCACTGCCAATAAACAGTAGCAAAATAATTGAAATACCACCATATATTATGTTTAATAAAAAGAGTATTCAATATTTTAACGAAACATGTCCTAAAATAGAAGATATTTATTACTGTCATGAGTCTAATCATCAGGAAGAAACTGAGCAGTCACCATGCATAGGCCCTTTATTAACCAACAAACCGGCATACTGTACAACAAAGGAAATTGACAACATCGAAGAGCTTTCACAACCAGAACCCAACTACATTCTTCTGAAAAACTTACCACCAATACCTATCAAGACGATATGTAATAGTAATAATCACACAATAAATGGAACCATTCTACTACACTACCAAAATTGTGAAGTCACTATAAACAACATTGTGTATAAGGACGATAGCAACGTATTTTGGGACGAAATACATATCTTGCCGACATCATATAACGACATTTTTTCAAATTTTACTATTGAAACTTTAAGTCTCCAAGAACTTAAACAATACCACTTCAAAAACAACAATGAAATTACCAATCTCAGAACAAATACACAATCACAAGCTAACCTCACTATATTTTCATTAGTAGCTCTTCTGATTCTTTTCATCATCGGACTAGTATATGTATCCAAAAAAGCCAAAATTACGTACAAAATAGAACCTGTCAACGTTACGACCCCAGCGGATTCCTTGTGGTCTTCACTCTTCACTAAGGGGGGAGGAGTTACGTCCCCACAACTTCTACAACAACAGCTACAACAACAACTACAACAACAACAACTACAGAAAACCAAAGCGACAGCTGACCCAATTTATTTAAGTTATGAAATATATTTAAACTGTTAATTAAGCAAATTCACTTACACAATATTTTTAAAGAATTATTAATTGCACAATCATCTTGGCCTATTAAAATATTTTTGTACATTAAAATACCAATTAAGCAAAAATACCAACTTAGCAAATTAAACATTTAAATACTGTATGCAAGTGACAAAGAATCAATCAATAAAGTGTACTACAAAGTAAAGCACCTAGTGCAAAAATAAAAAGTGTTGTTTTTTTTTAATTAAACGTTCCCACCACGACATAATTCGGGCATATCTGACGCACATTCTGCGGCAGTGGGCGCCAACTCGGATGCTGGATGAATTCGGGTGTGAATCGGAAAGGAGAACGGAAAGCTGCGAGAGAACTAAGAGCGTAGATTTATAGAAAGTGTGAGAGCGAGATTTATTTTTTACCAATCAGGTCATGGTCTTCAGGTGCATTTATTAAATTGTTTTCCAAAAGTATTTTTATTTTTATTTTTGTCTTAAAAAAATAAAAGCCTAAAAAATACTTTTTTGTTAAAAATTTTAAAAGTGAAAAGATAACTTAAACTTCCTGGCTTTAAGTAAGAAATGCACACTCAAAACCGGTCTCTGCATTATGTGCCGAATATTAACTAGTAGTTATAAAATGCCCTTTATTTGAAATCACTGAGCAAGAAACATTGGTTTTGGTCGGTACTGAGAGCAATTAAGATTTTTGCAATGCAGACCAGCGTTACCACTTAAGACATTTTATTTTACCAAATTTTTACTGAAATTGTTACTGCCCCAAATTTGTTTGCAACCTATGTACCAACAAAGTTTGCCAAAAAAATCAATACATACATTCTTACCGTTGCCACTTTATGAATTTACAAAAAAAAAAAATTATGCAGGTTTGTTTACAAAATGTCAAATCCAAGAATTTGTTTCTTAGGGGTGTTTTGAAGTGAATTCATTTTATGTCAGAGTTGCTAAAATTGTAGCAAGTGAGCAAATAATATGTTGCTCACAATAATTTTTGCTTGAGTTAATTCTTAATTGTTTCGAATTATGAAATTTTTCAATCCTTCCTTAACTAATTGAATTAAAACTAGTAAGAAATATCTTCGACTTGGCCAAAGTTAACATACCCCCACGGCCGAACCAAAGTATATTCAAAGTCACAAGCCATCAATTAAATGTTTATCTGAAAAAACGTTTTCGTTATATTTTTAACAGAAAATATTCGCTTTTGTTTTTTGATAAAGTCGCTTTGTATGGGAGGTGGGCGTGGTTTTCACTCAAATTGGTTGAATTCCATGCACATAGTACACGTTATATATCAAAGTTCATATGCAAAATTTCAAGTCCACACATTAATTTTTGTGGATTTTAGAGAAATTTTACCTTTTTGATAAAGTCACTTTGTATGGGAGGTGGACGTGGTTTTCATCCGATTTGGTTGAATTTCATACTTAGAGTGTATTTTGAACTTCAAAACTCATATGCAAAAGTGCTAGTCCATATATTCATTTTTGTTGAATTCTAAGAGATTTTACCGTTTTGATAAAGTCACTTTGTATGGGAGGTAGGCGTGGTTTTCATCCGATTTGGCTCATTTACGAACTTGATAGAAGCTCATTTTTTAGATAGAAGCTTAAATATTGAATTTCGTGATGATTGCTTTAAAATTACGGCTGTAATCGTGATCACAGACAGACGGACATGGCTAAATCAAATCGGGTGGTGATGCTGATCAAGAATATCAAGAATACTTTTCTATACCTTCCACGCCTCCTTATGGGCGTTACAAACGGAGTGACAAAATTAATATACCCCCATTTACGTTTTTTAAACGTGGGGGTATAAATATATCATGTTTGCATTCCGAAAAAAATAGTGGCAAGGCTTGTATTGAGAGAGTCAAGAGAGTCTGCTTTGCGAAAATCTTAATGCGCTCAGTGGTACTCTCTTATTCGCTTCTTCTTCGCTCAATTTTTCTCTCTTTCACCCGAGTCATGGCAACCTCCCCCATCTAGCACACTTAGCACGCAGCAGGGTTCGGACTTGAAAATTAGTAAATCGTAGTAAATTAGAGAAAAAAACGCAGTAAAACGAATTTTTTCGCAGTAGTTTTTTTTTTATTTACAACCATGTATGTAAGTTTTATACTTATAAAAAAAAATAAATTTTAAATATTAAATACAAATATATACATAACTATATACTATATATTTGCATGTTGCAGAAACATATTTTTACGGATTCAAAATTAATACGACTGTTAATTTAACACTTATTCTTCCATCTTTCTAGTTTTTTATGTAATGGTATTAAAGGTTTAGTTATACTTGACGTAATACAACGTTACATAAGAAATTGCCTGTGTTTCCTGTCGTTTGTAAGATAAATACAAAAATAACTATAAAAATGTTTGTTGAGAATAAACCGCAGTAGATTTGAAAAAACCGCAGTGACGCAGTAAAACATTCAATTTTGCTAAAAAACGCAGTAGATCTACTGCAATTGCATATTGTGCGCCTGTGTCGCACAGTTGGCGTACATTATGCGCCTGTGCGAAATGGGCTCCATTTGCCCAACTCTACCTTAGTGTATGTTTCCCTTATATAGTTCATATTATATGCCAGCATTTAACTGATTCAAATCGTAACAAAATAGCTTTTTCATATCATAATGGTATTTAACTACCTAGACAAAATACTTGTTTATATCTTGTAAAAAATTTACTTTTAAATAAACTAACTAAAATCTTATCGAAAATATGGCAGTTGTTCAGTGTTTATTCAGCTACGAGTATTAATTCAACCCTATACTACAGGGCTTAAAACAAAATTTCTTGTCTTTCCTTTTGGCAGTGAATCAAGATACATAAATTATTTAAGTGTAAGGAGTTTCGTTCGCTTAATTTAACGAGTAACAAATTTTGACATTTGAAGTTAGATTAATTCATCAGCAACAAATTGTTTACAACAATTGGCCAAAGCGTGCGATTTCATCAGCTACACCCAAAAGTAACAAACTACATTGGCGCTTAAGCAATCTTACGGCCTACATGCAATTTTTGGCACAACGCACAGTGGCCCAGATAATGATTTTTTGACAGAAAGTTGTAAGAGTGAGATATTCGTATGAAACTTTGCACATATAATTTTGGTGCTTATATAAGTACCTCGTACATATTTTACATACATATTTAAGTACCTTGATTTTTATTGTTCATTACAAATTTATAACTTTTAGGCACACGATTTTTGTTTAATAACTACACTTATTGGTACAGTTATTTATAACTTTATAACTTTCATCACCCGTATAAAAAGTGGTGTTTCCATGTGAGATTTTTTTACGGAATTATAGTCTCTGAAGCTTTCCAAATGATCTTACACACTTATATACTAAAAACTTGTAAATAATTTTGGACTTAATTTCGAAAAATAGTTTGCTGAACCATAGTCCAACGGTTACATATTTCAGTATAGAGCTCTGTGTAAGCTCTTTGTCATTAAATACTATTTATTTATCATTCAAGTAACTTGTAATTGATTTAAATGACAAATGATGAGGAATTTATCAGTCTCATGAACAGCAACTGGGTGTTTGCATTTTTTTTTAGCAATTTGTAACAACAATTTGTCGATAAAAATTTGCAATAACAATTTGGGAAAAAAGCAATAATTTTCAAAATAAAAAAACATCTCAAAGATTTTTAAATCATAGCAAGTAGTCAAAAAGTTACTAAAGAAATAAAACGAATAAGAACTAGCACCGAGGATAAGGCTTTAAAATGTTCCTAGTCATCTGATAAGGCCTTAAAATGTATCTAATCATAATCGGATGATTTTTGCTGTGTATCAGGTTAAAGTGCCTTTATTGAATCAATGAGTGGCAAAGCAGGACTATTACAAACTTTTCTTTTTTTAATAAATAGGTTCTCTTGAAGTCAAACGTGATCTACTTTGACTTTTTTCAGGCAGGTTATGTGTCGACATTATAACTTCATCAAAATTTATCCAATTAGCAAAAATATATATGAATCTTGTAAAATAATATAGTGATAATAGGTAGACAGAAAGAATTTTTAAAAACTAAAAAATTGCAGTATTAAAAGCAATGTATGCCATTAAAATCAATTATCACTAAACCTTTTCAAATGCTTTGTTGTTTCTTATTATAAGATAAATTCTCCTCTATTGTTTGATTATATCTTAGTTAACACTAAGCTTGTAAGGTTATCTGAAATTCGTGATCTAGGGGTCATTTTTGATTCAGGCCTTAGTTTTAGCTGCCATTTAAATCACATTATCCCCAAAGCATATTCCCTATTAGCGTTTGTTAGGCGCAATAGTACCTGTTTCTCTGACCCATACACATTTAAAAATTTATATTCGTCCCTCGTGAGATCTAGCCTTGAGTACGCTTCATGCAAGTTCAAAAAAGATTGGAGCAAGATTGGAGCAAGTTCAAAAAAGATTTTTGAAATTTGATTTACGTTCAATTAGTTTCTCGAATCCTCTTCCGTCCTATAGAACGCGTTGCCTGCTCATTGGACTGTCTTCTCTTGAAGCTAGAAGGTTATTGCACATTATTATGATAATTTATGATTTGATCAACGGAAACATAATCTATGAGAAGTTACTTGAATTATTATCATTTAATATTCCACAAAGAATGCTTCGTAACTATAATTATTTTTACATTAATTGCCATAGAACCAATTATGCCATTAATGAACCAATTAATAGAGTACTTATAGCTATAAACAGAATGCACAATAATAACTTAATTGATTTTTCTATGCCTAAAACTGCCTTTAAAACTACTATTACTCTATTGTTAAATAGTTTATAATTTTGTTCTTATTTTATATCCTAATCTTTTATGTCTGTAAGGACAATTTATCCATAGACGGAAATAAATAAATAAATAAATAAAAATTATATAGCTTAATAACACTACTTTACAGTCCGAAATTGGCTAGGAATTTTTTGTGAAATTCCTTTTTGCTACGATCACCTAAGGTTAAAAAAAAAATTTAGATATTATCCATGGATAAGTTTTAGCGTTATCGACCGAATAATTTGTATGCTTTTTTCGAAAAATGTGACCAATCAGTTATAGTAATAAATTCCGTTCGGATCGATGGATTTGGTTAAAATTACATTTTTGTGAAAGACAATTAAATTGTCAACAACTTTTTGATACGTATTAACCTCATCCAAATATTATCGCAGGAGTTATGAGTATATTTACAATACATTAATATTTACAAACTTTCTTTTTCTTTTTTTGGGAAATCTGTGATCGAAAACTCTTATTATCACCTGACAAAGAAAGAATTTCCCAAATGACCTTGAGATTTCTAACTTTGTTGTAAAGCACAAACTTTTGTAAAACTTTTGAACCTACAATGAGCAAAATCCACGGACGTGTAAGAAAGTTACAGACATTAAAGCGCGATCACTTATTTTTAAAGTTTTTCGAAATTTGCATTTTCATCTATCATGTTCTACCCATAACAAGACGATTGGTTTTGCAAAACACAACAAACCTATCTCCGCTGTCGTTTTGTTTACGAACGAAGAATATGATTTTGTCCCCTCTGGGTACGTCGTTGTAGGTGGCGTGAATCTTACTATTGAATGCAGATTTAATTTATTATTATTATTATTATTATTATATATTATAAGCACAGTCAGACTTAAAAATTAAAATTGTGTGATTGTATTCAATTTACATAATAAGACCATTAATATTTTATTTTATTAAAATTATATATATAATATATATATACTTTTAAATGAACATACTATGCTACTCTGAATAATCTTTCCGATCTATATAGTGTATATTTATAAATTCATTTCTCTGATTTGGTGCAGCTTTTCTGAAGTTCTTCACAAAATTTAACCAAGACCATCCAATTATTTTGCATGCATTCCCTGCTATTTGCTACTCCTGAGAATTTCCTTTAAAACATTTTTATGTAAATCTGAGCTGTGGATTTTTAGTTAAGAACCCTCTGCAATATCACGACTTTTAAATTGAAGTTTCCACTAAATTGGTTTCACTCCCAACAAAAGATTCCAACGGGAAGCAAAGAACATGTTAACATCTAACCAGAAGCAGCAGCAGCAGCAGCAGAGGAGGTACACGACGGCCTACGGATCCTTATATGCAGATGAATTAACGGGCGGATCTTCTAATAATGTTTTGAAGCCAGCGGTTGTTGCTCCTGCGGATCTCTTGATTTTGGGCTATGCTCACAGAGGTCGTGTACTTTTGTTTGCATAACAAATTGTCCATATAAGAGCATTTTCTGTGCTGCATCATACCGGCAACTAGCTAACTTGGTCGATTGCAGTCTGTTGTTTACAACTTTGTTGTCATGAACAGTTTACGAATTTAACGTGGAGCCACCACCACTTCGATACGAGACATACTTGAATGCTCAAATTTGTTTTTGTGTTCTGGCAACAATTGATCGTGTCTTGTTTTTGCAAAAAAAAAACACACAACAAAAAAAAAGACGTCTGCTGCCAACATACACTTATGCTTACAAAGTTGAAAAAAGCTTCAAGAGTTGAGTTTTGTTGCAACTGAGAAGCCAAAGAGTGAAGTAAAGTCAAAATAATATCAATAAATTGTATGCCCAGCTTAAATTGAACGTTAGAGAGTTGTACATTGAAAGAATTTTAAACAATTTCCAAATTAAAATGTTTTTAACTTCATTGAATTTAACATATTTTATAAAAGATAATTTAAAATTGTTCTTATGCTTTAAAAAAAAAAATATAATCGGGGATGTCTTCGATTATATTGGGCAATACGAGGGCTGCCATTTAAGTCTTACGCCTACACGCATAATAATTTTACGTTCACCCCAACTGAAATTGCCAACTACACTTCGTTTGCGAGTTGTATTTGCCACAAACGAAAATTCAGTTGTCAACTTAAAAATGTGTCTGATATATATATATGTACTGCAAGCTATTTTAGTCATTATTATTTATTATATCAATTCGATGTTTTAAGAGCTCAAAACCTCTTTTGTTTGAGCTTATGTGTGGCATCTTCCTTTAATGGTGGGTTTTCGTCAATTCTCCGAAAACTTCCGGCAAACAAATGGTTGTGTACCATTCAGTATCAACAGTTCTCCGTTGCTCAAGTTATAAAATGCGACATGACCGGTTTTTCTGAAAAAAACTGGCAACCATTTACATGGATATGCGGGTAACTTTTGTCGGGTTTTGCTCACTTTGAAAGACCCAAACAGTGGATTGCTGCTTTGTTTCGGGCTTATAAGCCTAAATTCAAGATTCGTCACCTGTGGTGGTATCATTTTTTTATGATAAATTTCGAAGCAACTTCGATCATTGGTAAACCAAAATGGATTTTTGCAAAAGGCACAAATCGTTGCAAAAGCCACAAATGATTCGATGGTCTTTGTGTTGTTTGGATTATAAAATATATCCCTACGTCCCGTTTCACTTTTGCAGAGATAATGATCGGACAGAGTGAAACGATCATTATCTTTTCAGAGATAGAAATTGAATCAGTATTCGACGCAGAGATTTCACCTATTTTGTGAATATTCCAATAGTTGTAAAGATGACCTCTTTTGTTGTAAAGGTACCTCCATTGGAAAGAATATTTTTTTAACCTTTCATTGAATGCCGAACATTACGCTGTAACAAATAAAGAAGGCCAGATATTAGATTTTTTGGAATTTTTTAAAGAAATTTTTACCTATTTTGGGATTTGACTTGACAAACTTGACTTCATAGAATTTAAACGTAATTCAGAGAGTTCAGATTTACGTAAAATCAAATATCAAGCCTTTTGAACTTTGATCGCCGTCGTTCTGTGTTATAACTCAGATTTTGGTCTATCGCTATTTGTTGCTGAACGATTTTCTTATTGAAAAAATAATGTTTAAAAAATGTTAATGTAGCAACATGCCCACAGAAAAAAATACACAAATACACCGCAAGTGATTCAAGAACCGTGTAAATCGAGAACGAATTTGCCATGAGCCCGAACAGAACCAGAGTATCTGTCAATTGGCGATCCTCTCTCGGATAAATCCGCTGAGAGCACGTCCAGAATAGAAGCGGTTATCGGATCAGCGTTGCTTTTCGATGAGTGAATGGTACAAATGTTATTTTTTCATGTTTTTGTTGTTTCTTTATAAATAAATGTATACTACAAAAAAAACTATAACGGTTGTTAATCATTTAAAAAATGTTTAATTTTTTTATTGTGGGAAAAGGTAAATTTTCTCCGAAAGTGGTAATTTTTTCCCAAATAGTGGTTAATTTCAGTTCGTCTCTCTGGCAACACTGTGTTGTGCACAAATGATCCATGGTGTAATTAACAAGGTGGTAGTAAATTTTCAACCTTTCTCACAAAAATGAACTCTCGATCTGTCAAAAGCAGCTGATTGGATATTTTAAGCAAAACCATAGCAAAACGTAGTTTGTGATATTTGTGCTTATTGTGAAAGTTTTATTTGATTGATTATAAACGTGCAAAAAACATGGACAAGAATAAAATATTGCTGAGACGCTGTGCGCGACGGACTGCGCTGGATCGCGTTGTAACTAAAGCAAAGCTATTATCCAATAAAAAAATCAACAAATATCAAACTTAACCTCAAATTGATTAAACTACTTCTCCAGCAGCTCAAGATAAAAGGGTTGGATTCTTGGATCGTAGATGTCCTCGAAGATTTTAAAAGGGTCAGCTTATTGCTGCTTTTGGTATTGTGGAACTACATGGCCAGATCATCCATGCTTGCAGCCAATTACAGTGTGTTTCCATATTCGGCTCTAGTTTTTCACAGTTTTTTCAATGATTTTTATGAAAATCCAACAAAACTACGTATAATTGCAGTTTAATTCTTTTTAGCTAGAACTACCACTAGCAAGCAAACAAAACAAATAACGATTTGACACTTACCAACAGGTCCTCTCATTATGTCACAGTTTTTTGACAGATTCAGCAAAATTGAGTGTGTGGTGAAAAATTCACTACCACCTTGTTAATTACATCATGAAATGATCGAGAACTGGACCCAATCGTCTTAGAGCAGTGGTGTTCACACGCATACAACTTCAATTTTCAACTTTTGTACTTGTGTTAGTAGCTCTCTCACTCTCTGCACTGACAAAAATTGTTGTGCAGGTATTAAGCAAGAATTGTGTTATAATTATCATTGTCATCATCATTATCTTTGTCAGTATCATTATTATTATCACTATCATTATTATTGTCACTATTATTATCATGATTATTATTATTATCCTGCCAATAACGCATTTTCATATGCCTCTCACATTTCGTGCAGTGCAAAACACACGATCAAGAGGCGTGAACTTCTTGCTTGAAGTTTCAGCACCAACTGATTGAGATAAATTCGTGCATCCGATCGTGTACGTGTTTCGATTCTCGAATAAGAGCCCGAACAGAACCAAAGCATGGTATAATAATACAAGGTAGCATTGACAGTTGCTTGGGAAATCATATACTGTCAAAAAATATACTCAAAAAGAGAGCGCTCACAATCCGCCATTGAAAACACAAGCAATGTTGAAAACCTTGAAGTGAAAAAAAACAACAACCACAGCAGCTGCTGATGTATTTGCACAACAAGCTGTGTTTGACAGTTTATGTTTTCCTGTTGAAGAGAAAATAAGCAGTTGTCAATGCTACCATGTATTATTATACCATGAACCAAAGCGGCTGTCGGTTGGCGGACCTCTCTCGGAAAAATCCGCTGAGAACACGTCCAGAATAGGAGTGGTTGTCGGTTGTCGGATCAGCGTTGCTTTTCGTTGTGTAAATGGTACAAATTCAACACACTCACACACAAAACGAAACCAGCTCATAGAATTCAACACACACACACAAAACAAAACGTCAGCTCATGGTAAAAACTAAGAAAATAGCACTCAACACAGCCAATCCTTAGCTAAAATATGGCAACACTTACGCCACTCATAGAGAGATCCGCCAGCCGTCGGAGAAAAAATAGAATTGATTCTATTCTGGCGTTTTTCCGTCGCGGATTCCTACGGCCATTTAAATTTTGGCGGCTGCATATATTTTCATGTATTTGTTGTACAGCGCATCCGACAACCGACAGCCGCTTTGGTTCTGTTCGGGCTCTAATTGTGCGATTTATCGTTGCGGAAAAAGAGCTGAGTTTTTTTCTACATTTTCCATGTATTTTCCAACAACAAAGAGCCCGAACAGAATCAAATGTCGTTGCGATTTGCGATATCGCAAAGCAATAGAATGCATGCAAATGTATTAACACGTCCAGAATGAAATCGCAGGTCAGCAGCCGCAACGATAAATCGCACAATTAGAATCTATTCTATATCTTCTTTTGCGACCGACGATTCTCTCTCTGAGTGCCATTAGTGTTGCCATATTTTTGCTAAGAATTGGCTGTGTTTCATGAAATTTGCTTAGTTTTTTGTTACCTTCTGACATTTCTTGTTTGTGTGTGTTGTATTCACATAATTGAAGAGACCAATACATTGAAATGAAATAGAAAATATAAATAAAAAAATACTAACTAAAAGCAACTTTGAATCGTCAGTCGCAATCGTTTCATTCTGGACGTGTTCTCTGCGATCGACGACCAGAGAGGATCGTCGCACAGTGCGCTTTTTTCGATTTTTAGGATGACATTTGGGTTTTTTTTTTTTTTTAATTTCATAAAAAATAATTTCATTGGTCAGATTATAAAACATACATATATTATTAATGTGATATTGGAAACTTGATGTATTGTATGGTTTTTTTTTTATAAAATTCGTCAAAGTTGAAACATTTTTAACAAAAATAAGCTCAATAAAACCCAAAAAAAGAGAGTCATTATTAAACAAGAATAACTTCGAGCAAAAAGTATATTTCAAGATTTTGTTTCTTTGATTTTTTTATGACTTAATCGGCATTTAATTTATTATAAAATACAATAAAAAATATTAATAAATAAAAATTTTAAAAATAAAAATAAAAATAAAAATTTTTCAAGAAATGAAAATTTAAGTAAAATTTAGTAGAAAATATCTAGCAAATATAGCATTATTAAAGCCAAAGGCTGTAGCTATCATAAAATATAGTACTTCTACCTTCTGTTTCTGTAAAAACCTGCTGCTTCTAGCTGCCACTAAGAAAAACCACTTAATTAGAAAAGTCTTAAAAATCAATTTTTGCCCTAGAACGCACTTGTTTTCAAGACGATTACAGCCGTAATTTTCAAGCTATCATCACGAAATGCAATATTTAAGCTTGTATATAAAAAATAAAGATCAAGTTGAAAAATGAGGCAAATCAGATGAAAACCACGCCTACCTCCCATACAAAGTAACTTTGAAATTTTGCAAATAAGCTCTAATATGTAATATGCACTCTGAGTATGAAACCACGCCTACCTACCATACAAAGTGACTTAGTTAAAAAACAAAAGCGAATATTTTCCTGTAAAACTATGACGAAAATGTTTGAAACAGCTTAAAACTTTGAATATACTTTGGTTCGGCCCTGGGAGGCAGATTTTGACTTCAGCCCATTAGAAGATCATTGCTTACTAGTTATAAATTGTAGTTTTATTTAAATTAAATTTTTTAATCTATTTTATTTTAAAGATACAGAATCATTTTTAGAGGTTTAAATAAAACTATGCGGATCACGCCCACTTTCGGATCACGCCCACTTTTGGTAGTGTCATTTGTAATGATGATATTAAGCTACCTACCAAATATCAATGAAATTCACTGAACGAATCGAAAGTTATGCCATTTTAAACCATTATGTACATGAATGTTATATGGGAGATAGGCGTGGTCTTTGACCGACCATGCTTGTTTTCAATGCTAAGCAATGTATTTACAAACGTAATATACACACCAAGTTTCATTCGCTTAGATTTCTCTGTTAATTCGTAATCGTAATTTTAGCACAGACGGACAGACGGACACGGCTAAATCGACACAGGAGATGAAGTTGATCAAGAGTATAATATATGTTTGTACCGGCGATGGCTGTTTATCTGCGTTATACATGGAAGAATGCATACTTCCCATGTAAAGAGGCCTTGTGTGGGAAGTGGGCATGGCAGTTGACCTATAATTATAATTTTTGGTCAAATTACTTTATTTGGTATAAACAGTATTGGTACAAAATTTCATGACTCTAGCTTTTATAGTTTTTGAGATAATTGCAAATGTCATCCTAAAATTGAAAAAAGCGCACTGCGTCGGTCGCAACGATATTTGATTCTGTTCGGGCTCTAATGTGCGTCTTCTCAAGAAGCTTAACTATCTCTCTCTCTCTCTCAAGGCATTATTTCTCTCTGAGGTTTGAAATTGTCTGCAGAGAGGTGAAGACCGATAAGAAAAATTAATTACTATTGTAAAAATTTTCTGCGTCAGCTAAGGTGTAAATGGTGCAACAAAACAGAACGATTCTGTGTCATGATTAAAGAAAAGAAGTGTTATTTTTTCTAACTTTCAAAGTATTTAGAACTTCCGTCCAAGCTTATTGTTTTACTTTGAAAGTCAATTTATTACAAAGGTTATTATTTCTAATATATAAAAAGGAATGGAGCGTCAAATACGATTAAAATAATGGCCAACACCAAAAATACAAATCGTGAGTTATTTCAATGAATGTAATTCATTTTCGGCATAAAGCAGCATTTAAGCAAAATAAAAACTAGAACAACAGTCTCGTGACCCAGCCACGTGTTCCTCTTAGCCTTTTATTCGTTGATCTCACATTTTTTTTTTCGTTTTTGAAAATGTTAACAATGCTCTGGATCTACTCTAAAGGAAGCGCTTGCCTTACCAACAGTGCAGAAGAAAGCGTCAAAGTGTTAAAATCATGTAATGCACCACTTTTTAGCGCCCCAGAAATTGTTTCTTTGTCGTTGAGTTGCTCCAAATATGGTCAAATTTCTTATGAATAATAGTGAAAAGACCAATTTATATACGAGTTCAAATGCTTAAATTGCTGTTCCCATTCCCATTATTGCAAACAATATGCTGGCTAGTCGTGTGTTATTCACTCCTCTCCACTCCTCTCCACTCCAAGATATGCTGCAATGCACTCCAAATTCCATTTTTCGGTTCTGTTGTTATGGTTGAAATTGACCAATAATTTTTAATGGCGTGGCTTACAACATATGAACAACACTTTTTTCAACCGATCCTAATTGGATCTCAAAATGAAGATGATAAACTAAGAGAAAGAATTCAAAAGACTAAAGAAACAAAAACGTATTTTTCATTTTATGGTTATTTAACCCTATTAGTACTGCCTTGATTCATAGAAACTAATTTTGGCTTTGCGCTGTTTTCCTAGCGTAAAAATTTGTTTTAAACAATTGTGGTTTCTTGCAGAAGTTCTAAAAAGAATTACGTTAAATGTAGACATTTTTTTCTATTTCTTTCTATTTTTTAACAAAATTAATTTCAAATAGTACAAAGTACTGATATGAGTCTAAGAGACTCAAATAGTCCGAGTGCAGCAGAGCTTAATCTGAATACATTCATAGCATGCTTGTAAGCATTTGGTTTGAATTCTGTATGATTGTTTCCGCGTCTGCTGTAGGAATTATAAACAGAACTTTGATTTCCCGTTATTTGCTTTGCAACAAACTATGAAAGCAGCAGTCGTGAGCATTTGGAAATATATGGTGAAACTAAAGATCAGTCGTCTTTCGGGAAAGATGGCATGGAATGGAAATCAAAACCTTTTGTACAAAGGAAATATCCCAGCATCATTGGAAGTAGAAATGTCATAGCATCATTGGAAGTGGTTCCAATAAAGTTAGTTTCATTTCTGGCCAGAAACCAATTTGAGACCAGTGGACGCTTTCTTATTATTCATGTTGAGAATAGTTTTCCATAACTTTCCATGAGTTTTTACGATGGAAACTGACGAATAAAATTTAAATGCGCTGTTGTATTGGCCTTCTAATAAATGTTGGCATAAACAAAAGAGGACTTTCTGACAATAAGAACTTTTGGCATTCACTTTTCGACAATGTTTTTTATTGATGAAATAGAGTGTTTTCCATTAAGCACTTGACAACTTTTTTTTTTAAATAAAACGCAAACCATTTGAGATATTTCAAAAACTTTATTATCGGCTTGAAATACGATCAAAACATTTATGAATGGAACTCGACTTCGTTCATATGACTATCGAGGGCACGTATGCAGCGGTCCCAAGTGGACCCAATTTTCGATGACTCAGCCACACATTTCGGCCGAAACGGTCGCTATTTCGCATTTAATGTTGGCTCTGAGCTCTTCCAACGTCGTTGGATTGTAGGCATAGACCATTGACTTGACGTAGCCCAAAATAAAATAGTCTAGAGGCGTTAAATCGCACGAACGAGGCGGCCAATCGGCTGGCCCATTTCTTGAGATAACACGCTCATCGGTGTGTGCCTCGTGGCACCGTCCTGTTAACCACATGTCGTCCAAGTCCATATCTTCCAATTCGGGCCAAAAATAATCGGTAATCATGGCGCGATAACGATGGCCATTCACAGTAACGTTACGATCGTTATCGTCGACGAAAAAATATGGTTCAATGACGCCGTCGGCATGCAAACCGCACGAAATAGTTATTTTTTGTGGATGAAGTGATGATTCACGACGCACATGTGTATTTTCACCCGACCAATAACGCATATTTTGCTTATTGACGAACCCATTGAGCCAAAAATGAGCTTCGTCACTAAAGATGATTTTGCGATGAAATTCATCATCTTGGCGCATCTTTTCCAGAGCCCAATCGGAGAATGTACGTCACTTCAAATGGTCCATCGGATTCAATTCTTGAGTCAGCTTGATCTTGTATGGGTGTAAACTCGCCATAAAGTGGTCTGCTCGTTGCCCAATTCTTGAGAACGCCGTGGAATTGACTGTTTTGTATCGTTTGCTACGGATGCCTGAATGGCAGCGATATTTTCGACAATTCGACATAGAACGGCAACATCACACAACGAATATATTAACTCAAATTTTTGCATTATACTTGTTATTGTCTGTCTACTAGGGCAAGAATTACGACCGAAAATTGCAGTTAACGCTCTTAAAGTTGCGATCACCGACTCCGAATTTCGGTAGTAAATTTTTATAATTTGCATACGTTGTTCGTTCGTTTACTTTGCCATGAGAAAAATTTTGAATTTACTGAATAAATTGACTGTGACAGTTTGATGATTAGTGAAAGGGTGCGTTCAGAAATGAAATTCAAAGTTGTCAAGTCCCTATTGGAAAACCCTGTGTATTCTTTTTTAATGACAAGGAATCTCGCCTACACGTGACATATGGAATATTCCACATATGAAAAATTCCAATTTCATCAAGTTCTATATTTCGGGAGAAAATTTAACCAACGACGAACAGTTGGTGCCATTCCGAGGAAGAGTATCCTTCCGGCAGTCAAATATGTCCTCTAAGTCTGAAAAATAAGGGCAATAAGATTTGGTGTATATGTGATAATATGATCAGTTATCCACAAAAGGGAATACCTTATCTTGGGAAAGAGAGACAGAATCGAGAGCTCAATTTAGCGCAAAAAGTGGTCGAGGAGCTTACAGAATTGTTTCATCTATCAAACCATAAAATAACGTATTTATTTTTTGAAGATTATTCCTTTCAACTTTTCACCATAGCTGTTCAATTCAGATGTCTCGACTGGTGCTATCTTGTTCGATTACTGGTTGCGAAGGTGGAATAAAGATATTTCCGCTTTTCAAACCGAAAACGCTCTCCATGGCTGTTTTGATAAAAAAGAATCGAGTGATCATGGGTCAAGACTCCGCTTTTGAACTGATGGCAAGCATAGATCTCGAGCGAGTTCTTTCATGATGTGCTTACGATGATTTGTTCGAGCATTTGCTGGATGATGCTTAATATAAATTACGTATGCAGCCAAACAAGCAGCATCTAATATGTTGTAGAACATCAGAATTTCATCAGAAAACAAGAAATCTAAGTTTGTTCGGGTCCCATTTATAGTTTATCTTATGAGGCCTAAGAGCTGAAGTGTGACTCATGTGCCAAAGACTAGTTTTCTCTTATAAGTTGTGAGGAGTTTTGGTTAAAATATTGCTTAATTTATCCTCCGGTTTTTGCAGAGGCATTACGTCTTTCAGTGCAGTTTTCTTCCACATATTTGTGTGAGTCAAGCTCTCAGCTTTATTAAATATAAAAAACAAAAAATAAGTCAAGACTTAATGTCGAAAATGATCTCACGTGTATACTTATATATTTAAGTCCAAATATGAAAAAAATAGTTGATCAAAAGATTTGTCAACAATCATATTAATCAACACATTTTAATATAGATTTATCAAATGGTCTATCTATTTTTTCTCTTATATTTTTTATTTTGTAATTTAAATATTATGAATTGGTTTTAAAAAGTTTCCTGAAATATCTATGTATGTCAATAAACAATTATAGCTTAAGTTGGATTTTAATGTTTCGAGAAATCTAACTGCAACGTTTTTAATCGCCATATAGGTTCTATGAAAACTTCAATGGTTTTTGTCTCATTACTTTGGTTTGGTTCACGCTAGAAGCTACAGATTTTGTGTGTATGTAACGATATATTCAAGCAATATAGCAATATAAATAACTCAGTTCTAACTTAAGACGACTTGAGCGATTATTGCTTGTGGACACAGATATGTCATGAAAAACGCCAATGATCTCGTTTTTTATAATAACTAGCGATACCCGGCGCGCGTTGCCACACCCAGCAAGTATATGGAAAAATAATACGTAAACTCAAAACGTTTATTAGACCCTTAGTCTTGCACCACGCTCATGGTCCACTGCCCGTTACAGTTTCCCAGTAGCAGGACATTACTCTCAGGTGACAATTCCATTATAAGTTTCAATGTTCTGTGACTTTTACTTCCATAGTTATTTTGTATTGAAAATCGGGACACACGCCCTTCTCCAATGCACGTGCCAGTTTTTCGGTAGAAAGACTTTCGCAATAAGAAACTCCATACTGACTATCATTGCTATGCTACTTTTAGTTAAAAAAGCTACTTGATATCAAAAATTAGGTTTTTGTGTGTGGAGCCACACCCCCTTGTCCAATGCCCGTCAAAGTTTTCTAGTAGATGTATATCACCAAGTGGCAACTCAATACTGAATTTTGTTCTTATGCGGCATTTAGTTCCAAAGTTATTCGATACCATAAATTTTAATTGTATGGGCAGTGCCACGACCCCTTGTCCAATGGTCACTCAATTTTGCCAGTCAAAGGACACAAATAAATAGTACGTTCTTACTGCTTTTAATTGATATGTGACTTATAGTTCGAGAACTACACTTTATTATTATTTGGGTTGTATGGGAGGTGCCACGCCCACTTGTCCTTTGCCCGCCCCACTATACCCACAACCATCGCGCAAGTGAAAGCAATAAGGTGACAAAGTTTTATCGCAATCGGATGAACGTAGCGCATACGTTCAGAAAGCAAATGTGCACCTTCACCGCTACCTGTTGAGAATTTTTCACCTTTTCTTTTTTCCTAAACCTTTGCGTAATAATCACGAACAAACCCACAGAAAGAAGTATCCAATTTGGTCCAGTCGTTTTCAAGTTTTAAGCATCCGAACAATCCAAGATTAATTTTTATATATATAGATTAAATCTAAATATATTCGATATCCAAAATTTAGCTTGTATGTGCGGAGCCACATCCTCTTTTCCAAAGCCTGTCCTAGTTTTCCAGTAGAAGGATATCACCAAGTTGCAACTCCATACTGAGTAACAATGTTGTGCAACATTTAGATCAAAAGATATTCCAAATCAAAAATTTTGCTTGTATGGGGGGAACCACACCCTCTTAACCAAAATTCGTCTCAGTTTTCTAGTGCATAGAAGGACATCACCCAATAGTAATTCCATTCTGAATTTTATTGTTATGCGACATTTATTTCCAAAGCTATTCGATATCATATTTTTTAATTATATGGGCGGTGCCACACCCCCTTGTCCAATGCTTGCTCAATTTTGCTAGTCGAAGGACGCGGCTAAATAGGACGCTCCTACTAAGTTTCATTGATGTGTGGCTTATAGCTTGAAAGTTATACCGAAAATTTGGCCTGCTGAAAAAGTGCCACGCCTCACGTCCAACGCCCATAAAATTTTACCTGTGGAACGGCACTTGTTAATTGAGGTAGAATACCCAACTTCGATGCTATGCGACCTATAATTTCAAAGCTATTCGCTATTGTAGATTTGGGTTGTATGGGAGGTGCCACGCCCCCTTGTCCAATGTTCCGTGAATTTTTTCCAAAACCTTCGCGTAACAATTACGAACAAACTCACTAAGGAAGTATCCAATTTGGTCCAGTTGTTTTCAAGTTTTAAGCATCCGAACAAACCAAGATTTATTTTTACATATTAAGATTAAATTTTTTTAAATAGGCGAGTTTTATTCGCTCTGGTTTAACCTGATGGACGAATAGATCGCCAGTACGAATAAATCACGGCTAATATCTTTATTTGAAGTTGTATGAAATCTTTTTCTTTTTTTTTAAATAAAAACGAAATAATATAAAACAGGACAATTAAATTGAACATGAAAACAATTATTTGGAGTTGGGGGCTCGAGTTTGACGTGAACATGGAGAGGTGGGCGCTAGTAAAAACGGTTGAGAACCACCGATTTATAGGTTAATTTACACACTGTGAATAAAGTGTTATTTTTATAACAATGGTTTTAAAGATTCGTTGTTAGAGACACGATAAGGATTAAAATTTCAGCGATCGCTAACAACATGTTTTGGCTAACATTGATTTCCATTTTAATTAACTGTTACTTTATTAAAAAGAAACACACCAAAATCAAGCCACATACATGGCCAGTCATTCCTTTGACTGCAACGTCTCAATAATTACTTTGGAACATAAAATAATAACTTTTATCGTGAGAAACAATAGATACTACGGTACCTGATGCACTCGATAAAGTTACCTTGTGCCAAATAATGTGAGTGGATGCTGCTTAACAACGTGGTGAAATGACGTGCGGCTTTACAATATATTGTTAACGGGATATTAGCACATCATTAGCTAACGGTTAATTTATGCACAAGGCCAGCTAAACACTTCGAATCTAATCATAGCTGAGCTGGACAGAGAAAAATGAGGACGGATAGTTTCAGAGTCAAACACTGAAGGCACCACATATGCCACAAATGGTCATGGTAATTGAGCAAAATACTCAATTTTCTTTATTATGAGCTACGACCAGAATACAGCTCAAAGATGAAGTCAACCAACTAGATGAAGCTGAATGAGCAGTGATGTGGCTAGAAAATAAACTCCAATGCCTTCATTAACAGCGATAGCATTCCTCACGCACAACATATTAATAGCGAACACATCGTCATGTCGCAAAGTTATTTATGAAAACGAAACATTTTAAGGTTGGAATAAGGAACGAGTTAACGGCGGGTGCAACTCCTTTAAAGACTGCTTTTAATAATTTAAATTTTTTAAACGTCCCATTTAGTTCCAAATGAAGATCGTGATGCAGGCCAAGAATAATTTATTCCTATGTCAAGGAACATGTGTCGGAACTATGTCAAATTTAGTCAAATACTCGTAAAAAATTGTATAGAATTCATAAATGATATAAACAACTATACATGGGTTTTGATGAGAAGGAGGTAAGAAGCCAATAATGTTCATTTTGGAAGTTCAGAGGCTTAAATAAATTGTGCCAGTATCAGATGTGCTGGCTAAATTAGTACCAAAAAAGCTGGAACTAACGCTCTTAGATGCATTTATTTTAATGCTCAAGAAGCTAGACATGTCTAACCTACTGTCAGTCCTCGACTTGACTGTGAAGAGAAAATATATTATTTATTTTAATTAGATTCACATGAAACGATTTTGTCTGCATTTCGTGTTTAGTTCGTTTAAGTCATGACGAAATCAAGCTAAGTTTGTTCTTCGAATTGTTGCCCAAAAAAAATGCAAACTCTTCAAAACAAATAAACCATCCCAACAAATGTAGATCAATGTCATGTGCAGCAAGAGAAATAAAGCCTGGAGAAAGTTGTGCTAGAAAATTTAAGACAGTTACAGTTAAATTGACTGCTTTGGATATAGTTATTGCTATTTTCAACCTAAGTCTGCTGCCCAGTTTTGGAAAGATTTCAAAGTGTGTCTGCTTTGCATTAAATAAATAGACTAAGGATCAGTTGAGCAAAGAAATATCAAACTTTGTCACTCAGCTTCTTCGAGGGTTGGAAATAATTTCAGGACGATTTTTATCTTGATATTTTTGAAGCAACCTATAATCACACCCCTTCATCTCTTATAATTAAATAATCGACGACAATCCCGTCAATAGAGATGATATCCAGGTAACCTCAATTGCGGACGACAGCGTTGAAGTTCCGTTTGTGCGACTATAATAAAATCGTGAAAGCTATAGCTCACCTCAAAAACAACAAAACCACAGCAGCTGATGGCCTTATTTCTGAGCTCTTCAAGCATGGAGGCGAAGCTCTATTTAAATCAGTGGTCATCAAACTCTACACAAGCATACTTTGTTTATGTATAAAAGCTCATTGAAAGCTTTGCACTGAAAACTTTTATCTAAATTTTAATTTTATAAATCTTTATAGTTTTTTAATAATTTGATTTTAATATTTTATTTGTTTCTTAGCATGGATTATAAAAAAAATTTTTACAAATTCACATAATGGAGGATTATCCGAGATCCTTAAAATTGAATTATCCGCATACAAATAATGGCTTGTAACGGACTTTTTTATCCATAAAAAAAGTAAACGAAACATAGGTTTTTTATAGTTCATAATACAAAAATATAAAATTTATAAAAAAGCATTAAAAAAATAAATTTACTCCAAATGCAACTTAGGCAACAGTCCGGTAGCACACCATATATAGAGGTTCAGAAAATTTTCTGCAAAAAAGAATTGCAACTCCCATTCAAGTAGAGACACTTTGCATAGAAATAGCAAAAACTGATATTTTTATGAGTGTAGCATAAGTTGCGTATGCGCAGCAAAAACAAACATCTAACAAGCATGCATTTGCCGCAGGTCTGCTCTGCATGAAATTTCAATAGATACTGACGCAGTTCAGTGCTCGTCCGTGAGTAAATATGTAAACAGAAAGCTTTTATGGCTGAATTACAATACTGCGTTAGGTCGGTCGGCCTTTGACAGCTCGACTAGAAACAATGGGTTCTTATGAAGCAACACAAAATATGACCTCATGCATTGCGTCGACCTCATCCCGTAAATATGAATTTGAGGGGGTGACTTACGATCAACGCTATAGGCCAAAACACATAGAAAGCATGCATGCCTTAAGCATGCATCATGCCTGTGAAGCATGCTTGGTCAAAGCACATAGAAAGCATGCATCCCATATGTGATAAATTTCAAATATGTTAAACTGAATAGAAATTTTAAAGAAAAAGGTGTGGAAATACATTCAATTTAATCAAAAGCAACTAAAAATGGAATTGGAGGTTATTTTAGGCTTATTGGTTGTGTTGATATTGCTTTTATTTCACACATGTCTTCTGTCAATGCTTTGATGCCTGCAAAAAGTTAAAAGTTCGCCAACTTCAGGCATGCTTCAAGCATCATGCATGCATGCATGCTTTTAATGTGGGCTACTTCATAAGAATATGTATATTCAATCACAAATGTCAGATGCTTGAAGCATGCATGCCTTCTATGTGTTTTGGCCTTATGAGTAGCGACATGCTCAAGCTAGGTCGTGCTTTTGACATTCCATATTAACGCTGGGTTGCATTTTCGTTGAGCAGTGCTAAAATGTGGGTTTTCTTGGATTCCGATGGAAAACTCAGATTTTCATAGGATTATCGTGGGAATTTATATTTTGATGCGAGTTTTTTTTAAATTGATCAAATTTTTTAAATTAACATGCTGCTTAAGTAGTATAAAAATGATTTTGATGAATTTAGCATGATATTAATATTATTCAATTGTATTTCATATTAAAATTTATGCATTTTTTAGTATATTATAATCAATATTATAAGGGTATTCATGCAAAATGGCAAACTTATATATTGGTCAATTAGATATTTTAATGAGGTTGGTTGAGGACGAATACCCTTAATATCATTGTTTGAATAATATAACACACAAAGGAATGTTGTGGTAAGGTAGATTGGCAAATGCCGTTCACTTTGTTTTTGTAAAGTTTTACCCAAGTACTCACTAATTACAAGTGATTCAGCGAGCATTGTACAAGGGGGCGTGGCAGCTCGAATCTGCATATTGAATAACTTTGGAATTATAGGTCGCACAACATTGGAATTAGGTGTTCGGCCTCGATTTACATGTGCCGTTCCACTGGCAAAATTTTATGGGCGTTGGGAAAAGGGTGTGGCACTTTTTCGGCTTCCCAAATTGTGGGTATAACTTTCGAACTATTAGTCACACATCAATGAAACTCGGTAAGAATGTACTATTTAGTCTTGTCCTTTGACTGGAAAAATTGAGTGAGCATTGGACAAGGGGGCATGGCACCGCCCATATAAGTCAAACCTATGGTATCAAATAGCTTTGGAGTTAAATGCCACATAATAATGAAACTTGGTATGGAGCTGCCACTTGGTAATGTCCATCTACTAGAAAACCTTCAGCCATTATTATTTTTATGAAGAGAACTTCTCAAATGCACTGTCGAATCGTAGCGTTCCAGAAATCGTTATCTACCCTATTTTTTATAGCATTCCGTACAAGGGCAAATCATTATATCATAGAAAAACACGATAAAAGTTCAAGTAAATCTTAAATTTTATACACCAAATAAAAGATTAATTTCCAAGCTTTAATAATATATTGTCTTTAATCCATAGTAATTAAGGTTAATTTTGAAGAAAAAAATGGTTTTATGTAAAAAATAAAATTTATTGGATTTATTGGATGTTCAGCCATTTTTAAAAATCCTCTCATTTTTAAACAAACATTTTCAATAATTTTTTTTTACATTTTCTGTTTTTTTTTATATATTATGAAACAATTTGATATATTTTTGACATAATTTGTGCTCAGATGAAAACAAAATAAAATTTAAAAATGCTTTATCGAGGGTTTATTGAAGGTTTCCTCCATTTTTAAAATTATCTCATTTATAAAGCATTTAAAAAAGATTTTTAACGCTATTATGACACTATCTTTTAATTTTTCATTGATTACAATTATAATTGCATGATTTCGGAAAAAGGGACGTTTTGTGGGATTTTTAGTATAGCTGCTTTTATTGGCATCACCAAAATGACAGACGCACGATCTGTCAACGCAACATTTAGTTTTGCAAAGTTTGAGGTCGTCCGTTTTGACAGCTTATATCGTAAAGTTTTTACAACGGAGACCAAAGTACGGTCAAAGGCCGACCGACCTAACGCAGTATTGTAATTCAGCTATTAAGCACAAAAGCTTAAATGCCCGCGGGCATAGGCTTTGATGATCACTGATTTAAATGCATTCATGAGCTTTTATGCAGAATGCGGTTGAAAGAATGCATTAAGAACGATTGGAACCTCAGTGTGCCCTGTCAAATCCACAATAAGGTGATCCCTAATATTTATATGCATATTAACGTATGTAAAGGACTGAAGCCTGTCGTTAATCAGCTGATTAGACCTTATCAGTATGGCTTCATACCTGGCAAATGTACACTCGACCAGATATTTACGGTACCACAAATCTTGGAGAAGACCCTAGAGAAACAAATTACCACGCACTATCTTTTTATCGATTACAAAGCCGCCTTCA
The DNA here is from genome assembly GCA_943735915.1 of Pherbina coryleti. NCBI lineage: Eukaryota > Metazoa > Arthropoda > Insecta > Diptera > Sciomyzidae > Pherbina > Pherbina coryleti. The sequence goes on from OX030949.1 coordinate 104,102,374, forward strand.
ACAGTCAAATTAGGAGACAACTATAGTCCACCATGTCTGAATTTGGTATGACACTAAGCGATACCTGCAGCACAGTTAAAATCGGGAAGGATCTCACTCCTCCATACGATAAAAAACGAGGTTTCAAAAAAGGTGATTCCTTGTCGTGCGACTTTTTTTACTTAATGATGGAGAAGATCATCCGAACTGCTGATCTGAGACGTAGTGGAAACCACGTCACTGTTGAAAACATCTCCTTAGATGTTGTTAAGGACTTCGTCTACCTGGGATGCAGCTTTAACTCCTCCAGCGATGTCAGCATTGAGACAAAACGAAGCATAACTCTTGACAACAGGTGTTACTTTAAGCTGAGTAGGGAATTGAGAAGCAAAGCCCGCTCTCGACGAACAAAATTTGCACTCTATAAGTCACTTATAAGTCATTTGCACTCTATAAGTCAAACCTGGACGTTGAGAAGTTCTAATGAAGAGACTTTAGGAGCTATTTCGAGAGAAAGATCCTTCGTAAGATCATCGGTCCAATCTGCGTCAATGGCGAGTACCGTATTAGATGGAACCACGAGCTGTACGTCCATATCGGCATGTGTAGCGCATTAAATCGAGTGGCTCCGTTGGCTAGGTTATGTTGAGAGAATGAAAACGACGCTCCACCGAATAAAATTAAGAGTACGGTGCCCAGTGGTGGTCAACGCAGAAGAGGACGCTCATATATCCGTTGGAGGGATCAAGTGTTGGACAACCGGATAACGCTTGATGTTTCCAACTGGCGACAGCAAGCTCAAAACAAAAATATCTGGCGCATATTCTTGGTAAAGGTCAAAACCCATTAACGATTGTAAACGTCAGATAAATAAGTTAGTAAAAAGTCTTTGCGTATGTTTTCAAAAGATATTGTACAATTTTGGCAAATAAAAAATAAAGGGCAAATTCGAAAATGAGCCAAATCAGATGAAAATCGCGCAGGAGTTGTGTTCCATCACGACAACACGAGACCACACATATCTATGGCGACCCGTCAAAAAGTTTTGGAGTTTGGATTGGATGTGTTGCCACATCCAGCATACTCGCCTAAACTTGCGTCGTCAGAATTCCACTGGTTTCGCTCTCTTCGAAACTCCTTACGTAGAATAACGTTGCTTTCAGAAGAGGCGGTAAATCAGCACCTTGTTCGGTTTTTCGCCAATAAACCCAGGTCTTTCTAAGAACGGTTAATTATGAAGTTCACCGAAAGATGGCAAAAGGTCATCAACAACACGGAGAATATTAATTGATCTTTGCTTTTTATATAAATAAATAATATTATAAAAGATATTCAAAATACACAATGACTTTTAACTCAACCCAAAAGCTCAGCTTCATTATATTTTTAATATTAAGATAAGATTAAGCTGAAAATATAATCTGTTCGAAAAAGTTTTGAGGATTCATAAATGCAAAGGAGAATTCCGATGGATTTTCTTCATCATTCCTTTCATTGTCTTTTCTTCATTATTCAGATCTCTTTATTATGACGGGATCATCAAGGGATATTTATTTTATAGGGATAGTATTAAAGTATATTGAATCAATCGATGAGGATTTTGGTGTTGGACAAAATGGAATTCCTGTCGTAAAGCTTACTCAATGAGGTACCGTTTTGTGTCAACCACTTTCTGTAGTATTCAATAAGTGTTTTAACGATAGCAATTCACCCCTTTTTTGGAAAAACTCGTTCTTTAGTCCAATTTATAAAATATTTGAGGGAATGATGTTATAAACTATAGGTACATTGCAAAGCTCTTATCGATTCCGAAACTTTTTGAATAAATTAATAAGCGGCCGCGTAAGAATCTACTGTAGAGAACAGAGAACTGCATAAACCTACTTGAAACATATTTCAAGTACTTGCCTAAAATATGAGTTCAAGCTTGCTTGACCTTGATAATTTTAAATCAATTAAGGCTTGTACATGAATATAAGTAAACCCACTTCAGCTTGTGAATTGCAACTGCGCTAGCTTACAAGCGAACGACACGAAGTTCCAAGTAAAAGAAGAACTTGATGTGTTCGGCAAAAAGCTTGAAATGAAAAGCAAGTATGCAATCAAATCAATTATCCAAATAATTTAATGAGCTTGTATGGGAAACGCTTAATCGTATTAAGACTTTTTAGGATTTTGTTGATTATTTGGACAAAAATTGATGATTTACAATTTTATTATTAAAATAGTATTTTTACGAATTCGGTATTGGGTACTGAATCCGAATATGTTGTCAAAATTTCAAAATTACGAAATTTTTAATAGGGCTGCCACCTAATAATATGTTGTTTTAAGAGTTTTAAAACATATCTAAATGTTTTAGGGGGTCACTGATTTCGAATCTGATGTCGAATTTTAAAATTTAAGATGGTTGATAGGGTTGCCACCTAATTTTTTTTATTTTTATGAATTCGGTGCTGGGCTGAACATTAGGTAAAAATCGGTCGCTGAATCCGAATCCGTTGTCAGAATTTCAAAATTGTGAAATTTTTAATAGGGTTTCCACCTAATTATATGTTGTTTTAAGAGTTTTAAACAATATCTAACCGTTTTAGGGGGTCACTGATTTCGAATCTGATGTCGAATTTTAAAATTTAAAATGGTTGATAGGGTTGCCACCTAATTTTTTTTTTATTTTTACGAATTCGGTGCTAGGCCGAACATTAGGTAAGAATCGGTCGCTGAATCCGAATCCGTTGTCAGAATTTCAAAATTCTGAAATTTTTAATGGGGTTGCCACCTAATAATATGTTGTTTTAATCGTTTTAAACAAATGTAACCGTTTTAGGGGGTCACTGATTTCGAATCTGATGTCAGAATTTTAAAATTTAAGATGGTTGATAGGGTTGCCACCTAAGTTTTTTTTTTATTTTTACGAATTCGGTGCTGGGGCAAACACTAGGTAAAAATGGGTCGCTGAATCCGAATCCGTTGTCAGAATTTCAAAATTGTGAAATTTTAAACCCTATAGGATTGGCATCTAAAAATATATTTTTTTAAGAGTTTTAAACATTATACTAGATAGGAGGAAAAGCCTCATGTTCTTTTGGGGTGTAGGTTTTAAAGGCGAAAAAAGCCATATTTTCATGATTTTTTTTTTTGTTTTTTGGAGATATATGGAGAATAATGTTGGTTTATTTATTTCATATACACGTTATAGTATGACATCTGAAGTATTTTAGGAAAAATTTTGAATCAAAAATATCAATAAATAAGCCAGTGACAGAAAATCTCTTAAGGCGCCTCTGAACCATAAAACCAAAATGTGTTTAAAAGGTGATATGTTTCCCTAGGTAGTCAGAGGGAGTTTTTTTGTATTATTATTTTTGGCAGCATTAAGGCATCTTCCAGTGGCACGGACGCGACATTCTCACGCTTTTAACTACGTCAAAAACAAGAAAGAAACATAAAGAGCCGATATGTATTTTGAGTGTTCTAACGCGCTGAAAGAGTGCTACATTTTACAAATTTATGGGCACGATTTGGTACAAATAAGTACAAAGTTATTAGCAATTATACAGTGAAACGGACGCGACAAAAAATATAAGTTTTTTTTAAGCTCTTATAGAAATATACAAAATTTAGTTATTTTTGACAAATTTTCTTTTACATTGTTTATAGGTAAATGAAGGTCAAAGGATAACATTTCTTCGTAGACTTATGAAATATGAGAATTATCTCTTACCTTTTTTTAATTAGGAATTGCACGAATACGGACGCGACATCATGGACGCGACAAATTTTTCCAAGGGGAATAAAATGCGGATAAAATACAAATAAAGTAATGTTTATTATAACACTTCAACTTTTAATGAAAATAAAACAAAACAAGTTAAATTCAAGTTACATAACAGAAACTGTAAAACTGTAAGTCAAAAATAAAGAATAATTTTTTTCTTTAATGAAGAAGCGGTTTTTCTTTTGTAATGCATAAGATTGTTATTTATAGAAAACTTTTAACTTACAGCAACAATCAGTGGCGTTCCTAGGCTTGGTGACACCCGGGGCGGATTCTCATGGTGTCACCCCTATAAAACATTTCTAAATGCAAAAAAAAACCAGTTCGATGAGATTAGGTGTTTTTATTATTATTTTTATGTTAAAAAAAAAAAAAAATAAACAACATACACTCAGCGAAGCAGCTATATGTGCCTAACTATAAATGAACTTTATCACTTGTACACTAGTGTAGATTAAGTTTATGGTAAAATCTGAGCACGCAGAAAAATTATTTGTTGTTCTATGATTTGTTGTAATAACACTTGTTTTGATTTTGCTCTCTTATTGTACTGTAATCTTCAAATGTTGAACTTTGTCTTTTTCTCGCTATAAGAAATGGCTATATGTGCATTAGTTGTTAAAAACTATTAACCGAGTGCAGTTCGTTGTAAACAACAGTGCAAACAGAAATCAAAAATAATTAAATAAAAATATAGAAGACCATGGGTAAAATAAGAACAAAATTTTCATAAACTCTTCATATTTTTATTAATTTTTATATTTTCAACAACAATAATACCTCGAGGAACGTCATTTTCAGAAATCGAACAAGTCGGTATTAATTCCTATAAATAGGCAGGAATGGGAGTGATGGATATTGCTGCTAAATTAAAGCGTTATAAAAATTCTATCGGAAAGTTTTTAAAAAACCCAGACAGTTATCACACAACGAAGAGACTTGGTCCCAAATCGAAAGAGACAAAAGAGAAATTAACCGGTTACTCAAAACATTAGCACCAAGCAAATAATGCAGCAACTCTCACTTAATATTACGCAAAGTAGAGTACAACAACAGTACAGTAACATAAAGTATCAAAAAAGGATAGCCAAACCTATGGTACTGAAACGCCATAAGAGCACAAGATTAAAGTTTTCAGAAAAATTTAAATTTTGGGAAGAAGAGTGGCAAAACAGCATATTTAGTGATGAGAAAAAATTCAGTTTTGACGGTCCTGATGGCAGTCAAAAGTTTTGGCAAGACGTTAGAAAGCCTGGCCAAACATGCTTAAGAAGAAACTTTCATGGTGGTTTGCTTATGACTTGGGCTGCATTTGGCTACAAAGGCAAGTCTAAAATATGTTTTGTTTCAAACAAAATGACTGCTGAGCGCTATGTGGAGTTACTGGACAGTGAATTAATAAATTTTGCTGATGATTTGTATGGTTATAACTGGACATTTCAACAGGATAATGTATCTATTCACTGCACGAAGCTCACGAAAGACTTTCTAAAATCGCGATCAATACCATTATTGGAGTGGCCTGCTCTCAGCTCGGACTTAAATCCGATGGAAAATCTTTGGGGTATTTTATCAAAGAAAATTTACAAAAATGGAAGACAATTTTTTAGTCCGAAAGAGCTGAAAAACGCAATAAAAGAATAATGGCAAAAAATTGACAATATTACCTTACAAAACCTAGTGTGGTCAATGCCTAATCGCATTTGTCAGGTCATCATAAATAATGTGTGTCATACAAATTACTAAAAATATCTCAATATGTCAAATAATTTTTATCTGTTGTTTTTATTACACAAAAAAATTAAAAAAAGTTATGTGTGCACATATAGCTATTTCTTTCAGTGGTCATGAGACAACGTTTATTATTTAAAGAGAATGGCTCCATAAGAGAGTAAAATTTCAAAAAGTGTTAAAACAACAAATAATTAAATAACAAACAACTCAGATTTTACAGTTACCTAAATCTACCCTAGTGGAGTTCAATTCTTTGTTAGGCACATATAGTTGTTTCGGTGAGTGTATGACAAACAATAAGAATTTGTAAAAAATAGAACAAAAGTATTACATTTTCAGGTGTCTGAATATTTAGATATGTAGGCATAAGGTAAAAAAGAAAACTTATTAACTTCGCAGTCTTAAAAACTGACGGAACAAAAACATTACATTTTCAGGTACATATTTGTATATGTAGGTATACGGTTAAACAAAGAAATCTTATTAATGGCGTTGTCTTAAAAACTAACTTTTCTTACTTTAATAGGTGCAAAATTTTAAATAACCTCATCGAAATCAATATTACTTGCAAGCTCGTTTTCAGTGGATAAAATAGCAAGATCGGAAAGCCTTGCCTGTCCCATGGAAGACCTTAAATAAGTCTTAATTAATTTTAGCTTTGAAAAACTCCTTTCGCATGAAGCTACTGATAAAAAAATTGGTAGAAATAATTTCAATGCGACAAAATGAGACACACATTTTTTAACAAAATGTACCTTTTTCTTTCTAATTGAGAAATTAAAAACAATATCGAAATGGTGTCACCCCTAAAATGGTGGTACCCGGGGCGGACCGCCCCCCCCCCCCGCCCCCCCTAGGAACGCCACTGGCAACAATATAATATTGCTTGAATAAGCTAAAAACACAAAGAAAAAATATGGGTATAATTATTTAAAAGGCTCAGAAAAACAACTTGTTTCTTTTAAAGTAGTTTATTTCCGCCAAAAATTTAAAGAATTAAAAATTTCTTCACATTTATCAAATTAAGTTATTTAAGCTTTATTATTGGATAATAAAAAGTTTTTCTGACCAGTTTGAATTGGACCTTTTTTGGGAGATGCCCATTTGGAAGTAAAAAACGCTTTTTTTGCTAAAAAATTTCGTTGAATTTGTTATTAAAAAATGGTTGAAAAACTCCATCTGATAACCTGTTTTTTTTTTTTTTTTAGCTTTGAACCAAGGATTTCAGGTGGAATGCCTATTCAGTCAAGTCTGCCTTGGTTCGAAATGGGGTGATAGTTTTAGTGGGAAGGAAAGGGCAATCAAGTGAAACATGTGTAGAATGTTCTAAGCGTGGTGGAAAGCCAAAGAAACATGTGAATTTGAATCAGAGGTAAGTGTTATGCCTTTATCTCAGTCAATTCAAGTTATAAGGCAATCTCATCCACAAACTTCTCTACCATCAACTACAACTTCAAGTCGTATATATTGATGAATTTTAAATTTCAGTTGATTAGAAATGAGGAGAGAAAATTTAGAAAGGTTTTAAAGCGAAGGACCATGGCCTGGCCGGGAATCGAACCCGGGACCTCTGGGGTGGCAGTCGAGCACGCTAACAACTCGACTACCGAGGCGCCAAACTTCTAATACTCCAACATCAAAAATTAAGCATTATAAAAGGTTATCATTTTTTATACTTACACAGAATCATCAATGTCAGCTCCATACAGTGAAACACTGTGATTCAGAATGTCCAATGCATCTTTTTGCTCTTGCCTACGTTGGATTCTATTCTTTTTACTTGTACGGGCAGATCATTCGTTCGCTCTGGTTATTAGTACTTCGTAAGATGTTCGCGCCCATTGGTGAGCACTTGGGCCTGTAGAGATGCCCATTTCATTCAAATAGGACAACAAAGCAAAAGATCCTTCATTGCAAATGCATGCTGCTACATTTTCTACAATTTCAACAACGATTGCAATACCGTAGCAGAAATTTAAGCGTCTCTACATAACCGCAGAAAGAGTGTCTGTAAACTGATTTGACATATATACGATAAACCAGAAGTTTACAATATATACTAGGTCAGTTTACATACTTATAAAGACCCATAAAATTAGAAAGTAATTTGGAGATTACAAAAGGATTTGCAGAAGCTTCGCTTAAAACGATAGCTTAAAACGCTGTATCTTCGTTAGTTTTGCTCCGATTTACTTGAAATTTTGACACAATACTCTACAAAAAATGCATGTAAGGTTTTGAAACCTTACCTCCCACCTTAACTAAAACGGTTTTCAGACTAATTTAGTGTTGAATTCCTTGCTCACGATAGACTCTATATCGGTATTTAAAATGTTTCTTAATCAAGTGCTTGCTGGCGATCTCAGAGACATTTCAGTTTTGAAACCACTAATAGATTTTCAGTTTGGCTCGAATCCAAAGAAAATCCTACCCATATCAGATATGTTATCTCAAGACTTAAAGTTATAAGTCATGAGTTTGTGATGATACAAAGCTGTTTATAGATTTCCATTAACAAACTATTCCAATAACGTGTAGCCTTCCTTGGCCTGTTAGATACTTTTAAAAAACGTCATATTTATTGTTTAAATAATTTATTCGACTCGGTTAGCAACATATAATTGAATTATTTCTTACAACGAGCTTGAAACTAAAGGAATTATCAAATATCATTTGAAAAGAGGACACCGACTAAACGACTGACCATATGGTACGCTTGTTGACAGCTTAGTTATTGTTTCTTAACTGCTTAGGCTTGTTTATTACTGATGTTTTTGTTGTTGCTTTTGTTGTTAAGTGCGCGATCATTTCTGGTACCCAAAAGTGGCTAATTACATAACTTTTTTATGTTGTTTGAAGATTGTTGAACGGCTTTAGTTGGTCGTTGGCCAGCATCATCTGCGCCCATATGGCAGATTACAGAGCAGTCGCCAGCACATATATGTATACCACAGGCAACCACAATCACGCATGAGAATAGATGGAAAATTGGGCAGGTGGGAGACGTAAGATGATGTATTTGTATGATAAATTTTTTGCTCTGTGTGAGCGGCAAAAACGAGAAAAACGACATTTCAAGCGATGACTGAATTTGCGTCGTGTAGATTTAAGTCGGTCAGGCAAGGCCGTTCGATGCCCCTCTGTCCAAGCAAAAACCGAATGTGACGAGTACGAATATTTCGCATAAGCAGCTGCATCGAATCTGAAAATAAATTCAATCAAGTTTCTTTTTCGTTTTTTTTACCGGCAGACTTGGCGACTTTTAATAGCAATGGTTGTATTTATTTTTCGTTTTAATTTTTAATTTAATTTAATTTTTTCATTGTGGTACAGGTTATAAGGATTTACTTTTTTTTATATATTTCTGATGTTTTTGATACAATCAAATTGATTCAATGTATTTTTTGTTGTTTTTATTGAAAAATATCACCTTTTCTTAAATTTTAGATTTACAAGCGTGTCATAAATTTTATGTTTCATTATTTTCTATTTTTTCAGTGGATTATGATATAATGATATTGGTAATAATTACTTAATTATTTTTTGCACTACCTTTTTCACTTGAATAAAACCCGAGAAGTTGAGCGTATATCGTCGTTGCAAATGTGAAATTGTGAATCTGACAAATAATCATTACTTTTTAGGAGAGCGAAAAACACCACTTTTAATCAAAGACATTCGGTGCGACCATCATTTTTGTTCTTGTTAGAACTCGGAGAGAAATAATATTCTTATATTAAGCAATTTTTTTATTCAATTTTAAAAAAAGTAATAAAATTATAATATTTTTAATAATCTTAATTAGCATAGCAACTTTTAATTAATAGGAAAAAATTAATAATTAGAATTAATTTTTAGTTTTGAAATATCGTAGAAAATACCAGCTTGTTTTAAAAGAGTTAAGAAATTATTTGTGTTTTCTTCTGATACTGTTTGTAATGTTGCTGTGATATCGTGTATTTGGAGTAGTGTTGCCATATGTCCCGTATTTCACGGGACGTCCAGTATTTTGCATGATTTTTGAGATGTCCCGCCGGTGAAAAATTGTCCCGTATTTTTGATATTTTTGTAAAATGTCTATGATTTCAAATAACTGAGGCATTCAGAAAATAAGTGTAAGCCGACCATAATATGCATAGAACTATTACATAGTACATACATTTCAAGCAACACTGAGTGCGAAATAGACGTATGTGAAGCGCAACATTTGACATTATTATTTATTCTGCGTACTTAATTAAATTGTTTTTTTCTGAAATACATTTTTTTAAAAATAATTTTCTGTTTATTTACTGTCCCGAAAATTTTCAAAAATCCCGCTTTTTGTTACATATTTTGCATTTGTCCCGTATTGTTGAAAAACAAATCTAGCAACACTAATTTGGAGTCACTTGTGGGCATTCATATGGCGTCTTGGCAAATATGGCATAATGCTGGTGTTGAATGTTCGAATAAGTGTTTGTTTGTTGATCTCGTATGTCCAATTTTGGAATATGGTAAAAGCAATCTGGTCTCTGCATGGGACAGTCCCTGGGTACTTAGGAGAGATTTTGTTTGGGTTAAAGGATTTGCAAATGTGGGAGTAGTTTGTCCAGTCTAATCCGTTTAAAGCATCGCAGATGGCATCTGTCATTTTGCACAAATCTTTTTTGTTGGTGAGAGTTTGAAGAATCAATGGCGACCTAGTTGCTAGTTATTTAGTATATTCGAGTTGTTTTATATAATCGGTTATCCTACATCCTACATCTTTGCTGAAGGATTTTCATTATAATACGAAAATTAAATTTCTAATATCAACCAAAAAATTCTAGTATTAAGAAAATTGTTAAGTCTGTGGGCCACATTTACCTTTAATCCAATACATTGAATCTACACCCGACGAGGAAAAACAAGTTCATAGCATTATCCTACCACCACCATGTTTATAGTTTTAACTGTGTGCTGCGAATTATGTGTAATATTTTTAGAGAGCCTTACATGAGGCATGAACACAAACAGAACAATTTTGTCTGGCCACAACACGTTTTGCAAATTTTTTTTCGTATCAGATTCTCTCTTGTAAAAGCTCCTATGTTTCGAATGTTTTTTTTTTCTCAAGTATGGCACTTTTCGTGCGGAATGTCCTTTCAAAACATTTTCTATGCCGTATTGTGCGGCTTGTTACTGGTGTATTTAACTCTTTTGTAAGTTCTTTCGAAAGAAATGGATTTTTCTTAGTTTGTCGAAACAACAATACGTCAAACTTTGCATAGGTTGCTAATTTTCTGCCTCGTTTTTTCTTTGAACACTTCAATAAATCTCCAATTTCACAATTTTTAATTTTCGGATGAATTAGCGCTCAACATCTGTGCAATGTACTCCATTTTCCATTCAGAATAAAAAGAGGTGCGAAAAGTAGAATATTACAAAAAAAAATATTAGTTTTTTCAATACTTGCTTAACACTTTTTAAACGGTATTTAAATACAATTGTTTAATTCTTGTATTAACAATATTATTAACAAAGTAGAATGCGTTCCTATTTTTTACTAAGGGCTTGCACAACTGATATTTTTATCGAATTACGCACAAAAATGTAAACAAAATATAGTACCGATATCCAACTTTGGTGTACAGTGGGACTATATAAACTATACATTCATAAAGGGTGTTTTTTTTTAGGGGTTTGTTTTTCGAATAGAGATAAAACAGGCATTTTGTGGTCAAATCTGGCAACTCTAATGTCATTTATGTTCAGTTTGGTTTGCCATTTCATCATGAACAGGTTTACAAAAGAACAACGCTTGCAAATGGGCCGAAAATGAGATTGATCTCGATGCTGATTTTCATCGCAAAATTTTGTTCAGTGATGAGGCTCATTTTTGGTTGAATGGCTACGTCAACAAGCAAAATTGCCGCATTTGGAGTGAAGAGAGTCCACATGAGATCATTGAGACGCCATTACATCCACAAAAACTGACTGTTTGGTGTGCTCTATGGGCTGGTGGAGTCATTGGGCCATACTTCTTCCGAAATAATACTGGAGAGTCAGTTACCGTTAATGGAGACCGGTATAGAGCCATGATAACCGATTATTTTGTTCCCGAATTGGATGAAATGAATGTGGATGAGTTGTGGTTCCAACAAGACGGCGCTACATACCACACAGCGCACGTCACAATCGATTTATTGAAGGAAACATTCGATGAGCGCATTATTTCGCGGAATGGACCTGTCAATTGGCCACCAAGATCGTGTGATTTGACACCATTGGATTATTTTCTTTGGGGATATGTGAAGTCGCTCGTCTACGCCAACAAACCAGAAACGTTAGGGGACTTGGAGGCCAACATTCGTGGCGTTATTGCCGACATACGGCCCCATATGCTCGAAAAAGTGGTTGAAAATTGGACCTGTAGAATTGGCTTTATTCGAGCCAGCCGCGGCGGCCACATGCCCGAAATCATATTTAAACATTAATGGCATTAAATTATCCTTCCAATAAAGCCAAATTGATGGACATTAAAACGATTGTAGAACTTATAAGCATTCTTCGAAATGTTAAAGTGCTTGCTGTTTCTATTATTTTGTTCTTCACTGTATATTAACTAAAAAATTGTAACGAAAAATTAAATTCATCAACTCATCTCAAAAATGCAACTCCGTTTCCATTTTCTTTTCTAAAGGGTTTGAATTTTAAACATAAGTTTCATTTTCGTCAATTAGGTAATTCTTATCAGCAGTTAACTTAAGATAATGTTTGAAGGTGTTTTTTGTGTCACAACATTTCATAAAATTTCAAAACACTAAGTACAAAAGCTATATGTTACCCAATTGTTAACTTTAACTAGAAGGGATGTGCTAAACATAATTATAAAAAAACAAAAATCAAAATTATAAAAAAAAGAGGTGGCTGTGTTGTGGACACATCCGCAGGTTTTGACGTGACGATGTTTCTTTGTACTCCTATTTTCAGACCAGGGACCGAAAATAACTGTTATTTTCGAAATTTCGATTCAAAAAGTCAGGCGGAAAAAATGCGTCTTTTCGATATTTGAATAAAGTAGTGCGATGCTTGTTAACTAAGGAATAATAATCTTAAAAGATTTTTATATATTTGACTTTTTTAAAAAAAGTCAAAAAATAATAGTTATATTTGACCGATTTTTTTTTTGGTCAAAAATAACAGTTGAATTTTGACTTTTATTTTTTCGGTCAAAAATAACAGTTAAAAGTTGACTTATATTTTTTTAGTCAAAAATAAAAGTCAAATAATGACTTTTACTTTTTCGGTCAAAAATAAAAGTTAAAATATGACTTTTATTTTTTCGGTCAGATATATAAGTTAAAATTTGACTTTTATTTTTTTGGTCAAAAATATAAGTTAAAATTTGACTTTTATTTTTTCGGTCAAAAATAAAAGTTAAAATATGACTTATATTTTTTCGGTCAAAAATATAAGTTAAAATTTTACTTTTATTTTTTCGGTGAAAAGGTAAAAAAATATAACAAAAGTATAAATTCTATTCAGTCTACTCTTATCTGCCTTTGTATGGCTTATCACTGCACCTTGCGTTCCCTGTCACTGTTGTGAACTGAAATGATCATCAGAGAACATCAGAGAACTGAAATGAGTAACGGACAGAAATCGGATACTCAAATCATACCCGAGCTACTTGCTGTTCTATACCCTATCCTTGCTCAAGAAAATATGTAAAATACTTATACAGGGTGGGCCAAATATATACTATTATATACTATTTATAACTAATAACTATAAACAAGAACGCCGAAACTTTTTTCCCCATCTAGTTTTCGTCTTCAAGTGAAGAAAAGGAACTTTCATCGTTTTATTGAGAAAGTTGTGTTGCACAGTATAATAATTAAATATTAATAAAAATCATTTTCAAACAAGCGAAAAATCGCGAAAATCCAAAAAGAGCACGACAAATAAATTTAGGCTGCAAAACAACGTGTGCCGGGTAAGCAAGTAATTAATATAGGATGTCACTGTCAAATTGTGTACCTTTATTTTTAATAGAAAAAAATAAAATAAAAAATAAAACTTAAAACTAAAAAATAAAAGTCATATTTTAACTGTCATTTTTGACCGGAAAAATAAAAGTCATATTTTAACTTATATTTTTGACCGGAAAAACAAAAGTCATATTTTAACTTTCATATTTGACCGAAAAAATAAAAGTCATATTTTAACTTTTATTTTTGACCGAAAAAATATAAGTCAAATTTTAACTGTTATTTGTGACCGAAAAAATAAAAGTCAAATTTTAACTGTTATTTTTGATCGGAAAAATATAAGTCACATTTTAACTTTTATTTTTGACCGAAAAAATATAAGTCAAATTTTAACTGTTATTTATTGACTTTTTTTAAAAAAGTCAACAGTTACGGTCACTGTTTCAAACTATTCTTTTTATTCATTTCCAAATTCTTGATTTCAAATATACTGCATCCCTTTCTTAGTTTGGAAAGGTGTGTCTTAATTTTTGTCCGAATACATATCCTAATTCATGTCTTAGTCATTTTCCACTGTTATAGGCTGGTTTCACTGTGTTATTTTGTTGTTTATGAGCAGTCTTGGTTCCCACAAAAAAACTGTTAAAGTCATAAATAACTGGATTTGTTGTCGTTGTTGTAGTTGTTGTTGTTGTTGTTGTTGTTGTTGTTGTTGTTGTTGATGTTGATGTTGATGTTGATGTTGATGTTGATGTTGATGTTCATGTTGGTGTTGGTGTTGGTGCTGGTGTTGGTGTTGTTGTTGTTGTTGTTGTTGTTGTTGTTGGTGTTGGTGCTGGTGTTGGTGTTGGTGTTGGTGTTGGTGTTGGTGTTGGTGTTGGTGTTGGTGTTGGTGTTGGTGTTGGTGTTGGTGTTGGTGTTGGTGTTGGTGTTGGTGTTGGTGTTGGTGTTGGTGTTGGTGTTGGTGTTGGTGTGGGTGTTGGTGTTGGTGTTGGTGCTGGTGTTGGTGTTGATGTTTGGTGTTGATGTTTGGTGTTGGTGTTGGTGTTGTTATTGTTTTTTTTTATTTGATTCTCCAATGGTTGTGTTCTTCCTTGGTGTATTAACTTAGCCTTAGCTGCATGCAATTTATCCAGCAAAAGTGATTCATATGCGCCACATTAGACGGTTCTCTGAGGGACTTCATGACGGCGTCAATTTTTTTGTTCTGTTTGTTATGTGCCCGAAGTCCTCACCTTCATTTACGTTCCTTAAAATTTACCGTCACGCCAGTAGTCACAGAGTAAAAATTCCATGCAACGTTTTTTCTTAGTTGTAGCATTTTTACTGCATTATGTGGTTACCACCCTGAAATCATGACGATAAGAATTTTTTTTGTATTTTAGTTGTGGGGCGTAAGGACACATGTATGCTTTCATAAAACAAAATTTACCGCAGCTCGTCTCCTGAGTGAGTAAAAATTCTATGCAACGATATTACATTTCTGTTACATTTGCTGCTATATTCCCGATCTGGTGACGTCGGAATTTTTTTCTTTGTTTTCGTCGTAAGGCCAAGTATAAATCCTTTAGTTTCCTTTTTGAAAATTTATCGTAGCTTATATACTCAGGGAGTAAAAATTCAATGCAACGGTGCTGCATGAATGTTGCATTTTCTATCTTTGAGCGGCTCTCTCTGTGTCCCAATGACGTCAGAAATTTTTTGTCCAATTATTATTGTGAGGGTTTAAAATTGGCCTTTATTGGTGTATCATATTTTTAATCCTAGGACTAATACTCAGCGAGTAATAATTCCATGTAAAAAATTTTCAGTTGCGTTGCTTAAGCAGCTCCCACCGCGTCCCAATGACGTTTTGAATTTTTCTTTTGTTTTTATAATGAAGTCAAAAAATTAACCTTTACGGTCGTATCACTGTTTTAGTCATAGCTTTTATACTCAGCGAGTAACAATTCAATGCAACGCCGATGAATTTTGAAAAAATGCATATTTCAACTTTTTTGGAAACCTCCGCGGTACAACGTAACTTCATCACGTCAATAAACAAGTTTGTTTAAAAGCCAAAAAGTGTCCAACTGTATATCGTCGAATGAAGACAAACATCTTCTTTTTTTGTCAAACATAAAGATGCAAGGATGAAAATGTTTTGAAATGATGGGGTGTATTAATTTAAATTTTTTTCGATCTTTTTTTATTTTTGGTCACGTTACTAATATATCTGAGACCCCCTCCCGACCAATTGTTACTTATCGTAGTATATTTTCTAGATTTTTAAATCTACGGATGTCTCCACGATACAGCCAACTTATTTTTAACTTTTCCAAGTGTTTTTCAATAATAATAAAAAGAAAACAAGAGAAAATTGATATTGTCGAATTTCGACCACAGACAATACTAGTATATATTAATGTTTATATGATTTCAAAAGAAGAAAACCTTACTTTTTCTCTAATATAAAAACATAATTTAAAAATATTCTTCAATAATTCACATAAGTTAACAAAACCTCACTCATAGCCTTAAAGTGCTTTTTTACCGACCATTTGGTAGTCAATAAGTTATTTTAGAAGCAAATTTTTGGTTTTACCCATATATAATAATATTGATATGATTTACGAATCAAGAATAATGAAATTTTAAGAATATAAAGAAAAAGTTTGAAAATATTAATTCTTTGAGGTAACTTGATTGCCGAACATTGACCCACATTTGTTAAAAACGTGCTTTACAGCTTTGAGTGCACTTTAGTCAACTATGAAAAGTTGTAAGATAAAAAAACTTTAAAATTAACTCAAAATTCGGAAGGATCGGACTTTTTTCTTCGATAATCATATTATGTCAAATTATAGCCATTATGGGCCAAGTGACCGATTGAGAGTTTAAAATTAAAAGAAGAGAATAATTGATTGGTTTGCATGTGGATAAGCAAGAACGAGACTTATAAGTGAACTAACACTACTTTAAGAACAAAATCAACAATGAAAACAGTGCCAGGCCGTTTAACCAAATTAAGAACCATTCCGTGTTCCGTTTTTTCAGCTACCTGCTGAAATACTGTTGAAATCCAGCTTACAACAAGCTACTCACAAAAACACGCTTCTTAATGGATCTCTTGACGGCCATAAAGAGTGCTTCCAATTTCAAATGCTTCTGCGTACAGTCTGAAGTAGCTGTATTTTATGGTCATTTTAGAATTTGAGATATTATGTCGCAATCAGTGTACGTTGGAAAGAAGAACTCAAGATAAGCTGTTAAGATCCTAGTCCAAGTGCGAGAACGAGTGCGAAACTGACTTATTATGTATTTATCTTAATAGCGAATCTTTTTGTTATTATGACAACGTGAAGCGACGAGCTAGCAATGACATTGAAGCGTTTCGAACGTGTTCCACGCACGATGCGTTAACGACCAAAGGTAGCTTCAATTAGGAAGAGGCAAGTGATGGCGTCTGACGAGATGGCCGGCGGGCAGGGGTTAAGTAAAACATGATTGACATTTATGTAACGTTTCTGGGAATGAATTATCAAATGAGAACTGGTTATTCGTAATTCCGCTGTAGTCTGTTACGTTCTATGCAGCTACAATCGCAGTTGAAATCGCAATCCTAATGTTGATAGTGCGAGTAAATGTTGTGTCTAAAGAACCTTTATGGCTTTAGAGAAATGCTGTTGGCTATTAGCCTCACACGAGCATTAAAACATGCAGCAATAAAAAACTTTCCGAACTATACAAGCAAGAGGTGTGGACCAAAATTATTTTGGTGTCGACGAAAACCTCTTGGTTTTCAAGAAACTGAAAAAAAGAGGAAGAAGTAACTTTTATATTTATTTTTCCTAGCTTTGAAAGCAGGATTTCAGGTCTTAATCTTTACAGTCAACTTTGTCTTGGTTCGAAATGGAATGATAGATTAGTAGGAAAGAACGGGCAATAAAGTGAAACATGTGTGGAATTTACTAAGCGTGGCACAAAAGCTGTAAAACATATGAACTTAGCAAGTGTTATGGGCTTTTCTTCAGTCAATTCAAGTTATTGAGCAATCCTAATTCTATCCACCATCTTCAACTTCCACCTCCAATTACAACTTTTAAATATTTAGTATATATTGATTTTTTCAGTTTTAGTCAATTAGCAATGAAGAAACGTAAAAGCTTTTAAAAAGGACCATAACCAGGCCGGGATTTAGGGCCGGGATTTAAGCCCGGGACCATTGCGTCAAGCGCGTTATCACCAAACTATGATATGAGGTAAAATGAAAGTTGTACACTAAAGGAAATAATGCATATTAACATTATCCACGCCTGAGTATCAATTTTATTTAAATATTTACGTGGATAAATCAAATATTTTCCCTACAACTCGTTTTTTTCCCGTATTTGAATTTTATTTATACCACACACGTACACACATATTCCATACAAGCAAGCAGCAACAGCATCGCACACGTGCACACTTATTCCGACAAGCAGCAACAGCATCGCACTCTGTTCTCTTGCAGTTGCAACCTTAGTTCTTATAATTCTCATTTCGTTTTTGTTGCAAGGGTAGTATAACAGGGATATTTGGTCGTACGTATGAGCGATTGCGTGCTGAAATAATGCAATTATGTAGGGTGGAGTGACAACTCGACATTTTCCCACGAATGTGTCGCACCGATTGTCATTTGCCTGCATATTTTGCTTTATTAGTTTGCTTTCTTAATGCCATTAGCATGGTTACTTTATTTTCTTTTTTCGTTCTATAGTTTTATACTATTTTTGACATATGGTGTCATAATATTGCACCGACTGTCAAAAATAGTATAATATTGAGGAACGAAAAAAGAAAATAAAGTAACCATGCTAATGGCATTAATGGACGCAGCTCGTAAGAAATATTTGAATATATTGTTTATTATTTTCAATATTTTTTATATAAATTTCCTTTAGATGTGATAGTTTTATTTTCAAATAGTAAATTTTTAAAAGATATTTAAAAAATTCGTGCATAGTTTTAATATATTTCTTTATTATTTCTGTTTAAATATTTTAATATTTTATTTAATTAAAAAAGTTTTTAAATTAATTTTAAATATTTACGTAGTCGATTTATTGGTGCAAAAATGACTCGCTTTTTGGATGAATTAAAAAAGTTTTTGGATAAATTTAATATTTTTTTTCCCTTAGTGTAGCTGTAAAGAAGTGCTCCTAACCCATTGACTTCAGCTGCCTCACATAAATTAAAAAAAAAAAAACAATTTCTTCTTGGCTCAGATTGGCTGGTCGCACCCACTAAAGACTTATGGTTCTCATTTCTTCATTAGCCTCATATCGATGGCTTAATTCCACAGTACGCTAATTCAACTTGTAATGTTTTCAAGGAGATTATTTTTTTTAATTCGGATTGATGTAACTTGGGTCCTGTCAAGAGCTCGAATTTATCGGGCAATCCTTTCAAAAGTTATGCTCAAAATTGTACTTAGCCTACGACTAAAGTTTTAAAAAACTTTCATTCCATAAAGGGCTAAGTTCAGTCAGCATTGTTTGGAAGGGAACTGTTAAATTTTTTTGAAATCTAAGTAAACATAGCATTCTTTAGAAGGGGCATTTATTTTTTTATGCTTTCTAAGCCTACTTAGCATACATATGGTACAATTTTGAGTATCGCTATGTGTACTTAGCATGTTATTCCCCGAATAAACAAAACCAGTTTGCGCGCGTAAGTAAGATTATAACAGTTTAGTTTGGAGAAAGCCGTGAGAGTATGAAGTGTTGTTTGTTGTGAATTTTTATAAATCTGATGAGTTTGAGTGCTGGAACATTTGTGAAATTGACTTTAAATAAATTTAAAGGTATTCTCTTCTCATATCTAATACTAAAAAGTGTAATTAAATTGGTGTCAATGCAAAGTAATACTATGGAAACCTTTCGTAAGTAATTTAAAAACAGATACCTAGATGGGCATATTAAAGCTTGAGATTATATACAACAAAATATTTATATAGAACCCGACATGGACGAATTTGTTTCAACTGAGTCACCTGGAGTTTTAATTGGTATTTTACCTGGAACATCAACCAATGTAGAGTTAATAGAGGTAATGTGACATTGTAAGTATAACGAACGGTAAAGGTATAAGCCATTATTAAAAAAGCTAATTACTTCATTTATAAAACCAATTATTCCAAATTATAGGAACATATCTATCGAAGATATTAAAAAGATAATGCCAAGGTCAAAAAGGACACCATATTAGAGTACAGTCTATACAATACACTCAACAACTTTCGAGTGTTTTTATTTGCGTTTATTAAGCACAGCACCCCATAAAAGGGCATACGCCTTTTACCGATTAACGAACTGTTGATGGTGAACTTGATGCTCTGCTGATTTCACCAAATAGGAATCAAATGTATTATATTTAGAAGAATATAAAAAAAACGCAATTGTCCACGCCTTCCTGCCGCGCCTATTATATTGAAAAAAAAAAAAAACAATTAGAAGTGAACGGCTGCATCGATATGAACCAAAAAGGAATCAAAAAGCTCTGAAATATAAGCAATTTGCTTCGCCCACCTAAAACGCCCACAATATTTGAAAAAAATATATCACAACGCGAAGTACTGTTTGATTTGAATGATGAAAGCAATTTTCAAAAAAGCTCATTAAGCATTACAATTTTTTAAAAGAGTACTTGAAGAATTTTCTTTATTATAAAAAAATAGGCTTTTTTTGGACAAAATTACTTTTTTACAATATTAATTTAATGAAAACGAAAATACCTCAGAAAAAAAAGAGCTGGCTGTGCCGTGGACACACCCGTAGGTTTTGACGTGACGAAGTTTCTTGCTGTTGTTGTTAATGTTGATGTTGATGTTGATGTTGATGTTGATGTTGAAGTTGATGTTTATGTTGAAGTTGATGTTGATGTTGATGTTGATGTTGATGTTGATGTTGAAGTTGATGTTGATGTTGATGATGATGTTGATGTTGATGTTGATGTTGATGTTGAAGTTGATGTTGATGTTGATGTTGATGTTGATGTTGATGTTGATGTTGATGTTGATGTTGATGTTGATGTTGGTGTTGATGTTGATGTTGATGTTGATGTTGATGTTGATGTTGATGTTGATGTTGATGTTGATGTTGATGTTGATGTTGATGTTGATGTTGATGTTGATGTTGATGTTGATGTTGATGTTGATGTTGATGTTGATGTTGATGTTGATGTTGATGTTGATGTTGATGTTGATGTTGATGTTGATGTTGATGTTGGTGTTGATGTTGATGTTGATGTTGATGTTGATGTTGATGTTGATGTTGATGTTGATGTTGATGTTGATGTTGATGTTGATGTTGATGTTGATGTTGATGTTGATGTTGATGTTGATGTTGATGTTGATGTTGATGTTGATGTTGATGTTGATGTTGATGTTGATGTTGATGTTGATGTTGATGTTGATGTTGATATTGATGTTGATGTTGATGTTGATGTTGATGTTGATGTTGATGTTGATGTTGATGTTGATGTTGATGTTGATGTTGATGTTGATGTTGATGTTGATGTTGAAGTTGATGTTTATGTTGAAGTTGATGTTGATGTTGATGTTGATGTTGATGTTGATGTTTATGTTGATGTTGATGTTGATGTTGATGTTGATGTTGATGTTGATGTTGATGTTGATGTTGATGTTGGTGTTGATGTTGATGTTGATGTTGATGTTAATGTTGATGTTGATGTTGATGTTATGTTGATGTTGATGATGATGTTGATGTGGATGTTGATGTTGATGTTGATGTTGATGTTGATGTTGATGTTGATGTTGATGTTGATGTTGATGTGGATGTTGATGTTGATGTTGATGTTGATGTTGATGTTGATGTTAATGGTTATGTTGATGTTGATATTGATATTGATATTGATATTGATATTGATATTGATATTGATATTGATGTTGATGTTGATGTTAATGGTTATGTTGATGTTGATGTTGATGTTGATGTTGATGTTGATGTTGATGTTGATGTTGATGTTGATGTTGATGTTGATGTTGATGTTGATGTTGATGTTGATGTTGATGTTGATGTTGATGTTGTTGATGTTGATATTGATGTTGATGTTGATGTTGATGTTGATGTTGATGTTGATGTTGATGTTGATGTTGATGTTGATGTTAATGGTTATGTTGATGTTGATATTGATATTGATATTGATATTGATATTGATGTTGATGTTAATGGTTATGTTGATGTTGATGTTGTTGTTGATGTTGATGTTGATGTTGATGTTGATGTTGATGATGATGTTGATGTTGATGTTGATGTTGATGTTGATGTTGATGTTGATGTTGATGTTGATGTTGATGTTGATGTTGATGTTGTTGATGTTGATATTGATGTTGATGGTGATGTTGATGTTGATGTTGATGTTGATGTTGATGTTGATGTTGATGTTGATGATGATGTTTATGTTGATGTTGATGTTGATGTTGATGTTGATGTTGATGTTGATGTTGATGTTGATGTTGATGTTGATGTTGATGTTAATGGTTATGTTGATGTTGATATTGATATTGATATTGATATTGATATTGATGTTGATGTTAATGGTTATGTTGATGTTGATGTTGTTGTTGATGTTGATGTTGATGTTGGTGTTGGTGTTGGTGTTGGTGGTGGTATTGGTGTTGGTGTTGGTGTTGGTGTTGGTGTTGGTGTTGGTGTTGGTGTTGGTGTTGGTGTTGGTGTTGGTGTTGGTGTTGGTGTTGGTGTTGGTGTTGGTGTTGGTGTTGGTGGTGGTATTGGTGTTGGTGTTGGTGTTGGTGTTGGTGTTGGTGGTGTTGGTGTTGGTGTTGGTGTTGATGTTGATGTTGATGTGGATGTTGATGTTGATGTTGATGTTGATGTTGATGTTGATGTTGATGTTGATGTGGATGTTGATGTTGATGTTGATGTTGATGTTGATGTTGATGTTGATGTTGATGTTAATGGTTATGTTGATGTTGATATTGATATTGATATTGATATTGATATTGATATTGATGTTGATGTTGATGTTAATGGTTATGTTGATGTTGATGTTGATGTTGATGTTGATGTTGATGTTGATGTTGATGTTGATGTTGATGTTGATGTTGATGTTGATGTTGATGTTGATGTTGATGTTGATGTTGATGTTGATGTTGATGTTGATGTTGATGTTGATGTTGTTGATATTGATGTTGATGTTGATGTTGATGTTGATGTTGATGTTGATGTTGATGTTGATGTTGATGTTGATGTTGATGTTGATGTTGATGTTAATGGTTATGTTGATGTTGATATTGATATTGATATTGATATTGATATTGATGTTGATGTTAATGGTTATGTTGATGTTGATGTTGTTGTTGATGTTGATGTTGATGTTGATGTTGATGTTGATGTTGATGTTGATGTTGATGTTGATGTTGATGTTGATGTTGATGTTGATGTTGATGTTGATGTTGATGTTGATGTTGATGTTGATGTTGATGTTGTTGATGTTGATATTGATGTTGATGGTGATGTTGATGTTGATGTTGATGTTGATGTTGATGTTGATGTTGATGTTGATGTTGAAGTTGATGTTGATGTTGATGTTGATGTTGATGTTGATGTTGATGTTGATGTTGATGTTGATGTTTATGTTGATGTTGATGTTGATGTTGATGTTGATGTTGATGTTGATGTTGATGTTGATGTTGATGTTGATGTTGATGTTGATGTTGATGTTGATGTTGTTGATGTTGATGTTGATGTTGATGTTAATGGTTATGTTGATGTTGATATTGATATTGATATTGATATTGATATTGATATTGATGTTGATGTTAATGGTTATGTTGATGTTGATGTTGTTGTTGATGTTGATGTTGATGTTGATGTTGATGTTGATGTTTATGTTGATGTTGATGTTGATGTTGATGTTGATGTTGATGTTGATGTTGATGTTGATGTTGATGTTGATGTTGATGTTGATGTTGATGTTGATGTTGTTGATGTTGATATTGATGTTGATGGTGATGTTGATGTTGATGTTGATGTTGATGTTGATGTTGATGTTGATGTTGATGTTGATGTTGATGTTGATGTTGATGTTGATGTTGATGTTGATGTTGATGTTGATGTTGATGTTGATGTTGATGTTGATGTTGATGTTAATGGTTATGTTGATGTTGATATTGATATTGATATTGATATTGATATTGATGTTGATGTTAATGGTTATGTTGATGTTGATGTTGTTGTTGATGTTGATGTTGATGTTGGTGTTGGTGTTGGTGTTGGTGTTGGTATTGGTGTTGGTGTTGGTGTTGGTGTTGGTGTTGGTGTTGGTGTTGGTGTTGGTGTTGGTGTTGGTGTTGGTGTTGGTGTTGGTGTTGGTGTTGGTGTTGGTGTTGGTGGTGGTATTGGTGTTGGTGTTGGTGTTGGTGTTGGTGTTGGTGTTGGTGTTGGTGGTGTTGGTGTTGGTGTTGGTGTTGGTGTTGGTGTTGGTGTTGGTGGTGGTGTTGGTGTTGGTGTTGGTTTTGGTATTGGTGTTGGAGTTGTTGTTGGATTTGGAGTTGGTGCTTTTCGTTTAGCTTTTTTTTTTGCTTCCCCATTGGTTGTGCTCTAATTTCAATTAATCCAGCAAAAGTGATGCATATGCGTCACATTAGGCGGTTCCCTGGGAGTTTTTGACATGCCGTCAAATTTTTTTTTAATTTTTGTCATATGCCCGAAGACTTCACCTTTGTTTTCGTTCCTTAAAATTTACCGTGTCACCAGTAGTCACAGAGTTAAAAATCCATGCAACGTTTTTTCATGGCTGTAGCATTTTTACTGCATTATGTGATTGCATCCCTGAAATCATGACAACAAAATTTTTTTTGTAATTTAGTTGTGAAGCGTAATAACACATCCCTGCTGTCGTAAAACAAAATTTACGGTAGCACTCCTCCTGCGTGAGTAATAATTCCATGCAACGATATTACATTTCTGTTACATAAGCTGCTATATTCACGACCTGACGACGCCGGAATTTTTTTTTTATTTTTGTCGTAAAGCCATGTATAAAAACTTTATTTTCCTTTTTAAACTTTTATCGTAGGTTATATACTCATTGAGTAAAAATTCAATGCAACGCCGCTGCATGAATGATGCGTTATCGATCTTTGAGCGGCTCTCTCAGCGTCCCACATGATGTCAGAAATTTTTCGTCTAATTTTGTTGTGAGGGCTTCTAGTAGGCCTTTATTGGCGTATCATATTTTTAATCCTAGCGCTAATACTCAGCGAGTAATAATTCCATGTAACAAATTTTCAGTTGCGTTGCTTACGCAGCTCCCACTACGTCCCTATGCCGTATTAAATTTTTTTTTTGTTTTTTTAATATATCCAAAGAATTAACCTTTACGGTCATACTATTTTTTTAATCATATCTCTTATACCCAGTGAGTAACAATTCAATGAAACGCAGATGAATTTTTAAAAAATTCATTTTTCAACTTTTTTGGAAACTAGAGCAGTATAACGTAACTTCGTCACGTCAATAAAACTTCTTATCAAAACACTGTTACATAAGGTTTTTACAAATATCGCAAAACCCTGTAAGAATATGGGTAAGTCCTAGCGTTCGGACGTTACATTCGGATACATTTTTTTATATATTTCGCCAATTTTATAAACAGTTTTTCGCTTAAAACTAATTTGGTTAATTAGCTCCTTTTTCGTAAAATTTATAATAATTATAACATCAAGCATCTTACCGCATTTTACCCGAAATTTCTTATTTTTGTCGTGCGTTCGGACGTTACAAAAAAGGAAGTTCTTGTGAGACTAACACTAAAGCTTAGATTAATTCTGCGAAATGGTCGGTTGCACCTTAGAAGTCTAAAAGAACAAATAACTGCAAAATAAATAAGTTTTAAAGAAAATCCTACATAATCTGAAAAATCATTTTTTTTAAGTCAGTTAGCAATTTTATTTGTTCGGACGTTACGTGTCGGACGTTACACATTTTTTCCTCTAATTGAATATTCACATGAATGTTTATAAAAATTTATTAATAACGTAAAGAAATATATCTACATTTAAAAATCAAATTTTTTCATACATTGACTTTGAAATATTTCGAATTGGCAGTTGTTGCTGCTCTCAGAGTTTTCTTATTTGAACATAAAAGAGCATAACCTATCATCACAAATATGAGTAAAAAAAATTGAAAAAAACAAAATTACGTCAATTGACAATAAATCTGGCATTTTTACTGCACTCAAGAGAATATAATCAAAGTAAGCTCTTGTATTCGATTGAAGAGATATTAAGCTTTTTTTTGCAACCAAAACTTTAAGAAATACGTAAATTTATTTTTTTACCTCTGGTTGACCATTTTCTGGACAAGCCCATATAAGACTATTTTTGTTTGAAGAAAATAAGAACATGTCAAATATCTAGACAACCTTATATTATTAAATCATTTTTGACACAAAGCATTTTCACTCCAAACTTCGACTTTCATTTCACAGAAATTTTAGCGGTAACATCTATGTTCGCTGAGAGCAGACTCTGTTACTCAATCTATTGAAGAGAAGCAATACAAAAAGTTAAATGAATTAAATTTGATAAGGACAATTTATATACTCTAAAAGAATAAATAAATAGAAATCAATGGTAACAAATAAAAGCCACCATATTTAATATTATTATGTTACCTCAGACCCAACGACAGTAACAAAAAAAAAAGAAACTAAAAAATTTTAAATCAGCTGTGAAATATGAAATCACAACATATCAATGCACAGTAGATGGGTTTTTTTTTCCCTAAAAGTATTCCAGAACCTCCCTGTAAGGCCAGATTCTGAATCGTGGATGTAATATAAGCATGTGACGCGAAAAAAAATCCAGAAAATTCGCAAACTGGATTGTCGCCGCTAAAAAAAGTGAATGTGAAGAAGTATAAAATGGATGTTTCAAATCGAGTTCCCTATTTAAATTTAAGTCCTACAAAAACTTTTGACTATAACATATCCTAATGTAAAATTGTCCGTTGAACTCAAATATGCCATCAAATTCTTAAAAAAAAAATTAGTCCTTGACCCAAAATTGGCCTACTTTATTAAGAATTTCCTAATTTTTTCTTTCGATTTTGAAAAAGAAGCTTTACCTTCTCCGAGGTCGCAGCAGCTTTCTCAAATTAAAATGCTGCATTATTGTTGGCCTTTTTATGAAGATTAGGAATAATAAAACAATTATTCAAATCGGGCCATTTTTATGGCAGAAAAACGATTTTTTTTGTTTTGCCGACTTTTGGGCAAGGATGGAAGAATCGTCATTCTGACATGCTATGGTTGTTACCCATTTCATGCACAGTTAAGCAACATCATATCGAATATCGATGATGAACTGAGTACTTTAGGCAAACAATTCTTCAGAGAACGGAAAGAGTTATTGTTATGTTGTCGATGTTGGCTTCTTTTATGTTTCAAGAAGAGTTGTGTCTTATCTCACTCTTATACATTTGAAGACAGCAGTTTTCAAAGCATTCAGCACCCACTGTAACTCCGGTGAATACCTTTCTTAACTCACACCCAACTGTAGATTATATACCGGAAGCAGCAGTTATTGTAACGACTTGGCGTGACCCGCACACATTGAATTGAATAGAAATTGAAGAAACCCATCTGACAACAGTCAATTTTATTGTATTCTTCGAAGTGACCACACGCATTAAAATTTTTATATGTGTTCATTTTACAAGCAGCATTTTAATAATTATATTTTTATTACAAAATTTATTAATTCTTTGCGCATCTTCTATTCGAGTTGCTCGCTTAAGTCTTTTGATTTGAAAGCAACGAGCTGCGTTTTTTTTTTATTGGACTCACAAACTAGTACGTACCTGCATTTGATCATTGGAATCATTGTTCAGTTTGGTTAAATCGAAAGAAATATCTTCGCACGCATAAAGGGTGTTTTAAAACAATTAATATTAGCAACGCTCATGACAATAATTTAGAACTAATCGCACTTTTAGCGGTCAAATACAAGACGAGACTCCACAGTTGCGCTTCATGCATCTTGTATGTACAAGACGGAATCCTGCTACGTAACTCGGCTGCGAGTTCTCTAGCTCTTTTAGCTCTCCGTTGATAAAGAACTCGCAGTCATGCTGTAGACGCTTTTCACGCCTTTTGCCAGCACTTCAAGATGATACCTATTACGAGCAGTAACACATTTATTATTTGTTGTGAGTTTGTTGGACATTAATTGGCATTTATGACGATTGCAGCGAGCGCGTGTTTCGCGTGGCTTGTGCGAGTATGCTTGGCTGCCACCTCTAGACCATCCATTTAATCTTTGTATAAATCTTGGCCACTTTTATAACAACACATATGCTGCATGCCATAGGTTATTTCTACAAGATGTAGCGTATGCTGTAGAGCGTAGTTCTGAATGACTCTGAATTCAATCTTTACCTAGAAACTTAGCCTGAGTCCTATGTCCATGTCAGACCACTCTGCAGATTGCCATTAAAAAAGTAATAAATTTGAAATGTTAAAAAGTTTGTACAAGCAAAGCAGTATTTTATTTCTCTTTTTTCTTTTAGTGTAGCACAGAACTTTACAAAGTAAAACAGAGTTTAACTTTTTGTGTAGTTTTATTAGCAAGAAAACCTTATCACGTTACCTAAACGCTGCCAAATCATAATCACAAAAGTCAAACTTCGATAGGGTTCGTTCGCTGAAATTCTACAAAAAATCTTCATTTCGTTGCATTTCTTTCAAGCTGATGTTCAACATTGTAAAACGTCAGACAACGGCTAAAGACATTATATAATTAATTGAAATATGTTTATTTGCAATTAGAATGAGTCCGGAGCATAATCCTCACAATCTGTCTACATAGCCGACTAATTAAGCCTTGTTTGCAATAACTGTTCAACAAAACGTGCTTCATAAAGTGTATTTCTTATTCTTCGGACGAAAGCTGATGATCGTTGGTTGGATGATGCATGTGCACTTATTATTGTCCAATGTAAGTTTAACAATCGAACATTCGAAGCAATTTTTTGTATTTACTTTAATTGTACCCTATTCGTAGGATAGTTAAAACAGAAGCGTTTAAGTTATGTTGGAAAATAACTGTACAGTGAGCGGTAAGTAATCGATTTTGTTTAGTCCAATTAAGTTATTAAACATTGATTTGCTCAGTTCAAAAAGTAAAGATGAAAAAGAATATTTTGAATGCAACTTCATTGGTTATGAAGAGTCGATTACTGCAAAGAGACACTTAGCATCGTAGTAGTACATTCAAGCATTTTCCATTTTACACCAGTTTCACACAAAAAAAAACAGCTCGTTGCTTGGTAGTTTTCAGAAGTTGGAAAGGATGTAGTTAGCTGTGTCAATGACCCACCCGTACACCGAAAAAAAATGTATGTTAATTTAACAAAAAAAGTAGGTTAGCATAACAAAAAATTTCGTTATTTTTGATCCAATCTAGTTTTATGTTATGACAACAAAGCTGATTTTGTTATTTTAACATCATGAAATGATAACAAAAAATTATGTTTTTCTAAACACATATTTTGTTGTTTTAACAAAATCTTAAAAAATTGAAATTTTATAAAAAAAGTGAAATTCAACGTAGTTTTTTGTTAATTTATGAAAGTAATTACATAGGTTTTAACAAAAAAGCTATGTTAGGCAAACAATAATTTTGTTAGGGCAACCAAAGTTTTTTGTTATTAAAACGCAAAATGTTGTTGCATTAAAATTTTTTTTTTTTTTTTAGCTTTGAACCAAGGATTTCAGGTGGAATACCTATTCAGTCAAGTCTGCCTTGGTTCGAAATAGGGTGAAAGTTTAGTGGGAAGGAAAGGGCAATCAAGTGAAACATGTGTAGAATGTTCTAAGCGTGGTGGAAAGCCAAAGAAACATGTGAATTTGAATCAGAGGTAAGTGTTATGCCTTTATCTCAGTCAATTCAAGTTATAAGGCAATCTCATCCACAAACTTCTCTACCATCAACTACAACTTCAAGTCGTAAATATTGATGAATTTTAAATTTCAGTTGATTACAAATGAGGAGAGAAAATTTAGAAAGGTTTTTTTTAAAGCGAAGGACCTTGGCCTGGCCGGGAATCGAACCCGGGACCTCTGGGGTGGCAGTCGAGCACGCTAACAACTCAACTACCGAGGCGCCTAAAATTGTTATATTAAAAAATAATGTTGTAACCATAACAAAGTATTTTTGTTATTTTAACAAAAAAATTTTGTAACCTTAACAAAGCATTTTTGTTATATTTACAAAAAAAATTTAGAAATTTTACAAAGCATTTTTGTAAAATTTTATTTTTGTTTTCTTCAATTCAACAAAACTTTTTGTCAAATGTACTATGCGGCATAGAGTTGCCAGTATTTTTCCCACATTAAGCTTGCGTTTTTCCCTTTTTCGAGGTTTGTTCAAAATATCTCAAAAAGTACCGGTCTTAGAGCCACCGTTCCACAGTGCGGTATTTTCAATTCTAGCGTGCCAAAAGTCCCAAAAATTGAAATCTGAATTTGATAAAAAAAAAGAATTTCAAGAAACAGAAATATATCCAAGAAATAAGAAAACGATTACCAAAATCCAAAATAATGTTTGTATATTTTTTTAAAATTCGTCAAAGTTGGAACTTTTAACTAACAAAAAAAAATTTTAATTAGTGCAATTTTTGTTTGCATACTTCCAACAAAGATATCTCAGGACCTAACAAAGATTTTGCATTCATTTTTTTTTTTATAAAAATATTAAATTTATTGTTTATTTAATACTTAGTCTATAAAGAAAAAAAATTTTTAAAAAAATATAAAAATTAAAGAAAAATAATGATTTTTTTTTCAAAAAATTTTTAAAATGCGATTTTCAGTAAGAAAAAAAAACAGAATCCAACGATATCCAAAGCGATAAATATATAACTACAAGAAATATATATATTTTTACTAAACATTCATGAAAAAACCTCGTACGGAAAGGTGCGGAAACGGAAAAAATCTTCATTTAAAAATGACTCCGAACTGCTAAAATTCATATAAAATGGTAAGAAAAATTACAACACATTTAAGAAAAATTGTGTTAATGAAATAGTATCGAGTTTATTTTTTGGAGTAATATTAGATATCGTAAAGTTAACAAGTTGGATAAAATTTTTTAGTATTCATTTGCATGAACTTTATTTTTTTTACCGATTTTATGGTATAAATCTACTTTTCTCTACTACAGGCAAACTACTGAGCAAAATTAAATAATTTTTTACACATATTACTATTACAATATAATATATCTGTGTTTAAAATTTCATAATAATATCATATATACTTTTTAAGATATAACATTATTTATCTGTGGATAATTTGATTGTTCAAAAATCTTAAACAACAACAAAACGTACATATGGTAAGGAAAAAACTAATGTAAACAAACAAGCAAACATAAATTATTACAGTCGGTCTATATGACCCTTAGAAGCTGATGTATGACTTATTAAAAACTTTAGATCTAAAGTTAAAGTTTATTTTATATGCTTTTTATTCATTTTCATGTATGATAAAAGTTTATCATTACCATTAGAAACATATTTGACGAACAATTTAAAATTTCTTAAAAAGCGTATATATATATATATAAGCTTTTTAACACTAAAAATGCACCGCAAATATGTAAAATATAAATAAAAACATATTTTAAGATTTTATAGTAACATTTTGAAATAATGAATATGAATATATTGCGAACAAGACAAAAGTATAAGAAAGAGTATTTTTCTAAAATATGTCTTTCTCAAGAACTTAATTTTTATAATTTTATTGTAGGGTGCTAACAGTTGTTGATCAGGGTTTCCCAATATATTAATATAAACATAATTTTTGTTTGTGTAGGTATATTAAAAAATATTTTTTTACAAACAATAACAGCCTTACCAATAACCAATTCAATGTTGGACATTTTATTTACTATCCAGCTTTATGACAATTTTTGCATAGAATTTGATGTCAAAAGCCGGATACTTAAAAAAAATGTCCAACATTAATTTGGTTATTGGTAAGTTAACCAATTAAGTTAAGTTAAGAAACCCAAACTTAAAATAGTAAATCGATTGGGAATTCCTTCTTTTAAGTTAACTGTTCAATAGAGAGATCAATTATAAATAGTTACTGATTAAGTGAAGTGAAGTGAAGTGAAGTGATAATAAAACTTGGTATTAAAGAACATTACAATTAATTAGACAAATCTTATTTAAAAGTAAGTTTAATTAAAAACTAAAAAAACTGTTTACTAGCGTGTGTGTTAATATATTAGTTTATTTAGATAAACAACTCTACTCTCCAGTTGTATGGGAGGTAGGCGTGCCAGTTGACCGATTACGCCCACTTTTTGACAGATGGTTGCAAATGGTGAAACAAAGTAAGAAACAAAATTTCATTGCCATAGCATGCCTACAACCCAAGTTAGGTCGGTTTATATGCTCCAGTTGTATGGGAGGTAGGCGTGCCAGTTGACCGATTACGCCCATTTTTTGCAAAAATTATTTTTTTGGCCTTATTAAGCTGTGTGCAAAATATCATGTCTCTAGCTATAACACTTTTTGAGATATGACTTTTGGCACGCTAGAATTGAAAATAACACACTGTGCGTTCCATGCAATTTTCCGCCCGATCGAATGAGCAATGTCTCGACTTTGCCGGATTTTCCGTTCTCCTAGAACAACGATTCTTTTTTTCAAACAATATCCCGAATTTTTTGAAACATGGGATTTTATGAAATAGTTTCTTCAAATTTCTAAATTTTTTTTTTGTCAATATAACAAAAAATCTTGCAAAATACTGACAAAACACTGGCAAAAAATGCCAACTCTGAATATGCTTAATTGCTTACCTAGGAACCTATACATAACCATTAAACTGTCTAATCAAAAGAATTTAAAGCTTTTTATATTACATATCAGCCATTCCAATTTGAACGTATCACTTGAACCGATGTTGCTCAAACTTTCAGAATTGAATCTTCTCATGAAATAAAAACACTAATTTGAGTAAAAAAATTTTTACATTTTTTTTCAAGTTTTTACGTAACATTCAAATTTCGTCAAAATGGGAGAAAATGTGAAATTGCCTTACTCTTGAAAAATTCTATATTCAACAAAACTAACTCGATTTTCACGTTTGAGGTATTTTCGAAAAGACAATAGATAGTTGTTTTTTTTTAAAATATAAAAAAGAACAAAATTATTTTTTTAAGTTTCTTAACTTCAAGGTCAAATTTTGGAAGTCATAAAAATAGGATTTTTCCCCACTTTAAAAATTGAAAAAAAAATATTTTCAGAAAGTTCATTTTATTACCTTTTCATCTTCCAAAAACCATGAGGGTGTTATTTTTGTTTCTATTTTAATAATTTCTTTAATATTTTTTAAACGACCACCTACCATATTACTTATTGTAAATTAGACTGTACCTCAAAAAAAAAGTGCGCCGTATACCAGCGAATATGACGCATTTTTGCAAGACAATTACGAAAAAAACATTTTTTTACCGAACGTAGGGGTCGCGCATTGACATATTTCTTCATATCTCTGGTGTTTACAGTCGGATTTTAAAGTTTGGTACATCAATGTTTTTGTCTCAAGGAGACCAATATGACCTCTATAGAGGTCATTGACCTCAGACGAAAAGATTAATGATATTTTAAGAGCTTTATTTTTTGATATTAGGGTGGCACATTAGGATAGTAGGAACTGAGATCTGGAAGGTAAGTACTAGAACCGTGTGCTTGAGGTCAATGAGCTCTATAGAGGTCATATGAAAATATTTTTTTCAATTTTTAAAGTGGGGAAAAATCCTATTTTTATGACTTCCAAAATTTGACCTTAAAGTTAAGAAACTTAAAAAAATAATTTTGTTCTTTTTTATATTTTTAAAAAAAAACAGCTATCTATTGTCTTTTCGAAAATACCTCAAACGTGAAAATCGAGTTAGTTTTGTTGAATATATGATTTTTCAAGTGTAAGGCAATTTCGCTTTTTCTCCCATTTTGACGAAATTTGAATGTTACGTAAAAACTTGAAAAAAATGTAAAAATTTTTTTACTCAAATTAGTGTTTTTATTTCATGAAAAGATTCAATTCTGAAAGTTTGAGCAAAATCGGAGGTGGTCAACCCGTAATGTACGTTTTTTTGATGCGTTTAATTTGGAATGGCTGATACACAATTTTATTGTCTTTTTTCAAGATCGAAAAGTTCTTACAATTAAAAAATTATGTAATTTTGTTTATTTCATTTTCAATTTGAGGAATTTTTGGAAAAGCATGATATCGCTATTTTGTTTTTATCTTATAAAAATAATTTTGAATAAATTGCAACACGACGACACTTTCCAATGGGTACCCAGCAAACTAAACTTGACGACATTATCGAAATTCCGACTAATTCGTTACTATTTCGAACTGTCGTAAAGAATTCGTTACTATATCGTTACATCAAATTTCGAAACAGTTTCGATTTTGATGCGAATTTATATCGAGTTTCGATATGTGCCGGTTTGTAAGATTTATTCTTTATCATATGATATTACTGTTCAAATAAATAAAAAATAACAAAGTTGGCCAGGCAAACAACGTTCCTTTTTTTAAATAAACGTGTAAGAGTGCAAACTAAACAAGTGCGCATTGCGGCGATTGAGGTAAAATTTGTTTTAATCTAAAATAAATTGATTTCCGTGGTTGTTCTTCAACAAATGTGAAATGTCGCGTCAAGGTTTTAGTAAAAGTGTAAAAAAAGAAGTTTCAAGGCTTATGGACTCCATTTTTTCGCAAATACTCACATCAATAACAACACCACCAACAACAACAACATCAACAACAACAACATCAACAACAACAACAACAACAACAACAACAACAACAACAACAACAACAACAACAACAACAACAACAACAGTAAGTGTTTTAATGAGTGACAGCGAGGAGTTTGTTCAATCAAAAACCGAGGACTCGTGGCAAATTTGGATGAAATTCGAAATGAGGAAGTAAGTATTGAACAATTAAATATTGACGCCTCTCAAGGCGAAGAAAGCATTTCAATGGAACTCCTGCATGCGAGCACCACAAGAAATCATGGATCGGCGGAGAGTTTGGAAAAGTTCTGAAATAATCAACTCTGAAATATTCAACCAGAGTTGGGCGTTTTGCACTAAATGGTGAGTGCACTAAGCATTTCACTAAATATATTGAAAGAAATTATATTTTTCACTATTTTTTTTACCAGCTTAGTGATAGTGAAACATCTCTTCACTATCACTTCAGATTTTAGTGTTCGAAATGAGGAAGTAAGTATTGAACAATTAAATATTGACGCCTCTCAAGGCGAAGAAAGCATTTCAATGGAACTCCTGCATGCGAGCACCACAAGAAATCATGGATCGGCGGAGAGTTTGGAAAAGTTCTGAAATAATCAACTCTGAAATATTCAACCAGAGTTGGGCGTTTTGCACTAAATGGTGAGTGCACTAAGCATTTCACTAAATATATTGAAAGAAATTATATTTTTCACTATTTTTTTTACCAGCTTAGTGATAGTGAAACATCTCTTCACTATCACTTCAGATTTTAGTGATGGTGTTATTTTGTTGCACTACAACTAAATTAAGTGTTAGTGACTAAATCTGCATTACACTCAAATAGTGCAAAATTTGAGCAGTCACTACATGAAAGCTGCAATTAAAAATGTTTCCACTCAACTTTCAAACATTACTGGTTTTGAAATTATTTAAGCCAGACTCGAATAAAAGAAAATTTTATAATAATAAAATATAATTTTCTAAACGGACTAACAATTTTGAAATTTCAAATTTATATAAGTGCAATTATTCTAAATAAACTGTTGAACTTTTCTTTCCATTGAGTGTAAACTTTCTGTGTTCCAATACCATTAGTGCGGGCATTTTTTTTGCACTATTAATTTTAGTGCAAAAAAACAAAGTTGCACTAAATGAATTTTAGTGAAAAATTTTTCACTATCACTATCACTAATGTATAGTGGGGCTTATATTTTTTAATTCATCAGTCAACACCACTTGAAAGTAATAAATAATTGTTTAATAATATGAAATTTAAATGAAATAAAATTTTTCATTTTCGTGTCTCTAAATTAAACCGTTCTTAATTTAAATGCATACCTTCATTTCAATTTCGTAAATACATTTCGTTCCGATTTCGAAACTACATTTCGTTACGATTTCATAATTACATTTCGTTACGATTTCGAAAAGATATATCGTTCCGATCTCATAACTATATTTAGTTGCGATTTCGAAACGATATTTCGTTCCGATTTCGTAACGAAATATAGTTACAAAATAGTTACGACACCTCTTCACGAATTCGTGTCAACCCCTTCATACGATTTTCTTTACTATTTCGCAACGAAATCGGATTCCGAAATCTGAAAGATACCGAAATATTCGAAACGAATTCGTCACGATTTCGGAACTTTTGGTTTGCTGGGTATTTTAAATTAAATACATTAAAAATTTTAAAACAAACTTCTACTGCTTTGATAACTGAAACAAATAAATACCATCGAACATCAGTTTTTCAATGTGGTCTTCCATTTCTGCGGCTGTTTCCGCGATAAAAATAAATGATTTTTGGGAATCTAGGATCGTGAACTTGGTTAGGCTCTTTTTACCATTGGCGTCTTTTGTGGTCTTTTTTGTTGTTGGAGCCAAAACGGAGTGCAGCAACCAGAGTATTCAAGCATTTCGCCCTTCTAAAGAATTATAAAGAAAGAATGTATTGAGCTTATATTTATTTCAATACCTTGAAGTTTACTAGAAATAACTATTTTTGTTTTATTTTATATACCATACCTTTAGAAGTAGATGTAAGCTTTATGGAACTCAGCAACTTTTTAAGATTCTGCAGATTTTAATTTTGACTGTCCCACTCACTTTGTATCGATGTTAGATGGTTCTTATATAAAGCAGCAAAATCAATTTCAACCTGCAAGAACAATTTTTTTAATTAGTAATAAGATATAATAATACTAATTACGCCCTAAATACTCACTAATCGGTGACTATATGATTTGTTATAATGGTTCCAGGTTAAAAAAAAATTCAATGAACGATTGATTGGCTACGAAATGAAAAGTTGGAAGCGGACGAAAAAATGGTTTCACCTCAGAAAAAAAAGCTTAGGCTGGGTTGGATTTATATAAAAAATAATCCAGGACTTTTCATTAGAGATGTGGCCAAAAAAGGGCATATGTCCCCTGGCTATGTACAGATAGTTCGCAGAGACAGGGTCGTCAATCCTGAAAAATTCCAAAAGCCCCGAACAGATATGACAAGTAAAACACAAGGACAAAAATTCGTTCAAGATAACTTTATGACAACCTTGTCCATAATTTTGGCTGCATGATAGTGGGCGATGAATCTTATGTCAATGCGGACTTCAATCAGCTCCCTGGTTAATTTTTAATACTGGAAAGAAGAAAGGCGAGGTTTGACCAAAGTAAAAAGTGGACATATTCTCAAAAAAATATTTGGTTTAGCAAGCAATTTGTAAGTGTGGTTTAAAAATTTATGTGGACGAGTCTGTGTGTTACAGAAACGTCTGCTACCTATGATAAGACTTCAAAAATATCCTGTTCTGTTTTGGCCAGCTCTAGCCAGCTGTCATTATAGCAGATTGGCCATAAACTGGTAGGAAGAGAATGGGATCCAAGTTGTGCCAAAATTTGCAAACCCTACAAATTGTCCTGAACTGCACCCAATTGCGAAATACTGGGCAGTAATGAAAAGAATATTGTTACACTGAAAAAAAGTTAGTTTAAAATTAAACACAATCTGTTCACAAAATTTGTTCATAATTTGCCTTTTTTTTCATATGATTTTCAAAAGTTTTAAACACATTTGCTCTTACTTTGACGAAATTTGTTGCAAGCTATTTTTTAAACACAAAATTCGTCAAATTAATAACAATTGTCGTCAATCTTAAAACATTTTTTTTTTCAGTGTACAAACAAAGCAAGTTTCCAAAAATGAAAGGGACCTAAAACAAAAATGGTTAAAGGTATAATCTCAGATAACGAGAAGTGATGTGCAGCGCCCAATGACAGATGTTAATTCAAAGCTAAGATACTTAGCATACGCCTAAACCAAATGAGCTAACATTTTTATTGTCTTGAGGTTATAGCCATAAGTTTTTAAAATATGTATAAATTTTTATTTTTGTTAAAAAAATACAGTTTTGATACCCATTTGTTGTCGACCAATTTTTTTCGTACACACACCTTATGTTTCACCTTATACATACTTGTCTATCTCCTTCTCCTGATCCTTGCCCCAATTGTTTTAATCCATGTCTAATTTCTTGTCCTAGTTCATATCCGAATCCATTTCATATCCCTTGTCCCAATCCTAAGCTTGCTCCAAACCTTTTCTAAATCCTTATCTGAAACCTTGGCTGAATCTTTGTCCTAATCCTTGATCAAATCCTTGTGATCGTCCTTTTTCCAATCCATGTTCAAGCCCTTGCCTTTATCCTTTTATTTTTTCTGGCCTCAACCGTTGTACAAATCCTTGTCGTCATCTTTTTTCTAATCCTATAAAATTTTGTCCATAAAATTCACCGTAGCTCCAATGATCACGGAGCTATAATTCAGTGCAACATTTTTTTCATTGTTGTTACATTTTTACTGCATTAAGCAATTACCTCTATGTTGCCATGGTGGAAAAATAGTTGTTATTATTTTCGTTATGAGGTGCAAGACCCAATCTTTTCTGTCGTAAAATAAAATTTTCCATAGCCTTAATAATGCAACAATAATAGCGGTATTCACGATCTGGAGTTTATGGTCTTGTATTCAGTATTTTTGATAACTTTGATATTTGTAGTTAATTTGACAGTTTTACAAAAACAAAACATGAACATTTTCCAAATACTATAAATACTAAATTTACAATGGTGGAACCCTATTGTAAATTTTGCATAGTCTTTGTGTATTTGAAGCTGACTTGACGTTCTATGGCAGCAGAGCATGTCAAGAAAAACTATAGGAGTGCTCACAATCTGTAGCAAATTCTTTTTAATTTACTAAAAATACTCCAAAAACTCCAGATCGTGAATATAACTATTGTATTTATGTTACATAAGCTACCTCCGCGAACTGACGACGTGAAAAAAATGTTTTGTTTTTTTGTTGTAAGGCCAAGAACAAATGTTTCAATTTTTAGAATAATTTTTGAGCTCGAGGTCAGGCATGTTAAGGAAGGAAAGAACTAACAATAACAACTCTGAAAAGAGCAAGACAGACTAGACAGCTGTTTCGTTGGCCGCTTCACAAACTCATCAGTGGTCTTGCGTGATTTTCATTGTGATCTACTCAGCTACTTAAGTTTGACCCATTCTGTTAATTTGCCGAGAAAATGACTATGTTAGGAATTTACTTAAAATAAGTCTTTCTATTATTAGCAACTAGAAGTTTTATCTATTTTTCTGCTACATACCATCAGAGTGGTACTCTTATCTACTTTTCTGTTACATAGAAAACAAAATCCTTCTTTTGTATTTTATAATATTTACCGTAATGCATAAACTCACCGAGTAATAATTGAATGCAATGCCGTTGTATGATAACTGCATTTTCAATCTTGGAGCGGCTCTCTCTACGGCCTTATAGTTTCATGCATCTTTTGTCTATTATAAGAGTTAAAGACTAGTCTCTATTGGCGTATGATAACACTGCTCTGCACGAAAAATGTACAAGACTTCCCACACATATATTTCATTAAGTGGTAATATGTGATGACTTTCTGCATTTACAGAATTTTTGTCATAAATGAGCCAGTTAAAATGTTCATACCTTGCCTTACTTGGTATGGCATAACATTGCTTTTGCTCAATTGATTTTAAAAACCCTTTACATCATAACAAAACATAACAAATCATATCATAACATATCATAACTTGCAGTTTTGTATTCTAATTTGAATAATAGAAATATACCAATACATTTCTAAATAAAGGATGCTAAAACAATCAACGCACATCTTTTTTTTAATTTTTACATTATCTGACGTTAAGAAATCATGATGTGAGGGGTCTCCCCCTCTGTGGAGGGGATCTCTGCCGACTAAATTAATGTTTAACCGAGTCATTCGGAACAATAATCCAAGAAATCCAAGGGAGAATAACGTGTTGGACTCGTGGCAAGGAACTTAGATATAATAAATAATTCAATAGGAAAAGAAAAGCAAAAGAGCACCAGGAGACAAATAGCATCATTTTATAAATCCCTGCACATCACTTCACGCTGCGTTGTTGAAATTCGCAATTTATAAAACGCAACACTGCACGCCGTGATATTCAGCGTTGAGTAACGCGATAGCGTAGTGAAAACAGTACAAAGTTCGCATTTTATAAAACGCTACACTTGAAATTCGTTCACTTGAACTGTCACTTTCATCACTTGCTCTTGAGCTGCCGTTAGAACGAATAAGTTGGCATTGAAAGGGTAATAACTGTTTGTTTCACTCATATATTCTTAAATGTTTACATATATCGTTTGAATATAGGTTAAAGACAGCAACAACGAACCAACAGTTCGAAATGTTGCTAAAAGAAATAAAAAAACTACCGCAGGTAGCAAATGTGTACGCCAGTGTTTGGCATTTATATTGCCATTTCAATTTAATGATAGCTGAAAAGAACAGCTGATATGGTTGCCAACAAGTCAGAATTTGGAGAATCTTAAATATTTCAAATATTTGCAATAATGATGCTAGTTTTATTTTACATGTGACAACCCTAAACTGTTGTTGACTGACAGTTCACCGTGGTAACGTAACATAGCTAACGCAATAACGTAGTGATTAATAAAATGCAAATTTTTAATCCAAGTGATGCGCCGCGTTAGCGTTGCGTTTCATCACGGTGATTTATAAAATGATGCCAAAAGTCTTGCTTCGTAGTATTAGTTTCCCGGAAAAACTTACTCCAACATTGGACTTGGTCGCGTATAAAATTATAGAGCGATATGGAAATGAGGTAACCAATTCTGGGGATAGAAAGTCTTGCCGAAGAAACATAAAACACGTCAAAAGATTGCCTTTATCTGTTGTTCCTAACACTAGGACTAAGATTGCTTCGGAGCTGTATTCTACTCGAACACAGTCTTCGTCGGAGTTGAATAAAATGTTCCCGAAACTAACAGACCTATTCTGGCTGTCAATTTACAAGAAATAATTTGTCAAAATTTTGTCAACCTGACTTGTAAAACCTATGCAAGCAAACACTTGACAAATGAAAAGCTTTATTTATTCACCACAGGAAGGTGAAAAGCATGTTGTCAGAAAGCAGCTGCTAAGTGCTGCACTTTTATTGAAAAAATTACCCCAATTTTCTTAAGTTACTTTTCGAAAATAAAAATATGAATTTATCGTTGAGAATCTGTTAGTTCTTTTGATATTACATATTTAAATATTGAAACCTTTAAAAAAATGGCACAAAAAAATGTCTTTCTCTTTTCTTTTAGAAGTTATATTGGTTCAAAGTTAT
This sequence comes from Pherbina coryleti, assembly GCA_943735915.1. NCBI lineage: Eukaryota > Metazoa > Arthropoda > Insecta > Diptera > Sciomyzidae > Pherbina > Pherbina coryleti. The sequence goes on from OX030949.1 coordinate 104,143,390, forward strand.
TTCTTAAAAGTGTGATAACTCGGATAGTTTAACAGTTATTATAAAAAACTATATATAAAATTGAAGGATAAAAACATGACTTTTTTATTATGATAATAAAAGACTTCCATAATAATGAATTTTTTTCTTTAAAATAAGTTTATTGAAAGAAAGTTTATTGTCTGAAAAACTATGAAGAAATTTAGTAAAAACTTTAACAAGTATAATAAAGGCAATCTACCTATTCAATGATACCAACTGTGATGAAATATCTTCAAAACTTTCAGAGATAGCACACTTTTAAGATGGACCTTTTAACCACTATATATTCTAAATCATAAGAGAACTACACTTTTTCTTTTCACAATCTTTTTAAAGGCTTCAGTATTTTAAATCATTTACAAACATTTAAAGAAACAAAAACATAAAAATTTCATTTTGTATTTGAATTATCCCCCACAACATATTTGATCAATACTGTTTATAGGAGGCAACACTTTGTTTTTGACAATGTTTAAATTATTTCAAGAAAATGGATGAAGAATTTTTATTCTTATTGTTGTTTACTTTTATGTTTCAGTTCTTGTTGTTTGATCAATATGTATTATATATTATTATACATTTATAATCATTTATTTTATTTGAAAAAAGAAAAATATGAGTGAATAACCCAGCGTAAGCTGGATTTCTAAATAAAAAATGCACTGTCAGCACCTCTTTTGCTATTGACAACAGTGTTAAGAAAAGAGCTTTTAGAATTGAACGAGAATACGAAATATTTACAGTTGTCAACATATTTACTATTGTTAATATTTTGAACTTTGTCAACTCGCCAGAATAGGTCTGTTAATGTCAAGTTACCAAACCAAAATTGCGCTTGAGTCTTGAAAATAAAGAAGGCATATAGAGAGCAGTAACGGGAGAGCTGTAAACTAAGAGTTCGTATAAAGAAGTTATTATTATTTGAGCGCTGGTGCAGACTAGTCGATATTATAAATCGTGTCATTGTCTAGATTTAACTCGAGTTTTCTTTATAAGTAAAATATATAGTAAAAGGAAGGTTGTTACACGACCCAATATTACCTATAAATAAATCTCTGATCCAAGCCTAGTTTCATAATATTGGATTAAATTGATACGGTCAACATAAAAAAATCACACTATCATCCATGGTAATAAGAAACGTAAAAGAGGAGATGTGTTGGGCTTTCGATCCTCCCAATAACTTCACATTTTGGCTGTTGTAATTGTTGGCGGTGTTGAGCTGGTAAATGTTGATATTGTTGTTGTCCGACAATAAATATACAATTTGTGTGGAACACGATTTCTCGTTGAACTCAAAGATGATGATTATTGTTTTGCTGTAAGTCGATGATTAGATAAGGCCGAACAAGAATGCTTGGAGACAAACCGAAAGAAACCAAAACCATGCGGTGTAGATGATTAGGTTATTGTTGTTGTTGGCTCTTACAATGGAGCCACCTAGCAAAAAAAAAAAAAAACAACATTTGCGAATGTACTTGATGATGTCGACGATGAGTGCAGAAGATGATCGGTCTTCCATCCATTGTGAGTACCTCTTAAATGGTAATGATAACTTCAACATGAACGAGGGAGTAAGGCGAAGTCAAAGTCATGTCATGTCCTTAACATTAGTTTGATTCATAAAATGAAAAATCGTGCGAAGAAATGAGAGTCTGTACCTAAGAATTACGATAGCTGAAAAGACGATGATGACGCGTAGTTAATTCAGGTTGGGAAACGAAGTTACTTCGAATAAGCACTTATCTTTTGCCGAAAGATGTTCCACGCTTCAGTTGCTGCGTTTTAAGCTAAAGGTAATTCATCTCGCCATCATAAGCGATCATATCCAGTTGTGTTTTTTTCTTATCCTGTTCGTAATTCTAGCCAAAGTTTCGACGCTGAAAAAGAGAAGTGAGGGTGTTGAACGGGTTTCATTGTCTTTCCTGCTTTTTATAATCAGTTTAAAAATTCAATTGACTCCAGAAAAAAATTCCGATGAAAACCGTCGTTTTATGTAAACATTTAAAAAATTAAAAAAAATTAATTTAAAAAATTAAAATTTAAATTAATTAAGTTAAAATTAAAAAATTTCATTTATTGAATTATGTAGATTTTCCAATTTTTTTATAACCTTCTTTTGCGCAAACATACTTAAAACATGAGGTGCCATTTTTCCGCAATGAGGGTTTCTTGCACAAACAAAAATTAACGTCTTCATCTTTGCCATTCGTCACATAACTTCATCAATCAATTTCCTCAAGAAATCGAAAAATTATAGTTGATGCCATAATAAGCCACTTTAGTTTTAAAGCCGAAATCCTTAAAGTTCTAACTACAATTCTCAACCAAAAACTGCTTTTTTCTACACTTGGAACCCACGATAACGTGGGTTAACGATAAGAATTATTATTGTTAAATTCATGTCCAGTAATTTTATAAAATCTGATATTTTTGACGTGACAAGGTCACGTTTTACCGCGCAGGTTTCCAAAATATTGAAAAAGGCATTTTGTCTGCATCGGCGTTGCATTGAATTGTTACTCACTAAGTATAGTTGCTTTGATGACGATCGTAAAGGCTAATTCTTTGACTTCATGCCAAAAACAAAAACAAAATTAAATACGTCTTCCGGACTCCGAGGGAGCTGCTTAAGCAACAAAACTGCAAATTTGTTACATGGAATTATTACTCGCTGAGTATTAGTGCTACTGCAAAAAATATTATACGCCAATAGAGACCTACTCTAAGCCCTCCCAAAAAAAAGATAAGATAACAAATTTGTGACATTATGGAGATACAGAGAGAACTGCTCAAAGATTGATAATGCAATATTCATGCAAGGACGTTGCATTGAATTATTACTTGGTAAGTATACGAGCTACGTTTAATGTTTAAAAACGAAAGTTAAGAATATACGAGGGGTACTATTTATATTTCGGGAATAGCAAATAATAACAAACATTTTTAAATGAAATGGCTTTTTTGTTTTTCAAAATATTTCCCTTGATGATCAATATACTTCTGCATTCGTTCAAACCATTTTTCATAGCAGTTTTTCCATTCCTCTTGAGACACCTCCAAAACATAGTTTTTGAACGCTTCAACTACTTCTGCGGGGCTCGAAAATCGTTGACCACGCAATTTACCTTTGATATTCGGGAATAAGAAGAATTCGTTGGGTGCCAAATCAGGACTGTATGGAAGATGAGTCATCAGTTCACGTCGAATTGACTTCTCAAAAATGCACATGTTTGACGAGATGTGTGAGAGCTCGCATTGTCATGATGGAGAATGATTCGTCTTTGGCGGTTGGTTTTGCGATTTTCTCCAAAGACTTCCGGCAAACAAATGGTCGTGTACCACTCTTCCACATGACCCATTCGGTGGAAGAAACAGGCGACCATTTGCTTGGCAGTGCCTCGTGCGCGAACAACTTTTGTTGGATTTGCCTCGTCTTGGAATACCACACGGTCGATTGCTGTTTTATTTCTGGCTCATACGCATATATCCATGATTCATCAAATGTCACGATTTTATACACGTCTTTTGAAGCACCACGATTGAACTTTTTAATCATTTCCTTACACCAATCGACGCAAGACTTTTTCTGAGCGATTGATAAATAATGGGGTATACAACGAGAGCAAATTTTTTTACAGATAAGTGTTCATGCAAATGTATTGAAGTGGAACTAATGTGCAAGGATGCCTCTATCTCACGGTATGTCACATGATGATCTTGCATTTTTAGTTCACGTACTGCATCAATGTTTTGTGGCACAACAACCGATTTTGGACGACCTTCACGGAATTCGTCGGCGACCGAATTACGACCACGATTGAATTCACTACACCAGCGATATACTGTAGTTTTTAATGGTGTTTTATCGTCATACAAAGAATTGAGTTCATTGACACATTCTTGTTGAGATAATCCACGTCGAAAGTTGTGAAAAATAATCCAAGGAAAACCTTTTCTTGAAATTTTTTAATTTTTTGAACAAATCGATTTTCTTAACTCACTGTTAACAAAATAAATAGCACTTGTACATCAAAACGTGTGAGTACATTTATGCTAATAAATGTCAAACTTTATTATGGTGATGGCAGATTTTAGCTTTTCACATTAGTGTTGCCAGTTCCCGAAATATAAATAGTACCCCTCGTATACTTGGCCTTACGACAACAATAAAAATAAAAATGCTGACGTCGCACAGTGGGAGGACTTCATACAAGTTTTGGCCATAAATAGTAAAAATAAACCTAGAGCTTTGTAATTTGGTACGAATGCTTTTTACAGTTAAAAATTAAATATATATAAGTTTGGATTAAATGCGCCCACAGACACGCCCACCTTCCATACGAATTTTTTTGCAGAAAGTAGTAAAAATAAATCTAGAGCTTACAAATTTGGTACGAATGCTTTGCATACTTAAACATAAAATATATATAAGTTTGGATCAAGTCCGCCCGCAGACACGCCCACCTTCCATACGAAGTTTTTTGCAGAAAATAGTAAAAATAAACGTAGAGCTTTCAAATTTGGAACGAATGCTTTACATACTTAAATATGAAATATATATAAGTATGGATTAAATCCGCCCGCAGACACGCCCATTTTCTTTTTTTAATCAAAGTTGTAATCTTGAGGTTAGTCTTTACAAAATATTCTCGTATAATGTATTGGAAAAAAGTTTTATTTCCAAATTTGAGCAAAATTTGCCGACAGACACCCCCACCTTTTATCCTAATCTTCTTTCTTTCCATATAGCACTTATTAAACTCTTCGTATACAAGTTTAAATTCTATGGGTTTTAACGGAGTCGGTGGACGGAGTCGAAATAAAATTGAAAAAGCTAGTTTACAATTTTAAAAATATTTTTTATCGCTCATAAAGCTCATTTTTGTATAAGCTTCTACTGACAGCTCTTTGTATTTTTTGTCTTTCTTCAGTCGCAAATGGCTGACAAGAGGATAAGAAGATATTAAAAGATGGTGAAAAATGTCTTCATTATTGCCATTTTTAAGTTACGGTGAGCGTTAATAGAATCATACAGTAGGGTAAAAAAGTTTAGGGCACTTAGTATGTGTATTTGACAAAACTCATTAATTTCGGTTTATTGTTGTTTAATTGCTTTGACAAATTGGCGTGCCTTTTTTTGTAATATATCACTACAATTAACAAATGCAAAAATAGTCGCATATTTGCTCAATAGAAAATGTTAATGCCAAAAGGACACCTGTCAAATTGCGCACAGTCTAAGTCAACGTATAACGCCATCTATTCGGTTGTGACATTAACCCCAACACAGCGCCATCTATTATTTATCTCGTTACTGCTTCACAAAAAAATGCACGCAAAACGTCTTTAATCACAATGAATTTAACAATCATCAATAATTTTCTATGCCTCACAACGAATTTTCCACCTTTACATTGTTCAAAATCATTATATCATTCGATAAAATGCAAAATTTTGTCGAAAAAAATTCACATTTTTTTGCGTTTTTCCGGAATTTTCCTAGTCTTCCACTAAGAATTTCCTATTTTTTCTATTCGAAAAGCTATTCCGAAACAATTGCACACAAAATTCCATACAAATAAATCAATTTTCGACTTTTCCAATTTCCCGACTTTTCCGGAGCGTTTTCCAAAAATTTTCTTTCGTAAACTCCTTTTCCTGGTAATTATGAACAACTGCAATAAATTCAGCCAAATCGGCCTACTATTTGTTACTTTTAATGTAATTTTCATTTTGAAGATACGCTGAATATAATAAAATAAAATATTTTTTTAATTAACATTCAACGAGAAAAAATCCCATTAAACCCATTTGGGGCAAGTTCGGGCAGCAAGAACCATATTTTTCTATAAATATATATATTTCTGGATACTATTTTGAAAAAACTGGAAATATGTTTTTATATGTTTTTTTTCTGCTAGTTTTCAAACTTTTTAGCTTTTTTGCACTACAAATGCTTATTTTTAAAAACTCACAAAAAATAAATTTATTTTAATAACAACAATAAACCTTCATTTTATGAAACAAGAAATATCATATTTTTATTATTTTTTTCATTTCATTTCCATTCTTATAAAAACAAAAAAAGTGGAACACTTACAACTGCAGGTAGTAAAAACAAGTGATATTCTCAAATTTTTGTCATTAAAAAAAGTTGAAATTTCGAGCCATTTTCTGACCAAACCTTAAAAGATTTCTGAGTGATTTTTTGGGTGTTTTCAATCTGAAGTATAAACTGTCGGTTAGTAAAAACATTTTTTACAATTTCAAAACTTATACTTTTTTCTATTTATGGCCACGAATCTCCCACTGTGCGTCGTCAGTTCACACAGATAGCAACTTATGCAACAGAAATGTTGTATCGTTGGATGGAAGTATTATTGCTCAGAAGAACAGCAAAATGTGCTATTATGCCTCACAACAAAAATATTCAAAAAATTTGTATCGTCATGACTTCAGAATTGCAACCACTAAATGCATTAAAAATGGTTCAACAATGAAAATCCGTTTCATGGAATTTTAACTCTGTGGCTACTGGCGCAACGGTAAATTTTATTTAAATATACGGCGCAACGCTAAATTCTCTCTCGTGCTGGGAAAAATGTGTACGGAAACGCTTTCAAGTAAATTCAAGTTACTTGAAACGAATACGGAAACAGACCAAATACTAAGAATGATAGAAACAAGATTACGCGTTCCGCAAATGAAAGAGAGAGAGCATGACGTCATAAGCGATATTGTAAGAATTTGGAATAATTTTACTTTGGGGTCCACGCTTAAATATTTTTTTTTTCTTAATTTTACAATATGTATATTAAGGCGCCTCACAAAAAAAAGTTGTCCGAGTCCCCCCCCCCCCCCCCTCAAAATAAACTTTGGTCTATGTTATGATGGTTCCCCAAATATTTTGGCTCTAACGATAGCCGTCAGCTAGCTAGAATGGTTCGAAAAAACCTCTAAAAATCGCGTAATGTATGGATGACTTTTTTGCCATGATCATAAATAGTGTAAATCAAAAAATTACAGAGTTATGCATCAAAAATTTTGGGAAATTTGCCCTAACATCTATATCTATATCTATACTATTATATAAAAGGGTTCTCTCGGATTTTTATCGTTCAAACACGGGATAACTGCTGAACCGATTGTTCCTGCTACAGTGCATGATACAATTATACAAGGTAGGAGTGACAACTTACTTTTTTCTCACCAGTACCTTGCACCGATTGTCAATTGCCTGTATATTTTGTTTTCTATTTTCTTTTCTTCTTTTTTCGTTCTCTAATTTATACTACTTTTGACAGTTAGCGCAAGACGAAATAACTGTCACTCCTACCTTGTATAATTGTATCATGCTACAGTGTAGTCATAAGCCCGATATATATATTTGCATGCCACTCTTTTTATTTCAATATCTACTGAGTTAAATAATCCAATAAATAGATTGAAATAAATTTTACAGAATTTTAGAATAAAACTGAACACAAAAAGTGAGATCGCCAATAAAAGGCTTTAATTTTAATTAATTCATTTTGTTATGCACTGTAAAAACATTTTCTAAGAATTTTTTACAGCGTCTGTTCGCCAGCTGATAATCGGGTATGGGCACCACTACACTTAAAGCTTCTGTGTTGTTTCTGTATTTGACTTTTTTCTTTGATTTGTTGTTGCGTTTTGTGTTGCTACGTAAGCTTTTGCTCTCAATTCTTGCTCTCAGCGCTCCAAAGAGCGCTCTCTGCCCATAGCTGCTGATAATAAATAACAAGAGCGTCTAAAAGCAAATGCGAAGAGAAATATTTCTTTTAACGCACGTTCAGTGTTGCCAGGAAAAAAACTTTCGCATCGTAACTTTTGCTTTCAGCCCGGCGGATTTTCGTCGCGTTTGTCGGAGGAAAGACAAATAAAATACAACATAGATGTACGATCAACATTTAAGGTTTATTTATTTAAATAAATTACATATCCTACATAATCCATTTCTTAAGCAATGTAATACTTTATATATACAAAATTAGAGAATTTGCGCTGCAGAATTTGAGGTACAAACTATTTACATATACCTTAACAGAATAGTAGAAATTATTATTAAACTCGTGCATTTATTTTGCAACAATAATTAACTAGTTTTTTTACCTTTTTAATCAGAAATTTATCCATATCCAAATAAGAGATTTATTTTCATCCACGACACAGTTTAGCACAAATATAACAGTAAATAATTCAAACACAAAGAAAAGTTTTGAAAGCAATGCAGTGAATGTAATTGTAATTCTTTATCTTGACATTTGTGATCAGAAGTGCTACCAATGATTTTTAATTTAAAATAATGCTTGAAAGTTGGCACCATGTTTTTTATTTGAAAATTTTTTCATTTCATATACATAAAGAAATACATATGTATATGTGAAATCGGACGTCGGATCTATTTTTCCTAAAATCGTAACATTTTGAGGAATTTTGGCCAAATATCGGATCATCGTATTCAATGCTAAAAATCGTAACAAATCCGATATATCGGACCATCTGGCAACACTGCGCACGTTTGCCACCTGCGAATTTAAGAAAGCTTTCTATATCAGAGAAATGTTTCTCAAAAATTTATGCTCAAAAGCTTTTCCCTTTATCAATTTTACATCGGTCAAAAATTTAAAGCAATTTCTACAGTTCTTGACCAAAGAGCGACGAAGAGAAAGGGAGAAAAATTGACGATACACTTGATTCGTACTGCTAAGTTTTTTGAACTCGAAAATTGCTTTCAATTTCAAATAATGAGAGAACTACTAAAAATATTGTGTATCAAGAAGTATTCTCAAATTAAATAAAATTAACTAAACATACTTCAGTCTTGAGTCTTCATTTAAAATATCTTTTCATATCATATTTATACTCCCAAGCAACGCTGGGAACGGGTAAGTAAAAGATATTTACTTTTTTGCAGTGATTTTTTATATACATTTTATGCAATTTTTATTAAAATGCTTATAACTCCTCCATCTTTTGCCTGATTTTCAAATCCGAGGTATCATTGAAAAGGTGCTGACTGTGACTTTTTATTTTGTCACTAATTTACCCTTATAGGCCTTTTTATGCTATCGGTGCAATCTTCATATATACGATTTCAATCCGTTTACTCTTAAATTTGAACAAATTCAGTCAATATGGATAATATCCGACAGAATAAAAAAGGCATAAAAGGGTAAATCTATCTTCTATATATACAATATAAAAATAAGTTGCATTGTGTATGAAATTGATGTTCTCGGTAATGCGTGAACCGATTTTGTTTCTGGAAATTTCCCATGAAAGGTGACGTCAATACGAAGGTTTTTTGTATAAATGGTCTTTGTATGTGTATTGGTTCATGAATTATAGGCATTTTACTGAACTTATCAACAATACAACTGTGAAAAAATACAGGTGCGCACATATGGTGTATATGGGGAAATATTTGCAAGGGAAATTGGAAATAAATGGAATATTGGAATCATTTGGCAAGTCTAACTTAAGTTTGCATTTGCGTGAAAAATATAGGCATAGTAAAAATTTTCCATACCCCTTTTTTTCCATACCCCCTTTATCGCCTACAAATCAATAAAAATGCTATATTTTAGACTTTTTTGGTCGTATTAGACTAAAATTTGGTAAATAAGTTCGTATGGTTACTGTCGGCAACTATACTATATACAAACCGCTTATGCGGTTAGAATGAAAAGTGGTATACAGTGGTTCTCGTGTACGTTGAGTGTTTTGCTGCAATATTTTTTGACCTATCGCTGTAGGTAAATTTTTTGCAAAACCACCTAAAACTCTTAAACGGCTCATGAGATTAGAATAAAAATTGATATATAGTAGTTCTCAGGTACGATGAGTTTTTTGACAGTATCTTCTTTGAACCACCTTGGACACCAGATGGTGCTGTAGTACAAATTTTTTACAAAATCGCATATTTTTTGTTTTTTCATATGCAAATATTTACAAAATAAAAAATATTTCTTAAATTTAGTAAAATTAAAAAATTTCCGTTGTTTTGACATCAAAAACATGAACATATCATGAAAACTATGAAAAATTTTACTACAACGATATATATAATGCAACATCGTTCTTAAAAAATGAGAAAAACACAATCAGAAATTTAATTTTGTGACTTTCGATTCAAATATCTCCGCTGCATTTTTATACACTTTGTTCAATTTTTTTTTTTTTGTCTTAAAGCTTCATCAAAGTACTATAAAAACCTTATTGCAAAAATATCATTAGTTGAGTATATATTTTAAATATTTTTTTCAAAAAAGGTCTGAAATTTTGGAGTTTTCCTCAAAAAAGGCTCAAAATTTGTTTTTGTTGTAAAAATAATTTAAATTCAAATTCGCAAATTTTCAACTCCATTTTAAAATTACAACATTTATAAAAAATTGTTTCAATTTTACGCAAAAATTAAAAACCATTTCTGTGATTCAAAAAACAAGGCCTACCCCTTGATTTTTTCGAACAAATTTTTTTTCCAATATTGTGTTTTTATATTTTTGAAAAAATAAACAAGCTAAAAAATTAATTTTTTAGAAAAAATTATCTTAGTATCTCTTACCAATCAAAAGTTATAGCCAATAATCTTTATCCAAAATATATATACAAAAAGCAAAATGCTGTCTGTGTGATGGCTGGAAACTTCAAAATTACTGAGCCGATAGAGCTGAAATTTTGGCAGCACATTTTTTTCAAGTACGAGATGGTTTAAATTTCTGTCACACCCCCTTTTACCGCCCACAAATCAATAAAAATTCTATATTTCCTACGGTTTTCGTCGATTTGGCTACATTTTGATAATTTAGTTTGTATGCTCACTGTCGGCAACTGTACTAAAACTGGGTAATGTCCATCTTCTAGAAAACTGGGTTATAAGTGGGTGTGGCTCCGTCCATACAATTAAAATTTGTATTATCGAATAGCTTTGAAATAAAAGTAGCAGTACTTACATACGAACTCAAAATGGAGTTACTATTTGGTGTTCTCCTGCTACTGGGAAACTGTAACGGGCAATGGAAAATGACAGTGGTGTCAAACTATGAGTCTAAGAAAAGTTTTGAATACACCTATTATGTTCCCATATAGTTGCAGGGTGCAGCAACGCGCGCCGGGAAAAGGCTAGTATAGTATAATATGCAAAATTAACGGAATCTTCTGAGAATTTTGACTCACAAAGTAGATGTACAGCATAACGCTTCTCTCCACTTAGTTATCAGTTCCAAGTGTTAAATTTTATAATTAAACAATTAATTTTGAATTCATTGAATTTTTATGCAACCAGCTCGAGCCAAGAGCTTTTTGTTGTTCCTTTTGCTAGTGAAATATGACCAGAGATAATAGTTTGGATGCCGCACTTAAGAATGCACCCAACATAGGCCACTCTCGAAGCTCTGTTTAAAATCATCACAGATTTATGACAAATGGTGCATAGGCTCGAGCATGTGACAACGCGTATTCGTTTCTCTATCTAGGAGCAGCAAGCAGATCACAGCGATAGCAAGGTTGGCGTGTGAACGAAGCTGGAGTTACCTAATATCTGTGCTCTATTCTATCGGTTGCAACTCATTCAACTGTTGCAACTCATGTTATTGCGAATAAATATTGAGATAATAACTTTGACAAAAATAAATTGCGCTCGTTACTTGGACACATTGGGATAGTCAAACAGACGCACGGGTATATGTGGTGGTTTTTCTCGCAAATGCAGACACTCAGTATGACTCCAGTTAAGCTACTCTGAATAACCGCTTGACTTGGTCGACGCGCTGCTCTATGCGCATGGATAGAGTGCGTTGTCCGCCCACATGCCTTTAAGCCAATTAACTTATTTGCTGTGCCGCTCATGATGAAATTATTAAATGAGCTGAAAATTTAAATTTATTTCAGCGACAAATCATTTCTAATTATTTTTAGTGTCCCAACAAAGTATCAGGGCTTTTGTGGAATTTAAAAATTTCTGCATTCTCAGATTCTGCGTTTAAATCTTCTGCAGTGTTAAGGTTTAGAAGAAATCAATAATAAATGCATCTACTACATGGTAGACTAATAATACGTAGGTATTAGGTATCGTTGTTTTGTCGGAAGATGTTTTTGTCAAAAAGAAGTAAGTTTGTGTAAAAGCTAATGCGTTAAGCAAGAGACTATAACTAATCCGTTAGTGAGTATTTGTTTATACTCACAAAAAAAGAGCAAAAAGAGTAAATGGATAAAAAAAAAACAATTTATGATTCTTTCTTAACCTTTTGAGGGGCACATTTTTAGGAAGAATATGAAATAGAAAAAGTAGCGACACTTTAAGTTCTCGGGGTTGTTGATTCCGATTTCGCTGATTCCGTCAGAAATGAGTTTTGACAGCTGCCAACTGTCGAATCAGCTGTCAATTCACGTTTTGTAGAATAAAAATCAGGAACCAGGCAGCCAATGAACGCCTGTTAAATATTCCGAAATATTTAGGAATATAAATGCCTACACGCAGAAAATTTATAACGCTTTCCCAAACAAACTCTGCTGGCAACACATTATTATTTGGCACATATTGAGAACGCATGGGACTTTGCAGAAATACACGCTCTCACTCTCTATTTGCAGATATAATTTGTAAATTTATCTTTCTCTCTCTCTTGATGTACAATAACATAATGTTTGTGAGTGAACAATGTTTGTTTTCATCAATCAATTACCAGAACATTACATTTTTGCACCTTAAAAAGGAATTGTTCAGATACAAACAAACATTGTTTGCAAACTTCAGTTATCCGAATAAAATATTTTTGGACCTAAATAAGAAAATGTTCAGGTACAAACAAACATTATTTGCATCAAACAGTTATCCGAATATAACATTTTTGGACCAAAATAAGACAATGTTCAGGTACAAACAAACATTGTTTGCATCAATCAGTTTCCAGAACATTACATTTTTGCACTACAAAAAGGAGTTGATCAGGTACAAACTGTTGCATTCAAAATCATTGTTTGAATGAAACAGTTACCCGAACATTACATTTTTGCACCTTAAAAAGGAATTGTTCAGATACAAGCAAACCTTGTTTTCATCATGCAGTTATCCGAATATTATAGTTTTGCACATTAAAGAAATATACTTACGTGTCAAACAAATATTATTTGAATGAGTCTGTTTTTAAAAAAAGGATGTTATTGTTATTTTAAAATATTTCAATGCATTTTTATTAAAATATTACTATAAATACATACATGTAATACACATTACTTTTATTACAACCAGTTTATAAAGCTCATATCATTAACTTTACATATATGTGATGTAAGTGGCGTAATTAATGATTCAATTGGAATTGAAAAAAAAGCATCTTCCAGTTCTATTACAGCTGTGTGCAAAAAAATAGTAGTGCTCTTATATGAAGACATGTTTTGTTAAATAATACTAGTCTAAAAATTTCGGATCTGTTAAATTCATCATTATTCCTATATGTACTTTCAACACTGCTTCTAAATTTGTACTCAGTTTCCTTCAGTGGGGAAAGTTCGTATAGGAATAATAATGAATTTAACAGATCCGAATTTTTTAGACTAGTATTATTTCTAAATATAAGGGCACTACCATTATTTTACACACAGCTGTATTCCATATATTTACCTTTTAAAACAATATCAACCACAAATGCTGGAGAATTGCAGAACTGTAGGACGACAGACCTGAATTGCGTTTCTTTTATCCTGCATCCATTTACTTCAAGAAGAATGTTGTGTGAGTTTTCAATTTTAAACTCTTTGGTAGCTAAGATCACAAAATTAAATAAGTTATAAAGTACAAAATAAGTAACTATTCTACAACAATTTTAACGGAAAACTGAAACTTAAAATATTCACAAACAATACCTGCAGCAATAAAATCATCATATATTTATATATGGCTCAGGAATATCGACAAATAATTTGTCTTCACCATAAGGGGCTTGAATTAGCATTTTCATTTATTGTTTACTAAATCTTAATTTAAACAATGAAATAATTAGAAAAGTAAAATTCTAATTAATAACAAATTGCTTACGTTTTACAAATTAATATCCACAGAATAACTTCAGCTTCTCCGACGCAATTCACACTCTTACAATGAATTTCATTTAACAACATTGTCAAATTTCAAAAGACGCTGCAACGTTGCCAAAATTTCAAACTTTTAGTTAAAATTTCGAACATTTATTGTTCATATGCAAACAAATTTTTTTTGAGGCTTAAAGTTTTCTCATTTCTCTCAATTGTTGCAAATATTTTACATTTAGATCAGTGATGCTCAAACGCACACAACTAAACTTGATTGGATGTGTGTGTAACACTTAAAGCTTCTCACTGAAAGAAATCTAATGTTAAAGCAATTTGAAAGCTTTCCGAAAGCTTTATGTTCATAAATAGAATTAAATCGACGCAAATCGAAAAACTATGAAATTATTTGTAATAGATTATTTGCTTATAATATATTTCATATTGTATTGTTTTTGGATTTTTTATTATTATATATGAATATATATCGTATGGGTATATTTTGAATACTTTGAATATGTGCAGTGCCCTTGTTTGCTTCTTATAATGTTAATATTTCTGGAAAAAATATTAAAATTAAGACGGGGTCAAATAACATGAAAACGATATGAAAAAAACCGATTTCAAACTGATTTTGAAAACAGCAAAAGTGTGCTGAATTATTTACATATATTAAATATACATACGTAAATAGCAACATTTTTCGGTATTAACTAAAAACAAAATAAATATAAAATTGCATACAATCATCGCTTACATTACAAAGTGTTGCGTTTCCGAAGAATCATAGTTAACTGAACTGTGCTTTACTTCTTAATGTTTTCTTTTAGGTGTACAAAAATTGCGTAATTATAATCAAATTAAGCGAACAAAGTGACGTGACCCTTTCTGCTTGGAGTCTGCCTGCAGACTGAAAGCTTTTTAGCAGCGCAAAATTTTATATACCTATACGTTGCAGAAAAAGCTGTTAGCTCTCGAGCTAATTTTGATCGACACTGGTCTAAAAGCAAATGCGAAGAGAAATATTTCTTTTAACGCACGTTTGCCACCTGCGAATTTAAGAAAGCTTTCTATATCAGAGAAATGTTTCTCAAAAATTTATGCTCAAAAGCTTTTCCCTTTATCATGGTATAATAACATGGTATAATAATACATAGTAGCATTGACAGTTGCTTCGGAAATCATATACTGTCAAAAAATATACTCAAAAAGAGAGCGCTCACAATCCGCCATTGAAATCACAAACAATGTTGAAAACCTTGAAGTGAAAAAAAACAACAACCACAGCAGCTGCTGATGTATTTCCGCAAACAGCTGTGTTTGACAATTTATGTTTTCCTGTTGAAGAGAAAATAAGCAGTTGTCCTGTCCAGTATACCATGGTATAATAATACATGGTAGCATTGACAACTGCTTATTTTCTCTTCAACAGGAAAACATAAATTGTCAAAAACAGCTTTTTGTGGAAATACATCAGCAGCTGCTGTGGTTGTTGTTTTTTTTCACTTCAACGTTTTCAACATTGCTTGTGTTTTCAATGGCGGATTGTGAGCGCTCTCTTTTTGAGTATATTTTTTGACAGTATATGATTTCCCAAGCAACTGTCAATGCTACCTTGTATTATTATACCATGTCCCTTTATCAATTTTACATCGGTCAAAAATTTAAAGCAATTTCTACAGTTCTTGACCAAAGAGTGACGAAGAGAAAGGGAGAAAAATTGACGATACACTTGATTCGTACTGCTAAGTTTTTTGAACTCGAAAATTGCTTTCAATTTCAAATAATGAGAGAACTACTAAAAATATTGTGTATCAAGAAGTATTCTCAAATTAAATAAAATTAACTAAACATACTTCAGTCTTGAGTCTTCATTTAAAATATCTTTTCATATCATATTTATACTCCCAAGCAACGCTGGGAACGGGTAAGTAAAAGATATTTACTTTTTTGCAGTGATTTGTTATATACATTTTATGCAATTTTTATTAAAATGCTTATAACTCCTCCATCTTTTGCCTGATTTTCAAATCCGAGGTATCATTGAAAAGGTGCTGACTGTGGCTTTTTATTTTGTCACTAATTTACCCTTATAGGCCTTTTTATGCTATCGGTGCAATCTTCATATATACGATTTCAATCCGTTTACTCTTAAATTTGAACAAATTCAGTCAATATGGATAATACCCGACAGAATAAAAAAGGCATAAAAGGGTAAATCTATCTTCTATATATACAATATAAAAATAAGTTGCATTGTGTATGAAATTGATGTTCTCGGTAATGCGTGAACCGATTTTGTTTCTGGAAATTTCCCATGAAAGGTGACGTCAATACGAAGGTTTTTTTGTATAAATGGTCTTTGTATGTGTATTGGTTCATGAATTATAGGCATTTTACTGAACTTATCAACAATACAACTGTGAAAAAATACAGGTGCGCACATATGGTGTATATGGGGAAATATTTGCAAGGGAAATTGGAAATAAATGGAATATTGGAATCATTTGGCAAGTCTAACTTAAGTTTGCATTTGCGTGAAAAATATAGGCATAGTAAAAATTTTCCATACCCCTTTTTTCCATACCCCCTTTATCGCCTACAAATCAATAAAAATGCTATATTTAAGACTTTTTTGGTCGTATTAGACTAAAATTTGGTAAATAAGTTCGTATGGTTACTGTCGGCAACTATACTATATACAAACCGCTTATGCGATTAGAATGAAAAGTGGTATACAGTGGTTCTCGTGTACGTTGAGTGTTTTGCTGCAATATTTTTTGACCTATCGCTGTAGGTAAATTTTTTGCAAAACCACCTAAAACTCTTAAACGGCTCATGCGATTAGAATAAAAATTGGCATATAGTAGTTCTCAGGTACGATGAGTTTTTTGACAGTATCTTCTTTGAACCACCTTGGACACCAGATAGTGCTGTAGTACAAATTTTTTACAAAATCGCATATTTTTTTGTTGTTTCATATGCAAATATTTACAAAATAAAAAATATTTCTTAAATTTAGTAAAATTAAAAAATTTCCGTTATTTTGACATCAAAAACATGAACATATCATGAAAACTATGAAAAATTTTAGTACAACGATATATATAATGCAACATCGTTCTTAAAAAATGAGAAAAACACAATCAGAAATTTAATTTTGTGACTTTCGATTCAAATATCTCCGCTGCATTTTTATACACTTTGTTCAATTTTTTTTTTGTCTTAAAGCTTCATCAAAGTACTATAAAAACCTTATTGCAAAAATATCATTAGTTGAGTATATATATTTTAAATATTTTTTTCAAAAAAGGTCTGAAATTTTGGAGTTTTCCTCAAAAAAGGCTCAAAATTTGTTTTTGTTGTAAAAATAATTTAAATTCAAATTCGCAAATTTTCAACTCCATTTTAAAATTACAACATTTATAGGCAAAAATTGTTTCAATTTTACGCAAAAATTAAAAACCATTTCTGTGATTCAAAAAACAAGGCCTACCCCTTGATTTTTTCGAACAAATTTTTTTCCAATATTGTGTTTTTATATTTTTGAAAAAATAAACAAGCTAAAAAATTAATTTTTTAGAAAAAATTATCTTAGTATCTCTTACCAATCAAAAGTTATAGCCAATAATCTTTATCCAAAATATATATACAAAAAGCAAAATGCTGTCTGTGTGATGGCTGGAAACTTCAAAATTACTGAGCCGATAGAGCTGAAATTTTGGCAGCACATTTTTTTCAAGTACGAGATGGTTTAAATTTCTGTCACACCCCCTTTTACCGCCCACAAATCAATAAAAATTCTATATTTCCTACGGTTTTCGTCGATTTGGCTACATTTTGATAATTTAGTTTGTATGCTCACTGTCGGCAACTGTACTAAAACTGGGTAATGTCCATCTTCTAGAAAACTGGAATATAAGTGGGTGTGGCTCCGTCCATACAATTAAAATTTGTATTATCGAATAGCTTTGAAAGTAAAAGTAGCAGTACTTACATACAAACTCAAAATGTAGTTACTATTTGGTGTTCTCCTGCTACTGGGAAACTGTAACGGGCAATGGAAAATGACAGTGGTGTCAAACTATGAGTCTAAGAAAAGTTTTGAATACACCTATTATGTTCCCATATAGTTGCAGGGTGCAGCAACGCGCGCCGGGAAAAGGCTAGTATTTATATAAAAAATCACTGTACAAAAGTAAATATCTTTTGTGTTAGGGCAAATTTTCCAAAATTTTTGATGCAGAACTCTATAACTCTTTGATTTACTCTATTTGTGACAATTTTTTGTACTAAAAATATCATGGCAAAAAATTTATCTTAGATTAACGCGATTTTTAGAGGTTTTTCCGAACCATTCCAGCTAGCTGACGGCTATCGTTAGAGCCGAAATATTTGAGTAATCCTCATAACATAAACCAAAGTTTATTTTGAGGGGTGCGCCCCGGTCAACTTTTTTTTCCTCCATAGAGAGTGAGGCGCCTTAATGTATATGGACCTCCAAGCCTATTGGTGCAATAAAATTTTATCGTTCTCGAATGGTGTAGGAGATAAAAATCTTGAAAGTTTAAAAAATTAATATTTTTTTATACGAAAATATTCATATTTTTATACAAAAGAGTAGATATCTTTACTTTACTTTTCCGAAAGAATTTATTTTCAATTTCGTCAATTTGCCTAAGCGATCGCACATTTGCATACGTTTTTGTCAAGCAGAAGTGCTGTGTGACGTCATGCACTCAGTTGAGAAAGAGATCATTCTTGTAACGGGACTGTGGAACGCATAATCTTGTTTCTATCATTCTTGACCTAATACTTGCATCTTATATTTTACTCTTGTTACGGTGCGTTCATTTGATTCACTTTTCCTGAAATGTCTCCTTTTTGATAAAAAAAATAGTTTTTGAAATTGTTTCTTCTTTCATTAGCATACAAATTTTGAACTTTTTAAAAAACAAAACTCATAAATTTATTTTTCCTTACAATGTTAACCGCTTGCAAAGATGAACTGCCAAATCCGCATGCAAATTGTGTGCGAGAAATCTTAAACGCTCTTGTCTGCCACGATAACGACCATCGGCGTCTGAACATTGAACTGCGCAATCTCCAAAACGAGTTCAAGGAGGAATTACGGAGAATTGAATTTCGCTGCGCCGAGCTCAGAAAACCAAAATGTCATAGCACGGAAAATCTCAAGGATTTCGAAGGTCACATCGCAGACATTGACGAAGTCAACGAATGTTTTACGAGTCGAATTGAAATTCTGAAAAAGAATCGTCAAGAAATTCTTGACAACGCCAGGAAATGCCTCATTACATTGAATACGGAGAAATGCAAATTTAAAAGCTTTCATGAGAAAACTATAGATTACTTCAAAAAATTGGTAATCAAATCAGACGATCCCACGGTTATCAGAAACTGTGAAAAAGACATTTGTGAGATGCAAAAATTATTCATCAAGGAAGTAGCTTTCATTAAGAATTGTGAAAATGGATTGCAACCGTTCTACAAACATCTCCAAGACACCGATTTTCAATACTTCTGCAACTGCTGCTGTTTCAGGGATTACGAATGGATACCGCAAGGTAGAAATAGTTACTTAATATTTTTGAACACACAATATAACATTTTATTCCTTATCTATAGGGAAATCTTTGGCTGTTGTGGACGACATAGCTGAAAAAATTAAGAATACTATGGGAAACACACTCATCGAAGCACTTGCGCAAATGCATATCCATCAGCCACCAGACGTTAAAAGTTTTCTTGCAACATATTTGATGAACTTGGAACACAACGAAGAAGTTCTTAAGGAGAAACTACATCTGTTTGGAGTAACAAATTAATTTTTGGCACCGAATTCTATATATTTCTTAATAAATAATTTTATTAACTTTGTTAATAAGCCTAATCATTATCTTTTCAATTATTAAATACTGCCAATTATTGTTCGAAAAATACTACAGGCACCATGAGCGATCATAGAGGCATTTCCCATGATACCAACGCGTCAACCATGCATTCTTTTTGGAGAGTTTTTGTACTTCTACTTCAATGTCATATGACTCTGGAGTGAGCTGGAAAGGATTAAATTATTGTTAGTAAGAAATGTTATAAGCTAAGTGTTATTTTTTCACTCACTATTGGTTTAGGAAAGATACGCTTCATATCTATTTTATGCAGATGTTCGCGATGAGCATTTGCCAGCACATCGTAATCACTTCCACTGATGCAGGACAAACAGAGCTGACAGACATCTACATTGCAGTTTTTATCACAGTCGTATTCAGCGCAGTTATTTAAGTTGGTAGCCAAATTTTTCTCTGAGGTTATCATTTCTGTTACTTCATTGTGGCTGAAAGCGTATAGGAGTTTAGATATTTTTTAAAGAACATATCATCAAATACGGTCAAAATTATAAGGTGAACCTTGTCATACTACCTCTCTCTTGACGATGAGCTTTTTACAGGCGAACCAATTCCAAGCAAATTAAAGGCGCTATATAGGATTTGTTCATAGAGCAAAGAGTTGGGTTTAAAATGGACCGAAGACAAATTTGGCGACATATTGACTTCCATCAGGTATACACGCAGGTTGTCATCGATAATCATATCGAAACGCATTAAGTCAAAAAAGTTCTTTGTCTTATATGCGCGCAGAAGTCTAGCGATATCGTTCTCTTTGGCCAATACAGTACGACGCACAATGTCCTCAACCTGTGGCCAAATCACGGACGGATCCAACAACTGATCGCGCACATATGCATCAAATGCTCCACGCATGCTACCCACATGTTTCTTATAGTATTTCACCAGTGATGGCACTTCCCAGGTTGGTAGATAGTCATCGCCAACCACATATTTATCGACCTGCTTAGAGTCGAATGGATGGTACTTTACTGCACAATAGCGAAAGAGCACATCACCTGCATAAATATAGATACGCAGCGGATTCACAGAAGTGATGAGCACGTACACACCAATGTCAAACTTGTATCCATCCACAAGCAGAGGATTCTGTATGTATTCTTGAACAAAGGAGTCGCTGGCGTTCAGTTGAAGCTCATGTGGAGACTTGATCACGATGTTACGATGTTCATTGTTTTTCTCAACAAATAATGCATCTGGGTGCTCACTAGCATACTTTAGAAAATCATTCTGCTGCATAGGTAGTTTGAAAGCCTTTGGGAGGAAGGACAAATGAGGTGTTGTTGACAAATCGACTTTATTTGTTATAAATCCGCAACCAGGAATGTGATTTACTCGCTGATGCAATTGTAGATTTTTCATACGTTGAGGCATCTTTAGAAAGGGGTAGTCATGCGCCCACAACAAATCCCAATCACCATCAACAGAGGTGCGTTTATATCCGAATCGTTCTAGGATATTCAGCACATGATACAAATGCTCCTCCGTACTGCTCTTGCCGAAAACAGCAAATTGAGGATTCATATGGGTGGATGTGTTCAATGAAGATTTGACATCCTGATACGGTTTGAGGATGCAACTCAGGTGCAATGCATTGAGAAATCCACTACCTGTTAGTGGCAGCAGCTCTAATGCTGCAGCGCTGACCAGAGTAGCTACCAAAAATATAACCACAGAGCGCAGTGGAATCACAAGTTGACCATCTTTGCTGATATTTCTATGATGAAATTGCTGAGCATGCAAGGAGCTCCGGTCATTTGCTTCTAGCTAAAAAAGGGTTATAATTAAATATTGAGGAAGGCATACATTAATAAAATCTGGGTCAGACCCCTTTGCTGTCCTATACCAACATTAATATCTGATGCTTTTACAATTTCTGAATACATCTACGTGTTTGTAACACTTTGTAATTGAAACACCAACGCAATAACAAAAATGATAATATTTATGACAGCAACAAATTAAAGCAACTCAAAAGTAATACATTTAACTTTAATTTTAAACTTTCACTTGGTCGTTAAGCACCGTCTTTCAATTAAAACTTCAATTCATTTTGAGTTTGCTTCACTTCAACAATGAAATCTAGGTGTTCCACTTCACAGCAATTTTGTGAACAGCTGATATTCAGTGCTGCCAAATTCATAAAATTGAAGAGTTTGTGCAGCAATCATTGCTATAGGGTCGTGCAAAGACTAAGTCGGTTGGGTTAGCAAAGTACCAACCCAAGTATACAGTAGCAGCTAGATTAAATGGACATTTTTGTTTAAACAAATAGTGCAGATGTTTTTTCGACTCGGGAGCATGCAAAGATAGAGTTGGAGCCTTGCCAGGCCCACGCGCACGTGGGGTTAAACCCCCCCCCCCTCCCCCCCTAGGAGGGTT
Organism: Pherbina coryleti; assembly: GCA_943735915.1. NCBI lineage: Eukaryota > Metazoa > Arthropoda > Insecta > Diptera > Sciomyzidae > Pherbina > Pherbina coryleti. The sequence continues at coordinate 104,165,772 of OX030949.1, forward strand.
TCGAACTATACTTTTGAAATCCACAGAACTGTCTGATTATGAAAAATGTCCATGAAGCAAAGTTATATTTATTATGATTTATTATAATTGTTCATCATTGAGGCTACCCTATCAAAGTTTAAATAAGCGGACATTTCATAAGTCGAACAATTTTCAATTTGCATACGGTATATAAATTGTAAAAGTGGTATACATAAAATTTGTGAAGATTTTCTGAGTTTCGTTCCAACTACGCAATTTACTGGAAAAGGATTGTCAAATGTGATTTTAAGATGTTTGGAATCTTCCGGCATCGACTGCACTTACTTTATCGGTCAATGTTACGACGGTGCAAGTGCTATGAATGGAGAATTTCACGGAGCTCAAGCTTATATTCAGGAAAAATACAAACTAACTATGTATTCGCATTGTGCAGCTCACAGTTTAAATTTGGTTGTTAATGGCGCGTGTAAAGTTGTACCTTTAAGAAATGGTATAGGCATCATCCAGAGTGTGCACAATTTTTTCTACTATCCCAAATGCCTGCTCGCACTACAAGAAGCAATTTCTTGGAACGAAAACCTTCAAGGCGATAAGAAGACGAAACTGAAACAATCCTGTGCAACGAGATGGGTGGAACGACACGAATCCGTAGGAATTTATCTACACTTGCAGCCAGCAGTTATGGACGCCTTAGAAAACATCTCCAATACGTAGTCAGACACAAAAACAACCTCTGCTGCTTTTCAGTTGCTTACAGCGATAAGAACCTTAGATTTTCAGGTTTCATTATATGTGTTTGATTCGATTCAGTACGTAGCTTTGTCGTCAAGTCGCTCTCTTCAAATTGAAAACCAAGATCTCGATGAAGCCATACAGTTGGCAGATGGAGTAAAAAAAGAATTATTGGAAAGAAGAGAAAGCGCAGAGGAACACTTTCGTAAGATTTTCCAAAAAGTTAGTAAGATCTGTGAAGAACACGATATTGAAGTAAAGAAACCGTGGCAAGCTTCACGTCAAGCTCATCGTTGTAGTATCGAGACTAATTCAATTGTAGATTTTTATCGAATTTCAACCTACCTACCATACCTAGACTTATTCGTCACTCACTTTGAAGATCGTTTTCTTAAGCACCGTGGAATATTATCGAATTTTAGATGTTTTTTTTCCATCAAAAATTTCAACCCTTGAGGAAGAAGCCTGCAACCAATTATTTGAGAAATACTCCACGAATTTGCATTACGATTCTTTCGAAGTATGGATCAATAAAGTGAAACTTTGGCGAAGACGGATTTTTGATAAAAATAACAACAACCCTATCGAAGCTCTTGACATCCGCAATATAACTGCTTTTCCAAATGTTCACAAAATCTTGCTGGTAATGGCTGCGTTACCAGTAACGACATCATCGAACGAACGCTCTTTTTCAACATTACGCCTACTATTCGTCTACTATTCAACATTTTCGTCTACTATGAGCGAAAATTGGCTCAACGGATAGGCTGCACTTAATATTCATCGGGACGTTGAAGTTCGTGTAGATGCAGTATTGGACGATTTTTTTCTGTACCCCGACGCATTAATTTATTGAGGGAATAGTTTTGTATAGAGTATTTGTATTTACTCGCAATACTAAAAAATAATCTGAAAATGTAGAACTGAAATCTTATAGTTTTATATCCAATCTATATATATAAAAAAATGTCAAATCTGCTTGTGACGAGTGTTTGAGAGTTCGGCTGGGTAAAAAAAAAATCTGCCGAAACCATTTTGTAGGGTACGTTCTCTAGATGGTTTTAAAAAATTGTTTGAAAATGTTTTTATTTGGTCGAGTTATATGTGTTTGAGTGAAGGGTTTTGGACCTATTGGAAATTTTTTTTTTGCAAATTTGATTTTAATTGATATGAAAAGTAAATGTATGAATTTTATGCAGTTCCGGAATTCGGTGTTCTACCTCAATTTACAAGAGCCGTTCCACAGGTAAAATTTTATGGGCGTTGAATGTGGGGCGTGGCACTTTTTCAGCAGACCAAAATTTCGGTATAACTTTCAAGCTATAAGTCACACATCAATGAAACTTGGTAGGAGCGTACTACTTAGTCGCGTCCTTCGACTAGAAAAATTGAGCAAGCATTGAAAAAGGGGGTGTGGCACCACCCATACTATTCAAATTTATGATATCGAATAGCTTTGGAACTAAATGCCGTATAATAGTGAAATTCAGTATGAAGTTGCTAATTGGTGATATATTTCTACTATAAAACTGGGATGGGCTTTGGAAAAGGGGGTCTGGCCCCGCCCATACACTTTAAATTTTTGATATCAGATAGCTTTGGAACTAAACGTCGTATAACAACGAAATTCAGTATGGAATTACTATTGGGTGATATCCATCAACTAGAAAACTAAGACGTCATTGAACAAGGGGGTGTGGCTCCGCCCATACAAGCCAAATTTGCGATATCGAATAACTTTGGAATTATAAGTAGCATAGCCTCGAAATTTGGTTATCAATTTACACGAGTCGTTCCATTTAGAGATAGAGATAGAGATAGAGATAGAGATAGAGATAGAGATAGAGATAGAGAAAGAGATAGAGATAGAGATAGAGTTAGAGATAGAGATAGAGATAGAGATAGAGATAGAGATAGAGATAGAGATAGAGATAGAGATAGAGATAGAGATAGAGATAGAGATAGAGATAGAGATAGAGATAGAGATAGAGATAGAGATAGAGATAGAGATAGAGATAGAGATAGAGATAGAGATAGAGATAGAGATAGAGATAGAGATAGAGATAGAGATAGAGATAGAGATAGAGATAGAGATAGAGATAGAGATAGAGATAGAGATAGAGATAGAGATAGAGATAGAGATAGAGATAGAGATAGAGATAGAGATAGAGATAGAGATAGAGATAGAGATAGAAATAGAGATAGAGATAGAGATAGAGATAGAGATAGAGATAGAGATAGAGATAGAGATAGAGATAGAGATAGAGATAGAGATAGAGATAGAGATAGAGATAGAGATAGAGATAGAGATATAGATAGAGATAGAGATAGAGATAGAGATAGAGATAGAGATAGAGATAGAGATAGAGATAGAGATAGAGATAGAGAAAGAGATAGAGTTAGAGATAGAGATGGAGATGGAGATAGAGATAGAGATAGAGATAGAGATAGAGATAGAGATAGAGATAGAGATAGAGATAGAGATAGAGATAAGGATAGAGATAGAGATAGAGATAGAGATAGAGATAGAGATAGAGATAGAGATAGAGATAGAGATAGAGATAGAGATAGAGATAGAGATAGAGATAGAGATAGAGATAGAGATAGAGATAGAGATAGAGATAGAGATAGAGATAGAGATAGAGATAGAGATAGATATAGAGAAAGAGATAGAGATAGAGATAGAGATAGAGATAGAGATAGAGATAGATATAGAGAAAGAGATAGAGATAGAGATAGAGATAGAGATAGAGATAGAGATAGAGATAGAGAAAGAGATAGAGTTAGAGATAGAGATAGAGATGGAGATAGAGATAGAGATAGAGATAGAGATAGAGATAGAGATAGAGATAGAGATAGAGATAGAGATAGAGATAGAGATAGAGATAGAGATAGAGATAGATATAGAGAAAGAGATAGAGATAGAGTTAGAGATAGAGATAGAGATAGAGATAGAGATAGAGATAGAGATAGAGATAGAGATAGAGATAGAGATAGAGATAGAGATAGAGATAAGGATAGAGATAGAGATAGAGATAAGGATAGAGATAGAGATAGAGATAGAGATAGAGATAGAGATAGAGATAGAGGTAGAGATAGAGATAGAGATAGAGATAGAGATAGAGATAGAGATAAGGATAGAGATAGAGATAGAGATAGAGATAGAGATAGAGATAGGGATAGAGATAGAGATAGAGATAGAGATAGAGGTAGAGATAGAGATAGAGATAGAGATAGAGATAGAGATAGAGATAGAGATAGAGATAGAGATAGAGATAGAGATAGAGATAGAGATAGAGATAGAGATAGAGATAGAGATAGAGATAGAGATAGAGATAGAGATAGAGATAGAGATAGAGATAGAGATAGAGATAGAGATAGAGATAGAGATAGAGATAGAGATAGAGATAGAGATAGAGATAGAGATAGAGATAGAGATAGAGATAGAGATAGAGATAGAGATAGAGATAGAGATAGAGATAGAGATAGAGATAGAGATAGAGATAGAGATAAGGATAGAGATAGAGATAGAGATAGAGATAGAGATAGAGGTAGAGATAGAGATAGAGATAGAGATAGAGATAGAGATAGAGATAGAGATAGAGATAGAGATAGAGATAGAGATAGAGATAGAGATAGAGATAGAGATAGAGATAGAGATAGAGATAGAGATAGAGATAGAGATAGAGATAGAGATAGAGATAGAGATAGAGATAGAGATAGAGATAGAGATAGAGATAGAGATAGAGATAGAGATAGAGATAGAGATAGATATAGAGAAAGAGATAGAGATAGAGATAGAGATAGAGATAGAGATAGAGATAGAGATAGAGATAGAGATAGAGATAGAGATAGAGATAGAGATAGAGATAGAGATAAGGATAGAGATAGAGATAGAGATAGAGATAGAGATAGAGATAGAGGTAGAGGTAGAGGTAGAGATAGAGATAGAGATAGAGATAGAGATAGAGATAGAGATAGAGATAGAGATAGAGATAGAGATAGAGATAGAGATAGAGATAGAGATAGAGATAGAGATAGAGATAGAGATAGAGATAGAGATAGAGATAGATATAGAGATAGAGATAGAGATAGAGATAGAGATAGAGATAGAGATAGAGATAGAGATAGAGATAGAGATAGAGATAGAGATAGAGATAGAGATAGAGATAGAGATAGAGATAGAGATAGAGATAGAGATAGAGATAGAGATAGAGATAGAGATAGAAATAGAGATAGAGATAGAAAAATAACTAGAAATAAAAATAGAAATAGAGATTGAGATTAAGATTGAGGTTGAGATTGAGATTGAGATTGAGATTGAGATTGAGATTGAGATTGAGATTGAGATTGAGACTGAGTTTGAGATTCAGATATAGAAAGATATCTTTTTTGCTACGACAGCAACGCGTCGGGTACCAGCTAGTATATAATATTTTCTGTACATACATTTTTTTATAGTTTTCTTTGTTTTTAGGATTCCTTATTACTCAACCCCCCCCCCCCCCCCCGGACCAAATCTTGCGCACGGGCCTGGTCCTTGCGACTTATTGATGGTAACGGCGAATACAAGGCGAGCAGGGAATTGTAGAGATTACATTCAGATGGAACCATTGAGATTTGCGATTCAAAATCATTGCTTTTATCACATTTCTCAATATTTTTTTTTCATGGGAAAGTTTGACTGGTGGCATTACAAAGTTTTAGTTGGTTGTTGTTGTGAAGCATAATAATCGGCGCTCCAATACGTGTGGCGTGTTTTACTGGCATATAAAGTGTATTTAAAAATCCTTTACGATCACCCCCTCATCCTGATTCATGATGACATCCACTGATTTCAATGTGAATAATGGATCCAGTATTTCTTTTAAAATAGCCATCTTTGCTCTTTCCGGTCATACCAACTCAATGGAAAAATTACATTACTTTTACATTCTGACTACGGATTCGGATTCAGCGACCCCTTTTTGCTTAAAGTTTAAACGACTCCAACCCCATCCTATCCCCCGACACACTTTCACACACATCGATCTCTCGTTGGCATCGACTCAGCTTAACCCTTTTTACAACAATTTAAACAAAGATTCTGCTAAACTCCACAAGCAAATAATAGCAGCGGCCAATAAATCTTTTCCGCACACTTCAAAAATCAAAAAGCTGAAAACGTACATTGGTGGAGTAAAGAACTCAATGATCTACGCCGTATTTAAACCTGTAGGTCCGTTTCTCGGTGAATTGTGTACAAACTTAACACGCACAAGACAGTTGATCATAAGAAGCTAGGTCAAAGTTCTTTCAAGGGCTGAAATGACCAGTTATTTATTTTTTTTTTTTTTTTATTTATTCTCAATATTCAAAAATCAACCAACGGTCGCAAATAGACTTGCCTATAAAAAAGATAATGGATTATTTAGGGTGAATCGAAACAAGCAAAGCGTAAATCATTTGAAGATTTTTCAACTACATTCAACCCTAAGACATCTTCTAAACTTGTATGGGATAGAGTTAAAAAACTGCATGGCGCTACCCCAAGTCCTCCAATACGTTGCATCGAAATAAATAACAACACCATTACTAGCGATCCCCGAGAAATTGCACATATTTTTGCAAACGAATGGTCCAAAAACTCAGAAAACACTAACTTCTCCAACGAATTCCTAAGAAACAAACTAAGCACCAACACAAAAATTATAATATCAATTCATCCGCAAAATTTATTGAAGAAAATTCAACTTTAATTGAACTGGACTCCGCTCTTAAATGCGCAAATTAAATCCTTAGTTTAGAGAACACATCTCATAACACTTTACAATAAGGTTTTTGACTATGGTATCATTCCACAAGAATGGAAGACTACAACAGTCATTGCTAATCCAAACCGAAACAAACCTTCAACCAAAGTTATAGGATTTCGCGCTATCTCTCTTCTGTCTGGAGAAAATTTTATGGAGAAAATAATGGAGAAAATTTTAGCCAAACGGCTTAGCTGGTACCTACAGAAAGACAAATTAATCAACATCAATCAAGTCGCCTTTAACCCTGGATCACTAACCTATTGCTGAGTTGCGGCACAACTAACTCTGGGAGTTTTCCACCCACATAATAAACTCTCAGCTAAAAGGACATACTTAATTGCTTAAAAATAATAAAAGTGTGATTTTAAATAAATTCAAGATTATTTTTACCACTTTAAAATGCTTTTTATTAAAAGAATTAATTTGTTACATGCAAAAGCAAACATAAAGAAATAGTATTTCATTAGAAATCTTGCAAAGAAACAGTGACTGGGTGGATTCCACCCTAAGGTTAGTGATGCAGGGTTTAACAAAACAAAGGCACATAAATTATTCAACCAATGCATTTATGCAGACGATCTTATCGCGAATGTAAAATTAGATTTTGAATTTAAAACAAACTTAAGCTCAATATTTCGAGATATTAATAATTGGTGCTCCTATTCGGGAGCAAAAATATCTAAACTCTAAAACAAAAATATTACACATATGTAGAAAACTAAGCTGTTCCTTATCTGCAGTTATTATAGATAACATTAATATTGAATATTTTTACTCTCTAAGAATATTAGGCTTAATCTTTAATCGTAGATATAACTGGTCTGCCCACATAGATTACTTAAAAATATCTCTTGTTATCATCTTATAAATCTTTGTCATCTTATCATAGTAATTCTCATCAAAATGCTACTGCTACAATACATATAACTAAGGCACTTTTTCTTTCCAAAATTGATTACGGATTGGCAATTTGTGGTCGTACGGCAAAAACCACGCTCAACAAAATGAAAACAGCGTACAACGCAGCAGCCAGGCTATCTATTGGGGCTTTTCGGACTACACCACTGACTAATATATTAACCGAGACTGGACTACAAACTTTAGACCATCAGGGTTATAACTAAAAATCTGCACTAGTTTGCATTGGTCAGAATTACAACACGGTTTGGTTTGCCACGAAGGCATTGCGTTGTTAAATGATTTATTGCATCATCTTTTTATCATATAATTCATGGCAGCGTACTTGTTTCTTTAGTCCAGTGCTGCCAGAGAGACGAACTGAAATTTACCACTATTTGAGAAAAAAATTACCACATTCGGAGAAAATTTACTTTTTCCCAAAATAAAAAATTTTAAACCGTTGTAACCGTGTAACAACCGTTACAATTTTTTGTTAGTATATATATATTTATAAAGAAACAGCAAAAACATGAAAAAATTACATTTTTACCATTTACACACCGAAAAGCAACGCTGATTGCCGGTAACCGACAACCGCTCCTATTCTGGACGTGTTCTCAGCGGATTTCTCCGGGAGAAAATCGCCAACCGACAGCCGCTTTGGTTCTGTTCGGGCTCTTAAACTGCTTGTGAGTATGTTTAGAGAGGTAACAGTGCTGCCAATAACTTAAAAAATTAACAAGTCTAAAAAAATTACTGTTTTCGCAAAATTTACCACTTTTGCTAAAAAATTACCTCTTTTACCTCTGCCTAAAAAATAAGTGAAAAATTACCTCAATTAGGAAATTTACCTCAATCTGGCAACACTGCTTTAGTCTTTAAAATGCCTTCACAGCATTAACATCTCCGCGAGCGTATTGTAAATTTTTATCAGCAGCATTAAAAGAAGGGAAAAAAGTCACATGCGGAGATTTTATAGCGGAGGCGTCAAAAAGGGCTGAGTACCTTAAAAATTGATAGGCAACCTCGTTCCGAAAGAAAACCGATTATTATAACTAAAAACAAAAAAAAAACATTAAAGAGCTTATTACTACTTTTAACAACAAAGATGACATATCTCGAAATGAAACCGTTCGAAAATTAAAATACTCGCAGCCATATACATATTTGCAAAACATTAAAATCGCTCAATATTAAAGTCAGATAGAACTAGCGGTCTCTAGAATACACTGAAGAGCAAATTCAATAAGTTAAATTTCAGTTCCGGTGCATGGTCAAAAATTACAACGGAAAATCGTTCATTCTGGATAATTAGAGTTATTTCATACTAAGTACACCACAAATGCCAGGAAACGGTACATTTTAAACAAATGACATATCTTTAAGTTCTCCTGATGTAAAATATAAATACATTAAAAAGTTTGAACAAAAATTATATGGATGCCTTCCCTATTATTGCTATTCCCGAAATATAAATAGTACCCCCATAGATAGTACTATAGAATATCTCAAGATCATATAGAAACATGGTTAAACATCTATATTTTTACAATCCTCGGTGATAGAGCAAAAGACTGACTTTCAAAGAAAATTTATCAATGGTGTTGCAAACACCGTACGAGTACTTGCTATAAGAAAGGGTCATCCTTACTCCATCGTCATTCTATGTTTTGATATTTTATTTCACAGCAGAACTGAAGCACTGCTTTAACAGTAACAAAAAGCTTAAAAATTATGCAGTGCTTTATTTGTTTGCTTCGCTTCGTATATCAAAGCTAAACTGATATACAGAACACGGAAATACTGTACAGTACTGTAGTGTCATAAATAGTAGGTTCTTTGCAGCTTGTTAGTATCAAACGCACTTGCTTACTTTTAAACCTGTTCTACTACCAAGGTTAAAAAATCAGTTTTGACACATGAAATATTTTTAAATTAAATACAAATTTTCATATAAACTATGAACAAAAGTAATTTTATCTTGTATAGATATAAAAACTAAAATTTTCTAAATATATTTTGCAATATTTTACAAAGATTTTTGATAAATATTAGAAAGGAAGATGTCTTCAAAGCGCGGTCGTAACGCAGCGGATTTAAAAAAGCGCAAGAAAACGCGTCAACGATTTCGTAATCTCATTCGTAGTGTCATTTTCAATAGGATATGGTTGAATGACATAGGAGATCAGAAGCTGTCGTTGAATGTGAAGAAAAATATAGCCATGCTCGTTCGCACCCAGCGCAAGATCGGCGTCTTGACATTAGCTGTACGTATAGAACCAGGCTCTAGGTTATTCTATACCGTTTACTATTAACACTTTATTTTTGATTCAAGGAAAAAACTCTCATTCGTACACATCCGGGAAATAGAACTGTTGAAGATCGTAAAAAACTAACGACTTTGATGGCTTCGCTAACCTGCTTCTTCAGATTTCCTCCGGTAATAGAATCATGTGTTTTAGTCTCATAACCTTACAAATCTGATCTACATAGCGTTAAAGCCCTTCAGTAATTATTTTTTTTATGTAGAAAGTCCGTGCACGCCTGGTGCCAGTAGTTAAATTTCTGTACGTAAACGCTGGGCGAAAACTTATTCACGAAGGCGATTTGGCAATGACAGTTTACTTCATTCTCACCGGCGAGGTGGAGATATCGAGTAGAGTGTTCGACCCTGTAATAAACAACAATTTAATCAACCAAAACGGATTCATGTACAGCTTTTTGAATTTTTAGCTGAAAAATGATTACTATGAGAAGGTTGAATTTATACATGGTCCAGGAGATTGTCTTGGAGAAGTTGAACTGATTGAGGATATTCCCAGAAGAAACTCATACACAGTTACATGTAAGTCACGTGTTTTTTTTTATGTTCTACTTCGTTGTTCAAGTCTCTGCAGTGTTAATTAAAAAGCCATTCATAAGGTCGATAAAATTCATTTTAGCACGCTATTGAATATAATTGCCTAAGTTTAATAAAAACCCCGTTATTGCCAACAATAAATAGTTGATTTGTGCCAATAAGGTAGCTTCGTTGTTTCCTTGTCTTATATCTATTTGTCACGCAACCCGACAGCTGCAAATTATTCGATATATTTATACAGATTTTTGTTACAACTGTGTTAAGAACTCTTCGTCCTGTCGATATCCTTATAATATTGTCAGTAAGAATCTTGAGAACACTGTTAATGTAAAATGCAATTATGAAACAAGGCACTTTTGAGACGTTAGAAGATTTTCCTCTAATGCAACACAACATGAGCTACAGATAAGTGCCTACAACGGCCGCCACTGACGAAAATTGCGGGGGCCTTAGTTGGGCAGGTATTTGCGAGTAGTTAAAGGTGAGGATCGTTAAGAAAAATATTGATGATAATGTGGGTCTTCTGTGTGAGATAGAAACGGAGACATGAAGTGATTCTTTTAACACAAGCTTCAAGAACTTATCCGTGCCTTCATTTATTAAGGATTTAATACTACTACAAATTTTTTAACAGTGTAGCTATGTAATCCTTCTTTAAGCTTGTTCATAAGGCTACTTTGGAGACAAGCTCCGGGAGCTGGATTGGATAAATTGAAATGGACTTGTTCCTCAGTTCAATAAGTTCCTAGTTCATCTTTATTTTTACCAGCCCTTTGTTTCTAGATACACGAAGAGAAAAAATCAAATATTCTATGCTTGAATCAAGTTATAGGCTATCAGTTTAAACTCAAACGTAAAATTCTCAATTCAAGCATTATTTTGCTAGAATTGAGTAAATTTAAAATACATGATATTAAGAAAAAAATGTTTAATTCAAGAAACATTTGCTTAAAACCCTTAAAATTTAAAGAATATTTTTTTCTGTTATCAAGTCTAATACACTTCGTCTCATGACTATAGCACACTTTTAACTTTTTTTTTAACTGCTTATAAAAATTTGTTAAAACACCCTTATGAAACAATGAAATTTATAGAAAACTTTCTTACTCTCTTCTACTTCTACTCACCTCATTTTTTTCGCTAAAATTCTGCTCTTTAAAAAGAAACGTTACAAATTGTACAGTGATCGCATATTTGCACTTCTTTTTTCGTTTTATAACTATAGCACACATTTGAAAAGGTTACTTTAAAGTGAAAACACGTGAAGGTAAGATAATTGTTTGTGTAATAAATTGAAAAAAAAAATAAATAAAAAAGTAATATGCCACGAGGAAGGAAGTTGTCTCACCTAGAAAAAGGCAAAATTCTTGGATTTAATTAAACAGGCCTAAGAGTTAGCGATATTTCAAAGAAAATTTCCAGAAGTAGGAAAGTTATTTATAATTTCCTCTCAAATCCGGAAGATTACGATTGTAAACGACGAGGTGGTCCAAAAAAAAAACTTTCGAGTCGCGAATGTAGGAGAATTATACAAAAAGCCAGCAACTCTGCACTAAGTTGTAGTCAACTTGCTGCTACAATCACAACAAAAATTTCTAAATCGACGGTATGGAGAATTCTTAATGATGCACCGAATATCTGTCGACAAAAAATGAAAACGGCACCCAGATTACTGAAACGTCATAAGATTGCCCGGCTTAATTTTGCTAAGCAAAATATGCAAACAAATTGGTCTCAGGTATTCAAGGTACATCTGTTACTCTCTATCCTTTTCTGAATATTTTTTGTTCTATAGATTATTTTTTCTGATGAGAAGAAATGGAATTTAGATGGCCCTGATGGTCACAGACAATATTGGCGTGATTTACGGAAAGAACCACAATATTTTTCTCAGAGAAATTTCGGTGGTGGCTCGTTGATGGTATGGGGTGCGTTTTCGGCGGATGGTGTGTTGGAACTGCAAGTTGTTTCATCAAAAATGAAGAGTAGCGATTACATCAAGGTGCTCCAGTGTACTCTTCTATCATTTTTGAGTCAGAATGTTGAAAAAAAATACACATTTCAACAAGATAACGCTTCTATACACTCAAGCAGAGAAACAAAGCAATGGCTTCAAACTAATAATATCTTGGTTCTGGAGTGGCCAGCCTGTTCACCCGATCTTAACCCAATCGAAAACATCTGGGGCATATTAACAAGAAAAGTTTTTGCAGAATACCGCCAGTACAACTCAATTCCAGAACTAAAAACTGAAATTTTCAATGCCTGGGAAGGTATTGAAGAAAATGTTTTAAAAAACCTAGTTAGTTCTATGGAAAACCGAATATTTGAATGTATACAGCATAACGGAGGTGCGAGTCATTACTAATTTTTTTCTTAAATAAAATTAAAGAAGAAAAACTTATATTTGAGTGTGTTTAATTAAGTGTGCTATAGTTATAAAACGAAAAAAGAGGTCAAATATGCAATCACTGTACAATTTGTAACGGCTTTTTTCAAAGAGCAGAATTTAAGCGAAAAAAATGATGTGAGAAGAATTAGAAGAGAGTAAGAAAGCTTTCTATAAATTTCATTGTTTCATACAGGGTGTTTTAACAAATTTTTATAAGCAGTTAAAAAAAAGTTTAAAGTGTGCTATAGTCATGAGACGAAGTGTATTTGCTTGAAGTTAGAAAAATTTGCTTGACTCAACTAACAATTTGCTGAAAACTAAAATAGTTTGCTTGATTTGAGAATTTGATTTTCCTTGAATTGAGAACAATTTGCTTGATGTAAACAAAGAATTAACTGAAAACTAGAATATTTTGCTTGATTCAAGCAAATGATTTTCTTAATACTAGAATGTTTTGGTTGATATATGAAACTTAATTTTCTTATTATAATGAAAATCCTTCAGCAAAGATATTGGATGTAGGTTAACCGATCATAAAAAACTAATCGAATATGCTAACAGCCCAATTCTGGCCCGGTTTCTCAGTCAGAGTTTAAACTAAAGTTTAGTTAAACTATTTATAAAGTTTAAGCCTGTGGTTAAAACTGAAGTGTTTCTCAGTAAAACTTTAACAAGCGGTCTAACGTGTGGTCACTGAAAATCTGCACTAAGTAATAAACAAAAAAGGTCTTTAAACAAACAATTTATTTGAACAAACTTATACTCAATTTAAATGCACTATTGTATACAATAAATAAACATTATTAGTTACATTCAATAACTCCGTTGCGACGAATATGATCGATTCGTCTGATGGTACTTCCTGCAAGGAGTTGTACAACATTAATGATAATCTTCTGCAGACAATACTTATGCGATTAATAAGTTGGTCCACATTTTGGGCACACCAGTTTTTTTCATACACTCTGCTTTTCAAATAACTCCAAAAATCCTCAATTGGCCGGGTTGTCAATTTTTTGTACAAAATGTATGCGTTCCTCTTTTAAATATTCGATAACTTTTTTCGCATAGTGGGAGCTTGCCAGAAGACGTAACCGACATTTGGATAATTGGCTTTAATAGAAGGTACCAAGCGTGACCTAATGCAACAGTTTAAATATGTTTCTCCATTAATAGCGAAGCCAGATTTGCGTATCAGTGCGGAACTTAATCCTTTTGGGCTCGTAGCTATCCATACAAAAACTTTGTGCTCAAACTTAGCCTTTGTTTTCAATTTTTTTGAAGACTGTGTTCCATTAATTTTTGAGTGGGTCATTTCCATTAATTTTTGAGTGGGTTAGCGTAAAATAGGACTCATCATCGAACACAAACTTGCAACTAGAGAATTTCCGAAAAAGTCGACCACACTCTGTTTTTGCTGCTGAAATTTGTTGGACAGATCGTTTTGGAATTATTTTTTTCTTTCTATACCGAATGTCCGTCTTCTCTTTAAATAATTTTTGGACATATGACTTCGATATATTAAATTTTCTGGAAGCAGCACGCTGTGAAGCCTGGTCATTGTGATCGAAAAATTCCTTTATGGACTTTAAACGACTTTCTGTTTGTGCAGATTTACAGTGACCACACGTTAGTTAACTGACTTTTTTTAACTATTGTAACTTAAAATAAAAAACGCAGTCACAGTAGAATTGTATGCTTTGAAAAATTTGGAAAATGGAAAAGACAAAGAGAAGTGCGATTTTTTCTAGCGAAGAAATCCATAAATTAATGGATTTAGTTAACATATATAAAGATATAGTTGAGTGTAAAAAAATTGATTCTGTTTTTTTAACATAAAAATTAAAAACGTGGCAAAAAATAGCGGAAGAGTTCAACAGCAGTAGTAGAAGCAGCTTCAGAGACTCCAAGACCTTGAGAACAAAATATGAAAATATAAAAAAAATTCAAACAAAAATTTGCACAACAGAGGCAACAAGTTTATGCTACCGGTGGTGGAATAGCTGAACCATCAAATATTGATGAAATAGATGATGCCGTTCATGAGCTGCTTAACGAACAGGTTACCGGATTAGATAGTGTTGTAGATTGCGATACTATTTTTATTGGTGAGAATTATATAAAGTTACATTTTTGGTCATATAAATTATTAAAATTATTTTATTTTCTTTGTTTCAGATCTCGGAGGCGCTCAGTTGTTGGAAACTAGCAAGATATCTACCTGATGAGCAACCTCAAAAGAACAATGAAAACACTGTAAATGCAAAAATTGGAACATTCCGAGCACAAGAAAATAAAAGCAATCTTGGTTCTGATAACTGGTCGACATTAGCTGAAGGGAAATCGATATTGGTTAAGGATAAAAGAGAACAACAGCTAGAGTTGCATCAAATGCAAATGAAGCAGGCTGCAGAAGAGCACGGCTTAAAAAAGAGGGAATTGAACTGCGCCATAGAAAAGCACGAGCTGGAAATGAAGCATATGGAGGAAGAATTTCATCTTAAAAAAATTAAATTGAATCTGGAAATTGCTATTTTAAAGAAAAAAATGTAGCAAATAAAGTTTTCCTTTTTGTTTTTTATTACATTCATAGTACTTTATTAAAGATAAATATATATTCAGAGATATTAATGCGGGGAAGTATTTGAAATATGACTGAAGTATTCAACCATTGCTTTTCTTCGTGCTCCTAAATCATTTGCTTAGTTTAAATTTTCAGCAGATACATTTAATGATAATTGAACTTGCTCTTTAATGTCAGCATCCAATGGTGTGGGATCGGATTCTTTTTCTTTACAGCAAATGTTGTGAAGAATCCCTGTTGCAACAACAACCATCTGCACTGTGCTGATTTTCAATCGCAATCCCATTGCTAAAAATGGAAATCGTCGCTTCCATACACCAAAAGCTCGTTCTATACGATTTCTCGTAGCAATTTGAGCCTTATTATAGTATTGGCGTCATGTAAGGTTTGCTAGGATAGCCACCGTCAGCTACTAATATCTTATCACCGAATTCACCCGACTCAAATCGTGCATATATTCGGGAATTAGAAACTTTTTCTATTTCTTTTCCCCTATGTTAAAAGTATATATCGATGGCTTAATATAGAAAAGGCGTAACTCGTTTTTTCTCGAAATAACGTTTTTTATATTTTCTGGTAGACCACTCTCAAATACATCGCCCTTAAAAAAATCAATTCGCTATTTTGTTGTTGTTGTTGCATATTTTAAATGAAAGCTGCATTAAAAAAGTTTGTACATCCAAAGTTTCCAGATTTTATTCAGTTGTCTGCTTCTCCTCAAAGTTAACAAAAAATCGAGTTACGAATTTTCTACATATATTAAGCCATCGATATGTTGGGATTAAGTTTCCGGGTTATTATTGCTCTTTTTAAATACCTGGAGACTGTATTGAACGTGTGTACAATCTAACGCTGCAATTACATTTGGAAATCAAGCTAAGCGGTAAAAACCAAGAGCAGTGTTATTTATTTCATCACTGTTTAGTGGAAACTTCAAATATTGTTCATGTAACATACAAAGAGCCAAAGACACTTTCTGAACAACTTTGGAAACAGTTGATTTGGACACACCACAAAAATCGCCTGATGATATAAGCATGCCTCCACTGGCAAAGAAGCGAATAGTCATCAGAAACATAGTTTCGACTGACAAAGAACTATTCCTAAAATGATGATGCTATGAGTTTCGCCTCTATATATTATTTAACAGAAACATAATTACTGACCAATTAGGTTTATTGGCTATGATTGGCGCTATCTGATTCAAAACACGTTGAGCAGTATGCTTGCTCATCCTAAATCGAGTGTAAAATTCAGAATCTCTCAGAAAAATTTGCTGAAAACTAAACTTTTGTGCTAGTAACATAAGAATATTATTTCTCTCCGTGTAAATATTCTAATATTCTAAGTACATCTTCTTACAAGTATATCCTTTATATATATATATATAAAGTCGAAGTTTGTTTGAAAAAATCTGAAATTACCATCCGAGTAACTTCAATCTATTAGAATGTGTTTTACCTAAACTCTAAAATGCAGCCTAATTTTACGCTTATCCTTACATTAAAATCAAAGCTGACTGTTATCAAAAAATAATTCAACAACAAATTTTAGTGGTATTGCACAATGCGGCAAGTATATAGCCCTTCCCATACAACTGCAACACCCCAAACACGATATCACGGCAAATATGAAAGTAGTAAAATTAGGACAAATTGTGATTGAAGTTTATATTTTTCTAAGTGACAGAATAGGTTCATAGGTATGATGTGCTGGTATTCCCCATACAACTCCAGCGGGTTAGTCTAAATTTTGTTGGTAGTTATGGAAGCTTAACTTTTTAGGAACTAAATTAAACGATTACCTAGATATTTAACTATAACTTTAATTAGTACTTAGATATTTATACCTTCATGCTAACATCATAAGTGGAATATTAACTTTATCAATCCGTTCATAACGGATATAAGTGGATTTTTAAAACGGAAAATCAAGATAAAAATTGAGCGAAATCAGAAGAAAAGCATGCCTCGCATATAAAGTGAATATTTCAAACTGGTAAAATCTCTAAATATTCAACAAAAATGAATCTAAAAACTTGAGATTTTGCACACACTAAGCTTTAATTCTATGTAAATACAAACTCCATTTTTGAAATTTGGCGAAATTAAATGCAAATCACGCCTACATCAATACGATGGTAATAATCAAAAAGAAGAGTTGGCTGTGTCGTGGACACACCCGTAGATTTTGACGTGACGAAGTTTCTTGTTTGTTGTTAGTGTTGGTGTTGTTTTTGTTGTTGTTGTTGTTGATGTTGATGTTGATGTTGATATTGATGTTGATGTTGATGTTGATGTTGATGTTGATGTTGATGTTGATGTTGATGATGAAGTTGATGTTGATGTTGATGTTGATGTTGATGTTGATGTTGATGTTGATGTTGATGTTGATGTTGATGTTGATGTTGATGTTGATGTTGATGTTGATGTTGATGTTGATGTTGATGTTGATGTTGATGTTGATGTTGATGTTGATGTAGATGTTGATGTTGATGTTGATGTTGATGTTGATGTTGATGTTGATGTTGATGTTGATGTTGATGTTGATGTTGATGTTGATGTTGATGTTGATGTTGATGTTGATGTTGTTGTTGATGTTGGTGTTGGTGTTGGTGTTGGTGTTGGTGTTGGTGTTGGTGTTGGTGTTGGAGTTGTTGTTAGATTTGGAGTTGTTGTTAGATTTGGAGTTGGTTTTTTTTTTTTTTTTTGCTTCCCCATTGGTTGTGCTCTAATTTCAATTAATCCAGCAAAAGTGATGCATATGCGTCACATTAGCCGGTTCCCTGGGGGTTTTTAACACGCCGTCAAATTTTTTTTTATTTTTGTCATATTCCCGAAGACCTCACCTTTGTTTTCGTTCCTTAAAATTTACCGTTGCACCAATAGGCACAGAGTTAAAAATCCATGCAACGTTTTTTCATGGCTTTAGCATTTTTACTGCATTATGTGATTGCATCCCTGAAATCATGACGACAAAATTTTTTTTGTAATTTAGTTGTGAAGCGTAATAACACATCCCTGCTGTCGTAAAACAAAATTTACTGTAGCACTCCTCCTGAGTGAGTAATAATTCCATGCAACGATATTACATTTCTGTTACATAAGCTGCTATTTTCACGACCTGACGACGCCTGAATTTTTTTTTATTTTTGTCGTAAAGCCATTTATAAAAACTTTATTTTCCTTTTTAAACTTTTATCGTAGGTTATATACTCATTGAGTAAAAATTCAATGCAACGCCGCTGCATGAATGTTGCGTTATCGATCTTTGAGCGGCTCTCTCAGCGTCCCCATGATGTCAGAAATTTTTTGTCTAATTTTGTTGTGAGGGTTTTTAGTAGGCCTTTATTGGCGTATCGTATTTTTAATCCTAGCGCTAATACTCAGCGAGTAATAATTCCATGTAACAAATTTTCAGTTGCGTTGCTTACGCAGCTCCCACTACGTCCCTATGCCGTATTAAATTTTTTTTTTATTTTTTTAATATAGCCAAAGAATTAGCCTTTACGGTTATACTATTTTTTTAATCATAGCTCTTATACCCAGTGAGTAACAATTCAATGAAACGCAGATGAATTTTTAAAAAATTAATTTTTCAACTTTTTTGGAAACTAGAGCAGTATAACGTAACTTCGTTACGTCAAAATGGTAAAATCTCTGAGATAGCAAAAAAAAGAGTATCTCAAATATTAAAAATGTATTTTGATCCCAAATAAACACGTTGAATTTGAAAATTTCTAAAATCGACTGAAAACCTCGCCTACTTCCCATACAAAATTCCAAAACTGTCATAAATTCCACAATAATTAACACTAGTATCGCCTGTGGCTGAAATTCGGCCATCTGTTTCTGTAAGGTAACAAAACTCAAGTTGTTTTTCACATAATGAATTGTTATTAATTTGTATGGAAATTCTTAATGCTTATCTTGACGCTATGAGGAAAATAGTGCTAAAGGACAAAAAAGGAAGCATATATCCGTCAATAAACTTTTCAGAGCGCGCCCTCCGAAGGGTTAAGGCTGAGAGATATTAAGAGAAAGCAACAACAACAACAAAAAATGCTACTCAGCTCTTTTAAAGTGTTTGCGTCACTCCCGCATTCTACTCTTGCTTTTGTAAGCTACAGCAGCGATGTTCAACAGAGCTTTGTAGTTTCTCATTGTCCCATTGGTAAAAAAAGCGTTTTACATTTGCTCAGTTTTACTTATCTTAATGACAACATATTCGAATAAAAATTATATTGTGCAAATCTACTCGAAAATACCTATCCATCGATATAAGTATTATGTGAATATGTTGAAGGTAACACAGAAAAAAAGGGAACACAAACTTTTTGTTTGCCTATTAATATATAGATATTTAATTGGTATTAAGGCTGCCTTTTTAGTCTTGCACCTCAGCAACACAAAACATTACCAGGAGAATTTTGACAGTTTCTTGTCCAAAATTTGACATATCTAGCATAAACGTACTCACAACATTTTGGAGTAGTATGTGCGCTTAATGCGTTGTTACAGTAAAATTGTATTCCAGCAGAAAAATGGAATTAATACGTGAACATTTTCCCGAACATGAATATTCACGTAACACATGGTCCAATAATTCCCGAGACCAACTACTAGGTGGCACCTCTAACGAAATATTGATATAATATTTCGATAGTTCCAAACTTCAAAGAATACGTGTAAAAATTTCATGACAATCTAACATTTAGTTCAGAAGTTGCAGTGATTTCAGTGGCGCTATTGTTGATATTTTCAAAATAATGGATTCAAAACAATTCCGTGTGTTAATTTATCACTGTTTTTTTATGGGAAAAAATACCATCCAAGCTGAGCAATGGCTTCGAATGTGTTATTCGTGCTCTGCTATGTCAAATATTGGCCGTCAATGGTATTGGCCGACCATAAAATGGAGGTGCGCGAGCTACCTGAGGCTCTGAAGATATCGAAAGGCAGTGTGGGAACAATATTACAGGAACTTTTGTCAATGAAAAAGCTGCTTTCCAAATGGGTGGCGCGTTTTCACACACCGGACCAAAAACAACAATATGTCGATGATTCGGAGAGCTGTTTGGCACTGTTTACAAAGAATAAACATGCATTTTTCGGTCGGTATATGACAATCGATGAAACATGGATCCACCATTACATACCGGAATCAAAACGGTCGTCACCTGAGTGGAGAGCAACCGATGAAAGCGACCAAAAACCAAAGCGACCAAAAACACAACAGTCGGCTGGAAAGGTTATGGCATCTGTATTGGGATGCGCATGGAATTTTGTTCATCGACTATCTCGAAAAGGGAAAACAATCAACAGCGATTGTTATATAGCGTTGTTGGAGCGTTTAAGGCTGAAATCGCGAAAAATCGGCCCCATTTGAAGAAGAAAAAAATTCTTTTTCACCAAGACAATGCACCGTGTCACAAATCGATGAAAACGATGGCGAAAATCCACGAATTGGGCTTCGAATTGCTTCCTCGTCCACCGTATTCGCCAGATTTGCCGGCAAGAGATTTGGCTCCAATGAAGAGGTGATGGCTGAAACTGAAGCGTATTTTGAGGCGAAGCACAAATCGTTCTACAAAACCGGTATTGAAAAGTTATAAAAGCGGTGGAATGAATTTATTGCTCTTGAAGGAACCTATGTTGATGAAAAAAGAAGAATATTCGCAAAAAAAAAGTATTTTCATTACTGAGTCTCGGGACTTATTGGACCATGTGTTATCATTAAATTTTGATGATTTTTTAAATTTTCGACGTGGATACACAAAAAAAAAATAAGGAATCGATCAAATTATTTCGACTTTTAGTGGTGAAGCACCACAACCAGCGACTGTAAAACTATGGTTCAATGAGTTAGAGCGTGGTCGTCGTTCTCTCCAAGATAAATATCGTGAAGGTGGTCCAAGGAAGTCTGTTGTGACAGCAAACATCGATGCTGTGCGTGAACTGTTGGAAGCAGACCGGCATGAAATGTCTTCTGTTTGGATCTTTCAAAGTAAGTAAAACCCAACAAAAGTTGTCCCCGGACGGAGCACATCCCAGCAAATGGTTGCAAATTTTTCAGAAAAACCGGTCATGTCGCACTATTCCACTTGACCAACGGAGAACTGTTGATAGTGAATGGTACACAACTGTTTGTTTGCCGGAAGTCTTCGGAGAATTGAGGAAAACCAACCATGGTTGGGAAATGAACGTAAAATTGATGGGTCATCTGCCTTACAGTCCCGAATTGGCACTCAATGACTTCTTCTTGTTCCCTCACATTAAGAAAGAAATACGTGGCGAGCGTTTTTCTACACCCGAACAGGGCCTTCAAAACTTGGTTTCGGAGATACAAACTTCAGAGTGGCAAATCTGTTTCGAAAATTGGTTCAAACTAATGCAAAAGTGTATTGATCATATTGGAGAATACTTAGAAAAACAATAAAAACATTTTCACTGATTAACCACTGAACTTTCATTGTTTCATATTTTACACATAAGCCAGGCCCGTAGCCAGGATTTACCTAAGGGGGGGGGTTTGGATTAAAAAAAATAGCGATAGTTTTTGATATCGATAAATGAAAAGGTATTGTTTATATAATTACCAGAAAGATGGGAAAAATCAGTGGCTAGAAATGGACAATACTTTGAGAAATGAATTTGTAACAAATTTTTCAAAATAAAGCGACAAACTTGAAAAAAAACACTTTAAAACTTTTTTGTACACCAAATACATAAAACAAAAATTAATTTTTTATTTTTGTTTATTTTATATATTTATATTAACAGCCCGATTCTGCGTACTTGATAAATTCACCTTATTGAATATTTATCAAGTATTGATTATTTATCAAGATTTGGTATTCTGTGATAGAAAAAAAGCTCTTTAATTGATAAATTTGTCAATATCTCATTTGCTATTGATAAATTTATCAAGAGAGTTGTGGTTGCTCGTAGCAGGCAATATCAAGGTTAATATTAACATAATAATGTAAACAATAATAATTATTTTCTACAAATTAATACACTTTTGTGGAACATAAGGAAAATGAAAGCAGAAATATGCTCTCTGTGTTATGCTACCAATGAGAACAATTAGCTGTTAACAGGAATTCACCTACTCTGGTGAATTACGAAAACTTTTTATTTATCAAGGTTGCTGTAGAATACTAAAAAAGCTTTCGCTTGATAAAATTCTTTACAAATTTTATTTATAAATTACTTATCAAGAAAACGCAGAATAGGGCTGTAAGTCTTCTTATTTATTTTTTTTTTTGTTAATTCTAATAACACAGCGTCCGCTGTGACACTGCAATCCCTATGTATGCTTAAGGATGCACACCCATTTAACATAACTAGTGACCACCGGTGCGCGTTGCTGCCCCCAGCAACTATAATAACATAACCTCTATAAAGAAGAAGCAAAATTAAGTGAAATGTGAGCGGAAAATTGCAATAAAAAAAACTTGTATGTATCTTGGTTGCTAGCGTTCAACGCGAGCGGCTTGCGAGAGCTTTATATTTTTCTGACTTTCATTTTGTTGTTAACAGCAGGGTTTAAATTGCTTTCAGCAAAACAGCAAAAGCAACGATAATTTTGCTGCGTAGTGCTACCTAAAGTTTTTAAAGACATGCATATGCTGCTCATTTTGCTTTGCTTTCTGAATCTTCGAAAGGCTAAGCAAAAGCAGCAGCACTAAAAAGAATTTGTTTTGCTGCGTAGTGCTACGAAAGCATAAGAAATTATTTTAGTGCTTTGATTTTCATTTTGCTTTTCTAATTTGTCGCAGCACTACGAAAGCAACAATTATGCGCTCTGCTTCATTTTGCTTTCGGAAGCATTTTATTTTCATTCGTTTGGCTTTCGGGATTTACTTACATATCATCGTTTTTATGCTGTATTTCAGAGACGCATGTCTTTTTGTACGTTGTTGTTTGTATAATATGCGCACTTGTACGCAGTCGCGAATGCTTGGTGTTGTTTTTGTTGTGTGTAACGGTTTTATTATATATCTATGTTTAAAAGTTCTAGAACTATTTTATATGCGCATCCAAATTTATTTCTGCAATCTCTTTAAAACTCATGCAATAAAAAAACCGTTACACACAACAAAAACAACACCAAGCATTCGCAACTGCGTACAAGTACGCATATTATACAAACAACAACGTACAAAAAGACATACATCTCTGAAATATAGCATAAAAACGATGATATGTAAGTAAATCCCGAAAGCCAAACGAATGAAAATAAAATGCTTCCGAAAGCAAAATGAAGCAGAGCGCATAATTGTTGCTTTCGTAGTGCTGCGACAAATTAGAAAAGCAAAATGAAAATCAAAGCACTAAAATAATTTCTTATGCTTTCGTAGCACTACGCAGCAAAACAAATTCTTTTTAGTGCTGCTGCTTTTGCTTAGCCTTTCGAAGATTTAGAAAGCAAAGCAAAATGAGCAGAATTTTGTTTGAGATAGTGCTTTCTGCTTTGGCTGTTGCTGTTTGATTTTCAATAAGCACAGCAAAGTAAAAGCAAAAGCAATTGAACGTTTTCAAGTTCTTTAAACACTGGTTAACAGACCCTCTATTAAGAAGAGACAGAAGAGAGCGAAATGTGAGCAGCGAATTGTTTTGCTCTGAGTTTGATAACGTTGTCAGCTACTTTGTTAATAAAAGAAAAACCAACATCACAACAACAACAATTATATGCAATTATATGCAAACTTTAATAAGCTAAAACTTAAAAAATATAAATTTTTAAGAAATAAAAAGTCCAGTTTGCACATCTACTGGTCTAAACCTATCAAACCATACTAAATTTATTAAAATTGGACTTGTACTTAAAAAGCCTTACGCCGGACAAAATTTGGGTTTGCGTAATATATATAAGATAAACGTGTGTTCTATAATTTCAAAACTGTCGTTTGTTGAGCTCCATGTGTTTCGTCTATATGTCT
Source organism: Pherbina coryleti (assembly GCA_943735915.1). NCBI lineage: Eukaryota > Metazoa > Arthropoda > Insecta > Diptera > Sciomyzidae > Pherbina > Pherbina coryleti. Next base: position 104,189,964 of record OX030949.1, read on the forward strand.
TGCTTATCGTTGCACTGTCATTTTGGAATACAGAAAGATGCTAAAAAAAATAAAATTTTCAAGACTAACTTCAAAAGTGACGATAATTAAGCATCTTATGTTATTATTTTAATAATTTACTTGTAAACTTATATCGGTTTAAAATTCTATATAAAAATAAACACGATTAGAATAACGACATTTTCTTGTATTTCCTGACTTTTGTGAAGGCCACAATGAAAGGTTGGAAAATTTTATTTAAAAAGTTTTTACTATCATTCGGTAAAATTACCAAGAGGTTGTGATCCTGCGCCTCCAAAACCAGTGTTAAAAAATACGCAAAACTTGCAATAAGTTGCATTTTCCAATTTGGAGTAAACCAACCAATGCCAACGGTTCAACCAAGAATGATTAACACTTTAATTGCCACCATACAAAAAAAAAATATCGGGTCCTCCGGGCAATTTTTTCGAACAAATCAGAAAAAGTTTTTTTGTATATTTCGGTGAAATTTTGAAATATTTTATTGCGGCACAACATATGTACCTCACGGCCTGATGTATACGTTTACTGAATATTTAGTGTGGATGACGGACAGATGGACATGGCTAAATCGACTCGGGTGATGATGCTGATCAAGAATATATACACTTTTCTATACCTACCACGCTAAAATGATGCGCTAAAGATAGTTTTAGGTATGCCAGGCCATGCAGAATTGAACTACGTTTACAGATTTGCATTTCGAGGTACTAATTTTAAACCATGAACTATAATGTGTAATCAAATACTGAGGCACATACGCTGTGCCTCAGAGCCTACGTGGACATTTTACTGAGGCACACCGTATGTGCCTCATGGCAGTTAACGTGTTAAATCAGAGTTTGCGAGAACCGCTGGCAGAAAAATTAAAATTTGGTGGAGGCACATAAATGCTTTGAAAACTTTCAAGGCGGTTCGAATCGGAAATATTGCTCATCAACTTGAAAATATCGTTATTTGGACATTGATATACTCTCGAAGTCGAAGGAAGCTCCGATGAATCAAATGATATTTCTGGAAAAATTTCTACAATCATACACACAAACTTAGAGTTATAAGCATTAAAAGTAAAATATTAATACCGCAACTTGTACTTGTACTTGTACTTGTACTGCTTTCCACATAGCTGTCAACATTAAAGCTTTCTACAACTGCAGGTTACAAAGGAAGTTCTGAAGACTTTTCAGATTCCAAAGTTTCTTGAACGTTTTCTATCGAGTTTTCCAATAAGAGGTGTTATTTTGGTATTCAAAGAAAAATGCCATTTTTTGAGATAAATGATCGGATGTTTATTTCATAATAAAGAGGAAGGTATGCCGTTAATAATGAAAAGCAACATCAGCCAAATGGCCAACACGACCACGCTTACAGCACAATATCCTTTTCATGAAATTTTCTATAACCAAATCGCAAAGTGGCTGCCCTAAGTCCTCATTTTCGAAAAAGTAAGGTCCAATGACCCCGCCGGACCATAAACCGCACCAAACAGTCACACGTTGAGGACGAAGAGGCTTCTCAACAATAACTCTTGGATTTTCCGAGCCCCAGATGCGACAATTTTGCTTGTTGACGTAGCCACCGAGGTGGAAATGGGCCTCATCACTCAAGATAATTTTTCGATGGAATTCCGGATCATTTTCATGCATTTCAAGGACGCAATCAGCAAAGACACGACGTTGTTGTATCGTTCCATTTTTAGTAATGGCGTAGTTTCTACTTGTCAAATGTCAAGGAATAAAAGCTTTAAAAGTGAGCGCTTCACAATAGCGGGCTATTCATAATAACACCTCTTATTGGAAAACCCTTTACAATACAGATGAAATATAATATTATTCGGATTTTGTCGGTTCCGCATCAAGCAAAAAGTTAATCCATTAATATTCAATCAATGCAAACACGCTACCAAAAAAAAACACAGCTTTCAAACATTCAGAAATATTCGGCAACTTTTTAACACATTTACGCATTGATAAGGGAAAAAAAATCATTTGAATCAAGCACTTACTTTCCACCGTTCTAGCCTTTTTTACTTCTGGTTTCTGCAGCCAATTAAGTAGACTCATTTTTGTAGTTTTGGCACAGTAAAATTATCAATAGAACTCTTAAACTTATCTAACGAAACTCAATCAAAATTTCACCAATTTCACGTAACACCTGTTAACGCAATAAATTCTTAAATTGCTCGTCGTAGACAAAGTTCAATTGAATGTATCGAACTTTTTTCGATACTTAAGTTTGTTAATATTTTCGCTGTATTTCGCTATATTATTTTTTTAATACTTTTTGGACCATAAGGGGGGGGGGGTTTAACCCTAAAAACCCCCCCCCTTGTCTACGGGCCTGACATAAGCATTCATTTATAACGTACAATGGGGTTAAAATTTTGATAAATTAAATGACAAACATGCCTATCGCCCATACAGATGTCAGTCCATGATGTCATCTAAATAATAAAACTTTCATCATTTCGAATATTATATTTTAAACACGAGTGTGGGGTATTTTAACTTCGGCAAACCGAAAATAATAAAATACATTCCTTACAAATTTTGATTCAATTTTGCAATGGATATAAAAATTATTTTTAACTTATCTTGAACTGACAAAACTGAAAAACTAATTAAGTTATTAAATCGACCAATTACGTTTATTACAACAGTGGTTTAGAAACAACCGCAATCCCGAAGTTTTATTGTTTTAAAATCCGCATCCGTATCTGCGAATGCAAGGAAGGCTCACTATAGATTAAACAAAAAATTACTGTCATAATTATTATTATTATCTATCTTCTATCTATCTATATCTATCTATATCTATATCTATATCTATATCTATATCTATATCTATATCTATATCTATATCTATATCTATATCTATATCTATATCTATATCTATATCTATATCTATATCTATATCTATATCTATATCTATATCTATATCTATATCTATATCTATATCTATATCTATATCTAGTATATCTATATCTATATCTATATCTATATCTATATCTATATCTATATCTATATCTATATCTATATCTATATCTATATCTATATCTATATCTATATCTATATCTATATCTATATCTTCTATATCTATATCAGTGTCGGCCAAAAAAATACATACACATTTCTTTCAGTTTTGTAGTAGTGTGCGCCCAGGTGAGAGCAAAGAATCTCTCTTTGGCTTACACTGTGAAAATTTTACTTCCCAGGAGGCTATAAGACATTTTTTATTATAAACATTAAGCGGCATTCTAAATGAAATCAGGTATATTAAAGTGAATTGAAATTAATGAAATTTCTTATTAGGTAAATAATGTGCAATATTATTTATTGTCTAGGGGCCGCGTTATTAATAATAATTAATAATAACATTAATATTAATATTTTATTAATAATATCAATATGCATATATTTATTATTAATATCAATATCACATATTTATTTGGCAAGTAATCTTTTACTAATAACATTTTACCGACTCCTAATAGTACTAATATTATTTATATTGCATATTACTTCAAGATATAAAACCAATGGTAGCGCACCCTACTTTCTTCTGAAAAATTAAGTTTTCGCTTCCCCAAAACAATTTTTAAAGAAAAAATATGCTAATTCCTACATTTGGTTCAACATTTTTTTTACGTGTAATCATTTTAAATTACGTAATAAATTGCGCGCATAGAAGCGTGGTGTTAACTAGCCAAAAGCGAAACATCGACTGAGCGCTCTTGCTACGAATAATCGGCAGCGTCGGTGTAAAAGCACGACAGCCAATTTTATGTCGGTGTAAAAATACGAAGTTTCACGAAGCACGCGTGCATAGGCGTCGGCCGACACTGATCTATATCTATATCTATCTATATCTATCTATATCTATATCTATATCTATATCTATATCTATATCTATATCTATATCTATATCTATATCTATATCTATATCTATATCTATATCTATATCTATCTATATCTATATCTATACTATTATATAAAATGAAAGTGAACATTTTTTGTGTCCGCAAAACTCCAAAAGTACTGGTCCGATTTTTTTGAAATAAGTTTTAAAATATCACATTTGTGCTACAAAAGGTTCATTGGTTATTTTCTTTTCGAAATTTCAATAATAAGTATCTTTAATTAAAGTGTTAAGTTTTTTAAAAAATCATCCACAATCCCATGCATTGCTTGATCGTTACCTTTTCATGCGTTTGTGCTGCGAGAGCCTCAATAAACTGCATGTTGCTCTCTACTATACTCTTTTTGTTCTCAGCAAGCACAAAACAACAAAACAAACAAATACATATGCATACATACTTTGCTGCGCTTAAAGCTAATTGGATTGAAGTACATTCGAATATGTTCAAAGAAGTTTTGATGTGTAGATTTAATCTAACACAGTTTTGTTTAAAGGTGATTCACTGACCACCTTTAGCATGTTGAGGATTTTTTTGATGAGAATGAGATTCAATCCGACTTGATGTATGTATGTATGTTTGTATGTACGTATGTTTATTTGTTTCGCTGCATGCAACTTTTCTACACATGTTTTGATGGTGGTTTTCCTGTAATTTATAAATGAACAAAAGGAACGGGTGACTTTTTACTTTATATAATTGACATTGTGTGATTCAATAAGTTTTTTATAAATAAACAAGATAACGGGCATAGGAAAAGGAGTTATGGCTTCGACCACATAAGTCAAATTTTTGATATTGAATAGCTTTGGAACTAAACGTCGCATGTCAATAAAACTCAGCATGGAGTTACTAATTGCCAAAGTCTTTTTACTGGAAAACTGATACATATGTGCATTGGAAAAGGGGGTGTGGCCCGATTCTCTATACAGAATAGCTATGGAAGCTAAGATCACAGGACATTGAAACTCATAATGGAATTGTCACCTGGGAGTGATGTTCTGCTACTGGGAAACTGTAACGGGCAGTGGAACATGAGTGTGGTGTCAGACTAAGGGACTAATAAAAGTTTTGAATTTACTCATTATTTCCAATATACTTGCCGGGTGCAGCAACGCGCGCCGGGTATCGCTAGTTATTAATATAATTAATATAATTAATATAAAAAAAAGAAATAAATAACTGGCCATTTCAGCCCTTGAAAGGACTTTGTCCTAGCTTCTTATGATCAATTGTGTTGTGCGTGTTATTAAGTTTGTACATAACCGACCGAGAACTGGACCTACATGTTTAACGCCGACTCCGAACGGCGATTAACAGAATGTTCTTGTTCTCAAGAAGCTTTACATGGCATTTTAATTGCTCTCTGAGGTTTGCCATTGTCTGCAGAGAGGTGGCGGCCGTACAGAAAAATTATTTTTATTCAAATGATTTTCTGTAGCTGCTGGGGTTCGAACCTGGGTCTCCAAAGTTCGTTGACATAGCGGCCACGTACTTTAACCAACTACGCCACGGACGCCACAATAATTAATATATATAATATTATTAAACTACTGTCAATATTTCATAACCTGGGAATGAAGTTATTAAGACGATCATCAAAAGCAAGTACTAGGCTTTTTATGCATGTGTAATACATATAAGGTAGAGATACCATTATATAAAGGTGTTTTTTTAACAAAGCCTGGACAAGTTCCAGTTTATCTATTAGTAGATGTTTATTGAAAACTAACACCTTATTATTGCTTTTTTAGCTTCGAAAGTAGATTCAGTTGAATTTTATTGCTAACAAACAATGAAAGAAATTTTACTTTGAACAGTCAGTCAGTCATTCAGTTGTATTATGTAACCGCGGAAGCATTCTATTGCCACAACCTGCGTATAAACGGACTGAATTCAGCATTTTCGATAAGAGTTCTTGAGATGTATTGGTTTTAAAGATTGTTGCCATCAGAATCAAATATTCTTGAGTAAAAATGTGTATTCGAACATTTCACATACATATATATTCCATTCGAATCATACGGAACCAATGAACTATTTTCACCAAATAGAAAAGTTACTGACTATGAGCTTCCAGAATAACCTGATGTTATCAATTCGAAATCAAGAACATTATAGCAAAAAAAAAAAAACACTTTGTAAACTCAAAACTTCACAAATCACGAAAAACTTTGACTTATTTTGAATATTGAGACTATGGCAAAAAAATTCAACTTATACAAAACTTTTAACTACACCGCACAGTGCATCGAATGGAAACGAAAAACAGAAAAAAAAATTGTAATAAAAAAAAATATAGGCGGAATGCAAATCGATAAACTACGTGTTACTAGTTAATAATAATTTTTTAATATCTTTAGCCTTTTAAGTGAATTAAAAGATCTGGGTTAGTTTAGTTGTCCCAAATTGAATTATTTGCGACAACTACTCAAGAAACAAGTTCGCAGAATGATTTAAAATTGTTATAGCTCAAGGGAACACAAGTTCAATGTAAATAGTGAAAAAAAGAATTATTTATACTAAAAAAGGGAATTGAAGCTCTATGTAGCACATTTTAAAAATTATGATTAAAATTACGGTATCTTCGATTTCCACAAATTTGTAATATTATCGAAGGTATATTCTTTTTCTAATTTAACTCATTTTTTTATCATTTAAAATCATGTTGAAGGGAACTAAAGTCATTACAAAAAAAAATGTTGACTTAAGTCAGAAAATATCATTCATCCCAAGGACTTAAGGTATAATATACGTGTAACAACCAAAAACAGGAGCTGATTTCAAAAAATTTTTTTAGATATAAGTTATTATTTTTTTTTTCAAATTTATGCAGGTCATTGTACAGAAAAAGTACTTTATTAAAATATTATTTTGTTTTAAAATACAATTCTGGCTTTTATATAGAGGGCGCTGAAAATGGCATTGAAAAAAAGACATCCAAAACGGTTCGATAGATATGGCCTTTTCCATGTATCGGAAACAAAAAAATCAAATGACATTTTAAAGCATAGACCATATACTAAGCATCCCCCCCTACGCAAGACCCCCCGGGTTTTTTTTTAATTATGGCGGAAGTTGAAGTAAAAAGTTCAAAAAATAGATACATTTCCGCGCGCTTTTTTGTTTATAAAAAGAAAAAAAAAATAGATACTTGAATTTAGAAGGAATTCTGCAAAATGTTTGAATTCTGGGAAAAATGCAAAAAAAATCATTGAAATTGAAACAATAGATTTCAAGTTATCTATCGAACCGTTTTAAAAAAACTAGTTTCGAGGAAACCGCGTTTAAAGTTTTTATTTACTTTGTATGGAGCTTAGACATATGTAGGTTAACGAAAACCGTTATAACTTCTGTTTTTTTTTAAATATCGATTTAAAAATGTGTTTAAACATTTTTTGTATGCCATTTGTATGGGAGTCTCCATAAGGATGGGTCGGAAGAGATAGGTCCCAAAATCAAAAAATTTTAAATTTTCACTCGAATATCGAGCGCGCCAAATATTAACATACCTTAACTGACATCATATGAGTATTCTAATATTGTTAAAATTTCTAAAGATTCGACTGCTCACCCAACTAACTAATGAACTTGTCCAAATCTTATTCGAAGCTCATTTGAAACACTTTAGAGCAGTGTCAACGACAGCAACAGCATTTGTCTCATTTAGTCTTTCGTGTATACGTTAAAAGAGGAAGTGTAGCTCCACACGTGTGTTTACTACGCGGTCGACAGTGTTCGGACTTTACTGCAATTGCAGTAGATCTACTGCGCTTTTTAGCAAAATGGAATGTTTTACTGCGTCACTGCGGTTTTTTTTCTAATCTACTGCGATTTATTCTCAACAAACATTTTTATGGTAATTTTTGTATTTATCTTACAAACTACAGGAAGCACATGCAATTTATTATGTAACGTTGGATTACGTCAAGTATAACTGTACCCTTAATACCATTTCATAAAAAAGTAGAAAGCATATGGCAACACAACATTTTAAAAGTTATCGAGGTACCGTGATAAGTTGTAATATGGCAGCACGGTATATTGTAAAATTTATTTCAAAACAAGGAAGTGCATTTGTATTTATTCTTAAATTTTCAACGAAAAAGATCTATGTATTAATATGGACAAATATTTAACAAAAAAGTAGGTGTTTACGTTAAATAATAATTTACTTTTTAAATTTAAATTTTAAATTACTTGAGCTCCACATCAGGTGAAAGCTCGGAATCGGAATGCGAGAACAAGCGGCCAAAATACTATCAAAAATATAAAATAGAATGGGAAGTAAATCGACCTTGGCTTAAGAACGAGTCAGAATCTGCATACTGCCGTTTATGCAAGAAAACGCTTGACAACAATTTGACTAATTTAAGCCGCCACACTGCCACTAAAAGTCATATTAAAAAAGAAACTGAAGTTAAAAACCAATCTTTTTTGCCTGGCTTGATAAACAAACAATTACAGATGCAAGCTGAGATGAATTTTGTCTTGAAAAAGGAAACGCTAGTTATGTATTGTGTATCCCATTATTTACCAAAATACAAAATTTCCGCATATTCTCGATGAAAGCACCGACATTGGCTGAAAAAAGTGCTTAGTTTTAGTTGTACGCTATCGATATAACGGTTTAGTAATAGACGAATTTTTCGGTTGACTTGAGTTAGAAGATTCCACAGCGAATTCAATAGTAAATGCTATTAAAAGTTATCTCTTTGAGCTGAAGATACCAGTAGAAAATTTGATTGGATTGGGGACGGATAATGCTGCTGCTATGAAAGGCGATTTGCATGGCGTTAAAAGGCAATTGGAGGTACTGAACTCTTATTGATTTTACTTGGGTTGCACATGCCATTCACTCAATCTTTGTTCAAAAGCAGCATCTAAAGAAATTCCTATTGAAATAGAAATGCTAAATGTTAAACGATGTCAACAAATGCTATTTGCTATTTTTATCTTATTTTTTAAAAAAAGTTAATCAAACCAACAGAATTTTTCAATATGAAAAAACTATGAAAGTGCCTTTACCCTTTGATCGAAGGTTTCTTTAAAACAATTTTACTAAATTTTATTATGAAGGAATATGTAAGCATGATGTTGATTATAAAAATTTAGAGTTTCCGAGTCCCATTAAATCAGTATACTGTGGTTTGAGTTTTGAAAAAGATGAAAATAATCTGTCAGATGAAGCTGTCATTGCAATAAAAGAACATATTTTAAAGTTTTGTAAAGAAATGAGTTTAATAAAAACTAAGTTAAGAAATCAACTTAATGTCACTACTGTTAATAGCTTAATGTTTGCAACCTATTTAAGGGGGGAAATATACCCAGAGGCCGAAAAAAGGGGTCATGTTTGTGTATTTTTTAAGGAAACCTAAGGGATATTTTTAAATGAGGGTTTTTATACCTTAAAATATACACATTCAAGAGTTTGTTTAGTTTTTTTTTATTAAAAAAAAAATATTAAGTTAGATAGAGTATTTTTTGTAGAGCGCTCTGAAAATGCGGTGACCAAGATTGCTCCTCCTAAATTCAACTGAAACAAAAAAATTAAATATATTATTTAACTAGATACTTAAAACTCATACTTGTCTTAGCCGATTTTGAAAATATTGATTTTTCACAAAATGGCGGATTTCCGAACGTAAATTAACAATTTTCGACCAAAAATTCATCATTATTTTGCCTATAAAAAATGAAGGAAGCTACGAAAAAAATCCTATGACAAGTACGAGATTATTATGAATAAAATAAGCCTGCAAAAAAATTAAATCGATCGGTTCACTGAGCTTCGAGAAATCTTGGTCACCGACTTTGAAAACATGGTTTCGAGAAAAACGCGTTTGAAAATAAGGGCCAGCACTGCGCGCTCTAGAAGGCGGTTCACTCACTAGGCTATAACTTTGTTATTTTTTGAAATATCGACTTGAAATATTTAGCACATATTCTTGAGACATAACCAAAAAAATTTTTTTAAAAAAAAAGTTCTGGGTATTTTCCCCCCTTAGTTCCAAATAAAAAAATAAGTTTTTACCAACCTACCAGCATTGTTACAATTTTTGAAAAAATATTAATTTGTCGACGTCAAATATATTTTGAATCCGTAAAAAAAATGTTTCTGCAACATGCAAATATATAGTATGTATTTATATATATATTTGTATTTAGGTATTTTTTTTATTAGTATAAAATTTGCAAACATTAAAATAAAATGTACGTACATGGTTTTAAATAATAAAAGAAAACAACTGCGAAAACATTCGTTTTACTGCGTTTTTCTTTTTTCTTAAATTAACTGCAATTTACTAATTTTCAAGTCCCAACCCTGGCGGTCGACACTGCTTTAGGTTAAAAAGGTGCTTCGCTGACACATACATAAAGACCACTAACGAGGATTCGCTCTCACTCTTATGAGCAGCCTCACTCTTATAAGTAATTTAAAATAGATTGACTGAAAGCAAAATAACATTTTTAAATTTGTTCAGAATTTTCAGATTTCCACAAACATAGTTTTATTAATTTATCATGATACTTTTTCTATATTTTTGCATAAAAAACACATTGAAAAGATAAATTTTTTAAATTTGAAATCATATTGAGCAAACTAGGATTTCAACGTAGGCTTTGTGGCAATCCGATCAAATACAATGTCCAGGAATCAAACCGGAAATATTTTCGTTACGGGCTTTGGATGTTCTCGTAAGGCAAGCGATACAAACACGCTCACCAAAATTTGAGACCTACGCTAACAAGCACGTTACAATTACATTACACAAGGTAGGAGTGACAACTGACTATTTTCTCACGAGCGACCTGCACGGACTGTCATTTGTTTGTATATTTTACTTTCTATTTTCTTTTTTACTTTTTTTGTTCTCTAATTTATACCATTTTTGACAGTTGGTGCAAGACGAAAAAACTGTCAGTTCTACCTTGTATAATTGTATCATGTTTACAAGTACTCTGAAAGTGCTCTCGAGGAAGACAAATACTATCGTTCACAAGTTCAGAAAGGCTTCTCATATCAGATAAGCCCTATTAGCAACAGAATCCTCTCTTGTCACGAATCGCTGAGAACAATTTCAGAATGAAACACATTCAGCGTTGATTTTTGTTTTTCACATGATGCAGTTGACATTTGAGGCATAGATTATATCATGGTAGAATAAACACGTCACACTCGCGGCTGAGAGCCTAGAGTCAGAATTTTCAGAAAAACACCGAACAACAGCAAAAAAGAAGATTCAAATTATTTGGGTTGATTTTGACAGTTTCGACAGAGTCTTCTACCATGAATTCTATGTATTCCAAATATCTACAAATAAGAAATGTCAAAAGATAGAAGAAAACGTAAGAAAGATATGAACAAATAAACACAGAACGAACCCAATTATTAGCAAAAATATGGCCACATTAGTATTGTTTAACAGCACTCAAAGAGAAGATCACTAGGTCGCCAGAGAAGAAATAGAATGGATTCTAATTTAGCGAATTTTCGTCACGATTATCGAAAGAAGATTTCTTTCTGGAATTCTTCATATGTTTTCATTCTACTGCTTGAAAACATCAACGGTAGACAAACGCTTTGTTTTTGTGTTCCGGCTCTTTTACGACTTCGATAAATTACTTCGTAGGAACTTTTTATGACGCAAGAAACACAAGCTCGCTCACCAAAATTTGAAGATTTAGTAGTACTTTCAAAATATAGAGGGAAATAATTTCTAACTTGTATTCACAAGTGTTTTAGAACATATTATGAGGTGAAAACTTGTTAGAAATTCAATTGTTAGTTTGGCACTTCAATTTGTCACTCTCCTGTGTGGGTTGGATGCACTGTGCAGCACTTTGACGGCATTCGCCAATCGAGCCTTAAAGCTGTACACAATGTTCAGCCCGTAGACCCAGTTGGATTCAATCATTATCATTACCAATAAAAACTCTTAGCAACAGCAGTACTGGTATGAGCATGATGGTTGTTGTTGTTTTGAATTTTTTGAGCCCACTCCTTCCAACCCAAAAAAGGCTATCAGAGTTCGGTTGATTTGTCTGTTAGGTTGAAAGTGTACTTCATTGGAATTTATTAATTCAATGCAAACGTTATTTTTAGCGGACGCAGAGCTGCTGGTAGTATTCGACGATGATTTTGATGTAGTACTGCGACCCGTTATGGCCAAACAGTGGTTGGAGAAGAAACTAACCATTAAAACATTAGATTATTTCAGTTTTTTCAACGATGAACAAGTACGTATTGAGTATTTATGCTTTTTATTTATGTTTGCTTATGTTATGCTTTTATTCAAATTCAATTAACGATTGAATAACACTCACTGCCTTTTCTCTCATGTTGACACCATTTCTTTATTCCCTTTACAGGTCATTTCTGCCTGCAAACTTGGAATGCTTCGACAATTCGAACCGCTGGAATCAATCTACTACGAAGACAAAGGACAAGTTAGTTATGTCTATTTTGTGATAAGTGGAGAATGTATGATACTGCAATGTTTAAAAATGAAGGTTGTTTGAAAAATTTGTGTGTAGATTTTTAAATAACTCAAATTCTTGGTAAAGGTAACGGAAGTGCAGGGAAAAAAATCATTTGAATTAGTAGATATATCAAAAGATGACCCTTCTACTATGTTTCAAGATGCATCCGGCAAGAAAATTATGCAAAAACTTAATGAAGATAATGTATCGCAATTAAGAGATGCTTACGACATTGACCAGGAGATTGCTTCGATCGAAAGTAGGCAAGATGAGAAGAAATCACTATTGGTAAGAAAAAAACCTGACATAAGTGTCTTCAATACAATTAAAGTAATCGAATGGCTTACCATGGGTAATACCCACCAGTTTTTAAAGTATAAAATTGTCAGTTAATCAACAGTGAAATAAAAACGAATGGGGCGAATGAGCTTCTTAAGATCAATTGCGATATTCGTATTATTAGATGTTTGTACACAAATGATCGAGAACTGGACATACCTGTCTTATGCCGGCTCCGAATGGCAAATGTGCATGGTCTCTTAAAGCTTAACATGCCATTTATTTACTCTCTGCTGAAATTTACTATTATCTGCAGAGAGATGACGGCCTATACGAAAAATTAATTTCAATTGAAAAAAATATCTGTGTCTAGTGAAGGAATTGAACCACCGACCTTGCGATTCGTAAAATGTGTGTCGAAAATTTGCTCCACTCACGTTAACACCTACCACTGGCTATTGTATATGGAACCTTTTATGTTACCAGGTGTACGTTTGGCTATCATTTTGGTTTTAAAGACAGAAAAGTTTCGATTATTTGCTTTACGTAGACACCTGCCTTGACGGTTCAATTCTACTCTGCCCCTTGACACAGGAGTCGAGGTTAAAGGAATTGACGTCCAACAGATTAATCTTCAGGAACGCTAATTCGGGTACGTTTCATTAACTAGCGTCCTTCCATCATCATCTCCTGAACTTCACTTCCTTGACTCCGGACGCAACCAACGGCCTCTTTTTGTAGTTCCAATACCGGTTACACTACCGCACTTAATGCATATTTACTCGTAATTGCTTAAAATTTTTTTTAAAAAAAATTTAAATCTTAATATTTTTGAATACGGCCTTTCATTATTTATATTGAAAACGAGTTTTTGAGCTCTAGGCCAATCATGTTGAGAACAAGACAACATGAAGAACAAAGAAGGCGACAGCCAACAACAACAACAACAACGGCTCTGTATAGAGCCAATCACAACAGCTTTGACTATACAGACTGTTTCATTGGTCGCTACACCAACTCATCAGTAGTCTTTTGTGTGACTTTACACTGTGATCCACTCAAGCTACTTAGGTTCTAGTTATACTGCCAATATGCCGAGAAAGTTACCCGGAATTTTATTTTTGGCAGAGAACGCTTGAATTTTTGTAACTGAGTTCTTATCGACATTAGATGCAAGCTGTACCAAGGTTAACCTAAATCGTATCATACTTTTAGGCCTAGCCTTAATTCATGTGCATCTTCGAAACTCGATCACGTGGTTTGCCGCTATCAGAGCATATTGAAGTTGTTGTTATTTTTTGCTTTTTAGCTCCTCCCTTTTTCCACACTTCCATTTTTAGGGTTCAGTTAGTTTAACTGATGGTACACCTAACATGGTGTGGAGACCATTTTGTTATGAAAGACTTTGTTGTTTATGTGATTAACACACAACTAATGATTTTCTTAACATTTTTACGGGCGTGCTCTCCCAGAAATTTTAAATCTTAATATTTTTGAATACGGCCTTTCATTATTTATATTGAAAACGAGTTTTTGAGCTCTAGGCCAATCATGTTGAGAACAAGACAACATGAAGAACAAAGAAGGCGACAGCCAACAACAACAACAACAACGGCTCTGTATAGAGCCAATCACAACAGCTTTGACTATACAGACTGTTTCATTGGTCGCTACACCAACTCATCAGTAGTCTTTTGTGTGACTTTACACTGTGATCCACTCAAGCTACTTAGGTTCTAGTTATACTGCCAATATGCCGAGAAAGTTACCCGGCAAAAAATAACAACAACTTCAATATGCTCTGATAGCGGCAAACCACGTGATCGAGTTTCGAAGATGCACATGAATTAAGGCTAGGCCTAAAAGTATGATACGATTTAGGTTAACCTTGGTACAGCTTGCATCTAATGTCGATAAGAACTCAGTTACAAAAATTCAAGCGTTCTCTGCCAAAAATAAAATTCCGGGTAACTTTCTCGGCATATTGGCAGTATGACTAGAACCTAAGTAGCTTGAGTGGATCACAGTGTAAAGTCACACAAAAGACTACTGATGAGTTGGTGTAGCGACCAATGAAACAGTCTGTATAGTCAAAGCTGTTGTGATTGGCTCTATACAGAGCCGTTGTTGTTGTTGTTGTTGGCTGTCGCCTTCTTTGTTCTTCATGTTGTCTTGTTCTCAACATGATTGGCCTAGAGCTCAAAAACTCGTTTTCAACATAGTTGAATAAATAAGGTTGTCTCGTGGCTGATCGTACTCTCTTTTCAGTACCCATAATTGTCAAAATCAATGCAAAGCAACAACAACAACTTCAACGGCTTTTCATGTTATTAATTTTCGTTTTCAGATTTTGTATTAAATGTCAACTTCGATTTGACATTTATGGGAACTCGTTCTCACCCATGCGACAACCTTATTTATTCAACCATGGTTTTCAATATAAAAAAAATTTAAAAAATTTAAAATTTAAGAATTTTAAATATTTTATAAAAAAAAATTTTTTTTTTTAATCTGTTTTTAATGTTGATAGAATTTTCAAAAGTTATGAGCGTTTTTTAAAAAATTTACGCAAATTTCACAGAAATAACACATATATGACTAATGGGATCTAGCGCGACCTCTAAATCTCTTTAAAAAAATCTGAAAAAATCTCAGAAATACTTTACCCCATAAAAAAAAAAATAAATAAATAACTGACCATTTCAGCCCTTGAAAGGACTTTGACCTAGCCTATTATGATTAATTGTATTGTGCGTGTTATTAAGTTTGTACACAACTGACCGATATCCGGACCTACAGGTTTAACGCCGACTTCGAACGGCGATGAACGGAATGTTCTTGTTCTCAAGAAGCTTTACATGGCATTTTTATTACTCTCTGAGGTTTGCCATTGTCTGCAGAGAGGTGGCGGCCGTACAGAAAAATTATTTTAATTCAAATAATTTTCTGTCGCTGCTGGGGTTCGAACCTGGGTCTCCAGGCTCGTTGACATAGAGGCCACGCACTTTAACCAACTACGCCACGGACGTCACCCCATAAGCTTTCATAAAACGCTTCAGCAACGAAAATGATTTTTTGTACACTCTTGTACAAGGTGTCTTTTTAGCTGCATGAGAAGTTGAAGAAGTTGAGAATGTCAAACTGTGTTGATATTTCCGTTCAGTAAGGTTTGGCAATTCATCATGAATCGTTTGACGCCAGAACAACGCTTTCAAATTGTGGAAATTTACTTTGAAAAAAATAGATCTGTTCGCACAGTTCATAGAGCACTTCGTCCATTTTACGGTCAATATAATCGACCTAGTGAGCAAGCAATTCGTGCAGATATTGATCGTTTTCGCACTAATTTTTCTCTTCTTGATTCGAAACCATCAACGAATCACCATTACATCCATTAAAATTGACTGTTTGGTGCAGTTTACACGCTGGCGGCATCATCGGTCATTATTTCTTTCGAAAGACGTTGTTTGCACGTTAAACTATATAACTGCATCAAACAGTGCAATAAGAATAAAATAATATACCGACTGGAGAAACAAACATTATGGACATGGCAAAATACTTAGTCTATTTTCATCGAAATTGGGTGATCAATAGCACAGGCTATGCCATGCTGTCCGTCTGTTCGTCTGTCCGTCTGTCTGTGATCACGATTACAGTCGTAATTTTCAAGCTATCATCACGAAATCTAAAAAATAAAGGTCGATTTCGAAAATGAGCCAAATCGGATGAAAACCACGCCTACCTCCCATACAAAGTGACTTTATCAAAACGGTAAAATCTCTTAAAATTCCACAAAAATTAGTATATGGACTTGTAATTTTGCATATGAACTTTGATATATAACATGTACTCTGTGTATGAAATTCAACCAAATCGAGTGAAAACCACACGTACCTCCCATACAAAGGGACTTTATCAAAAAACAAAAGCAAATATTTTCTGTTTTTACAAATTCACATTTTATTGACTGCTTAAGACTTTGAATATACTTTGATTCGGCCGTGGGGGTATTTTTACTTCGGCCCAGTCGAAGATCATTTCTTACTCGTTCATTAATGCCGTTAGACTTTCGAATGTGTTGCCTCGTAAATTAAGGAGGACTATATTTGTGAATTTTTTTAAGGCAACCTAAGGGATATTTTTGAATGAGGGTTTTAAAAATATACATATTCAAGAGTATGTTGAGTTTTTTTATTAAAAAAAATGTAATATTAAGGTAGATACAGCATTTTTTATAGAGCGGTGTGAAAAAATGTGAAATGCGGTGACCAAGATTGCTCCTTCTAAATTCATCTGAAACAAAAAAATTAAAAATATTATTAAACTAGATACTTAAAACTCATACTTGTCATGGCCGATTTTGAAAATATTGATTTTGTAAACATGGTTTCGAGAAAAACGCATTTGAAAATAAGCGAGAGCACCGAGCGCTCTTGAAGACGGTTCACTCACTAGACTATAACTTTGTTTTTTTTTTGAGATATCGACTAGAAATTTTGACCACATGAAAAGTTGACCACATTTCTTGAGACTTGAAGCTTTAAGAAAACAGAAAATAGGATAGAAACATTTAGGCAATCTATTTCTTCTCACTTTTCTACTTCTTAAAATCTGTTTTTCTTTCTTCCTTTTTTTCTTTTATATCCTTTATCTCTTTCTTAGTATTTAAGTTTTTAGTTTAATAAAATATGTAACTTCTACCACCTTTTATGTTTTATATTACCTTTAAGTGTCTTTTCATGTTTGTTATGATGTTATTAATTAATTATCTTCTTATATCTTAGGTAATAAATTTGTTGTTATCTTTTATATTGTGTATATATATTAAGTATTCACTGTACTGTAAAAGAATATGTTTTTTATTTGTACTCATTCTTATTATAATAAGGATAATAAACATAGAAGTAATATGAGCAATTTTCCAACTATCGAAAAGAACTTCAGATATTAAGGACTTATTAATAATTTTGCATAAGGAAACAAACAGGGTATAAGTGCGAATTTAATAAAAAGATGGGTAAAAAACCATCAATGTCGGCTTAAACAGAGTTTTTAATTGGTCTAAACAATTCAAAACATCTGACTCATATAGCCTTGTTGAAACAAAATCCAAAATAGTATCAACGTTTATCAAAACATCAGAGTTTAAGCTTGGTACGTGAACATAACTAGTTGTCACAAAAGAAGTCTGCAAGCAGTTTAATTTATAGTGGGAATATTAGAACACCTTTTTTATTAGATGAAATTGCAAAAAACCAAAATCTTAGGGATAGTTTTCATGTTAATTTAAAAACCCATCATATAGTGGTTATATAAAAATTTGTTGAAGAACTTAAACTATCTCATGTATTGCGTATATTTAAATTTGTGATCAACATCGGACGTGGATTTATAATATCTAAGATGCTTTTGACGCAAGCTTTTTTAGTTTTTAAGACCATTAGTATAGCAGACCATTTTATGATTTTTTTCTTACTAACCGATGAATGTTGATATTACAGATTTGAGCTACTGAAGATTTTAATGTCCAATATCCCTCTATTCATTTGCCCTTTGAGTTTTATATGAATACAAGTTAACTATTCTTTCATCAAAATTTTAATTTTTCCAAAACAGCCACAAAAAATGGATATCAAAAGTATTGAAATAGCTTGTGGCCAACGGAGCGCAACGGAGGGCTACACACAAGCCGTTGATAAAGAAGAATTGCCACCTCCCGAGAAATATGAGGTCACTGAGGAAGTGGAAGAAGTGGAAGAAGATAATGCACTTGAAGTACAGCCAAGCACAAACGAAAATGGTGAAGTAAAACGAACTTTTGCCAGTATTACTGAAGAATTTATGAAGCAACATAATAAACCGGACGATGATAAAAAATTAAAACCAATGGCTACCATGGCGGCTTCAGAAGACAATAAAAACAATGAAGAAAACACCGAAAAAATTGGGGTGGAGAACACTAAAGGAACGAGGCGAATATCACCTTCGATCCCTGGAGATGATACCCAACAGCACGAAGCAAATACCGAAAAGATAAGCCCCGCAGAAACTAGGAAGCCGAAACAAGCATCTTCCATATTACATGGAGAAGATACTCAGAAACCTGAAGAACATACCGATAAGATTCACGTTGATGAAGTTAAAAGAATAAAGCATAAGACTTCCTTAACAATTAGAGAAGATAGTCATACAGCTGAAGACGACAAAAATAAAACTAGAGATTCCCATAGAGATTTTAAGAATGAGGAATCAGAATATGACGCAGATACTGATAATGCCGAGTACACGGAATACACAGAATATGAAGAAGAG
The DNA here is from genome assembly GCA_943735915.1 of Pherbina coryleti. NCBI lineage: Eukaryota > Metazoa > Arthropoda > Insecta > Diptera > Sciomyzidae > Pherbina > Pherbina coryleti. The sequence continues at coordinate 104,208,979 of OX030949.1, forward strand.
GCTTCATCACAAACAAAAGATTATGAGTCTATATCTACAGGAAGAAGCTGGCACAGAAGCATTCACAAACCTGAAACTAAGGTAAGTTCTCCTGAAGGTTTAACTTCCATAGTATAAAGTAGTTATTAGACATAATTAGAGAACGAAAATAAACTAAATGAACCGTTCTCCTAGATAACTAAACCCCCTGCTGTTATTTGTCATTGATATATTAACAAAAAGGCGAGTTGCTTTTGATTTAAATTAGGGGTGGGCAAAGTTACACGTATGGGCATTTTGCCCGTACGTGTATTTTGGTTGCACGCTGATTGCTTCACAGGTGACAGCATTGCTTCATAAATTCGATGGTAAAGGAAACGAGGGCCATGCACACATCATGGTATAATAATACAAGGTAGTATTGACAGTTGCTTGGTAAACCAGCATCTGTCAAAAAAAAAATTCATGAAAGAGAGCGTTCAGTTATGCTTATGTTTTCGCCATTGTTTATATTTCAGATCTTGCAAATAACCACACATTTGATAACAAAATATTGCATATTTTATTTTATTTATAGTAAATTTTATTTACACTGACAAAATGTACATACAATGAGAAAAAAAGCATGGATTTTTTGCTCATGCTCAAATGCACAGCCAAATGCACTAAATTGTGAAAACCCCTATAGAATTATGCTCAGAGTAGTTCATAATCAACGTTGCATGCTATTTATATAAAAAAAGGGCGTTTTATAATTTTACTTTTTAATATTTTGAATTTAATCATTTTTATATTTCGATAACGTGTGTCCAACACTTGCTTTTAAGTAGTTACGCGTAAAATAAAAGTATAAATTTATTATGGTGATTCAGTTCTAAAAAAATATTAGTTAAAAATATATTCGGAGGCAGATGTAGCATTATAATGGTTGCATGCTCTTGCGAAACCCTTATAAATGTGCAAAGAAGTTGTTTTTGCAAAGCGATTTTATAGCTGCTGGTAAAAAAAAAAAAAAAAACAAATAACTGGTCATTTCAGCCCTTGAAAGGACTTTGACCTAGCTTCTTATGATAAATTGTGTTGTGCGTGTTATTAAGTTTGTACACAATTGACCGAGAACTGGACCTACATGCTTAACCCTCAAACAGCTGACAGTTTACAAATGTGAACTTTCCTACTTAAAAGCATTTTATTTTTATATTTAAATTTTTCAAATTTCTTGAAACTTCATAAGAGAACTACAAATTCATTTCTAAATCGAATAAAAGGAGATAGAAGTGTAGAAAAGGTTTTTTTGTACCTCATATTACCTGTTTTGCAAAACTACCTGGTAAATGGCTGACTGGTTTACATTTGTAAACATATGTATAGTGTATATATATATATATTTTATATGTATAGATACGTATAAAATAGCAAAAACTCATTGTTTTTCTTTTTTATTTGAAATTTAAATAAATAAGAATATAATATTAGATTTCTAATAAATTATTTTAAATAAGAGGAAAGTTTTAAAAATTTATTTGCATTCCGAGCACTTTGTAATCGTGACACAAAGAGAGTGTACTTCTTGGCGCAAAGGGAGCATAATTTTCGGCTAACGCGCTATCTTTTCTCTGTTGCGCAAAACACACACTTTCCTTTGAATCCTACTGTTCTTGCATTCACTTGCAATTGTTGCGGTGGCTAATTCCATCGAAGATTCGTAGTGCCCAGCATGTCCAGCATCGCATTACGAACATGAGGCCAACGATTGACAATAAGAAAGCTGCGGTGAGAATTATTGGTCCCATGTGTTTCAGAATACAGCACGTATGCAGATAATGCCGACAAATCCACCATGTTGAAAAACATAGCTAATGGCCACCGACGCGTTTTAAAATTGCCAAGCATTTGGTCCATGGTGTCAACGCCAGCTTTCGTATGGTTATATTCTATAACTATTCCTGGTTTCCCAGTTTTTGCATCAATGTCGTTATATGAATGCATCGAGGAAAGTAAGAAACCAATGTGACGTCTTGGTAAAAGGCCCACTTTTCTGTTACGTATCCAATGCATTTCCTGGGGAATACAGCGTTTGTTCTTGCGCATTGTGCCGACGACAGTCAACTTTTTGTCCACCAACTGATGAGTCAAATCTAATTCGGTAAGAAAATTATCTATTGTGATGTTTCGACCAGAGCTCAAATTGTTGCTTTGCGATGGATAGAACGTGTGTTGCGCATAACGCTAAGCGTGCAGCGTCTCCTTGAGGTGGAAAGAACTGTGATGCGCACAACCAGCGTTGTCATATTTACATTTATAATTGTAAATTACAGTTTTTTAAACGGGTTATAGTTTTTGAAATGACTTTTACAGATCGATTCTGTGCGTTACCGGTAACAGCAATATTGTTACCAAAACTCGTTACCGGTCTTATAAATCGGTATTCTGTGCACTCGGTAACGCTGTCAAATGTCGTAAACTCACCTTATAGAAATGAAGCTCGCTCTTTTGTGTGGTGAAATATAAACAATGGAAAGTGAGAAGTAAATACATAGAATTAATTGCATTATGTTAAATTTTTATATAATATTTGTTTTTCTTGGCAGGAAATATGCACGCACTACGCCTGCGCAGCTGCGGTGTTATCTATATTTAATTTATATATTAATTTTATGTAAATTAATAAATATTACACAGTAAAGTGCTATACATTTTTATCATTGAAAAGTGCTGAAGAAGCAGCAACAGTGAATTTAACATCGTTTTTTATTTTAATTTGCTCCGATTTCAATTTGAGGATTTTAAAATTAGATTAATTACTCAAAATGCGAGCTATTTTTTGTAATACAAGCTAAAAAATATCTTCTGTTTTGCTTGTTACCACCTAAAGAGATGGTAACAATATTCACCGGTAACGCTTGGTCGCAGAATACCAACAGAGTGTTCAATTTACTAAAAGGTGAATTTCTACGGTAACAAGATTAATGTTACCGCGACAGAATTGATCTGTTAGTGTAATTAACAGTTTTTTAATATATAAGAGTTGAACATTTTTACGTTAATTTTAATGTTATTATTAACAAATCTGGCAACGCTGCGAATAAGGGTTAGCTTCGGTAAGCGTTCCGCTGTTGTCGCGTTGCGATGGAATGAACATGTGTTGCGCATATCATTCTGCGCAGGCTGCGGGATAATATATGGGTTTACAACTGTAAACCAGTCCGCCGGAATAGGAATAAGTTAACAGTCAGCTGTTTGAGGGTTAACGCCGACTCCGTACGGCGATGAACGGAATGTTCTCGTTCGCAAGAAGCTTTACATGGCATTTTGATTACTCTCTGAGGTTTGCCATTGTTTGCAGAGAGGTGGCGACCGTACAGAAAAATTATTTTAATTTAAATAATTTTCTGTCGCTGCTGGGGTTCGAACCTGGGTCTCCAGGTTCTTTGACATAGCGGCCACGCACTTTAACCAACTACGCCACGGACGCCACTGCTGGTAGTAATTTAAAAAAAAAATCCCTTTTAATAAGCAATCCTCTTAATATGCTAGATATGCAACACTTACTTTTCACAACAGCATGCTTTCGCTCTTACGATTTCTATAAAGCACACTGAAAACAAAGTAGTGCTAAAGTGGTTTTTGCAGAAATCTTATAGTTATTAGAGATTTTTTTTCTTTGCTCTGATTTATACTGCGAAATGAAATAAATGTGTAGTGGACGGATTATAAAAATTAAACACACTGACAGATGGATAAAGTGAAATACAGATAAGCAAACGGACATGTAAAAAGCTGAACATAATCCATTTTAAATTTTGGTTTGTATATCTCGGCTAAAAGCACACAAAATTTTATAATGGGACGGCGATGGGTTCATGGGAAATTGATAAATTAAAATAAAAAAAAAAACAAAAAATGTCATACAATGTTAGATTTGATTTTTTGAAACAAAGAAATTGTTATAGATCTTGAATGATTTTAACAAAAATAAAATTAAATCTGACTTCAGGTCGATGATTTATAAATAGTCATATTTTGAAAAATAATTTATAAACAAAAAACTACTGCAATAAAAAAATTATACAGTTTGATGCAGAAGTATCAAACATTTTGCATGCATAAAATTTTGTACAGTGTACAATTTTTCGTCATCTATTCAAGGAACAGGCTAGCACAGATTTTACCTGCTTGAGGTTCGCTTGAACACTGAAGCAGAGATAAAGAGATGGGAAACTTCGTTTTTGTTGTGAATTTTGCTGATTTTGACAGCTAAAAATGCTTCTTCTTCAATTTTTTATGCAATCACGTATTGTGTATGTGAGTTCACCTCATAGTTGTCAAAAATAGGTACTACACCCAAAAAAGTCTTGCATATTTAAAAGAAAATTGTTTTTAGCTGAACAAGAATATTTTTATTAAAAGTCGATAAAGAAATTTTGTCAATACAGAAATGTGCGTATTGTAATTAATTTATGGAGTTGCTTTGATAATAGACAAAAAATATTAAAAAAAGATATATATGAAAAATGTATAAAAGGGAAGTACGAATGCCAAAGATGTGGTATTTCTAATTGAATAATTAAATATTATTTAACCCGGAAAAATTGTTTTGTTCAAACCGAATTTACATAAAAGTGAGAACTTCTTCTAACTTAAGTATTGAAGAGGAAACGAAAAAGCTTAAAAACTTCGAAAACTGTATTTTTTCTTCAAATGGCGTAAATTTTATCAATAACTGTAAAAAAGAAAATACAATTTTTACATTTACCTCATTTCGATTAATTTTATAATAGTTTCAAATTTATTTTCTCTTTTTCAAGTTTTTATATTAACAAACTATATACTAACATGTATGCATACATATTACATGTCTTTCTTTTATATATATATATATATATGTATATACAGATATATACATCAATATGCAGTAAAATGAAAATAAATATTATTGAAAAGAAATATATTGTTTGATTTCCTTATACGAATTTAAAAAGTTTATAATTTTTCCCTCAGTGTATGCAGTGGTAGGTTACCGCCAATATGCGGCCGTTACAAAAATGAAACGTTGTTGTTGCGCCACATATTAGCGGCAAACTCTCAAAGATAACTTAAAATAAAAATTACTAATGTCCTTGCATTATATACAATAAGAATAACACTTTACAACATTCTAAATTCACTTACCTATCAAAACTCTCCGGATTATTTCCATCTGGAAATTTAAACAAAGGTCCACCCTCTGAGCATCCACGAATGCATTTCCTTTTTTCCATGTTTCACTATATGAAAAAAGCATTCACTATTTATATGCCAAATTAATTTTAAATGCACAAGTTAATTTTAAAATTGCTTAAGTCTTGATAAAAACTATTCAATTTCTGTTTAGAAAACGTTAAGCACACAATAACATATGTTGTTTTCTTATTAGAGTGGTAAGTTTAGCTGATGACAGTGAGATTTTCACCAGCGCTCATGTCCATCCAGAGGGGTGAATTCATTGAGAATCCATCGAGAGGGGTGAGTTTGTCATGAAATTTAACTAACACATTTATAACATTTGCATTAGTATTGACTGCATTTTGGCATACGACTATCTCTTTTTTGCCGAAGTTTCCAATCTCTTTATCTCTGCACTGAAGCTTGGATCATTCTGTACGTGAGATGAATACATATTTTTCTGCACTAACGCAATCTCAAGTGCGCTCTTGTGATCAGTGTTGCCAGATATGGCGATATCTCGTCAAACTGGCGATTTGAACAACCACTTTGGCGAGAGGAATTTTGTTTGGCGTGATGACGAAAAAGTGGCGGTTTCAAACTTTTTTTTTGCGATATTTCGACGATATTTCTTAAAAAGAAGTCATTGGACACTATTTTGAATTTAAAACTGATTTGTTTACAATATTTGCGCAAACTACGGCTTGAGATGGCTATTCGGTTGCTAAAAACATTGAAAATGTCAGAAAATACAAGGTTCTGTGTTCTGCAAGATGCATCAATATTATTGAACATGAAAAAGTTTCTTCTGTTTCTGAACTTTTTAATGGGTTTTGGGATCCGACAGTCTCCGCAAGCAAATATCAAAATCAATGGAATAAACTCCCTTTTGTTGATTGGAATAGTTATTTTCAAAACAACGTCCCAAAAAATATTGCTGCTTTCTGGTTAAATATTTATAAATATGAGGATGGAATAGGCAACAAATATTTCAGAGAGCTCGCTGAAGTGGTATTTAAAATGCTTTTGATACCAACTAGTAATGCGTATGTAGAAAGAGTTTTTTCTGTTATGAACAACATTAAGACTCAAAAACGAAATAAAATTCAATTTGAGCTACTTCAGGCTCTCTTAAGAATATCAATTTATAGTCATAATTTTAAAACATGCTGTGAAAGTTTTGAGCCTACAAAAGAAATGTTAAAACGTTTTAACTCTAAAATTATGTACCCAAAACCAGAAGACTCCGAACTTGAAGACAGTGAAGAATTGGAATTGGCTTACAAATTGATAAAAACCAGTAATATTTGTTTGGACGTTGTTATAGATGTGGTATTTTCTATACTTAGTTTTTACTTTACTTTATTTTTTTTAATATCGTTTTTAGCTATATATAGTTTAAACTGCAATTTCTAGTCATATATACATATATAATAAATATATTTACAACATTGTATATTTATTATGGTTTTATTTATTTTTTTTTTAAAGCTACAAAAAAAAATTGTTGACGGTTTTTGGCGGTCTAGGTATCGACAAATGGCGATCAAAGAGTATAAAAAACTGGCAACCCTGCTTGCGATTGCATATTGTGAGAAGATTACAGAGAGGATTTTCCATTCCGCAATCCGATTCACCCCCCCATTTTTAATGTTGCAATTTCATTTTCTAAAAATTTTTTATTTTAAATGGTGAAAAGTTTACTGGTTATAATTCTTATGAATATATATAAAATCAATTGCCGTGCGTTAGTTTTGCTAAAACTCGGAATGGCTCTGAAGAAAGGAAAAAAGAAAACTAGGAAGAACCCAAAGGAAAAGCGGAAAAATCGAACAAATTTAAATTAGTAATTTTTCGTGTTTATTACAACTCCAAGAAGACGAACGAGGAAATGCTCATTCCAAGAATTCCATTGATTTCAGCCGATTTACCTTTCGAGTTCAAACACACTCAATTCACATTCTGTTGGCGGCCTCGGTAGTCAAGTAGGAAGCGTACTCGTATCCCATCACAGAGGTCCAGGATTCGATTCCCAACCTGGCCATGGTCCTACGCTTTGACCTTTCGAATTTGCACTTCCTGTTCTCATTTCTAATCAACTGAAATTGAGAATTCATCAGTATTTACGAAGTGAAGTTGAAGTTGATGGTAGAAAAGTTTGTGGATGAGATTGCCATTGACTGAGGCAAAGGCATAACACTTGCCTCAGATTCAAATTCACAGGTTTCTTTGGCTTTCCACCACACTTATAGAACATTCTACATACGCTTCATTTGATTACACTTTCCTTCCCACTAATCTATCACCCCATTTCGAACCAAAGCAGACTTGACTGAAACGGTATAACACCTTGATTCCTTGGTTCAAAGCTAAAAAAAGATCGAGAACTAGAGCTACTAGTTTTATGTCGACTCCAAACGGCTAATGTGCATGTTCTCAAGAAGCTTTACATGGCATTATTTACTCTCTGAGGTTTGCCATTGTCTACAGAGAGGTGACGACCGATCAGAAAAATTACCACTTCATTCTGTATCACGAAATAGCACACTAACGATAATAAAGACACGAAAAGCAATAGGTTTATGAATGGAAGAGAGTAGTGCTGATCGTTTCTTTTTTGTCGTTCGTGCTTTGTTTCGTGATACAGAACTATGGGGTAAATTTCAATTGAAAAAATTTTCTCTGTCTTGTGTGGCGGATTCAAACCGAGGACTTCACGACTCGAAAATTTGCACTGAGTAGTTCACGCATTTTAACTCAGGCCACAGTCGCAAAAAAATGTATGTTTTAAATTATTTTTAAAGAGCATGTGTTATATATAACTAATATGTAAACCTGAATTCCCATGCTTCTTGCATGGCTAATTATATATGGCATGTTTACGTGTTGGAAACCCTTCACTTTTGTTAACTTACGCGCCGGACAGCAAAATGAAGAATGCAGTCTACCAAAAGCATTGAATTGACCTGACATGTGATTTCCTCAATCTCATTAGATTCCGTGTAAATAAGGGATATTGAATTCAATTTAGTTTGAAAAGTGTTATCGATCTCGCATTTTCGATCAAAAATATTAATATAGGGCTGAACGAAGTTTGCCGGTTCCGCTAAACCAAATATATAATTTGATACTTAAATTAATAAAACAAGGCCAAAACACATAGAAAGCATGCATGCCTCAAGCATGCATCATGCCTGTGAAGCATGTTTGGTTAAAGCACATTGAAAGCATGCATCGCTTATGTGATAAATTTCAAATATGTTAAACTGAATAGAAATTTTAAAGAAAAAGTAGTGAAAATACATTAAATTTAATCAAAAACAACTAAAAATGGAATTTGAGGATATTTTATGCTTATTGGTTGTGTTGATATTGCTTTTATTTCACACATGTCTTCTGTCAATGCTTTGATGCCTGCAAAAAGTTAAAAGTTCGCCAACTTCAGGCATGCTTCAAGCATCATGCATGCGTGCATGCTTTTAATGTGGGCTACTTCATAAGAATATGTATATTCAATCACAAATGTCAGATGCTTGAAGCATGCATGCCTCCTATGTGCTTTGGCCTACAGTATGTAAACGTATACCACATGCGTTAGGAGTATATTAACGCTTGTCACAACCTTTGCAACGCCCATAATAAAGTGTGGCAGGTGTAGGGAAGTACCTACTGTTCAAAATTGAAACGGACTGTGCGAATGAAACAACAACAGTTGTCACACAGCTAATGATTTTTATTTAAGGTTGGTAACACTGTTATAGGCTTGGCCTTGTAAATTAACACTTTTAATTTTAAGCGCGATCTAGATTCTGCACTGCTTTTTGGAAGAACATGCGTATTAATAACATATGTATACATTGAAATTACTATGTATAACCTTAACGTATATAAGTTCGATATTAAAAGAGAAGGAAATATCAATTAAGGAATTTAAAATGAATTCCTTACAGCTAAAAGCATACCATATCATATCAACAGCAGAAATATTGTCAGCGTTTCTGTCTCTTCTAAAAACTTGAAAACTATTGTCAAACAATTCCAAGTCAGTTATGCCCTTGTACAGACATGTTTCTGTTAACACGATAATATCCTTAGATAAATTCTGACACGCCAAAAATATGTCGCGGGTTTGAGGAAGTACCTACTCCTCTTACATTTTTTTTTTATTTTAATTTGAACCAAGGATTCAGTCAAGTCTGCCTTGGTTCGAAATGGAGTGATAGATTAGTGTGAAGGAAGAGGCAATCACGCGAAACATGTTCTAAGAGTTGTGAAAAGCCGTAGAAACATGTGAATTTGCATATGAGGCAAGTATTAGCCTTTACCTCAGTACCAATTCAATTTATAAGGCAATTTCATCCTCAACCTTCTCTACCACCAACTACGACTTCAAGTCGTAAATATTGATGAGTTTTCAATTTCAGTTGATTAGAAATAGGAAAGGAATGCAGAAAGGATAAAGCATAGGGCCATGGTGTGGCCCGAATTCGAACTCGGGACCTCTGCGGTGGTTGTCAGGCACGCTAACTACTGCACAACCGAGGCCACCTCTAGATCTAAAGATTTGAAATTAAGCGTATAGGAATTTATTTTTTAATATGCACTCTGAATTGAAATAAGTCATAATCAAAAAAAAACTTCTGCTGCCTCCCATACAACAAAAATTATTGTCTTGATATTTTACTTTAACACTTTGAAATTAAAATGAGGAATGAGTTTGAAATTTGGAAAAATTGGATGAAAACTACGCCGTTACCCTCACAAACTGACGTCATCAATATAATAAATGCTTCGAATGGACTTAAACACGTCTGTACTTCGGCCGAACCGAAGATAATTACTTTCTAGTACTTTGAACTAGAAATTTGAATTTTCCAAAGCTTTTTTAACTGTCTCTCCAGCAGTGTCGCCAGATGAAATTACCACCAGAATTCTCTTTTTCTCACACTTAATTCCCACAAATTACCATACTCGCAAAATACCTCAAAATACCACAAAATACCTCAAATTACCACAAAATCCCTCAAATCTTCTTTTGAGGTATTTTGAGGTATTGTGGTATTTTGTGTTAATTTGAGGCAATTTATGGTTTTTTGAGGTATTTTGTGGTAGTTTGAGGTATTTGTTTTCCCACGCGTGGTAAATATCTCACATGTGGTATTTTTTTCCTACGCGAGAGATTTTTACCACAAAATACCATGGGAATTCCCTCATCCCACAATCGTTGAAAAATACCATAAGCACTATTTATCGTGCTTTTCTGGGAACATAGCTCTCCAGTACTACTAAAACATAGTGCTGATCATTAAGGATCTCTTCTCGATTTCGTTTTTGACTCTTTGCTTAATATTCATAATGCAATCGTTCGTTTCAGTGTCATTTATTTCTCTTGTTATCTTTGTCTTTTTGTTCTCCAAATAGTTTTGCTTGTGAACACACCAGTAATTTTCCTCTACGTGTCGAATTTAGCTGTCGACATTTTGGTGATGACAAATGTAGGCAATGTGACGACAATGTGTCGACAACGTCAACAATGAAAACATAGCCGCCGATATTGTCAGCAATTCGGTCGGATATGTTGTTATATGTAGTTGCACCACAGCTTTCCAATTTTGGTTTTAATTTTGATGGATAGGTGATATATTAATGACACGTCAATAATACCAATAGTCGAAATGATATTGTAGACAACTTAGATAAAAGTTTTGTTGGCACCACCCATCTGCTGAGAATAAACTAAACAGTAAATAGACAACGAAATTAACTTTTCGGTATTTCAATCGTTTTTGTTTACCTCATTTGAATGAGCAAAACAAGACAAAAAGGAACGGCTCTTTTTAGAGTGTTTTCGTTCTCAGTATATTATTAATAAATTTTTTTTATACATTTCAGCATTTACTTTCGTTATTTTTTACGTAATACTCTTCTTTTTTTTTCTTAGAAATTTCGAGGTAAGATAGAAAATCACTTCATCGATGTAGGATCCCTCACATATGGAGGTATATTTGGTCTTGGCGAAAAAATAGAGCATCGCGTCATCATGGCGCGCACAACTGTGCAGTGCCTTTTATTACCACGATTTTGGCTTTTCGAACGAGATCAAAACCCAGGCAACATATGGCAACGAAGACGTTTCTATCTGGATTCAACAATTCCGTCTAGACAAACGCTCTTCAAGGACTTCTTAGCAACTCGTAAATGGCAACAGTTCAAGAAGGACTTAATTCAGAGTAACCTAGATCCTATATCCACAAATAACTCTACAAAAGTTCAAGATATTCCCATTATATGTCGCATTGTAGAGTCACATGCTGATTAAAATTTTAAATAATATCTTAATAAAAATCACTTTTGCAGCTTAATTGTTGTCAGTTATTCAAACTACATCAATACAGGTGAACGACTTTGACCGACCGCATAGTTGACCTTGGTAATGACTTGTTGTGGGTTAACGACATTTACTCTGGTTATTTTTTGTCATGCATCGCTTTGCTCGATTATTGATCCTTCTTTTTGTTTTGTTCATCATTTCCACGAATACTTACCTCTACTTGTTGCCATACCACAGCTGTTTCATTGTTTTGAATTTCGTTCCCATAGAAACCACCTACTTGTTTGGTCATTGATGATGGTTACCATATCGCAATATGACAAAAACTTCCTCAGTATCGATTCATTCCACACTTCAAGAGCAACTTTATCTAACAGAGTGCTATACTATAATATTAAGAAAATTAAAAATATAAATATGACTGCTGCAGCTCCCAGAGTTCCAGAGGGTCTACGAGACCTTATGAAAGGTTTTACCAAAGAAGTACTTCGTGAAAAACCTCATAATATTTATGATTTTTCCTTAAATTATTTCGAAACATTGTTAGAAAAAAGTGACGATTACACCGTTAAGGACTATGAGCAGCCCATAAGTTTTGAAAAGATCTATCGCACCCGTGATTGCAATCGAGTTCCTGCTGCACTCGTTTTTAAAATAATTCCTGAAACACTAACGGAACTAATAAAAGAGTTTATCAAAGCTGTTCTCAGAGAAAATCCACAAAATATTTGTGAGTTTGGTGTGAAATACTTTAGGAGTCTTCACAAAACCACTGTGAAGAACGAAAACATGCAATACACTACCTATGACAACTTTTTCAAGAATAAGGAGCACCTTTCCTTGACGCCTTATGCCAAGTGTACATGTGGTCGATCATTTTTGTCAACCGGGGAAGCACCTCAACAACATTTAGGCAGTGAGATAAAAGGTTTCTCAAAAGAATCTTCTGCAGATAAGCCATGTTTAACCACCATTACCAGAGTTGAGAAGACGTCCGAAGTAAAGTCGGTTAATAAAGAGATTAACTCAAGTACCAAAAATACACCCATTGTAAATTCACAACGCGATGTAAAGGACGAAGTTTACTTAAATGCTATTTACGTCATACAGAGATTCTTCAGAAATTGGGTGAAGGCAAAACATACCAAAGCTAATAGTACATCAGGAGAATCCAATCCAGATAGTTTGAAAATGTCCCAAGAAGCAGCTGCAGTTATAATTCAAAGATCGCTTCGAAAACTTTTTGCAAAAAAGCTTCGGCAGAGCCTGAAACCTTATCCAGTCATACCAACCCTTACGAACATACAACATCAAGAAGAAAATAACGATAATGTCTCGGAAGCAGCATCATACACATCGGCTTCTACAGTTCGAATGTCAGCAGAATCGGCAGCAGAAACAATGGAAATGGAAAATTCAGAACATGAAACAATTGTTTCAGACGAACAAACCGTTTCTCAAACAATCATAGAGGTAGATGAACAACAAAATGAGAGGGCGGCAGAATTAGAATTAGACAGACAAACAGAAAATTCAATAAATTCACCAAAGGGCAGAGCAAAAGATATGACAGAGGTTGGTGAAGAAATTGACCTTAATTTGTCAACACGAGAGATTGAAACCGTCAATCAAGCAAACAATCAACCTGATAATGTTAATGACTCATTAATTGGCATGAAAGGCGGTAAGTTTACTCATTGCATCAAATTATTTCAAATTGCTACGTATAATTACTGAGGTGAGCTTACGAGAAACATCATTTTTTTTTTTTAGTTTGGATCGTTGTTTGTTATTAAAATTGGGACTGGGCGAAAGCTTTGAAGTGCGAGCCACTCGACTCGCATCGAGTCGATTCAATAAACTCGAAACTATACGGCTTTTCATGAAGTAGTGTAGAGTTTGTTTTATGAATAAAACGAAGAATTATTTTGATGTGTCTTAAATTGTTGGATTATTAAGTCCAAAGACACATGAAGTAGCTGTTTAATAATAAGCGTTTGCAACCCTAAACCTCTTGTTGATACACCCCTTATAATTATGAGTAATATAATTATGAGGAATTAATTAAATCTACTTCGAAAGTGCAATGAATTCAATTGGAAATCGAATCAATCGATTATTATTAATACAGTAATTAATAGATTAATTATTAATATAGTCAAAACTCCATAACTCGAATCACAGTTATCCATAAAAAAAGTTCGACTAAACGACTTGGAGTTATAGGAATTTTATCAAAACTAGCAGGTTAATTTAAAGACAAGTTTATTTAGTAAACTCCAAACCAAGTACAGGTTACAATGGTTCAACGTTACTTATTTTAACTAAGGACTGAAATAACCTTTCTAATAACTTGTTTTTTTTTTTTTTTGCTTCTAAGAGCTTTGATGTTCTTTTACGATTTTGTTGCTATAGTGACACTTTATATTTTGAACAGGTTGCTACAACAAAAATTTCTTTACAGAACTAAACCAAGCTGACTAGACCATGGTGTCGTCGGACGCTACTCCGACTCATCAGTAGTCTCAGTGGTTCTAGCAGTCCATTAACTTTGACAAGCTAATAAGCGCAATTTCAATAAATCAGAACGGAATTATAGAAGCGCTATACTTGTCAAAGCATGTTGCTTCATGAATTATTTGGCATTAAGCTCACAATATAATTCTTAAAAAAATATGTTTTTTAAGAATTATTAAGTAAATAAACTTATTAAAAATGCCACAATTTTATAACTCATGTAAACTGGTGCGAGCACGACCTACGAAAACATGATGTAATATTATATGTCTGCGCATATAATAAACATCTGCTTTCAAAAAACCTTCTTCACGTCTTCTATGGTTTAATACCAACAAAATGTTGGAACCTAGATTGATACGTGATAAAGAAGTAAACAAAAAGCGCAACAACAAAGTCTTTGCAGAATCAATGCAGTCAACTTTTTGAAATTTTGCGCCTAGCAAATGAGTAGAAAAACATTGCTTTGACAAAGTATAAAATAAATAAATAAATAACTGGCCATTTCAGCCCTTGAAAGGACCTTGACCTAGCTTCTTATGATCAATTGTGTTGTGCGTGTTATTAAGTTTGTACACAATTGACCGAGAAATGGACCTACATGCTTAACGCCGACTCCGAACGGCGATGAACGGAATGTTCTTATTCTCAAGAAGCTTTACATGGCATTTTGATTACTCTCTGAGATTTGCCATTGTCTGCAGAGAGGTGGCGGCCGTACAGAAAAATTATTTTAATTCAAATAACTTTCTGTCGCTGGCTGGGGTTCGAACCTGGGTCTCCAAGGTTCTTTGACATAGCGGCCACGCACTTTAACCAACTACGCCACGGACGCCACATTGACAAAGTATAGCGCTTCTATAATTCCGTTCTGTTTTATTGATATTGCGCTTATTAACTTGTCAAAGTTAGTGGACTGCTAGAACCACTGAGACTACTGATGAGTCGGAGTAGCGTCCGACGAAACCATGGTCTAGTCAGCTTGGTTTAGTTCTGCAAAGAACTTTTTGTCGTAGCAACCTGTTGCTTCATGAATTATTTGGCATTAAGCTCACAATATAATTATTAAAAAAATTTATGTTTTTTAAGAATTATTAAATAAATAAATTTATTCAGAATTTTAAAAATACTGCAGCCGCGCGGTGCTATATTCCCTAACTACGGTCGCACCTGTCACTCTTACGCGCTCATAAACGTATTAGGCTAAAGTCTATCTCCTTGCAAAAAATGTGTAAATAAACAGTGTTATTTATAAAATAAATGTTTCGCATATACCCAGCGGGAAAAAGCACTCCAAAAGGCCTTTTAGATTTAAAAGATTTAAAAAGTGGATGGTAGATTTTTTCTCCTTAAGAAAACCATTCAAAATCCTTATTTGTATGTACACATATACATCATTTTAAAAATCCAGTATTTTAAAAATTTTAAATTTTATTGAAATAAAAATAGAAGAACATACATAGGCATTGCATTTTATAATATTATTGAAGTTACATTTTAAGTTATCAATCATTTTTAATGAAACGTTGACTAGTGAAAAAAATAATTATATATTGTATTGCATTTTACATTCAGTTGAATACTACAGCTTTAAAGAAATATCAAAAATAAAAAATAAACAACAAAAACAATTCAAAAGCAAAATTTACAAAAAGTAAAAGTATGAAAGCTAATTTTGTTTTTCCCCAACTCACACGGTGATTGGCAATCAAACAATCTAATCCTTTTGTTGTTGCTTTCAATGTCTCTCTCAAAAGCTCTGAGAGCCGGAGCGGATGAACACAGATTGCAGCAATCTAAATTTGTTCATTTTGAGATTGCTGTACATGTCAGCAATCAGCAATCTGAATAGTGTTGCTAGGTTACGAAATAAAATTTTCAAAGAAATGCAAAATTATGACTGGCGTGTCGTGTGAGCTACCAACAATCAGCATGTGAAAGAGAGCAAGAAAAGTTCATTGATTGCCAATCAAGCAATCCCGGGTGAGTTGGCCATTTATGAACTTTCAAACCTTTCACTCAACCGTTTAAAATACTGAAATAATGCACTTTTTGTCCTTATTTCACAAATATCTTTCCTTGTAATGCACTTGCATCTGTTTCTTTCACTTCTGAACTAGCCGATGAGCAATAACAATGACACGCCGAAAAAATGCATTCACAATGATAAAATTCAAATAGTAAACAGAGCTCAGTAAATATTAAAGTGGAAAATAAAATTTGTGATAAGAACTGAAAAAAATTTTATGACTGAAATAAAAAAGTGGTAGATTTTAGCAAATTGCAAATAGTGGGTGGTAAAAGTGGTAGAAATTAAAAATGTCGAAAAAAGTGGTAGATCTACCACAATTGTGGTAAAGTGACAACACTGGTCAGCAGTTCGTTGCATTCTTTTTGATTTTGTCTACCTCAAAAAGAGAGCTGCAGAGAGGAAGAGAGAGAGAAGGAGAGAGATTTTTAATTTTATCGAAAATAAGGGTTAGATTCGCAACCATCGATACTGCTTCAAAAGGCCTTCCTTAGAAAGCTTTAGGTCAGCAGTTCGTTTTTGTTTTGAACAAATAAATGAAAAATCTGCATGTTTTTCTGAAATAATAACTACATCAATGTTTCCATTTTCAAGACAATTCAATTTTTAAAAGTGTTTTAATGAGTAAGTAAATAAATTATTAATAATATAAATTAAATATAAGTAAAGATAAAGCAAAAATAAATTACTTACTTAAGAAATTTCACTTGCAGAAAACACCTATTTTTAAAACTTGTTTACAAGTGCACTTGCATCAAACAACTGATTATTATTTGCATACCACGCGGTTTTTTCCTATGTTCGTTTTTTCTTTTGTTCGTTTTTTTCCGTTGTTCGGTTTTTTCGTGTGTCCGTTACTGAGCGCTCTGAAAAAAAGTGCTGACGTTTTGCTCCTGTAGGAAGCTGCTGACATGCCGGCCCGTTGGGTAGTCACATGCGATCAAAAAAATACTACCAAAAATTTTTTGTGCTGATTTCACGAATTCTGACCCAATTCGATTATTTTTTTAAAAAGGTAAAATAATTGATTATGAACGATTGTTTTCTGTTTGGCTCAGTAATCAAATGATTACGATCACAAATAATCAAAAAATAATAACGATTACTTGAGATTACGCAAAATAATCAAAAGTAATCATAAAAATAATCCAATTATATTTAGAGATTATTTTTGATTCATTTTTGAATTTTGAGAATATGTTAAATTTTATTGAAAAAACAAAAAAAAATATGTATTTAATTATAAAACAAAGATTGTCAAAAATCAATACAAAAATTTTGATAAAGTTAATAGAGTACCGTTGAAACATTTACGGGTTTATCGTCCATTTCATCGGGATTAGTTAAGCAAGCGATGACGGAAATATATTATATAAAAGACCATATATCTGTCTACTAATAGGCAATGTTATTTGAGATCACTGTATCGTATATTGTGTCTAAAATCAAATTAAAAAAAATAATTTAATTTGTTTCAACCCTTCCCATGCCTGGGATCAATTGAAACACATGCAAATAATACCAAATATAATAAATTAACAGGTTTTATTCATCGTTTAATAACATTCTACGACTCGTAATTGCACAGTTAAACATCACAAATATTTTTTTATCAATATTCAAGTTGTAACACATGGTCCAATAAGTCCCGAGACTAACTACTAGGTGGCACCTCTAACGAAATATCGATATAATATTTCGATAGTTCCAACCTTCAAATAATGTAAAACTTTCATGACAATATAACGTTTAGTTCAGAAGTTGCAGTGATTTAAGTGACGCTACTGTTGATATGTGTGTTGATTTATCACGGTTTTTTATGTGAAAAAATAGCGTCCAAGCTGAGCAATGGCTTCGAAAGTGTTATTCGGGCTCTGCTGCGTCAGCAACCGACGAAAGCGACCAAAAACCAAAGCGACCAAAAACACAACAGTCGGCTGGAAAGGTTATGGCATCTCTATTTTGGGATGCGCATGGAATTTTGTTCATCGACTATCTCGAAAATGGAAAAACAATCAACACCGATTATTATATAGCGTTGTTGGAGCGTTTGAAGGATGAAATCGTGAAAAATCGGCCCCATTTGAAAAAGAAAAAATTCTTTTTCACCAAGACAATGCACCGTGTCACAAATCGATGAAAACGATGGCGAAAATCCACGAATTGGGCTTCGAATTGCTTCTTCATCCACCGTATTCGCCAGATTTGGCCCCCAGCGACTACTGGCTCTTTGCTGACCTCAAAAAAATGCTTTCCGGCAAGAGATTTGGCTCCAATGAAGAGGTGGTGGCTAAAACTGAAGCGTATTTTGAGGCGAGCACAAATCGTTCTACAAAACCGGTATTGAAAAGTTAGAAAAGCGATGGAATGGATGTATTGCTTTTGAAGGAACCTATGTTGATGAATAAAGAAGAATATTTGCAAAAAAAGTCTTTTTATTACTTAGTCTCGGGACTTATTTATTTATATGTTTATTTACTATTATGTACTATTATGTGTTACCAGGTTAAATAATAAATTTTTATTAACATAATGATTTTCCTCCGATGTTTCGCAGACTTCTTTTTTGCTTCTTCAAGGCATCTGTGAAGATTTGTTTGTAAATGGTTTGACAGCGGTTTGACAATGGTTTGTCACGAAAATAAATTTCATACCCTCCCATTGCAAAAAGCTATCCACGCCACTGTCGTTAACCCTGGATATTTTATAAATGCGGGATATTATGTTGCATTTCTTAAGCCAAACAATAGTTATTTTATATAATTAAATTGAAATAATATCGAACCCCAATCGTCATTAAAATAAGCGACAATCTTGTCGAAGTTCACTCTTTAATAGCGAACTTATGCATTATAAACACGGCAGCAACATGCAATAATCCCATCTCTAGGATAAAATGCTACAAAGGAAGATCCGTTACAAAATTCAATTCAAATCAAAATTTCAAAAAAAACCCATATTTCCATTCACAAATTTACGCAAGTCCGATTTAATATGGGCTGTCATTTAAAGAATATTTTTTCTTCTAACTTCTAATAGGGAAATCCTGTGTTCCCTGGATTCCGGAATTCGAAATCCTCTCTTGTCGACATTTGCATCAAAATTTCCCACAAATGAAATAAAACATTATTATAATAATTTCATTTAAAATATTAATTTATTTTATTTTTTATCTCATTTTTATTTATAGAATCAAACCAGAATACATTGACCCATGAAAATATTGAAACAATGAATACAGAAATACAGTTAGAATCTTTGCAAATGGATCCAAAAATGGAAAAAAATACTTCATACCTCGAAGAAGGGTTTATTGATCCAAGACTTGTTAATACGAGTCAATCTACTCACTTTGATGACTCAAGCCAAGAGAACATATTTGCTAGTATGGCGTCAGATAAAATTGAAGATTTAGAATCAATTGAAAATAATGCTACCGTTAATGAAAACTGTAAAATTAACCAACAATTTGAAACCAATGAACCCATTTCAGAAGATGGTGAAACAGACGTTGGAAATTCTACAATGAAATCAGAAAGTCTTCTCATTGATAATAACTTGTTAATTGAGGAAAAAACAGATCAATCAAAGAATGAAGAAGACGTGCACAACATCAAAAAGAGACATATAGAAGATCAAAGCCTGTCTCTCCAAGAAGACATTCACAACGATGAGACAGATTCAGTAAACATTGAAAATCAAAAAGATACTGTTAAGTCAACAAGCACCGATGCTACTGAAGAGGCAAACATTTTCCTAAATGCTAACAATGTTTCAAGTAAGGAGGAACTTAAAGAAATAAAAATTCGCAACTCTGAAAGCTTAGCACAGCCTAAAACCGATAAAGAGGCTCTTGATGTTCCTACTATAAACAAAAGTGAAAACCAACCTACTACAGAAAACGTTTTGACCGATGTCGAAATTTTGCAAAAAGAAAATATCCCAACAGAAGCTGCCCAAGCAATAATGAACGCAGATACACTAGATGACTTATTGAATCAATCCTCTATGAAAGAAGCCATTAAAACAAAAATAGATTCTTTCAGCACAGAGAAGCAAGGTCCCGAACTAACTAAAAACTCACCCCAAATAAAGAATGAAGACCACAGCCTTACTCAACCTCCTGCTAAGGCGTCGCTTGAAGAACTCTCGCATCAGGTATCTCCGGAAGTTGAAGAAACTGATACAAATGGTGCTGTTGAAACTGAAAATAAGGATTCCGATACGACCAAAACTGAAATTACTATTGAATCAAATAAATCTAAATCACTGGATGAAGACTTGCAACAATCTGAATCTAAAATAATTATTGAACCAATAGAAATTCCGTCGTACGAGAAAACCCTAAGTCAAGTATCTCAGAAAGAAGAACAATATGAAAAAGTAAATAATGATGCTTTAGTAAAAGATAATCCGGCAGAAATCAACAATAACGAGCAAAGCTCTGTAGAAGATTCTGGTCAAAATGAAATTTCTATTGATTCAACTCAAGTCGAGTCAGCACATGAAAATCTCTTGCATGAGGTTTCTAATGAGGAAAACGTTACAGAAAAAAGAAATTTTTCGAGCACAGATAGACAATATTCAAATGGGGTCACCACTACAAACCAAATCAATCATAAAGATTCTAGCCAAACTCAAATCCCTACTGATTCGAACAAAGCGAAATCACTTGAAAAATTTTCACAATTATCGAGGGATGCAGAAGAAGCAGAAATAAATTGTGCTGTTGGAACTGAACTCGGTGGTGAACCAACAAAAGCGATACCGATAAATGAAATATTACACCAAGTATCTGAGGATGAACACAAAATCGAAAAAGTTGATGGGATGGTTTCTGCTGAAAACGAAAAGACAGAAATCAATACTGAAACCATGGAGTCAAGTAAACCAGCACCGCAGGATGAAATCATGCATAACGTTTCCCATGAAAATAACGGTAATGATGAAATAAATCTATTAAGTACTATTAAACAAGATTCTGTAACGGTTATAAATGCAGAACAAATCAGTGGAAATGGTCCAAATCAAACTGAAATCTCTATGGAATCAAATGTAGATAGACCACCAGAAGAACTTTTAGAGAAAGTTTCACAGGAAGTAAAAGAAACTGATGAAAACGATGCAGATGCAGCTGAAATTCCTGCTAAGCCATCCAATTCGAAATTATTAAATGAGCTCTTCCATCAGGTATCTAAGGAAGAAAGCAACAATGGAGAATTGGATACAACTGCTTCTCGGGACGATGACATGACGAAAATCAACAACACATACCAAACTTCTGAAGAAGATTCCAATCTTACCGATTTGACTCAAACATCAACACAGAATAAACTATTGCATGAGGTTTCTCAGGATGAAAACGGTTTTCATGAAAATTGTGCTCTTAGCACTAGTAAACAAGAGTCCACAGAGGACGAAAGGGCAAACCAAACAGAAATCCCTGCTGAGACCAATGAAGTTAATAAAATTACCATAACTGAGTCCAAAGAAACATCTTCCGAAAACGAAGTACATGAAAAATTAGAGTCATCTGCCCATATTGAAGATCATCTTCCAGAAATCAGTAACTTTGACCAAAACTCTGATAAAGAACCCTGTCAAGCAAAGACTATCATGGATACAAGTCAAACAGCATCATGGATACAAGAAAACGATACTGACAAAAAAGATAGTTTTGGCACTCTTAGCAAAGATTCCATAGAGGTCAAAAAGCCTAGTCAAATCGGTGACAACCATTTAAAACAAACTGAAATTCCTGCCGAATTTAGTGATGCAAAACCCGAAGGACAGCAATATGAAGACGTTGATGCGGCTCTTTCCAAAGAACATGATTCGACAGAAATCAACAATTTTGAACAAAACTCCGATCAGATTCAACTTTCTATGGAGTCAAGTAAATCAGCACTCGACGAAGAACTTTTGCATAAGGTTTCTCAGGAAGGAAAACAACACTCTACAGAGCACCAAAATATAGACCAAATCCACGAAAATGGTGGAAATCAAATCATTCTACCACTCGAAGTACTTTCACGTCCAGTTTCGGAGGAAATTGAAAAACCCGACACTATTGAAACTGAAAACCTTGCTGAGTCAACTAAGACAAAAACAGTCGAGGAGCTCGTGCACCAAGTATCTGACGAAAAAGATAACCCGGCAATCACTGATGTGACTACGATTGACGGACATGATCAGACAGAGATCAACAACAATAACCAAACCTCTAAAATTGATTCCGATAATAGTAGAATATCTGTTCAATTAAGCCAAATACAACCGCAGGAGGTTCTTTTGCATAAGAATTCTCTGGAAGATAGCGATACTAACAGAATAGTCTCCTTGAGTACTAACACAGATTCCATTAAGGTTAAAGACAAAGACTCTGAAATAGGAAGTAACCAATATGAAGTCATAACTCATTCAAGAGAGACCAAAGTGCCTAAAGACATTGATCAAATTTCTGATAAAGAGCAGATTACAACTGAAATCTCAGAGTCAGTTAATGATAGCTCGCTGGAAAAACAATTGGATCAAGTATTGCAAGGCGAACAAGATCCTGATAAAAATAAAGCTGTCGGAGTTGTTCAAAATGATTCAAGGAGTCTAGAACAAATCCATGAAAAAGCTCTTAATCGAACTCAAATCGCTGCTGAGTCAAATCAAACAACAGCTGTAGACGAAGTCTTGCAACAAGTACCTCAGGGTCAGGAGGAAAACATAGCTGTAGTCAATGATAAGGGTGATTTGACAGAAATCAACAACTTTGAAGACGATGTAAAAGAAAATGATAAAGAAGATTCACTCAATCACAATAACATCACATCTGAAGAGAGTATAATTGCCGAACTAGATAACTTAACAATAGCAAGAAGTGAAGTCATAAACGATCAGGATAACAGTCGTATCGAAAATGTTTTTGATCCCAATGAAATGCTCGCGAATGCTTATGAATCAGGGGAAACAGTTATCTTGAATAAAGAAATTGGGTTCGAAACTATTCAAAATGAGGTTCAACGCACGAAAAGATCAATTAATGATGTTCAAACAACATGCGAGTCAAGTGAAAAAGAAACTAAGAAAGAAGTTTTTGAGGAAGTTTCTAAGGAAACCGGAAATGAGTTGAACAACGAATATGCAAGACCAGAACAAAGTTATACAAATAGCTCAGAGTCTGAAATTTGTCATGATAAAGATTTAGGAGCAAATAAGGAAGACTTAAACCCAAATACTGGCAATAAAGACACTAATTTATTGAAATCAACGAATCAAGAAACTGACATAAGTAAGATAAGTCCAGGTATGTACAGAAAATAATATTTTAAACACTGATATTATTTTTTGATTAAGATACTTTGAAGCGAAATAATTGCAAAACTTAGGATAATTCAATTTATCCCTAATTTTGCATGCATAAGGAATTAGAAGGGGACTTCTACTTGCTAGGCAATAATGTGATATTACAGACTTTAAAATTTGGGAGAAGGACTCAGAATACTTAATTTTGGGCTTGACTTACATCTTCTAGATGGTCAATTTAGAGCGAAAGTTAAACTTTTTTATGTATTTTAATAAATTCAAAATTAAGGATAAACAACGAAGAATAAACACATCAAAATAACATACACCCTAATTCTCGTCCTTCCCTCAGTTCCATACCCTAAGAGAGATTTGATGCCATATTTATGACCAAATAGTGATTTGTATCATTTATAATATTTATTAAAAATGAAAAGAAAAAAATGCACTCTGATAAATTTACTTACTTACTTATCTGGCGCTTACAACCATCTATCAGTTTTGGTCTCATCCAAGAATTTTCACAAAACATTTCTGTTATGTGCTTGCTGGCGTCAGTTCAAAACACCAAGCGTCGTCAGTTTGTCCAAATCTTGGTCCTTCCAAAGGAGATGTGGGCGTCTCTTCTGCGTTAACCTACCCCATGGCAAATATTTTTTTTTTCGCTGGAGTCTTGTTTTTCATGCGCTCAATATGACCTAGCCAGTGGATCCGCTCAATTTTCAATTGCTTAACAATGTCCATTGACATAGATTGGACCGAAAATCTTACGAAGAATATTTTTCTCGAAATCTCCCAAAATCCTTTCATAGAACTACTCAGTCTATATTTGTGCTGCGTATAACAGCATGGGCATGATTACTGACAAAGAGAGCGTAAATTGTGTTCATCGAGAGAGGGCTCTGTTTCTCAATCGATTACGTAAACCAGAGTAACATCTGTTGAGAAGAATTATCCTTCGTTTAATCTCCATGCTTTTATCGATGGAGAAGTTTATGCTGGATCCCAGGTAGACAAAGTCCTAAACAACCTCTTAGGAGATGATATCCCCTCACTGCAAAACCCATTCGACTCGACTCTTCCGCTAATCTGACGAATGCTGCACTGACTTCGCGCGTATTATGGCCAATGGTATCAATATCATCAACATACGCCAGCAGCATAATAATCTTGTAAAATATCAGGGCACTACGGCGCGGATCAGCAGCTTGGATGATCTTCTCCATCATTAAATTAAAAAAGTCGCACGACAAGGAATCACCTTGTCTGAAACCTCGTTTGATATCGAATTAGGGGGGAGAGGTACGTACCAGTTTTAACTGTGCTGCTGGTATTGCTCAGAGTCATTCTGCAGGACGGATGAGCTTTGAAGGAATACCAAATTCAGACATGGTGGAATATATTTGATTCGTGATTCTGACAGGACCTTATATGCGTTATTAAGTGGCTTTTCCCACAATAGTTGGCGAAAATGGTGGGATTGTCTTTCTTGTAGATTGAGTTTAGGACACTGTAGTTCCAATCGCTTAGAATGCATTCTTCCAACTATATTCTGCTTAGAATCTCATGAGACTTCATTATAGTCGGTCAGCAGAACTTCAACGCCGTCGTATACAGTTGTGAGTTCCCAGATATCGTATCTTTTGGCAGGATTGTTGTCAACGTCGCCATTCAGAAGCCTAGAGAAGCATTCCCTTCACAACATGACTGTACTTTGGATATCTGTCACTAGATTTCCCTTTCCGTCCTTGTAGGATATTGAAACTTTTTATCCCTATCTTAAAGCAATCGACCTCTGATAAATCACAGATATCATGTGGAAAATCGAGAAATAATTAGAAAAAATGGATTTTTCGAAATAAAATCGTGAATATTTTTGAAAACATATGACATTTTTCTAATGTATGTTGGACACACAATACATGAACCCGCAATACATTGTTCACACAATGGGACATGGCCAAAAATCTTTCACGTATTTGTCACATCGAACGAAAGAACGTTTGACTCAGAAATATTTGGGCAAAAATTACATCTCACGCGCTTCCTTGATGATTGGGCATATTGAAGAAGACTTCTCGATGTCTTGGAATTATATGTAGGTGGATCTTCGCGAAGACCCTGGATGCCATTTATAACAACTATTGCGGTTTCTTCTCTTGGCAAAAGCTGACGTTTCAATTAACGGTCTATCAAGCGCCGTTCCACTTCAATTAAAAACAAACGACGCCGAAAATTCCTTTTCCAATAGTTGCTATAGGTATTCATATTTGTAAAGATAAGATATGCATTCAGAGTAGATATGTCGATCAAATTACAAAAAATGCGACTGGCCAAAAATTGTTTTTTTTTTTTTGTTTTGTTTGATTTTTTGTCAAAAGCAACGATGAGCAACATTTTGTGTTTGTTTTGTTTTTTTTTAAGCATTGGCCCGCACTTAAAATTTCTTGGGCCCCACTGATATAGATAGATAATTTAGGGCTTCTTCTATTGGTCGTGCATAATACTGATGGAAGTGACGCACGAAGGTCATGATCAAACTCAAATTAAGAATAATATATCGTCGTTGCGCATACAAAAAAGGCTATGTGAAAAATTTCGATTTTTTTTTTATTTTACCATTTAATAGCCATTTGTATGCCCCATCTATTCACCAAATGGTTTCTTGATATTCTTATTGGTTCAGAAGTAAACAAATGTGAAAGTTAGCCAGCTATGTGAAAATAGTATTGAAATTGTTAAAAAACAAAAATGTTTTTTTCGTCTCCTGAAAAATTGATCAAAAACACATAACCTTTTTTGTATGCGCAACGACGATATATAGATGCTAGGGGATACTGTTGATCAATAGATGGGGGAAGTTCCTGTAGATTTTAAGAATCGTCCTTTGGTTTTCTTCAATGAAACTTTGAATTGACGATATGTAAAAAAGTTGTAAGTTGCGGCCTCGGTACTCGATTAAATAGCGTTTTTGACTGCCAACCCAGGTGCCTGGTTCGAATCCCGGCCAGGATATAGTCTTACGCTTTTACCTTTCTGCATTTCTTTTCTCATTTCTAGTAGACTGAAATTGAAAACTCCTCAATATTTACAAACTAAAATTTCACCCCGGCCTTTTTACTAAAAAAACTTGCTTCAGATTCTTATTCACACGTTTCAACAGTTCCCACTTGCTGCACGTGTTACAAAATAACCAAACAAATTCGATTACGTCCCACACTTATGATCCACGATGTAGCCTTAATAATAAAATTACAATTTTGTAGCTGTTTCCGCATCGCGAAAAATCTAAAGTTTGATGCCGATGCGGAATACAGCTCGACCTATATTATCGTTTCCCCATAATTCCCCCCATATTCTATAAACAAACGATACTCGCCGGCCATCAATTATAAACCGTAGTAAGCATGCATAGCAAGAATATCAACACACTTCCAATGGCTGTCAAAATGCAAGAATATCATACGCTGTCAAAATGATACAAGTGATACTCTATTAAAATTTTTTATGTCTGCAGCACTATGTTTCACCTCGAGTGAAACCTTCATGTACCGCTATACATGTAATTTTGTCGGAAAACAATTACTTTTAATTAAGGAAATCTGTTTCAAAATGAATTTGTGAATTTCAAATTGATACAAAATAAATGAAAAGTGTGGGAATGAGACTGAATAAGTTATGGATTTCAGGTGTCACAGCTATTCAGTCTAATCTCTCTTGGTTCGAAATGGAGGAAAAGATTATTGGGAAGGAAACGGCAATCATGTAAAACATCTATAGCGACGGAAAGCCAGAGAAACATGAGAATTTAAAGTGTTTTACCACAAACTTCTCTACCCCCAACCAGCTTTTAAGTGGTAAATATTGATGAATTTTTAATTTCATTTGATTAGAAACAAGAAGAAAAAAATGCAGAATGGTTAAAGCGTACAGCCAGAGCCTGGCCGTAATTCAAATCCAGGATGGCAGTCAAGCACGGTATCTACTCGACTACCGAAGTTGCTGTTAAAAATTCCCTTGTATGAAATAAAGTCAAAGCAAAATTTAAAAATGTATTCAAACAAGTAAAATTAATCTAATCTATACAGTGAAAATACACAACACAAGACTATTAAAAATTGAGGGATAAAACAAGACTACTTAAAAAACTTAACAGATCTGCAAACTCAGTACTAAAGAAACTATTATTATCTTCTATATCAAACTAACTAGCTGAGAGGCTTCTAGCTCCTCTATTTTCATTAATATATATTCAAGAGTAATGTCCGTGAGACCACTGATGACATACATATGCCTTACATAGTAAACAGTGAACAGAGCTAGTTGGCTGTGAATAAGCCCACTGATAAAAATTTTCGGTGTTCTGAATGTATTCTATGACACATCCAATTACTTTCGAATTATTTCTCAGTGATCCTGCTGATATGCTTATAGCATGTTTCCACGGCACCCTGAACAAAGTAATTCGGCTCTCATCCGTAATTCGAGGCTGAATTATGTTCCGAATTAACTAATTCGCCATACAACATTTGACAAGCTGAATTACCTCATTCGAAGTTGATTCAGTTTGAATTAACATCCGAATCAAGTAGAAATCGGTTTTATCTCTAATTTTTATCGAAAATTAATCGAAAACAGCAATGGAAGAAAGACAAACAAAACAAAAAGTCAAAGACCGCTGTCAAAGTGAGTATTGCGTTCAGCTCTACATAGTTTCAGCTGTCAAACGGAATTAAGATTTCTTCGTGGGAACAGGCTATTTCACATTCTTAATTCGCAAGCCAAAATACTTGATTCAGAGTGCCGTGGAAACATGCTATTAACTTTATACGAAATATGACACTGTTAATTTTACGATTTTATTTGCACTGCGTAAATAGATTTCTTTCTTTGCATGGTATACAGCAAACCTACTCCAATACCCGCTTACTTCGTGAGGTACATGTCATTATTGTCTTAGCAGCCATGTCTGAAGAAATACCATAGACAATTGTAGTAGGTGTTGGAATCCTTGCGGCTATATTTTATTTAAGAGATAGTCGGTTACTTCGGTTAGTCGGTTTTGGCTGCCTCTATTTTGTGGGTAATTTTATTTGTTTCAATTGTCGCCTTTTTTCCTTCATTATTTTATCAAAAACATTTCAATATACGCCCAATTTTCGATAAATGAGAACTTAGAAGTGGCCAAACAAAATAACATGGAACAACCCGTTAATAAAGCAAAAGGGATTTGAGCTTGTATTGATTGACAACTTCAATCACAATCAACTTCCGATAAAGTTCGGGAGTATGGTTAACATTTCCTCTAGTTCCTAATATGAATTCCGGAAATGGGGAGGCTTGTACTTATACATTATATGTGTATAAACTTCTTAAGCTAACTTTTATATAACATCTTATATTACAGATAGTCAAAAACTAGGCCCTGAAGGTACGGATGGTATTCTACACACTAGTGCAGGGTTGGTTGAAACAACTTCCACAAAAGATGTTGACACTGCACATGTAAATCTTGGTAATATTTAATAAAAATCTTATAATCTAAAACAAATTTCCACTTTTTGTAAGCAGGATACTAGTACTGCATCAACGAATTCACCAATAATTGGCACAAAAAATCCATTCAAAAATATAAACCGGATTGATATTAGCGAGAATAGCAAGAGTATAAATCCCGAATTAAACAATAACGTAGAAATTTTTAGTAACTTTACAAGCACATCCGAATTAGCTACAGTAGAAGAACATGAGCCGCCAATTTCTGATACGAACTTAAATACCTCTCATGGACCAAATGATGCAGAACTTCATTTGTCCAAAATGGCGGGTAGTTTGAAAAGCTTAAATGTCCATATCACCACTCCAGACGAAGAAATTAAAATTCTTGATATGAAAACAATAGTTTCAGAAGTTGATTCAAAAGTTTTTGATATGAAAAGACCAAATGATACAGAACTTCATCCATCTGAAATGGTCGGTAGTTTGAAAATCTTAAATGACCATATCACCACTCCAGAGAAAGAACTTAAAATTCTTGATATGAAAAATGAGGCGGGTGATAACTCCAAAGATTTGGATTGTGAGCTATTGGAACAAGATCACACAAAATTAAAGCCACGCCCTGAAAATGAGCGCACCGCAACTTATATGTATGGATTTCATAAGGCTCGGCAAATATCAAGTCAAGCGTCGAAGAGCTTACGAAAAACTCCCACTCCAAATAATATAACTCTTCTTGGAAATCATACTGAGTCATTGAAGTCCCCTAGACATGCAAATCAACAGCCAGCTAGCATTGAGTGTAATATTAAAACAGAAAACAAAGAAGAAATTAAATTGGATCCAGAAGAAAGTACCATTACTTCCTTAGGTAGTGAAACGACATCGTCTAAAACGACAAATACCAACAACTTTTCCAATTCGAATGAGCCTAATGGTACAAAGTCGGAAAAGCTGGAACTTTATTCAGATTTAGACTCTAACAACAATGATGTGATGAATAAAATTGACTTGGAAACACCCACAAAAATGTTTTCTGCTGTTAATATATTCGATAATGCTGAAAAAGTTCAAAATACAACAGTTGAGGCCTGTTGCAAGACCTCTAACATACTACCAGATCCAGATCTAAATACAGAAGATCTGAATATAGACCTATCACAATCTTTTGCTAATGATCCCCGCCATGACTGTGATAGTGAACACAGCAGAACATCATCATCCGGTGTTTTAAAGACTATTATAGAACTTAATGAATCTGAAACTCCTCGCAAAAGTGAATCCGAAAATACTTCTAATGAACAAACTACAACAACTAAGGAAGATGAATCGCAAATGAAAAAGCATGAAATGATTGACGTTTTGAATGAACCTTATGATCCATTGGAGTTTGGTTCGGGTTCTGATAATGACAGTGAATTCACAAATAGCTGGACTTGTTCCAAAGAAACAGATGAGAATGTTTTATCTGATGAATTCTTCAACGAAATTTACAACGAAATTGAGCCGCTACATGTAAATAAATCAAAAATTGTTGAAGCTGGCAGTACTCTGCAAGGAGGTATTTATGAAATGAACCCATACGATAATACATCAATTTACTCCACAAATGAAACATTATCGGCGAAAATAAATTCTAATGTAGAACATGAAAGCCGTGGAAAAAACGATCTAAATAAAGAAATTGTCGCCTCCAACATTAGTATCCATGAAGAGGCATTGCCAAAAACATCAGAGATTGTAGATACCAGAAACGACTTAAGTACAAAATATATAACAGCTGAAATAGAGTCTTTTGCTCAAAGCAAAACTTCTGAGTCGAATATTAAATTAGACTCACCCAATCAGAGCAAACCAGCACCTGTTCACGAATCTCCATGTAAAGAAAATTGTACTAATGTTGAAACTGTGCAGTCTCCAATATTAAATACTATATTTAATAACGAACAAAGTGGTACTGTTGAGAATTCCGTGGAAAAACTTAAGATATATGAAAAAACGCAGAAAAATATTCTCATAAACGAACCTAGCCCAGAAATAAAATCACTACATGATTCCAGTGAAAATTTCTGCTTAGAAACCGTTACTAGCGAATCCGAGCAGCATTCGGAGACTTTGGAAAATGTTTCAAATGTTTCTAAGAATCAATCAATAAATGAAACTAACAGAGCATCAAAAGATGCAACTCTGTCTCAAGAAGAAATCGAGGATCTTATTGCTCCTTCCCAAAAGGCAAATGAGCAACCATTAGTGGCAAGAGTTAAAACTCCAAATGAAATATCAAAAAGTGAATTTAATCAAAATAAAGTTGATTTTAAAACGGAAGTTATCAATCCATCATTTGTAAAAAAGTACAGTTCTGACGATCAAATAGACTCGAAGACGAATTTGGTTTTTCTTAATATGAACAAAAAGGACGAATTTGAAACCGCTTCTCTATTAGACAAATCCGCAATAATTATACAAACTGCTTACAGAAAGTACAAGTCGAAAAAAATGTCGAATGATTTATCAAACGTTCAGAATACCGCCGCAAAAGTTATACAAAATTTATTTAGAAATTATCATGCAAAAAAAACCAACTCCCACTTCATAAAGGTACCTAATGTAAGCAATGTTGAAGAATTGACAAATATCGAAGAAAGCCCACTTACATATGTTGAAATCATATCGCAAGGTAATCCTACCGCAGCCAAAGATTCGAGCATCGCAAATGAGCGAACCTACGATGTCAAAGATGAAATACATAGTTCAACAAAGGAAGAGTTCCCTGAGAGCAGCTTAGGCCACATTAAAGAGCAAAAAATTGAATGGTTTGTCGGTGATGAGCCGATTGTGCGAAGTATTCCAGACACCGCAACATCTCTTAATATAATTTGTGATTCCAACGTATTGAAGCAAGTAGTTATAGATGATTCACTTGTAGACGTAGCTTTGCAACACAGTAATCTGAACAGCCCAACTGCTTCCTCTGAACCTGCAACTTCTCCTAGTATCAATTCCATAGAAACTGTAAAAGTAAATAGTACTAGTAGTTTGTTAGAACCCGATTCCATTTCACTTTCAACCAATTCCAAATTAACACATTCTGACGGAACAGTTTCAGCAGAAGAAATTAACGCGGAATATATTTCATTGAAAGCAGAGGAACTAGGTGGCAACGAAACTACAGCAAATCCACCATATGGAGATGACGTTTTAAGTTCGAGTAACGAGAAAATTGACGAAGATACAAACAAAAGTAAGTTATTAAAAAACTTTCACTAATTCGTAAACGTGTTCTAATTCATACTCGAAATTCTACCTTCATAGTTATCCTTGTACATATACTTATACTTATACTTATACTTATACTTATACTTATACTTATACTTGTACTTGTACTTGTATGTACTTGTACTTCTACTTATACTTGTACTTGTACTTGTACTTGTACTTGTACTTGTACTTGTCCTTATACTTATACTTATACTTAGACTTGTACTTGGACTTCTACTTGTACTTGTACTTGTACTTGGACTTGTACTTGTACTTGTACTTGAACTTGTACTTGTACTTGTACTTGTACTTATGCTTGTACTTGTACTTGTATTTGTACTTATACTTATACTTAAACTTATACATATATTTATACTTATACTTATACTTATACTTATACTTATACTTATACTTATACTTATACTTATACTCATACTTATACTTATACTTATACTTACACTTATACTTATACTTATACTTATACTTATACTTATACTTATACTTATACTTATACTTATACTTATACTTATACTTATACTTATACTTATACTTATACTTATACTTATACTTATACTTATACTTATACTTATAATTATACTTATACTTATACTTATACTTATACTTATACTTATACTTATACTTATACTTATACTTATACTTATACTTATACTTATACTTATACTTATACTTATACTTATACTTATACTTATACTTATACTTATACTTATACTTATACTTATACTTATACTTATACTTATACTTATACTTATACTTATACTTATACTTATGCTTATACTTAAACTTATAATTATACTTATACTTTTACTAATACATACTTATACATATACTTATTCTTTAAATTATTCTTTTATACATGCTCATACTGTAACTTAAACTTTTACTCATTCTTATACTCATACTTTTCAACAATATGAAGAGGATCATTTACAACAAGATGTTAGCACAACCAAAGTTATATCCCCTAAAAACCTCGAAAATGACTTTGAGAAAGACGCAACTGTTATAAAAACATGCGAAGGCGAAACTCCACTAAGAGATATAAAATATAATGAAAAGAATCAAGTAACAACGCCGCGATCAAAATTGTTGAGTCCAACTGATGAAAACAATGAGGTGTGTAAAGAATTCGAGGAAAATCAAAACCATGAAGGAACTTCTCGAGGAGTGTCGACTATCAATTCTGAAGACAAGAAACCTGAATGTGAAATCAACGCATCTTCCGAGGCCTTGCGACTAGCCAATGAGTTTTTTAATTCAAAAACTTCCGAACATAGCAACATGACAAATCCTCTAACTCAGTTCCTCGATTTGGAGAGAAAATATTGGGAATCAAATATACCCTACATAAACCCTAAAAAATGTGTTTCACTCAAAGACGTAGAAAAAGAAGCTTCCTTCCTTGAAACAAATAATAATGTTATTACGCCATCGGATAAATCCAATGCAAGTGATAAGGATGCAGTAGATTCTCTGGAAGCAAGCACTGAAAAGCTTCGTAAAGCTGACGCAATCATAGAGAAGATGCAGCAGAAATACGCTGCAGAGAGCAGAGTTAACTCAGTTGATGAACGTCATTCGGTAGAGGGAAATTTTGAAGAACCAATTATTAAGACAATGAAGGAATTACAAGATACTCTCGCCACCGCAGCGGATGAGGACGAAAATGTAGTCATGAAACCTTTTCAACGCGAAGTTACGCGTGAAAGTTCAGAACAAAGCGATTCAGTCATATTTGGCTCAGAAGACGACTCTAAGAATGCAAAAGAAACAGAACTTGTTAAGGCTTCCTTAAAACGTCTTTACACAATTCCAGGCAATGATGCTAATGTTCTGTTTAAAACGGTGACCATCGATAAAACAATTAAGTATATTGAACCTCCAGAAAGCGAAACGACAGGAACTAGTGATAGCAACAGCTTCTGCCTCGATGAAGATACATCCGAGAACATTCGGCAGAAGATGATGGCGTATTCGTTATCTGAAGCAGATTCCGATTTTTTGGGAGCAGAATCAAGAGATGATTCCGGAAGCATGGACAAGTCAAGTACTAGTCGTGATGACTTTAATATAACAACAGCTCTGGAAGATTTAGAAGGCACATCAACGGAAACTGAATCGACAATTGTCTCAGCTGCAACTAAAATTCAAGCTGGAGCTAGAGGTTTTTTGACAAGAAGACGTCTAAGGCGTGCCAGTGTTGGCACCAAAACCTCGCTTCCAGAAAACAACAAAGCTTCATTCGGAAATGAGGCTATTGATGAATCTTTAGAGAGACTGATCGAAGAGGAGGCGGCAAAGAAAATACAATCAGCTTATAAGAAACATTATCGACAAGGTAAGAATTCATTGAATGCAAAAAATGGTCACGAAGGTATGGCCGCTTCTGAAGTATCCGAGGGCTCTGTTTGTAAGGAAGACGAAATTAATACATTTTCGAGTTTCGAGAGTGCCTTAGCTGCACGTCGTCATACCCTTCAACGGGGAGATGCAATGCATAATGATTCAGCACCCGACGAGGAGAATATTTTGTCTCCGGACTCAGACAGGACATCTAAATCTATTGCAGTGGCAACAAAGCAGAAAACTACAATTAGTAAAGGTAAGATGGATATGAAATTGAAATATTTTGCCTTGTATATTAGGGTGGATCACTAAAAAAAGCTTGCAAAGTCCGTCCCTCATTTGAAAGCTTATATTGAGAGGATTTTTGTACAATTAAAATTTTTTTTAGGACCTAAAATAGTTGTTACAAATGTGAAGTTGCGAATCTGAAAAATTACTTTTTTCTTTTACCATTGTATATTATTGCTTAAATGGAGCTATATGCTGAGGCAAGTCATAAAGTAAAACTATTAAATATTGTATCCAGAACAATAATGATGGCCGAATTGCTGTCGAGTAAAAAAGGGTTTTTTTCGATCTCCTGAAAAGGAATGATTATCAGATTCGCAAATGGTATTTTTTGTATAATTTAAACAGTTTGTAACCGATCGTAAAAACAGTATGACTAGGTCTCAATGACGACAACAATTCGCTCAAATAATTTTCTTACCTCAGATTCTATTTTCAATTTTTCGCCTTATTTCCTTATTTTCTCTTAAATTAGATTTTTAAGAAAATAAAAGTACATAAAAATCATCAAGCTTTTGTGAAGAAACTATTTAATTTCATTGGTAAGGAATCAAAATCTTGGTCATGTTTGTCTTCAGTTTTGTTTGTTAGTCCTTGGTTCATCTTCGTTTGGCTTCGTTTTTTATACCAGATTTGTTCACAATCTGTCCAGTCGGTCATGCATTATTATTTTATTACTTTAAGAGCCCTCTATCGGAAGTTTTTAGAAATTTCTGATAGCCTATCTTCTATTCCTGGATCAAGAGAATATTCATTGATCAAAAGCATCGTGAATTATCGACAAAAAACAACACTTTTATCATGCTCCAACCTCCAAATTTACCAGACATGGCTCCGTGTGACTTCTTACTGTTCCCAAAAACAAAAAGAACCTTGGAAGGCCGCCATTTTGCAAGCATATACGAGATTAAAAGTGAATCGCTGAAAAACTATACAAAAATCTATTTACCCCCTTAGACGATCTCATAGGATTTTAAGTACAATGGATTCTGAGTCTATAGATGGTTCTTCAAACATCTGCATACTAAGATTGCGTCGACATTACAGGTTGAATAAAAGCTGCGTCCTGCAACAGAATACGTGATTTAGTTGCAGAAGACCGTAATGCTTCAGCGAAAATGATGAAAGATGCCTTAAACACCAGCAAAGGAACTATTGGAATAATTCTTCACGAGGAGTTGAAGAATCCACACACATTCAACGATTCGTCAATTTTTTGCTCGAAATCAAGTTTGTGAGTTAAATCATCCGCGGTATTCACCGTATTTGGCAAAGTGCGACTTCTCTCTGTTCCCGAAATTTTCAATGAAGTTGAATGAATGCATTTTTAACGACGTTAAATGATCATCCAGCAGGTGTTCCCATTTTTTTGATAAAATAAAAAGCTTCCTTTTATGCTTTTTCAAAGGGACTCCCCCTAATATAGGATA
Organism: Pherbina coryleti; assembly: GCA_943735915.1. Classification (NCBI taxonomy): domain Eukaryota; kingdom Metazoa; phylum Arthropoda; class Insecta; order Diptera; family Sciomyzidae; genus Pherbina; species Pherbina coryleti. The sequence goes on from OX030949.1 coordinate 104,245,175, forward strand.
TCATAAAAGGGAATTGCAAACATTTTTTTCTTTCAGAAATTATGATCAAATTATGATCAATAAAACACAAAATGGTCAAGGTAAAACATAAGGTAAACATTAAGGGAACATAAGTGTTAAAGACCCGAAAGACGAGCATATTCAATTTATCTTCAAGAGACTGACAAAACCAACAATCATGCCAACAAATCTGAGACTACAATCAAACAACGATGAATTATCAACAGGCTTGTAATCATGATACGAAACAAAGAATCACATGAGGCACGAGAAATAACAGTATAAAAAAGGAATTCGTGATCAAAAATAAATGATATTTGATCAAAGAGTAAAAGTTAAGATACATCACCCGTCAAACATTTTGTTACCATCACATGTTACTGGGCGTTTAACGCACATTTACCACAATTGTGACCTAATTGCTACCATTTGTTACTCTGTGACCAAATTGTTTATAAACGGTAAACTTCCGGTAAGGTTTTGGACACATTTTTTGAAAATGTTTGACGGATCATACAATACTAAAACATCAAGTAGACTAGGAGATTCATTAGGAGCAAAACGGGTCGGAATCTATGAATTTATAACTGTCATCCCGGCAGCAATAACCTTATCATGAAAATTGTCCGAAACACTGTCCTTTGAGAGCAAGTTAGCATTAAAGTCACCGCTGCACAGTGCGCTTTTTTCGATTTTAGGATGACATTTGCATTATCTCAAAAACTTTAATAGCTAGAGTCATGAAATTTTGTACCAATGATTTTTAGCCAAAAGTAACTGCAACGCCTACCTCCCATACAAACCTCATTTTTCCATAAGAAAAAACCGTATAAAGTGGCTTATTTGTTTTTTAAAGAATAAATTAAGTTTATTTAACTACACTTAAACGTTATGCCAAATATTATTTGGATCGGTTAACTTTTAATTGTATCTCCCATACGACTATATGGGAACTAAGCTGATGCTGATGAAAAAAAAAAAACAAAAATTATTAAGCAACATTTTCAATAAGATCACAATTTGTTTAAAGCTATGAATTAAACTTTATTTTTCTCTTAAATTAGGAGTACAAATTGTCTTGCAAATCAGTGCTTTTTAAGTAAAACTAGCTTTTCCCGGCGCGCGTTGCTGCACCCTGCAACTATATGGGAACATAATAGGTGTATTCAAAACTTTTCTTAGATTCATAGTTTAACACCACTGTTATTTTCCACTGCCCGTTACAGTTTCCCAGTAGCAGGAGATCACCAAATAGTAACTCCATTTTGAGTTTGTAAGTAAGTATTGCTACTTTTACTTTCAAAGCTATTCGATAATACAAATTTTAACTGTATGGGCGGAGCCACACCCTCTTATATAATGCTCATCCCAGTTTTCTAGTAGATGGACATTACCCTGTTTTAGTACAGTTGCCGACAGTAAGCATACAGACTAAATTACCAAAATGTAGCCCAATCGACGAAAACCGTAGGAATTATAGCATTTTTATAGATTTGTGGGCGGTAAAAGGGGGTGTGACAGAAATTTAAACCATCTCGTACTTGAAAAAAATGTACTGCCAAAATTTCAGCTCTATCGGCTAAGTAATTTAGAAGTTTCCAGCCATCACACAGACAGCGTTTTGCTTTTTGTATATATATTTTGGATAAACGTTATTGGCTATAACTTTTGATTGGCAAGAGATACTTAGATACATTTTTCCATTAAATTAAGTTTTTAGCTTGTATATTTTTTCAAAATTATAAAAACATAATATTGGAAACAAAAAATTTTGTTCGAAAAATTCTAGGGGTACCCTTGCTTTTTGAATCACAAAAATGGTTTTTAATTTTTGCGTAAAATTTACATAATTTTTGCTTATAAATGTTATAACTTTTAAATAGAGTTAAAAATTTTCGAATTTGAATTTAAATTATTTTTACAACAAAACCAAACTTTGAGCGTTTTTGTGAGGAAAACTCTAAAATTTCAGACCTTTTTTAAAAAAAATATTTAAAATATATATACTTAACTAACGGTATTTTTGCAATTAGGTTTTCATAGTACTTTGCTGAAGCTTTAAAACAAAAAAAAATTTAACAAAATGTATACAAAAGCAGCGGAGATATTTGACTCGAAAGTCGCAAAATTAAATTTCTGATTGTTTTTTTCGTAATTTTGTTTAACGATGTTGCATTAAATATATCGTTGTAGTAAAATTTTTCATAGTTTTCAAGATATGTTCATGTTTTTGATATCAAAATAACGGAAATTTTTTTAATTTTACTAAATTTAAGAAATATTTTATATTTTGTAAATATTTGCACATGTAACCTAAGAAAACAACTAAAAATATGCGATTTTGTAAAAAATTTGTACTACAGCACCATCTGGTGTTCAAGGTGGGTCAAAGAAGATAGTGCTAAAAAACTCACCGTACCTGAAAACTACTATATACCCATTTTTATTCTAATCGCATGAGCGGTTTGGGAGTTTTAGGTGGTTTTGTAAAAAATTTGTACTATAGTGCCCTCTGGTGTTCAAGATAGGTCAAAAACGATAGCAGCAGAACACTCAACGGGCCCTTTGCTGTCCTTTGTAAATTCTAAGCAATGGCAGGTGCCTTGCGAGTATGAGAATCGCATAGAAGGCCCTTGATAAAAATAAAACATTTTGAAATTTTGATTTTTTTACACTTTTTTCGATTTTTTTTTCTTTTTTTTTTTTTAAAACCCGAACTGAAAAAATACCTTTCCAACAAAGTATAAATCATCAAAATCGGTTCGGCCGATCTCGAGTAATGGGATTACATCGCATTCGGTCACTTTCTTTTATATATATACATAGATATGATTTTGTAAGCTTTTTTTCAAATGAACAATTTTTTCTTCCCCGCAAGTGCACGTATCGTTTTTTTGCGAAAATGTTAGATGAAAGTACTATATTTTATGATAATTATAGCCTTCGAGTTATATTTATTAGATATTTTCTATTGAACTTGAGCTAAATTCAAACTCCTACAAGAATTTGTAGGCACACTTCTAAAATTTTTATAATTTTTTTTAGTAAATATTTTCTTTAACAAACAAAAAAAATTATATCAGAATATACCTTTTGCTTAAAAATATAAATATTTTAAGTTGTCCTTCATTTTTGCTTTGAATAGGCTAATTTCTTGGAAAGAGTTTCAACTTTCACGCATTTTTTTAAAAAAAGTTATTAGACTATGAAGTTTTTGGTATCATTTTCATAATGTTGAATTAATTATCTGCCGAAACAGTTTTTTGTTTTATGAAATTAAAAAAAAAAAAATACGTTTGTTATCCTAAAATCGAAAAAAGCGCACTGTGCGCTGGTGTAAATGTCAATATCAGCAACATGTTTGCATAATTCACATAAAAGGGGTTTCACACTGAAACACCTGTTAGGATTATATACACAAGACACTAAATAAATTCGACACCCGTCCCGCAGGATTTACTACCGAGTTGCAAATTAAGATAAGATTTACAATACACGGCATCTACACCGTGTATGTAGATCTAAGATCTCTAGATTAATCTATTATTTAAGTCGATATATTAAACCCTAAAACACATCGGATTATGAAACTTTATCTTAAGTAAAGTCGGGTATACTAGTATTATTATAAAGCAAAATATTTTAGGCATCATTAATTCTGATGGTTTTGTGGCGGCCGTGGCGCAGTGAGTAGAGTGCGTGACCCATACGTCAGAGAACCCCGGTTTAATATCCATCTGACACAGAAAGTTTTTTCGGTCGTCACCTCTCTGCAGACAATGTTTAACCTCAAAGAGAAAATATGCTATGTCATATAAATAATGCCATGTAAAGCTTCTTGAGAACATGCACATTAGCCGTTCGGAGTCGGCATGTAACTAGTAGGTCAAGTTCTCTATCAATTGTGTACAAACATTTAGTAACACGCACAACACATTTGGTCATAAGAAGTTCTGTGAAAGTCCTGTCAAGGGCTAAAATGGCCAGTTTATTATTATAAATAATGCTGCTGATTCATCTGTATTAAAATTATTGGAGGCCACCAATTTTCATAATTTCGAGGAACAAGTGCAGAGCACATTTTGAGAACTGAGGTTTTTAGGACACCGAGTATATTTTGTTATATAGAACAAATATTGGAAAATTCACAATTTGTTTATTGTAAGAAGTTACCTAAAAAGGGTCTTATTTATTCGAAAATAAATACAATATTTCGATGATAGACAATATTTCATCCGCTGAAATCATATAACACGATATAAATAATATTTTAGCAAAATCAAGATCTTACCCATTTCCTTATTGCTTTCTTTTTACATGGGTCAATTTAGCTTCTTGTTAACTTTAGAAGCGCAATTATCTCGAAAATTGTCACATTTTTATGATTAAAGCATTTCCCTATTCAAAGTGTTGTTCTCTCATCGTTAATTTTATTGTTTTTGTTCGCCGAAATTAATTTAAAATTATTATTTTTCCTCGTAAAACATGTCGTTTATATCTGATTTTATTTTTCAGAGACATCCGGTGAAGCAGCCACTGACAGTGAGAAGAAAATCAACAACCAGCTTAAGTGGATTGCGCTGAGACAAAACTCAATGCCCGTCCAAATAGAATCGGAAATATTCCGTGTCATTCCCAAACACATGCGTAAGCGAATAAAAAGCGCAGGCGGAGAAAATAAAAGACGTATGCGTATCTTGAAGGATTGAGAGAATATGAATGATGCTGAAATGGAATAAATGTGCAATTTACAAATTAATTCAATTAATTATTAATAAACATGAAGAAAAAGTTCCTTAAATTTTACTTGAAAAGATTAAAAGAGACGATATTAGCTATTTCAATATCAATGAGTCATATTTTTTAACTACTATTTTAAAATTTATAACGATGTGTTACAAAAAACAGTTCAATTTGATCCAATCAACAAGTAGTCTTTGGAGCTAATGCCGGCTAAATCAATAAATCGTCAGCTAGTATCTTATTATTTTCCCATAAATTTCCAATATTTGCAATGAGTCATAACTTATACGTAACAAACATTTATATAAACTCAGAACATCCGGTGGCGATCGTGCTTAATTTTCTTGTTTGACTCAAGTAAATTTTTACTCAGATGGATACATAAATTCTTAAATTGAAATTCTGCAATTAGTAAATGTTTCATTTGCAAATTTATTGCCAACACACAAATAGTCACAAAGTACTTAACGAGCATGTGAATAATGCAAAAAAAAAAATATGTACATTTTTTCTTTTCAATTAGCGGAGTGTTGTTAACACTACAAGGTTAAAATTTGTTATCGATCAATCAGTTTCAGTATCGAATAAATTTGTATAATTCGCTTATTCAATCACACTACTCTGGAGATGGTTGTATATCATATTTTAATAAAGGGTGATTATTTAGCCTCTTCCCAGCTAGAACAGTAACTGTTAGCTAACTTGTTATTTAACGCGAGTCGTAACAGAAAATCTGTTAGGCCCATATAAAATTCTCCATACAAAACTCGTTATATTTGTTCAGGCGGTGGGAAAAATCTAACAAGTATTGTCCTATACGTGTGATCTTGCATTTCGTTCTGGCACCCATGTTTTGTTCATTTAAAAAGACTAAAGCTGCACTCCACACACCAATAGAATATTACATAAGAAAAATCATAACAAATGTAGGGTTTTTATTTAAAACACAGTTAGCGGCCGCCCGCCGCTTGCCCACCGTAGCGTAATGGTTAGAGCTCAGACCTTTAATGCCAACTTACTCTGTCCGAATCGCGAGTTCAAACCCTGGCTCAAACAAAAACACAAACTTTTTTTATTGCTATTTTTTATTATTTTATTTCGGTATTTTCGATATAAATGTCTTAAAAATACATACTTTCATAAAAATACATAATTTTTTTATATTAAAATAAACATTGTGCATGTAAAAACTAAAATTTATTTGACATATATAACAAAAAGGAAATTTATTCAAAGAAAATAATTCACATACAAATAACACAGCTCTTTTCAGTACACTATCTGATTTATTATTTCATTTATATTTTATGTTATTTTAAACAATGTTATTTTATTTTTTTAGAAACTTTTTTGCACCGCTCACTTTATTTTGACTGTTTTCAATTTTTTTCATTATATTTTGATGGTAAAAGAGCTAGATATACAAGCACATATAATTTTCCTTGTTTAACATAACATGACACCGTATGAATGTGTTAGTGTACACAAAATTTTGTTTCATTGTATTTGTAAACTTGTTAGCGCTGTCTTGCAGGGTTGGTTTTAAAAGTTATTGTTTTTGACAGTTCACGCGTGATTTGTGATATGTGTCAAAGTCAAAAATGTTCAGTTCGTCTTGCCATTTCACCAAGAATAGATTTACGACCGAACAATGTTTGCAAATTATTGGTATTTACTATAGATATTCGTTCTATGTGAAAAATGTGAAATTATCGAAAAATTGTCTTCAGTGATGAGGCTCACTCCTGGCTTAATGGGTACGTGAATAAGCAGAATTGCCGAATTTCGTCCGAAGAACAGCCAGACGCAGGCCAAGAGCTGTCAATCCACCAAAAGTGCACTGCTTGCTACGGTTTATAGGTCGGCGGAATCATTGGACCGTACTTTTTCCATAGGATGGAAGAATTGGACTTGATTGACATGTGGTTTCAACAGGACGATCCACACGCGATACCATGAACCAATTGAGAGTGAATTTGGTGAGCAATTAATTTCTCATTTTAGCGCCATTGAGCGCCAAGATCGTTTGATTTGACCCCATTAACAAGACTATTTTCGTGTGCGATTTGTCTCTCGTCTACAAGGACAAGCCAGCTACGATTATGGTAAAAAAAAGGAACAATTGAAGATGAGTGAAAATGGATTTTTTCACTTTTTTTTTTTGAAAATGTGTATTTGGAGCTAAAAAGCTAATGGTGAAAAAATTTCTCGCCGCTCTCAAGTGGTTCAGAAGTTACAGGGCTCGGAAGTTGAGAAAATGGACCTCAAAAACTTGTAAGATTTTTTTTCATTTACCTACAAAACCTAGCATTATGGGTATCAAAAGAAAGGTTATGCTGTTACCTATTCAACGAGCTATCAATCATTAAAATCCACGCATTACTTTTGAAGATATAGCTTTTTACATATTATGCACACTTGACTGTTCACACTTTTACAAAATAACCAAAACGTAAGTACATATAAAGATCAAATTGGAAAATTAATATAAGCGAAATGCGAATAAAGTAGGCAATGAAAGTATTTAAATCCTACCTGTTAATGTTGATCTTAAGACATTTTAGAAAAATTTTTCATATATTGCGAATAAAAAAAAGAACCGCAGTCGCATGTTCTGATATACACGTTGTATATAAAAAGAAAGCGCCGCAGGCGAAAAATCGCGCGATTTTTTATAACAATTTTTCATATTTTTTATACACAGATTCGATTTCCTGCATTGTCTACTTTATTCGCATTTTTCTTAAATAAATTTTTTAATTTGATGATTATACTTACGTTTAGGTTATTTCGTAAAAGGGTGAACCGCCAAGTGTGCATATGGAAAATGCTGTATCTTCAAAAGTAATGCGTGGATTTTAATGATTGATAGATAGCTCGTTGAATAGGTAACAGCATAACCTTTCTTTTGATACCCATAATGCTAGGTTTTGTAGTAAAATTTTAAAAAAATCAGAAGTTTTTGAGGTCCATTTCCCCAACTTTCAAGCCCTATAACTTCTAAACCAATTGAGAGCGGCGTGAAATTTGAGATTAGAAGGTCTTAATACATATATTCCACAAAAAAAATTTATAAATTTTGAGTTTTCGTTCATCTTCAATTATGCCAAAAAAAATTGAAAGTCAAAAATGCTAGGCTGTACCAATTTTTCGGTCAATTTTCTACTTGTGTATGTTCTATGTTCTTGATCCACAGAATCGCCAAAAAGGATGGAAATGAATTTTCAGACCAAACCATATCTGACTTTACCATAGCTGACTTATGGTAACTAAATCATTATCATACCCAACCATATTTTAAACTTGACTTAACATCACAAAATCATTTTTCATTTCAGGCGTCTTATTTTTTTGATCTATATATTTATTTTTTTTTAAAAATTATGAAATTTTTGCCTTTTTACACCATTTTTTTTATTTCTTTTTTCCAACAATTTTCTACTCCACAAAGAAGAGGAAACTAGTTTTTTGAACATTTATGGGTTCAAAATATGTCATAAGCTATCTCAAAAATACCGAAAATTGCGCACTAAAGCACCGTATTTTAGTATAGCCACCTAGTGGTTTTTTGGATGACTGTAACTCTCATAGATACTCTTTATTTATTTATTGAATGCTAAGCCCTGAGGCTTTATAGCATATTTAAAATTTAACAATTCATTGTTTTTCATTTAATTTACAATATAGCATTTTAAATGTTAATTCGTATCAATTTCAAATACACCAAATTATTATTAACTTAGTTTCAAGAACTAAGAATTGTCTACTAATTGTCATCATTATAGTTAAAAAGAAGATGAGGGGTCTAGAGCCAAGTATTTGGGAAATCGATGTGTCCTAACAATACTTAAAAAAAAGCTTAAAAACTGAGGGGAACACAACGTTAGTCATTAAAAAATAGAAAGCTCAAAACTTTACAAGATGACACTATTTCTTTCTTATCGTACATTCTTAATCAAGTTGAAGATTACATCCGTGGAGATTACAAAGAGTGTGCTGAGGTAATGCTCATACTTTTGGGAGAAAATTTTCGACGTGGAGTACATTGGCATAAGCCTGGCGGTGTCCATAAAGCCAGATGGATGTTTATTATTTTGCATTCTGCAGAAATGTTTGCATTTGGAGCAAAATTAAACTATGATCTGGACAAAATATAAAAATTAAGAAGAATTTGTCTTTTCAACGCTTTAATCTACATCAGAGCACGGCTAAATTCTTAAAAAGCTATTGATCTCACTTTGAACTCACTTAACATGTTCGAAGAAATCGACCCTGAGATTTTTAATGCAGCAATGTCTTCGCTCAGTAGACACTTTTGGTATTTAGCAGAAAAAACTGTACCACTTTCACTATTTTCTAGGAAAGTGTGTGAAACTGAATACAAAAAACTGCTTGCTTCTGAAATCCTCAAATTAAACAGTTGGAACCCTACTCTATCAATTTTTAATATATTGAAATGAAACGTTTTCTTAAAAATCAAAAAATTATCAACGATACAACCGAAAGAGTGGTGAAACTTAGGACCGACTATTCTCAAATAGTGACCAAAAGTGAAGAAATGAAACAAAATTTACAACAAAATGTAGAGAACAGTAGAAGGAAAGTTTCAAGTTTCCAAAATTCGGCGCTCAAAAACTTGTTAGTAGTTAGTTTAATTTTGAATTGTAAACTATGATTTTTTAGGTCTTCTACTTTTGTTTAATTATGCGACTCTTCAGTCCGTTTTTTAGAATGATGTATTGAACTACCTTTTTGTTTCTTACGCCTGACAAATTTTGTATTAAAATCACACATTTTAATTTGTAGCAAGCAGTTCCAAAAAGTGTGTGGAAAACAAAAAAGAGCTGTCGTTCCATTAGTGTCGAGAAAGTTTCTCCTTGACTAACATGTTTGACTTACAACATTTCCGCCGGAAGTAAGCAATGAGGGGGGGAGGGTGGTAGATATGTTGACCCTCCACCTCATCTTTCATCCTTTTTTAAACTATAATGGTGACAATAGTGGTATAGTACCTATGAGAGTTACAGTCATCCAAAAGATTGTTCCAAATCCACTAGAGAATTAAGGAAAAAAGAAGAGAAAATTGTGAAAAAAGGTAAAAATTTCATAATTTTTAATAAAAAAGCCCTCTGGGGCAAACTATAGACTTGAACTAAGTCGCCATGCCAGTTTTCCGGTAGAAAAACTTGGACAATTAGAAACTCCATACTGAGAGTTTCATTGTTATGCTACATATAGTACCATAGCTATTTGATATCAAAAATGTTAATTTTGACCAATTAATTGCTTAATTTTCACAGTTTAAGAACACGACTAAGTAGTAAGTTCATACTGAGTTCCATTTATAGTCACACATTATAGTTCGGAAGTTATACCACACAACGCCCAGAAAATGTTGCAAGTGGAACCGCACATTTATATTGAAGTAGAATGACGAATTCCGAGGGTGTGCGACCTGCAATTCCAAAGATATTCGATATCGCAAATTTGGTTTGAATGAGAGATGCCCCACCCCCTAGTCCAATGCCCACCCCATTGTTTCGATAAACACCAAACACTCTCTCAAGAATTTGCTACAGTTTCCCTAAACATTTTATAACAATCGGTTTAGCGGTTTCGGGTTTACAACTGATATACACACCAATATACATGCATGCATACATATATTTTTATATACACTAAGGGAAAAAAATATTAAATTTATCCAAAAACTTTTTTAATTTATCCAAAAAGCGAGTCATTTTTGCACCAATAACGCATTTGCATAAATCGACTACGTAAATATTTAAAATTTATTTGAATACTTTTTTAATTAAATGAAATATTTAAATATTTAAACAGAATTAATAAAAAATATATTAAAATTATGCACGATTTTTGTTAAAATATCTTTCAAATATTTACTATTTGAAAATAAACTATCGCATTTAAAGAAAATTTATATAAAAATATTGAATTTAAAAAACAACATATTTAAATTGAATATGTTATTAATGGTTTTATAGTATTATTTTCTTCATATTGCGTCCATCAAATGCCATTTTCCTGTATTATTTATTCTGGCTTCACTTTTTTGTTCTCTAATTTATACTATTTTTGACAGTTGGTGCAAAATTAAGGCACCAAATGTCAAAAATAGTATAAACTAGTGGGAGAAAAAATAAATATACAAATTATATGTAGATAGAAGCAAAATATGTAGGTAAATGACAACCGGTGCAAGATATTTCAGAGAAAATATCAAGTTGTCACTCCACCCTATATAATTTCATTTCTTTGCCAAACATGCATACTATATTACCCTTGCAACAATAACTAAATGAAAACTATAAGAACTGCAAATGCAAGAAATAAACTTCAGGAACAGAGTGCGATGCTGTTGCTGCTTGCTTGTATGGAATATGTGTGTACGTGTGTGGTATAAATAAAATTCAAATACGGGAAAAAACGAGTTGTAAGGAAAACATTTGATTTATCCACGTAAATATTTGAATAAAATTTATACTCAGGCGTGGATAATGCTAATATGCGTTATTTCCCTTAGTGTACATATATAGATTAGTAGTCAATGATACTTCATAATAAAATCGTTGCAAGAAATATTGTTCTACAAATTTAAATTCAACATTCCTTAAAAATGAGTGCCCCCTTCAATTTCAACGAACACAGCTGTATAAGAATCGTCTGAGCTAAACATTTTGTTACATAAATACCAAATTTTATGAACAGCTTTTTTTTTTTTTTTGTTGTGTGCACCACTTATGACGTGTTCTAAACGAAAAACAATTCTCTTAATGCACGGCAGAATTTTGTGCTCTAGATTTGGACACTTATAACGACGCAATCGCAATCGTAATATTTAAAAAATATTTTATCATTAAACTAGTGCGCACACGATTCTGTAAGAAAATTTTCAATAGCTAACTTTTACAGTACACCTAACAACATGTACGAGGGCAATTTGAGAAGTAAGTGACTTTTTAAATTGCTCGCGTAGTAACTGCAACACAGTTCCTGTCAAATACTATCTGTTAATAGATTACTGTCAAATATTGAGCAAGTTGCGTCATTTATTTTGTGTTTGACAACCATTGAAAGCAGACAACCTCGTGAATTTCGACGAAAATTGAAAAAAGTGAATTTTGTCTACTCAAGCGTTATTTTTTTGCGTAAAATAACCATAATTGAAACCAAACAAAAGGCTTGATAAATAAAATACTTTGGGGACTCCACACCATCAATTTCAATGTTAAGAAGTAGTTCACTAAATTTCGTTGGTCGTCAAGCCAGAAATCGTCAGAATCAATGGGGTGGCTGAGGCTGGAGGCATCTCAACTAAGCGGGTATATCGCATTTTATATGTATATTTGAACATGGAAAACTATCCGCACGACGGGTGCGGGGATTGTTCACAAGTCACCATAAGTGCAGCCTAGCGACCACGTCAAAAGAGTGTTTGGCGATGTTCAACCGCAATCCGTAGGAGTTTTTGCGCCGTTTCGAAACATGGATACATCACAACTAGTGTTGTCAAATATTCGACGAAATGTAAAAACCGGTTTCTCGAATAACCCGAAAATGAACATTTTTTAAAAATCGGATTTTCGAATACTTAAAAAAAATAACCGGCTCAAACCGGTTTTTAGTAAAATATATTTTTAAAATTAATAAAAAATTGAGAGGAAAATAAAAGGCATCCTAAATATTTTTCTTTTATATATATACTTATATATAGTCCATTTAAATAAAGATTTTATAAAGCGTATTTAATAATGCAGTAAGAAAAAATAAAAATAGTAATATTAAATACATATATTTATGAAAAAAGTAAGGACTTGCTAGGAACATAAAATAAAAAGAAATTAATCCATTAATATTAAATAAATAAGTACACAGCTTAACATTTCGTTTCACGTTTAAAATAATATTTTAGGAATAAAATACAATTTAAATGCTTTGGTGACAATCTATTTCTTTGTTTTGTTTTAATTGAAGTTGGAACGGAAAATTATTATAGATGTTGGGCAAATAATTAGTAAAGCATCATACAAAAGACCTAATTTTATTGTTTTCTTATTACATTTTTCTAGAAAAGAAAAATCATACATCAAACTTGCTCGAGTATTTTTAAAATACTTTTTAGTCGAATTTTGTACAGAATTAATAGCTTCCATAAGTTGGTCTTTTAAGCATCCAGATTTTTCAATAATTTCGATATGAACCTTTGCAGGAAAGTATTTGAGGACACAATGTACATTGCGTCTTTTCCTTATTTTTCTTAAAATACTTCCACACTATGAAGCTCATTGTGAATCATAGCTGTTAAGTAATGATTACTCGTCGTAATCATTACTTATTCGATTCTTTTTTTCAAAAAGGTAAAATAATTGATTAAGTACGATCCTTTTCTGTTTGTAATCGTAATCACATGATTACGATTACAAATAATCAAAAAATAATAACGATTACTTGAGATTACGCAAAATAATCAAAAAGAATCGAAAGTAATCAAAAAAATAATCCGATTATTTTCGAGATTATTTTTGATTCTTTTATGATTATTTTAAGAATTTCAGTCTTAGGTACAAAAAATTTTGTTAAATTTTATAAAAAAAAAACAAAGTTATGTATTTCATTATAAAACAAAGATTGGCAAAAAACAAGAACGAGAACAATAATGTATTATAGTACAACATAAACGAAACAAAAATAAAACCTTTTTACTCTAAATTACTATTTGCATTGATAAGAACTAAGTTTTCAAAAGAAAAATCAGACAATGATTGGAGTGTTTACTATGCCGGCAAAAAAAAATAGTCTCTCATGAATTTTTCGCTTGTGACCTTCATAGCTGCTTGTCAATATTTTGATCACTATTGATACAAAAAGCGCTTTTTAAAAGTGCTCAGAATAGGAATTTGTATCAATTGTGAAGTTTTCGTTTTATATAGATTTGTTGCTTAATTTTTTCATGAAATTATTTTAGATCTTTAGTTCTATAGCTTCCCAAGTTTGAAATGGGACAATGTATACCGTATCCCTCGGCTTTTTATGTCAGAGTATATCTCTTTTCCATACAAGTTTTTACCTGCGTTTGCCCAAATGCATGTCCAAATAATAACTTTATCTCGGTGTTCCCTTATTTTAGTGACCCGAATATATAAATATATTGTGCTTGCATAATATATACTTGTACACTGAACCAAATATTGTTCTTAAAATCAAAGAATCTCGTTCATAAAGCGAAATTCATTGATTTTTAAGAACTATTCATTGCCCCAAAGAACGAATTCTTTGGTTCAATGAATCGTTGTTCTTAATTTTAAGGAACAGTTCATTGTTCGTGTTCATTAAAATTTTGTTCCAGTTCTTGTGTTGTAATATCTAAAAAACCATTAGAGAATTTTATCTCAGTAAGAAAATGATTTTTTAAAATATATCTTGACATTGTTTTAAAATTTCTAAGGACAGACTAACTTATTGTAACAGTTGTATGTGTCATTAATTAATCTTTTTTCTTCATAACATATCAAAGAAATAACGTAAGAACAAAGATTCATTGAATCAAGGAACTCGTACATTGGACCAATTTTAATGTATAATACAATGGAACAAAGAACTTTTTCTTTGTTATTAAATACGTTTTTGGTTCTGTGTATATCTGTGCTATGTTTGGTATTGGTTTGGTGTTTGAGAGTTGCATCTCTTTTCCACGTAGGATCTTGGGTTGGACAGTGGCCCCAAGCCGAATGACAACAATTGTAAATACGGTTATAAATGGTATAATAAATTACTTTGGATGTTGTCCTGTATTGCTTCGTATTATGAAGAATGTGCTTTTATTCGATGATGTTTATTATGTTTACATAAGCACAAAAATTCTCAAATTTCAAATGTTTCTTTATTTAATTTTAATTTCCGCTGAAAGGCCAAGCAATTAGTGGAGGCTTTTATTTGCCAACAGGTGGTAGGTTTTAGCACGTAGGTGCATTCTATTCAGTCCGGCTGATCCGGGAACTTCTTAGAATGTAAATCGTGCATGCGTATGGCGCGGGTCATACGTATCTATGAAGATTTCCTACTTCCGGGCGAATCCAAAAAAAAAAAAATTGCTGCCTGTTCATTTTATTTTCTTTTTTATTTTTTCGTTCTCTAATTTATACTATTTTTGACAGTTGGTGCAATATTATGGCAAGTGTTAGAAAAAGTGTTCTTCCGCCATGATAACGCACACGTCTGAAGTCACCATGACAAAAATCCATAAATCCACCATATTCTCCAGGTTTATCCCCCTTGGACTATTTCCTATTTCCAAACCTGAAAACATGTTTCGGCGGTATTAAATTTGGGTCGAAATAAGAGATACCTGAAACCACCGAGGTCCTATTTTGAGAAAGTTGATTAATATTTGGAAGCAATAGAAAAATTTGAAAAACGCTGGAATAACTGTATCGATCTCAAAGGAGACGTTGAGAAATAAAACGCCTTTTTTGTCGACAAAAATATCTTTTATACAAAAAGTCACTACTGACTTATCAAATTGGCCTCGTATGTGACGAGCCCACATTTAAATGGGACAATAAAAAGTATGATGATAAAGAAATGTTACTAATTTCCAAAACAATCAAGTCTTATATTTCTATCATATCTTAGTTCTATCTACGTCATATATTTTTTTTTTTTTTCAAAACCACTTAATAGAAATATGTTCAAGTACAGAATGATTTAGCCAGGAACATTCCAACAGGGTAATGATATTAACTTTTTCTACAGAAAAAAATATTTCAGTACAACCAGCACACATTGGTCCCAAGTATAAAAAAGACGGCCGAAACCTAATTTTTATAGATGTTTGAGAAACATTTTTTACTTCAAATACATTTTAAAGGTAGATAAATAAAAAAGAACTGCGATGTAAATTTTTTTAAATTTTTGATAAAAATTTTTTATATTGATTTTTGAAACCTTGAAAGTTTGACAAAAATTATCAATTTTGAGCCAAATTCAAATATTTGTTGTATAAGTCATTATTTGTATAAGTAATTTAAGAGTTTTTATATTTTCATATTTTGGATTGAAGCTTATATATGTAATCAGAAAATATTAGAAAATTTAAATATTAATAATGCGAAATATTACAAAAAAGTTCTTGGAAATGTATTGGTTGGAAGAAATACGATGGAAGGGACAGGGTAGCTCACGGCAAGCATCCTGTGATATCTACTACAGCGGCCATGAAGCACGAATTTGGATGTGGATTCGTGGTTGGCAAGCAACTACGGCATCATGTCCTGCGATTCACATCTGTGAACGAACGACTTGCCATAATCCGTGTCAAGGCAAGATTCTTCAACATAAGCCTGATTTGTGTGCACGCTCCAATAGAAGATAAGGAAGATGAGACCAAAGACAACTTCTACGAGCGCCTTGAAGAGGCCTATGAGCGCAGCCTACAAAGCCACCCAGCAGTCGGTTGTAACGCGTGCTGCTAAAGAGCGATACAAAGAGAAGAAGAGGGAAGAGAGACGCATTTTCAGGCATAAGAAAAGAGAAACGGAAAAGCGTGAGTGCGAAAAAATTGAGATGCATGGTGACAGGAATGAGCTCCGAAAATTTTTCGAAAAAATAAGACGCCGGGCCGATGGTTTCAAGACCGGGGCCTCTTCCTGCAAGGATGGAAATGGGAATCTAGTGACAGATATCCAGAGCACACTGATGATGTGGAGGGAACATTTCTCTATGCTTCTGAATGGTGACGACGACAACAATCCCGCCAATAGAGCTGATATCCCGGAAACCCCAATTGTGGACGACAGCGTTGAAGTTCACTATAGTGAAGTCTTGAAAGCTATAGCTCGGCTTAAAAACAACAAAGCCGCAGGAGCCGATGGCTTACCTTCTGAGCTCTTCAAGAAAAAAGGTGAAGCTGTATTTAAATGCATTCATAAGCTTCTATGCAGAATATGGTCGGAAGAATGCATTCCAAATGATTGGAACCTCAGTGTGCTCTGCCCAATCCACAAGAAAGGCGATCTCACCATTTGTGCCAATTACCGTGGGATAAGCCTTCTTAATATCGCATACAAGGTCCTGTCGAGCGTATTATGTCAAAGACTAACGCCCATCGTAGACCAGCTGATTGGACCTTATCAGTGTGGCTTCAGACCTGGCAAATCCACCAAAGACCAGATATTTACGCTACGACAAATCTTGGAGAAGACCCTAGAAAAACAAATCGACACACACTATCCTTTTGCCGATTACAAAGCCGCCTTCGACAGTCCAATAAGGAATAATTTATACTCCACCATGTCTGAATTTGGTATTCCTGCAAAGCTCATCCGTCTTTGCAGAATGACACTGAGAAACACCAGCAGCACAGTTAAGATCGGGAAGGATCTCACTCCTCCATTCGATACCAAACGAGGTTTCAGACAAGATGATTCCTAATCGTGTGACTTTTTCAACATAATGATGGAGAAGATCATCCGAGCTGCAGATTTGAGACGCAGTGGCACGATATTCTACAAAACTTTTATGCTGATGATATAGATATTATTGGCCTTAATACGCGCGATGTCAGTGCAGCATTCTCCAGATTAGCGAAAGAGTCGAGTCGAATGGGTCTTGCAGTGAACGCAGATAAGACGAAATACCTAGTGTCAACAAATAAACAGTCCCAGCGTCTTGGAAACCACGTCACTGTTGACAACATCTCCTTCGAGGTTGTTAAGGACTTCGTCTACCTGGGATCCAGCGTAAACTCTTTCAACGATGTCAGTATTGAGATAAAGCGAAGGATAACTCTTGCCAACATGCGTTACTTTGGGCTGAGAAGGCGATTGAGAAGCAGAGCCCTCTCGAAAAACAAAACTCACGCTCTATAAGTCACTAATCATGCCCGTCCTACTATATTCAGCACAAACCTGTACGTTGAGCAGTTCTGATGAAAAGACTTTGGGAGCCTTCGAGAGAAAGATCCTTCTTAAATTTTTCGGTCCAATCTTCGTCAATGAAGAGTACCAAATTCGATGAAACCACGAGCTGTATGAGCTGTACGCTGACATCGACATAGTTAAGCGCATTAAAATCGAGCGGCTCCGCTGGCTAGGTCATGTTGAGCGAATGGAAAACGACGCTCCAGCGAAAAAATATTCGATTTGCTGCCCGGTGGTGGTCAACGTGAAGAGGACGCCCACATCTTCGTTTGAAGGATCAAGTGATGGATAACCTGACCAAGCTTGGTGTTTCCAACTGGCGCCAGCAAGCGCAGAACAGAAATGGCTGGCGCAATTTCTTATACGAGGCCAAAACCGACCTGCGGTTGTATGTAAGCGCCAGATAAGTAAGTAAGAAAGTAAAATGGTTACGAAAATAAAGTTTTTTTTTTAAACCATTTATTTTTATTTTTATTTATTTGTATTGTTATTAAACATACTAAATGAGTTTAACTTTGTTTGTATATTTCTTTTGAAAAATTAAAATTTGTATAATTAGCCCTCTATTGCATAGGACAGTCTTTAGGCGGGGTAGAGGAAAAGCCGTATATGTTAATATCTTACTTGTATTAAATTTTTTAAATATTCAATTGCAGTCTAGTTTTTGGGTCCATTATCAAAAAATAACGTAAACTTTAAATCAAATTACAGGCGTAAACAAAGAAATCAAATCGAGGTTAATCATAATTATGGTAATGATTTCAAGCAGCCGACATATAAATGTTGCAACATTTTAGAAATACTGCGTGGATTTATACGTGTCCTAATATGAATGGCACCATATGCCAGCTAGTATCCACAGTCCTTATTCACGGTCCTTCTGTGGAAATATATAGCATGCTATAGTCAGCTGATTTAAAAGGTTCTCGAAGCAACCCATAAAGTTGCGAAAAAGTTTCAAAATAACAATGTCAGGAAGATATCACGGCTCGCCACAAATGAGGGTGTTTTTCATAAGTGGCTTTAAACTCAGATCCGAAAATCTCTTTGTCGGGAGATATACTTGCGCCAGATTGAATAAAAATAACGTGCTGAAGAAGTTAAGAAAGAACAGAGATAAGAGAGTCAACAACATTAAAAACAAAATTTAAAAGCCATGACTTCACTTTTCTAGGAAATGCAATTGTATTCCGAATGCAACGGACTTTATGTAGTAGTATATTAAAAAGTCTCGGAGCCGTACA
This sequence comes from Pherbina coryleti, assembly GCA_943735915.1. NCBI lineage: Eukaryota > Metazoa > Arthropoda > Insecta > Diptera > Sciomyzidae > Pherbina > Pherbina coryleti. The sequence continues at coordinate 104,264,100 of OX030949.1, forward strand.
TAAATAAAAGTTCAAAAAGTGATGCAAGTTGTGAGAAGGCACCTGAACTAAGTTATGGTTATTTATCCTTAGGTCATGACTAACATAGCTTCTATTTAATAAATATTCAGACCTATTAAAGAAACCCGTTAAAATTCTATAAAAATAGAGATGTTTTATAGGAAGAATATTTCGATTTTTGAAAAGTGGAAAACTATTTTCAAGACGACTTTTTTTTACATTCCGTTCTAATGACATGTTTTGTGGGATCAGTAATTAATTGATTTTGTTAGAATGAGATTTGAGTGAATAACTCCATAATAAACAAATGTTAGCAATTGTATTGAGCGAAAGGATTTCAAGAGATATATCTGTCTTAAAGCGCCCATAAGATATTTTTTGAGGGCAACAGTACGATACATCCAGTTCATTTTCCAGTCAATCCTGAGTCTAAGATATTTAAATGATTTTACGCATTCAATTGAGAAACATTTTCAGGAGCAATTACAAGAAACATTATGGGTATTTGAAAAGCATGAAAATCTACATATGTCACTGCCTATTAAGTATTTTTTACAATCTCCGCAATGAAAAGTAAAGTAACTTCAATTTAGCTCATTGCCAGCAACACTGAAGTTCATTATTTTAGTAAATTCAAAAAATGCATGAAGCTTACAAAGAATGATCTAAGAATCATCACGGGACTGCAAACAGGTTATTGTAGGTTGAACTATCATATTACGAAATGACACATGTAGGTTTTGCATAGAGGACGAAGAATCTGCGATGCACGTCCTAGGACAATGTCCTGCACTTTTTCAAACGCGACATTAATATCTGGGATACCACATAATACCAGATAACTCATTGAAATCAAGAGATATATGACAAATACTAGCATTTATCTCAGAGATTGGACTAAAAGGGGTTTTAGTCCAATCGAGCTGCGAGCTGCGTCACCAAATGTCATTTGCCTGTATATTTTACTTTCTATGCTCTTTTTTACTTTTTTCGTTCTCTAATTTATATTCTTTTTGAAAGTTGGTACAAGACAAAAAACTGTCATTCCTATCTTGTATAATTATATCATGGATAGGCCGTCTGACATGTCTCCGACCATCAAGACCAAGGCGATTTATTTTTGTTTCATGGCATCAAAGCACATTCTTCCACTGATTTGTAGTCCATTTCCAATTCCAATGAGCAATTCCTATTTGCAAAGGCTGTTCGACACTTAACTTTTCATATATTTTTTCATTTTTTCCATCACCTTTCATTTAAATATATTAAACAGGTATTAAGAAATTATTCCATCTTGCAGATCTATATATAAATAGGCGTAGGCAGAACAGTTAATAACCATTTTCTCCTGTGTTTCTCAACCAATAACGATAATTTTCTTTTTATATCAATAAGAGTAAGGGTGCACCGAATATCTATGGTGGGTGGCACATCTCATACAACCCAAATTTTCCCAGCCTCGAAAATCGGTATTCGACCTCAAATCACACGTTCAATTCCACTGGTTACATTTTATGGGCGTCGAAATAGGGGTGTGGCACTTTTCAGCAGCCCAAATTTTCGGTATAACTTTTGAATTATAAGTCACAAATCATTGAAACTCGGTAGGAACTTCCTGTTTAGTCGTGTTCTTCGACTGGAAAAATTGAACGAGCATTATAGAAGGGACGTGGCACCACCCATACAATTCAAAGTTTTTATATCAAATAGCTTTGGAAGTAAACGCCGCATAACAATGAAACTCAATATGGAGTTCCCACTTGGTGATATCTTTTTACTAGAAAGTAGAATTTGGGAAGTAGGTTACTGGGACGGGCATTGGACAAAGCGCTGTGGCTGCGCATGTATATGCCAAATTTTTGATATCGAATAGATTTGAAAGTAAAAGTCACAGAACATGGATACTCAGAATGGAGTTACTATTTTGTGATTTCCTGCTGGTTGTGCGTATCGTGCGGTATGAGTTCGGTTACGTTTGCACATGAGTGAAGAAAGAAAAAAAAATGTTTTCAATAAAAATACAAAAAAAACAAAATAAATTTTTAAATGATTAAACAAAAGGCGATACTAGTATAAAAATAACTCTTTGAAATTTGTCTTCGTTTTCTTTGAATCCTACTCAGTAGTGGCTTCTAGCGTGCAGCTCTGCCATGTAACCCGACTTCTACCAAACGACGTGAAATGGCCCGCTTGGACATTTTGATACTTAATTTTTCTTGAATATCACATTGTGTGTCTGTGGATGACAATTTTGGGTCGTCTTTGGAGATTCGAGATATCATTCAGTCGGTGTACGCTGATGTTGGTCTGGGTTTCTTTTTTCTTATATGATGTAAAGCATTTTTATTTTTTAACACTTGACATGCTCTGCTATTTTTTTATACGACTTTCCAGCTTTGCGAAGTTAAACTAGTAAGAAATGATCTTCGACTGGGTCGAAGTTAAAATACCCCGAACCAAAGTATATTCAAAGTCTTAAGCAGACAAAAAAAAAATATTTATTTGTAAAAACATTTTCGTCATAGTTTTAACAGAAAATATTCTCTTTTGTTTTTTGATAAAGTCACTTTGTATGGAAGGTGGGTGTGGTTTTCACTCGATTTGGTTGAATTTCGTACACAGAGTACAGGTTATATATCAAAGTTCATATACAAAATTTCAAGTCCATATATTTAGTTTTGGGAAATTTAAATAAATTTTACATTTTAGGTAAAGTCACTTTGTATGGGAGGTAGGCGTGGTTTTCACCCGATTTGGTTGAATTTCATACTCAGAGTGTAATACACTCAGTGTATATTATATATCAAAGCTCATATACAAAATTTCAATATCATATATTCATTTTTGTGGATAAAGATCAATGCCAATTCTGATCAAGAATATATATACTTTTCTATACCTACCACGCCTCCTTATGGGCGTTACAAATGGAGTGACAAAATTAATACACCCCGTTTACGTTTTTTAAACGTAGGGGTATAAAAATGGATCTTCTTTGTGTAGGAGTGCAACTTTTGTTTTCCCCCATTATAAATCTGAAAATAATAGTTTTTAAATTTTTTTCAAATAAAACTAAGATTTTATTACAGTAACAGAAATACAAAATGGCACTTAATAAAAAAAAATTAAATCACAACTTGACGTTTCTAATTAGCTGTCGTGCTTTGTTTGAGCTGTCCTAAGTAATATGCAAATACATCTTGTAAATTATAACGGTATTTGAAAGCATAAGAGCAAAAAATAAATGACTGAGAGAATAAAATAGAGTAATAAATAAAATAAAACTGTTTTGGAGTAAAAACTTTTCACTTAATTTCATAGTATAATTATAGAGGTAAGATCGCTAGATGAGAGCGCATTGCCGCGAATGTCATAACGAAGTGGACAACTCATATAAAATCTCGAAGCTATGAGAAAGACAAGAGAAAGGAAGAATTGGCGAAATGTAAACGAAGTTAAACAGTTGAAGCTGTCTTGTTGTATTAATTAACAATTGTAATAAATGATTATTTTTCATGTTTTTATGGACATTAAACTAATTTAAAATTGTTTCCAGCCAAACATCATTGAAAATGAAATACAAAAACTATTAACTGCAAGCGGTGGAGTGCAATAGCGCCTTGTGAAATTACACCTTAAAGTCCTTATTTCACAATTGAAAGTGTAATAAAGCCTTTTTTGAAATAAAGGCCTTATTTCTCAACTCAAAGTGAAATAAGGCCTTTATTAAAATCAACCCAATTGTGCAATAAAACCTTTTTTCTTCTTTTTATTATTCTCTTGTTACACTGTTCTTGTAATTTTCCCTTTTACAAAATGTTGACATGAAGGACTAAACATCTTGTAAAAGGGAAAATTGTAAATGTCTTTTTTTTTATTGTTTCAACTTTATGTCCAGTGTGTAGAGGCATTGTTCAAGAAGCCAAAAACATTTTTGTTTAATTTTCTTTCGTTTAATTCGGTTTTTTTTTTTTAATTATTAATATTCTATTAATTTTCTGGATATGAAAATTTTTGTTGAATTATTAATGTTAATTTTTGTTAATATTAAATTTTTTGTAATTTTTCAATAAAATATAAAAAGAAAAAGAATATTATTGCTTCATTAAAAAAAAAATTCAAAGTGCAAATACACCTTTAAGGCCTTATTTCACAATTGAAAGTGCAATAAAGCCTTTCTTGAAATAAAGGCCTTATTTCTCAACTCAAAGTGAAATAAGGCCTTTAAGGTGTAATTTCACAAGGCGCTATTGCACCCCACCACTGCAAGCAGGGAGCACAACTAAACAACAACAAAGTACAGCAGTAAGTACACAGCTGATTCTGTCAATATCGGCAGTAATGAAAAAGAGATCACAATCAGCGCTGCACCTACCTCTATTATTATACCATGCTTAATTTCAATATTTTTTAATTTTGATTATCAAGCGTTAATATCAAGAGAGTCTTTCTAATTAGTTGTCAACAGCTGAAATATTTTTCTTAGATAACATGCGAATACTTAATAATGATTTGTTCGATATAAAAGGAAATAAGACCTTATGACTGCCCGGGTTTGTATCCCAAGCCATAGTCGTGCTATTTTACCTTTTTTACTCCACTCCCCCAATTCTAATCTAGCGAAGTTAAAGTTCATCAACATTTAGGACTTTACATGGTTTGGATTGCTATGGTCTGAGGAAAAGGCGTTATACTTGCCTTAAATCAAAATTTTCATGTTTATATAACTTTCAATCAAACAGATCCTGCACTTCTGTCACTTAATTAACCTGTCTTATTGCAAGACATCACCCAAGAATCCCTCATCCAATTTCCTTGGTTTCGAACCAAGACAGATTTGACTGAATACGTGCAACGCATGAAATTCTTGGCTCAAACTAAAACAAAAAAAAACACAACAAATACATTGATACCATTCATATAAAAGCCCGAAACGATTCCGAAATAGAACAAATGAAGACATTCATTTAAAAAATTAAAATTATCAGTTTTATTTATTCTATCTCTAGTTCTTACATCATAGTTTGTCAATTTTGTGGTTATTGTGATATCTTAAAGTATTTAAAAGTAAATTACAAATGTACTCAATCTGTTTAATACTCCATTCAATCTTACGAATTTTTTTTTTAAGAATAATTCTACATCTGTTTTAACTTTTGTGTCTCTTTTCGGGCCTTAAAACCACGAAAACCAGCCTGTATTTTTGTCGCGGCATCCGATGCAATCTTTTGCTTTTTTCTAACTAGAAAACCACGCACTCCAGCTTGTATTTTAGTTGCACATCGATCCTCTACGGATCCCTCTGAGCCACTACTTCGCTCATCGCACAGTTGTGCTCCAGCTGTGCGCACCCCACTGTGACCTCCGACAGATGATGTTCCGTTGCTGCTGTCCATAAGTGGGAACTGACGTTGCTGACGACGATGCGAATTGGAACGATGATGGTAGTGGTGGTGATGATGGTGGTGATTTAAGCCGTTTATGGAGGACCGTGTCTGCTGGTTTAGTTGTTTACGCACGCGATATCCACGAAATCCGGCTTGAATCTTTATGGCTGCACTTTCTTCCGATTGTAATGCAGTATCAGAATTCGGTGAACTTGGGTGAATGTGCATTTCTATTCTCTTCAAAGATTATGTTTAGATTTTTATTCAATTTACTTATGTTCTTTATAGTTCTTTCTTTGGCAACTATTGAGAGAATTTTTTAAGTATTTTATAAATGCACTTTTTGTGTCCCTATCAAAATTATTGAACCGATTTTCAATTTCTAATTTTTTTTAAATGTATTATTTTCATTATTTTTTTCTGACCGAACCGCTCTATGATGGAAACTCAACTAAAATTGCAAACGTTCCAAAGGTAGCGATGAAGTCTTGGCTAGATACATTCAATTATCTTAAAAACACAGACTGCACGTACACAAGTCTCTCTCTCTCTCTCTTTCTCTCTCTGTGTGTTTTGACTTTCTTTATTACGATGCCAATCGGAATATATGATGCTGTTGATGACGTCAACATTGGTAATTATAAAAACATAATAATTCCCCACTCACCATAAGCTGAGCAGAATAGTCTAAATAAGGCAACTAAGGCAAACAATAGGGGATATACTAGAAAGCATAGATATACATACATAATTGACTTCCACTATAATTGACTTATTATTTGATAAATATGACTGTTTCAAAGCTTCTTTGGAAACATTCCTTGAAAACTAATAAAAAAACTAGTAAGAAATGATCTTCGATTGGGCCCAAGTTAAAATATCCCCACGGCCGAACCAAAGTACTACAATTGAAAGTCTTAAGCAGTCAATAAAATGTTTATTTGTAAAAATATTTTCGTTATTTCTTTTATAATTCTTAAAAAACATATTTTTTAAGAATTATATTGTGAGCTTAATGCCAAATAATTCATGAAGCAACAGGTTGCTACAATAACAAAGTTCTTTGCAGAACTTAAACCAAGCTGACTAGACCATGGTTTCGTCGGACGCTACTCCGACTCATCAGTAGTCTCAGTGGTTCTAACAGTCCACTAACTTTGACAAGCTAATAGGCGCAAGATCAATAAAACCAAAGAGGAATTATAGAAGCGCTATACTTTGTCAAAGCAATGTTTTTCTACTCTTTTGCTAGTCGCAAATTTTCGTTATAGTTTTAACAGAGAATATTCGCTTTTGTTTTTTGATAAAGTCAATTTGTATGGAAGGAAGGCGTGATTTTCACTCGATTTCGTTGAATTATATACTCAGAGCGCATATCAAGGCTCGTATGCAAAATTGCAAGTCCATATATTAATTTTTGTGGAATTCGAAGAGTTTTTAACGGTTTGGTAATGACACTTTGCATGGGAGGTAGGCGTGGTTTTCATCGAATTTGGCTCATTTTCGAACTTGATCTTTATTTTTTAAATACAAGTTAAAATATCGCATTTCGTGATGATAGCTTGGAAAATTACGGCTGTAATCGTGATCACAGACAGACAGACATGGCTAAATCAACTTGGGTGGTGATGCTAATCATGAATATAGATATACTTTTCTATACCTACCACGCCTCCTTATGGGCGTTACACTCGGAGAAACTAATATACCCCTTTTAGGTTTCTTTAAACGTGGGGGTGTAAACAATAAGAAAGTTTTTCAGGGATAAAGACTTTCTGAATTAAGGGGCGTATAAGATGGAACTTAACCTAAAGTATAATACTCATATTACTCACCTACTATGTTTTCATCCAACTGAGAATATATTCAATTTTTGGTACTATGTATTTCATTTTTTTCTTGGGTTTTATTTCATTACTTTGTTTTGGGTTTATTTCCTTCGATTTGGGGATTATTTCATTCCAGAAATTTGGAACTTATTTAATGCTTCTGTGTAAATGCGCCTTTTAGAAATTATTCATTCTGTAAAAGGCACATATTTTAAGCTTAAACCTTTTTTTTTTTTTGGGGCTTTTTTTACTTTTTTTTTTTATGTTTCGTTGGGGCTAATTTCATTTTTACGTTGGGTGTTATTATAAGCCCCAAATTCTGAGGCTTATTTAATTTTCCATTTGGGTTTTATTTCATTGCATTTGGGCATTATTTCATGTCAGTAATTTGGAGTTTATTTCATTTTTGTTGGGTCTTATTTCATTGGGTATTAATTTATTGTGGGTTATTTAATTTGGGGGTTATTTCATGGAGCCGTGTATGTCACACCTCTACAAACCCCTAACTTGGATACAAAATTTTGGTTAATTTCGAAGCTCAGTTAAAGCATAACGATTTTCGTGAAATTAAAAGAAAAATGTCAAAAGCGATCTACTGTGCTTTTGGGTATTAAACTGTGCATATTAATGTGCTAAATTGAAGCCCAAACTGTACACTTTGTGATGACACAGCTAATAAAATTAAAAAAAAACAAATTTTGTGCAGTCATTCTCGTGGAAAACTAAATGAGTTTTTCGTAATTTTAAATAGCCTACGTCAATTCTAGAACGCATATAACCTATATTTTAAATTTCTAGTCAATGTGTTCAGCACTTAATCCGTTACGAACAAACAAACAAACAAACAACTTTTGAATATGTATTATGGATTTTAAAAGATTTTGAAAAAGTTATTAAAACTGACTTTAAATATTTTTTTTAATTATCCAGTTACCAGTTTAAATTAACTTTTTTAAAAAAGTTAAAGGTTTTTTGAAAAAGTTGGAAAAGGCATTTTTCCAAAATGCATCAGCATTGCATAGAATTGGTACGATAAAAGTTATGATACGACACGAGATGCTAAAGCAACAAAACTGCAAATTTTTTACATGGAATTATTACTCTCTTTGTATAGGGGCTACGGTTAAAAATATTATGTTCCTGTATAAGCTGGCTCTTAGCCCTCACGACAAAAATAGATAAAAAAATTATGACGATAGCTGCTGCAAGATCAAAAATTCAACAATGACGCAATGGTGTTTTGTGGAATTATTACTTGATGGTTGAAAATTTTATGGAACGACGATAAAGTTAATGTTCCCGGCCACTTGATAAAAATAATATAGCTTCCTGACGCCCCTCATGGATTTGTTTCATGGATTTATTGCAGGGCGCTAAGTTAAATATGAAGCAAAAGCAAAAGGCAAAAACAAAACCGAAGCAAGACAAAAATCAAAAAAACTAAAATGAAAATGAAAGTAAATATAACTTTAGGGCAAGTATAAGAACAAGGATTTCCACAAGGATTAGGACAACGATAAGAAAAACGATGAGGACAAGGATTCGGACAAAGATTAGAACCAAGAATAAGATAAGGACCAGGACAAAGATTTGGACAACGATCACAATAAGAACTATGACAAGAATCAGGACAAGGATTTAGATATGGATTGGAACAAGAATTGGACGAGAAATGGAATTCGAGCAGGGCTTATGCCTAGTATTGAGGCAAAAGAATTTGGTCAAGGAGTAAGATAGGGAGTAGGACAAGCCAATTGCATCCATTTTGTTTAGGAAACTCTGTTAAACCAAAGACTCTTTCCTGTATAAAACTATCAATGCACAAATCCTATTAATGAACACATTTACTTAATTGAAGGATCCCTTTTAAATTTTTTTTTTCAAAAACCTCTATAAGTGGAACGTATGGTTATTCGTTTGTAAACCAAAGTAGCAAAGAAGGCTATCATCAAAGTATGGGAATGACTCATAAATAAAATTAATTAAAATTAAAAAAAAAACAAAAGTTAAGAAAACTGAACGATAACTAATGTTAGTTTTCACAAGTATGATGATCAGGTTAAATCGATAAAGTTATATAATACTTTGTTGGATTGCTGGGAATCAACCAAACCATTTAATTGTTGACAGATGAAAGGATATTGCTATAAAACTGTTTCCACATATCGATGAAAAAAAAAACTGAGAAAATAATAATTACTCCAACTGCAACATTGACATTATAGTAAAAGGAATATAGTATGAACGGCACATCATTGCAATGGTTTTTTATTAAAAAATTAGTAAAAAAATATGCATAAAAAAAATAAATAACTGGTCATTTCAGCCCTTGAAAGGACTTTATCCTAGCTTCTTATGATCAATTGTGTTGTGCGTGTTATTAAGTTCTTACACAATTGACCGAGAAACGGACCTACAGGTTTAAGGCCGACTCCGAACGGCGATGAACGGAATGTTCTTGTTTTCAAGAAGCTTTACATGGCATTTTCATTACTCTCTGATGTACTGAACACATTGACGACGACAGCGACGACAAGCTGTCAAATTAGGAATAGTTCTAAATCGACGACACGACATTGCGACATTAGACCAAATTCTCTCCATAAGAAATACATGTAAAAAAATTCGACGGATGTCGTAATGTCGTTGCCGTCGTCAATGTGTTCAGTGCATGAGGTTTGCCATTGTCTGCAGAGAGGTGGCGGCCGTACAGAAAAATCATTTTAATTCAAATAATTTTCTGTCGCTGCTGGGATTCGAACCCGGGTCTCCAGGTTCGTTGACATAGAGGTCACGCACTTTAACCAACTACGCCACGGACTTCCCAAAAAATACGTAAATAAAATGGAATTTTAGATCCTAAATTTTAAGTGTAAATTCGAAACTCAAAAATGCTACGATTTCAAATAAAATTTAATGATCGTCGTATTTGCCTTAAATTCATAAAAACTAAATTAATAGGGAAACATAAAATACTCATTTTTTAAAACATTATTATTTCATTTTAATAATTTCATAATTTTTAAACATTTTCTTTCAGTGCAAGACTGTCCACTACTTCTCGTAGCAAGTTTGTGGTCATTGTCACAGCGTAGTAAATATTAACTTATTCTTTTTTTCGCACAAAGTCTTAAAAATCTATTTTCAGCGAAAAGATTAAAAAAATTGTGTTCGCACTAAAAAAATACAAATTCTGTTGACTGATTTTTTTAAATCAGCCGAAAGAATCAAAACAAAAACTTTATCAAAACAAAACATTAAATAATTTTATGGGGACACAGTCAGATCTTTGTTGACAACTTTCCACAACTTAGTGATCAGTGACGCAGTTAGATAAAAAATATATCCTGAAAATAACAACTTGGGGCTGTCAAGTCCCACTTTATGAAAATAAAAACAACAAAAAATTTCTTTATGATTTAGCATGCTCACTGTATCACAAAACATTCCTTTTTTTAAGTTAAAATATATTGCAATAACAACCACTTCCCACAAACCCCACGAACTGATGAAAAACTTGATGGCAAAAATGAAATGATATAAGTTTTAAAAATAAGTTGAGCAAAATTAAGAAATTATGAATTAGGTATCACGAAATATTTCAGAAAGTAGTTGTTTTTACTTCAGTTGAAAAGTTTTTCTAGGAGTAAAAATATTTCCAGTGCGAGGGTTGCCTTTTAAGTCTTGCGCCTTACAATGAAAAACAGTTGGTTGATCAGTGAAAATGCTTTTATTGTTTTTCAAAGTATTCTCCAAGATGATCAATACGCTTTTGCATTCTTTGAACCAGAAACCAAGTTTTTGAAGGCCTCAATGGCCTGTTCGGACGTAGAAAAACGTTCGTCACGCATTTCCTCTTTATGTGATGGAACAAAAAGAAGTCATTGGGTGCCGAGTAAGAACTGTAGGGCGAATAACATCAATTACACTTTTTGAATTCCAATTCTCCAGAACTCTTTTGTTTGAGGGAACTCGCTATGGAACTCGTATGGGAACTCGCATTTTTGTGCTAGAGAAGAATCTTCCTTCGGTGGTTGGTTTTCCTCTACTGCGGCAAACAACTGGTTGTGCACCATTCAGCATTAACTGTTCTACGTTGCTCAAGTGGCATAGTTGCGACAAGACTGGTTTTTCTATAATAACTGGCAACCATTTGCTTGGATGCTCCGTCCGCGGACAACTTTTAAATCCATCTTTCGTCACCTGTGTTGATGTCATAACGTGTTTCGAACCACCTCCACTGTATTTTTTAAGCATTTCCTTGCACCAATCGACACGAGCTTCTTTTTGAGTAACCGTCAAATTATGGGGTATCCTACGGAAAGAAATCTTCCTGACGCCTAAATGCTCATGTAAAATCGAATGCATGCTAGTCCCGCTAATGCCCAAGGACGACTCCATCTCACGGTATGTCACATGGGGAGGACCTTCTCAAAATTCATCTTGGAGAGAACAACGACCATGTTTGAACTCAATGAACCAGCGTTTACAATCGCTGGGTGTGTTGCTTCATCACCAAAAGTCGAAATAAGTTGATCGATGTATTCTTTTCTTGTCAATCCACGTTGAAAATCGAAATTTTCAAACTACTGTAAACAACACAATAAGTGCACATACACTCAGTGGTGGATTTACCATAAATTTTTGCATTTATTAACCCTCTAACCACTTTTTTTGAAATAATGGAAAAAACTAGTCATAATAATTTTTCTAGATTAAAAACGACATTCCAAACACTTCTGCATCATTAGTTTTTCAATTTACCTTACCGTTTAACTTCCAGGTGAGAAAAGGTGAAATATGCATCGAGGCATAATTGTCGGTTTAAATGAAAAAAAGGAAATCAGGTAGAAATTTCAATTTTGATGGATTTTATTTGAAAAATAGATGAAGAGGTAAAAAAAAAGGTGAACAATAGATTATTTTTTTTTTAATGGTAATCTTAAAAAACAATTTGTCGAGGTAGAACAACACAAATGTACGATGCATACCTTGCAAACACATTGACTTTGTGATTTGCATTTGTCATTTTTACAAAGTTGTTTACCACCTGCTTTCGGTAGCCAAACTGGAAAATGGTGAAAGCCATCATAGCGTACATCAGCGACTGGATGAATGGCTCGATGACCAACGGGAACAATTTGACCAAGTACTGGAGTTGATGGTTGTGAATTTGAAGTTGATGGTCGATCAACTAGAGTTGATGGTCGGCTAGCTGGAGCTGATGGTCGGCCAATAACGCGCTTCGAAGAATATTTGATGAGGCCAGCAGCAATTTCTTCACGAAATTTCGCCAAGTCCAACAATTTCAGGTTAACATCAGATGTACTTTTCGAATCATTCATTTTTTCCACATGGATACGTCTATATAAAGGTACGCATTTGTTGCAGACATATCAATCAAATGATAGAACCAACGACTTGCAACATCACGTGTTTTTGCTCTAACATGATACCTACCCATCAATCCATCCATTAAATCCACACCCCCCATGTGTCTTTTATATTCTTTGATTATTTCAGGACAATCTATTTCGACATGCTGCTTCTTCTTTCGGTCGTACCTCGATGCTTTTGATGGCTGATGGTTTGGATTGACATGTTCAAATGGTTTTATGCCAACATAACTTGACGCTAAACGGACACTTTTATTGTCCTTCCAGAGCACCGTGGCAATATCAATACCATACACCTGACCGACAAATTCAATCGAATATCCTCTTGCTTCTTTTTTTACAGCTGTATTCGATGGGAGCTTACAGGTTGCTACTCTGTTTACTCGAATAGTACCCAGACTATAAATGCCTCTGGCACGTAAATAATGTAAAAGAGGTATTGAAGTGTAAAAATTATCGAAGTATATGATATAATTCTTGAAATCAGGTACTGTTTGGCTCAAACGTACTACAACGTTGGCTGAAGAACCTAGATCTGGACAACCTGGCAATTTTTTGCTGTCGCCAGCACCATTGTATATCTCAAATCTGTAGGCATATCCAAATGAATCACATAAAACGAATAGTTTTATGCCCCATTTATACGGCTTATATGGCATATACTGGCGCAAGTGGTGCTTCATTTTCGTACTGCACATTTGCTCATCCACGCAATGTCGAGCAGTCTTTGGAACTGAGTCGAATCTTTCATTGAGTTAATTGGAAATATTACGCATTCGAAACAATGGGTCATAGCCAGGCTGGCCCTTTTTGATACGGTCTTCTTCATTGCGAAAAGACCAATATCTTTTGATCAATTCAAATCTTTTAAAAATCATTGTGCTTGGAATAGGTTCAAATGCGAGTTTGCCCCAATAACTCTCTGCCGCCGCAGGGTAAAATACTAGTTTTTTAAGTTATTGTTAATTTTTGTAAGTACATAATGTGAATTTAATGAAATGTAATAATACTGTAAAATGTATTTATTTATTGTTGATATTAATACCTAAATTGCACTAATTTGATGAAAAAATGGGAAAAGGCTGCGGGATAAATTTCGACGCAACAGGGGCGGTAACCACGCCCACCATAAATAAACTTTGTATATATCATATTTCTTACGTATGTGTTCCGAAAAATGCAAAACATTTATAAAAAGCAGAAAAAAGATTTTTTTTATAATTTGTGCAAATATGGTCTAATAGGGGCATTTTTTCGAAACTTTCGGGCCCGATTGGCACGGGTAAACGTTGTCGTAAAAAAAAATTTTGTTAGTTTCGTCTTAGAATATAAAAACGCATTAAATAACCTTTCAGCCCCTTGACATTTCCAAAAATCGCAAAATAAGGGACACTCTAATGGCCATAGATGGGATCAAGTTCGTTATTCAGATCATTCAATTCATCGTCTGAAGAAAAATCGCCATCGTCTTCCGACCCAGATGTCACCGAATCCATCAATTCTACGATTCCCTCGTCAGATAAATTCGATAATTTAATTCGTCTACTAGACATTTTTTAATCTATTCACAAATTATAGAACACACGTAGGTAAATTATAAGAAACACAAAAGAATGACATAAAACCGCTAAAATAGGGAAATAAATGCAAGGGGGAAAAAATGACGTAAACCGACAATTATGCCTTGAGGCATAAAAAAAAAATTCCAAAAAATTCGCACAAAACACTTTTTTTCATATCAAAATATATATGAAATGAAAGTTGGATAAATTACCTTTATAAAAAAAAATTTCCGACAGTAAAAACTTGACCGGTTCGGAAGATTTATTGTTTTGACAATCACTACTTTTTTTTTACAAAATGTAGTGTTTATTTGACGGATGCTCCCACACTAATGGCTATAGATGCCAAACTGAACTTCATTTGCATATGCTGTCTGAGAGAGAAATGTACTCAAATGTACTACCAACATTACTATACTTATATTGATATCATAAAATTTTCCTATGTGTTTAAAAAGTGACTTTTGTGAGTTATGCCTGGAGGCCGTGTGGAAGGTTAGAGGTATTTTATTTATTTTAGCATAACATAAAATATTAAATTTAATCCAGTGGGTACAATTCTGCACTGCTTTCCAAACCATCTAAGACTGTTCTGTTCAAATTTCATGTTTTGTTCAAAACACCATGTTTTGTTATGCTCATAGCTCCACAAAAGGATTTCTACGAGAGTACTACCAGAAGTACCCGAACTGACGTGTAGCTGTGCAATTGTTGTTTGAACGGCCTCAGTCCAACCAATATCCGAGCGAAACTAGATTCTACTCTGGGGTTGCCTGCTCTTCCTTCACAACAGTGAAATATTGGGTGACAGAGTTTAAACGAAACCGCACGAGCTGCCAAAACGAACATCGCAGTGGTCGACCAAATGAGGAGACCATGCCCGAAATGGTACAAAAATCCACAAAATGAATCGTCGACTGAAAGTGAGCGATATAGCAGACATAAAAGACATTTCAAAAAGTTCTGTATATCGCACATTGACTGAAAATGTACACATGAGAAAGCTGTCAGCGCGTTATTATCTTCTGAAAGGAAAACAATCAACGTCGAGTAACATGGGAACTTATTGCAGTGATCCAGTGTTAAAGTCATGAAAAAACGGCCGTCTTTTAGCGAAAAAGAAAGTTTTGCCTTATCAAGACAATGCACCAGTTTCGCAATGCCCAAAATCAATGAGTTCAAGTTCGAATTACTTCCTTACGCACACTATTCGCTAGATTTAGCCCATTTTGATTATTTTCTGCTTCCAAACTTGATAAAATGGTTATTTGGATGAGTTTGACGGTTCTGATATGAGACTGAATAAGAAATAGTCTACACCTCCTTATACCCATGCTTTAAAAGTGGGCGGATCACGCCCATTTTCGGTTGACAACTTGATATCGATTCCATATACTTATGATCCAATTTGAATTTTCCTAGCTCATGTACGAAGGTAGTTCCAGAAGTACACGACCTTACAAAAAAAAAAGACAAGAAAATTGAAAGTAAATAATCTCCTTTTAGCTCGATACGGGTTTTTCAGAGATGTACAAAACCTTGGATATTGATCAAAAATTGAACACTTAATTTTATAGAGGTGGTTAAACTAAAAAGTATAATTTTTTGACATTTTTTCATAACTTTTCTACAATAAAAAATACTTTAAACAGTTCAGGTTCATATGGAGTACACAAATATAAAGCAGGGACCGAAAATAACTATTATGTTCTCTTGCTGATCTCATAAACGGCGGGCTTGGCTGTAAAGTTTTGGACTTTAAGAATAAAAGGCAACATTTAACTGGTACTTTCTGCCGTTTATTTTTTTTTTACAGGAAATAACGATTACACAGCCCGACAGACATTTTGGTGCCGGAGATTTTTCAGCTGATTATAGACAAATTGGGTTTCCTGATTTCAAATATGTACTCCGTTTTTCTCCATCAGCTCGAGTTTTTGAGTTATGGGCAAAAACATGAACATCAGTTCTTTTTCTGATAATTTTACTATATCTATTACATTGATTTACCGATTTCAATTTCAATGAAGAAATACTAGACCTTTTAATTTTTGCACATAAAATTACAATATCTTTGACAGTTTCGAAGATATCGACGTTCAAAGTGGGAAAAATGTCACAATTTTACGTAGGCTGCTCTTTTTGAAACCCTGTATATTTAACATTTTTAAACGGATTTGCAAAAACCTTTTTTTACTTGATAGAAAATCTCTTGAATTTTAGCAAACATTTTCGTTTATTTTATTATCCATATTATCCATAGTGACCATGAAATTTGGTATATGGGGGCGTAGGATTAAGACATAAGTATTAATTTTGGAAATGTGGGCGGACCACGCCCCATTTTAAGGATAATTACAATATCTCATGATCACGACACTCAATGATTATGAAATTTATTATGTGGGGGCTAAGGATGAAGATATATGCTATAGGTGGGTGGATCACGCCCCTTTTTAGGAAAAATAACAATATCTAATGACCACGATACGCAATAATTATGAAATTTGGTATGTGGGGGATAAGCATGAAAATCAACTTTTTTGGAAAAGGTGGGTGGGACCACGCCCATTTTTAGGAAAAATTACAATATCTCATGACCACAATGCGCAATGATTATGAAATTTGGTATGTGGAGGCTAAGCATGAAGATAAACTTTTTTGGAAAAGGTGGGTGGATCACGCCCATTTTTAGGAAAAATTACAATATCTCATGACCACAATGCGCAATGATTATGATATTTGGTATGTGGGGGCTAAACATGAAGATTTTTTTTTTTGTGAAAAGGTGGGTGGACCACGCCTATTTTTAGGAAAAATTCCGGAATTGACTTCTTGTTTTCTAGAAGCTTGGAAAGTGAAATTTGGAACAAATGCTTGTTACTTAAACCTATACAAAATTTAAATTTAATGAAAATCATAAATGAGACAGTAAATATTGAATCTATAAATTACCATTTACTCCTAAAGTATTAAAAAACTAGAAAAATTTAGAAAAAGAAATATAATTTTTACTTCTTTTTTAAATATTTAAATTCAATTTCACGATCAGTATAGCAGCTTTCTTAGTGCAAATTGGATTTCAAATCGCCAAGGATCAATTTTAGTGCTGAAAATGATCTCTCTTCACTAACTTGCCCCACATACCAAATTTCATAATCATTGCGCATAGTGGTCATGAGATATTGTAATTTTACCTAAAATGGGCGTGGTCCACCCACCTTTTCCAAAAAAGTTGATCTTCATGCTTATTCCCCTCATACCAAATTCCATAATCATTGGGTGTCGTTATCATGAGATCCTGTAATTGTCCTTTAAACGGGGCGTGGTCGACCCACATTTCCAAAATAAATACATATGTCTTAATCCTTCGCCCCCATATACTAAATTTCATGGTCCTAGCATCCACAATATAACAAACTGCTGTATATTTTTGCTGAAAAAAATATCCAGCAGAAAATAATCGTTATTTCTTGTCAAAAAAAATAAACGGCAGAAAGTACCAGTTAAATTTTGTGTAAAAAATTACAAAACAGAAAATAACTATTACTTTCTGATTTTTTTTGGAAAAAGGGAATACCGTTACGGTCCCTGATATAAAGTAACTGTCAATTTTTAAAATTATGGTCTTAAATTGTTAAGGTAGATTGTATAGAAATTAAAAAGAGATGGTTTCGAGAAAAGCGTTTGAAGAAAAAATTAGACAGAAAAAAAGAAGTTAGCTGTGCCGACACACCCTTAGAATTTGACGTGACAGCGTATCTTTATTCTTGTCCCCATCACACCTTTTTTTTCTAAGTTTGTCCTTATCCCTATTCTTAAGTTTGTCCTCATAATAACCTATATGGATGGATAATCCTTATCCAAATTCATAAGCTTATCCTTGTTCGAATCCCTTTCCGAATCCTAGTTCCACTATTTTCCCCATCTTTGTTTTCAATCTGGTCCTTCGTGTGCCTAATTCTTGTCCTAATCTTTAGACGAGTACCTGTTCTAACCCTTTTCCCAATCCTTTTCTGAATCCTTGTCCTAATCCTTATCGGATTTGTTGCTCTTGATCCTTGTCTTATTTCTGGTCCTAAACTATGTCGAAATCCTTGTCCTCATCCTTTTCCATGTCCAAACTCTTTTATGGGGTTTCCTCAGAGGCATCATGACACATTTAATTTTTTTATTTTTATCTTGTGACCGAAAATCTCAGCTTAACTGTCGTTCCATAAAATTTCCCATATAATTCCATGCAACATTTTTTCATTGCTTCTAGTAATTTTACTGCATTTAGTTGTTGCCTCCGTGAGTCGTAGCTCCAACATTTTGTTTCTTTTTTCATTTTCGATACCATTTTTTCCTGTAGTAAAATAAATTTTTCGTTGGACTTTTACTTACCGAGTAGAAATTCTATGCAACAATGTTGCATAAACTTCTTTCTCCGCGACCTGACGATGTCATCATTTTGACGTGACGAAGTTACGTTTTATCGCGCAGGTTTCCTAAAATTTTGAAAAAGTCATTTTTTTGAATTCATCGTTGCGTTGAATTGTTACTCGCTGAGTTAACTTAACATTGATGTGTTATTACGCCTCACAACTTAAACACAAAAAAAAATTCTTATCGTCATGATTTCAGGGTGGCAACCACATAATGCAGTAAAAATGCTACAACCATAAAAAACGTTGCATGGAGTTTTAACTCTGTGACTATTGGCAAAACGGTAAATTTTAAGGAACGAAAATGAAGGTATGGCCTTCGGGCACATGATAACAAAAACACAAAAAATTACGGCGTCATGAGGCCCCTCAGCAAACCGCTTAAGGGGGTGTATACCCAGAATTTTTTAAAGCTTTAAGCCTCAAGAATATGTGGTGAAAATTTCAAGTGGATATCTCAAAAAATAACAAAGTTATAGCCTAGTGGGTGAACCGCCTTCGAGAGCGTGCAGTTCTAACCCTTTTCAATGTCGATGACCAGGATTTCTCGAAACTCACTGAACCGATCTTTTTGATTTTTTTGCAGGCTTATTTTATTCATAATAATCTCGTACTTGTCATAGGATTTTTTTTCGTAGTTTCGTTCATTAATTATAGGCAAAATAATGACGAATTTTTGGTCGAAAATCGTTAATTTACGTTCGGAAGTCCGCCATTTTGTGAAAAATCAATATTTTCAAAATAATTTCAAAACACCAACGCCAACACCAACGCCAACACAAACACCAACACCAACACCAACACTAACACTAACACCAACACTGAACGAAACGACTTATAGCTAAAACGCAATACTGCGTTAGGTCGGTCGGCCTTTGACCGTACTTTGGTCTCCGTTGTAAAAACTTTACGATATAAGTTGTCAAAACGGACGACCTAAAACTTTGCAAAACTCAATGTTGCGTTGACAGATCGTGCGTCTGTCATTTTGGTGATGCCAATAAAAGCAGCTATACTTAAAATCCCACAAAACGTCCCTTTTTCCCGAAATCATGCAATTATAATTTTAATCAATGAAAAATTAAAAGATATTGTCATAAAATCATTAAAGCCTACTTTATAAAGCTAACAAGGAAAGGTTCCCAAGTGTCAGACGCCGATTTGAATGATTTTCGGATATGTGTTAGAGGATGAAATTCTAAGATTGACGTATTTTTTTATATGTGCTCAATTGAATGTTTAGGGTTTCAAAATGGCGTTTCAAAATCAGCAAAATTTGGTTTTTTTACCATAACTCTGCTATTTACCATAAAAACACATACAAATTTGGTATCAAACGAAAGGTACTAAAAAGACGCAAATAACGGTATCCAATTCTTTGACCTAATTGTTGTTGCAATTTTGTTGTTGTAATTTTCAACAGTTTGTAGTCGATATCATGGGTAGCACGTAAACGAAATTATTTCATATTAATTTGTATTTGAGCGCAAACAATTTCAAAAGTTACCCTCTTTTTTATTTTTTAAATTTTTGTAATAGGTTTTTTTTTTTCTTAAAATGTACTAATAACTTAGCATTTTGTTTGTTTTTACAGATAAAGTACATAATATGGGTATCAAAATTTTTGGTTTTTCACGATCTTTTCGAATGTATAGATAAATTATCATAAAAGCTCATAATTAGTAGGGTTTCGACAAAAAATGTGTGCTTTTACTTGTGGGTGGAGACACACCCTCTTGACCAATGCCTGTCCAAATTTTTTAGTAGAAATGCATCACCAAATAGTAATTCTATTGTAAAATTCAACGTTTTGTGACTTACTTTCATAGGCTATTCGATATCAAAAATTGTAATTGTATGGGCGTAACCACACTTGTACAATGCCCGTCTAGGTTTTCTAGTAGATGGACATTACCAAGTGACAACTCTATACCGAGTTTCATTATTATGCGGCATTTTACTCCAAAACTATTTGATACCATAAGTTTGACTTATATGGGCGGTGCCATGCCCCCTCATCCAATGCTAACTCAATTTTTCCAGGACAAGACTGGTCAAAGGACAAGACTAAATAGTACATTCTCACCGAGTTTCATTGATGTGTGACTAACAGTTCGAAAGTTATACCCACAATTTGGGCAGCCGAAAAAATGGCACACCCTTTTCCCAACGCCCATAAAATTTTACCAGTGGAACGGTACATGTAAATCGAGGCCGAACACCTAATTCCAATGTTGTGTGACCTAAAATTCCAAAGTTATTCAATATTGCAGATTCGAGCTGACACGCCCTCTTGTGCAATGCTCGCTGAATCACTTGTAATTAGTGAGTACTTGGGTACACCTTTACAAAAACAAAATTAACTGCACAAGTGTTCGCAGTTGAAAATTTTTTCAAACACATTCATGCACATGTCTAATATTTATCATTTCATTCTTATTATGCTTTTATATTTATCATTTGATATTTTGAGTGCAATTGCAAATCTTGCTAGCAGTAATATATTTGCATGTACTATTATTTTTTCAAAGTAAAAATACAACATTCCTTTGTGTGTTATATTATTCAAACAATGATATTAAGGGTATTCGTCCACAACCAAACTCATTAAAATATCTAATTGACCAATATATATGTAAGTTTGCCATTTTGCATGAATACCCTTATAATATTATTTTTAATATACTAAAAAATGCATAAATTTTAATAGGATACACAATTGAATAATATTATTATCATGCTAAATTCATCAAAATCATTATTATACTACTTAAGCAGCATGTTAATATAAAAAATTTTATCAATTTAAAAAAAACTCGCATCAAAATATAAATTCCCACGATAATCCTATGAAAATCTTAGTTTTCCATCGGAATCCAAGAATACCCACATTTTAGCATTTCTCAACGAAAATGCAACCCAGCGTTAATATGGAATGTCAAACGCACGAGCTAGTTGAACATGTCGCTACTCATTGCGTTGATCGTACTTTACCCCTACAATATTTTTTTACGGGATGAGGTCGACGCAAAGTATGAGGTCGAATTTAGTGTTGCTTCATAAGAACTCATTGTTTCTAGTCTAGCTGTCAAAGGCCGACCGACCTAACGCAGTATTGCGTTTTAGCCATTATACAAATTAGAGATGGGTCGTTCCGAACCTGTTTAGTTCCTGGAACTATGTTCACAGTCGGACATAGTTCCAATCGTTCCTTCCATTCATTTTTAGCATGTTCAAACAGTTCCGGTTGCAATGAATTTTTTTCTATAAATCAATATGAACCGACTTCTCTTTCACACATATTATGGCTTACACGAATTTGTGATCGACTATAAGTGCAAAGATATGTTTGCGAACGAACGAAACAACTGATGTGTGAAATGGTAAGATGACATTTCGACGTTCTTGTTGCGCGCTATGCTGT
This sequence comes from Pherbina coryleti, assembly GCA_943735915.1. Taxonomy (NCBI): domain Eukaryota; kingdom Metazoa; phylum Arthropoda; class Insecta; order Diptera; family Sciomyzidae; genus Pherbina; species Pherbina coryleti. The sequence continues at coordinate 104,286,125 of OX030949.1, forward strand.
GTTTATTTCGTTTTGAACATGCTTTCATTCAATCGAATGGAACTGCGGAACTAGATAGTTCCTCGGACATGTTACAATCTGCTGCATATGAGTTGCATGAGTTTCATTCAATGAAATGGAACTGTGGAGCTAGATAGTTCCGCGAACATGTTACAATCTGCTGCATATGAGTTGCATGAGTTTGATTCAATCAAATGGAACTGCGGAACTAGATAGTTCCGCGGACATGTTACAATCTGCTGCATATGATTTGCATGAGTTTCATTCAATCAAATGGAACTGCGGAGCTAAATAGTTCCGCGAACATGTTACAATCTGTTGCATATGAGTTTCATTCAATCAAATGCAACTGCGGAGCTAGATAGTTCCGCGGACACGTTTTGCAACTCGAGAGTACTCAATTTGTTCTTTTTAAGCACTTATAAGTTACATACGAACGGACGGACAGACAGACGGACATGGCTAAATCGACTTGGGTGGTGATGCTGATCAAGAATATATATACTTTGCTATACCAATGCCTCTTTATGGGGGCTTACAAACAGAGTGACAAAATTAATATGCCCCTATTGCGTTTTTCTATGGCAGCCCCCCTAAGGAGTGGTCGGAGGGAATAGGTGTCTTAGGAAAAAATGTTCCTTTTTCAAAAGTAATGGGGGTCGGTCATACATATTAATCCTCTTCGGCCTTCTCTTAAAGCCCTCTGTTCAGGTGTAGAGAATACATATACAAAAACCATAAAAAATTGCTACTACAGCTCAAAGGAACTACATAGTTCCGCGGACATGTTTCCGCGAACTAGTTCCGCTTTACAAAAGAATCGTTCCATGTTCGTTCCGACCTCGGAACTGTTTAGCACAAGCCTAATACCAATATTAAATATTTGTTTCATTTGACTGAACAAACACCAACACCAAAACTAACACCAACACCATTGTTTTATAACATTTACGGTAGCGCATATATTTACCGAGTAATAATTCGATGCAACGCCGTTGCATTTCATGCATTTTATGTCTATTTTTGTATTAAGAGCCAAGAACCAGCCTTTACTGGCGTAAAATAATTTTTACCGTAGCGCCTATACATAGTGAGTTATAATTCCATGTAATAAATTTTAAGTTGTGTTGCATTAGCAACTTCCTCCGCGTTCCACTATGCGCCCCAAAGTCGGTTTTAATTTTGTTTTTATTCTTTCTCGTAGCTACTTTTTATCACAGCACCAGACTGAGCAAGTAACGATTCCGAGTATAATAAATAAATTTTTATATTAATATTTTTTTTTATGTAACTCTTCTCTTTCTCTCTCTTTCTCTCTCTCTCTCTCTCTCTCTCTCTCTCTCTCTCTCTCTAATATCTCTAATAAAAAATTGGAATTAACTCTTTAAGAAAACTTGCCGAGAATATTAAATCATTTCCTTAGCGAAATGTTTGTGCAGTACTCGTTTACAACCACTTTGCTGTTACATAAACAAACACACTCAGAAAAAAATCCGCATTTGAAATCAACATTTTAGCATTTTGACATAAAAACTTTTGATTTTACCATAAAAATTTTGAAATTAAACTAGAAACTGTTGTATCAAAAAATAAAAATTTTGAAATAACAAATAAAAATGTTTTCTCAAAAACTGTAAACTCGGACTTGCAAGAAATCTACGATTTATTGTGTTGTAAGTATAGCGCTTGCTTTTTTATTTCATTGTGTTTTTTTATATTAACAATTTTTTTTTGCTTAGCGGCTGGAATTAGAATGAGTGAATTTTTACATATAACAGAGAGTGATTTGGACAAGCTTTTTCCAGATGTAAGCTCACTGGGATCAAAAATTAAATTTCGTTACAAATTGCAAGAGCTTAAAAAAGGGCCTGTAATTTATAAGAAATTTATTCTTTATAATTATTTTTAAGTAACTATTAATAAACATAATTTCTAATTCATAAAAAACTGTTTCATTTCAGAGTTTTAGGCAAAAGTAATATACATCTATTATCAAATATTGAAATAACATTGCGTCAGCTTGAATGTTTTGTTAAAAGTTGAATAAATGTTGAACCAAACTGAAGTATTATAGTTTCAACATTTTGAAGCTATTCGTTTAAACATTTTTCATATTTCAACTCAAACCTGCAGAATTTTGTTTTTACATTTGTAACATTTTATTTCAAAAAGCTACACGATATTAAATCAATATTTAAAAATTTTAAAACAAACATTTTGTAGCATTTGATTATACAATAAGCCATTTTGTTTCAACATTTTTTTTCAAAACTTTTACATATTGATTTAAAAGGGGAAATTTTTAAAACAACAGCTTCAGCCATTTCAATACAAAAGAATAAACTTTTGAGCATGAAACAAAATGTAAAATTGGCAGATATACCAATGAAAAATTTTGATTTTACCAATGATTTTTTTCTGAGTGTAGTTATAGTACAACCAATTAAAGTTTATAAAATTCTGTACTCCAACGAGAACATCGACAAGTACTGGGTTAAAGTTGCTCATGTCGAAAGAACTGATAATGCTTTGTCTACATGTTCATTCAATTTTGAATTGATTTAAAAATAAATTTATTGTTCTATCTGTTTTATTCACAGCCACAAATATAGGCTGGTGGGGGTCTTATTCATAGTTTCACACTCATAGCAGCTTCGGTGACCTAACAAATGAACAGTATTTCCCTATTTTGGTTGCTCAAACATGTAGTTGTTTGAGTGACTTGTGTTGTAGGTACGAGTAAAATTGTTGTTCATCCTCGAACTCAATTATTCTGTTGTTTGCATTGAATCAATGCCAGTCGTTTTATTTTCATTTTCAGTTAGTATTTATTGTTTTGAATTGCATTTATTTATTAATGTTGTATTTAGTCCATATTAAATTTTGCAATTTAATTTTTGCTTGTAATTGTAAGTTGATTCAAGTGTCCCAATTGACCTAGGATGCCATTGTCTGTAGAAATATGTATATTTAATTATTTCTCATCATTCTGTTCTTTGTCTGAATATTCCATCCCAGCAGTTTCAATTTTATTTTGAACAGGATCTAGGAATAAATAATTTGATGAATTTATTAAATAAGTTTGAACAATCCCATTTGAGATAAAACTCACTGTGGACAAACAACCATGGTGAAAAATAAAAATTGTTACAAAATATTATTCTGTGCTCTGTGCTGTCTTGTAAATTTAAAAATTTTTATTAAAGTTTAAATCGCTTGAATATTAATCTGCAAAAAAATGCAGACTGAAGGTCACAACTCTCAGAAAATCCCAATCCAACACATAGAATATCTAATATATAAAATTCTTTTGTCACGGGGTGCGTGATCGAACTCCTCCGAAACGGCTCGACCGATTTTCGTGATCCTTAGCGAGGATATTAGTCAGGGGTGAGAATCGAACAACATCTATTTTTCATCCCCCTAAAATAAGGGGGCGTGGCACCTCCCATACAACCCAAATCTACGGTAGCGAATAGCTCTGAAGTTATAGGTCGCATAGTATCGGAATTCGGTGTTCTATCTCAATTTACAAGAGCCGTTCCACACGTAAAATTTTATGGGCGTTGAATGTGGGGCGTGGCAATTTTTCAGCCAAATTTTCAGTATAACTTTCAAGCTATAAGTCACACATTAATGAAACTCGGTTAGAACGTTCTATTTAGTCGTGTCTTTCGACTTGCAAAATTGAGCCAGTATAGGCCAAAGGGGTGTGGCACCGCCCATACAATTAAAATTTATGATATCGAATAGCTTTGGAACTAAATGCCGTATAATAATGAAATTCAGTATGGAGTTGCCACTTGGTGATATATCTACTATAAAACTGGGATGGGTTTTGAAAAAAGGGGTGTGGCTCCGCCCATACACTTTAAATTTTTGATATCAGATAGCTTTGGAACTAAATGTCGTTTAACAACGAAATTCAGTATGGAATTAATATTGGGTGATATTCTTCTACTAGAAAACTGAGACGTCATTGAACAAGGAGGTGTGGCTCCGCCCATATAAGCCAAACTTGCGATATCGAATAACTTTGGAATTGTAAGTAGCACAGCCTCGAAATTTGGTTATCAATTTCCACGAGTCTTTCCAGATAGAGATAGAGATAGAGATAGAGATACAGATAGAGATAGAGATAGAGATAGAGATAGAGAAAGTGATAGAGATAGAGATAGAGATAGAGATAGAGATAGAGATAGAGATAGAGATAGAGATAGAGATAGAGATAGAGATAGAGATAGAGATAGAGAAAGAGATAGAGATAGACATAGATATAGAGATAGAGATAGAGATAGAGATAGAGATAGAGATAGAGATAGAGATAGAGATAGAGATAGAGATAGAGATAGAGATAGAGATAGAGATAGAGATAGAGATAGAGATAGAGATAGAGATAGAGATAGAGATAGAGATAGAGATAGAGATAGAGATAGAGATAGAGATAGAGATAGAGATAGAGATAGAGATAGAGATAGAGATAGAGATAGAGATAGAGATAGAGATAGAGATAGAGATAGAGATAGAGATAGAGATAGAGATAGAGATAGAGATAGAGATAGAGATAGAGATAGAGATAGAGATAGAGATAGAGATAGAGATAGAGATAGAGATAGAGATAGAGATAGAGATAGAGATAGAGATAGAGATAGAGATAGAGATAGAGATAGAGATAGAGATAGAGATAGAGATAGAGATAGAGATAGAGATAGAGATAGAGATAGAGATAGAGATAGAGATAGAGATAGAGATAGAGATAGAGATAGAGATAGAGATAGAGATAGAGATAGAGATAGAGATAGAGATAGAGATAGAGATAGAGATAGAGATAGAGATAGAGATAGAGATAGAGATAGAGATAGAGATAGAGATAGAGATAGAGATAGAGATAGAGATAGAGATAGAGATAGAGATAGAGATAGAGATAGAGATAGAGATAGAAATAGAGATAGAGATAGAGATAGAGATAGAGATAGAGATAGAGATAGAGATAGAGATAGAGATAGAGATAGAGATAGAGATAGAGATAGAGATAGAAATAGAGATAGAGATTGAAATTGAGGTTGAGGTTGAGGTTGAGATTGAGATTGAGATTGAGATTGAGATTGAGACTGAGTTTGAGATTCAGATAGAGATAGAAATTATTTCCGCTACGACAGCAACGCGTCGGGTACCAGCTAGTAAAATATAAAAAAAGTAATGGGCGCGTAATCTGGACACTGATGGAAATCGCATTCAACTGGACACGGACGCAAATTTATATTCACTGAGTATTAGTGCTTCTGTCAAAACTATAATACGCCAGTAAAGGCTAGTTTTTAGACTTTCAACAGAGGACAACAGCTTTATCCCAAGATCAAGAATGGAACAATCACACAACTGCGCGCATACTAAACGGAAACAATTTGAAATCGAATTTTTGCATTCGGAATATTTAGAACTGTTAAAAAATATCCACTAGTCTCAGGAAATCTTTTTTTTTTTTACTTACCTCCGCTTTCTACAGGAAATAGAAGAATTCTTGAAAGTTGGCCCAAAAAGTGATATTTTTTTAATTTTTATTCTTAAGTTTTGTTGTTATACTTGATTATATTTTTAAAATATTTCCCAATATCGAAAAGAGTTGAAAATTGGGATACGAGTACTTTATGACAAAGACATGATCAATAACGTATCTTTTAAAATGTTGGCGCTATTTAAGGATATAAATGCGTTAAAGCGAAAAATTTGGTAAAATATTTTGGAAAATAACAAAAAAGGGCCACCTCATATTTGCATTTTTTTTTTTTCATTTAATAACTATTATATCTAATTTAAGCTTCGGGAGTGCCAAGGTACGCAACTTTGTTTTAAGTCTTTTTTTCTAACCTATATTATGGTCACAAAAATGTCTGTATAAACCAGGCTCTGACTATTTTGTATGAAATGTATTGAATTTCAGATCGATGAGACTGTATGTTGGGTTTGCATATTCTTTACACGTCACGCAATATTTTTACACTGAAAAAAAGTTCATTATGCATCTTATAAAAAAAAAATGATTTTAGATAAAGTTTTTTTTTTGAAAAAACACGAAATTTGATAAAACATTTTGTAAAATAAAAAAGGGCCACTTCATATTTGCAAAAATTTTTTTTATTTAACCATTATTATGTCTACTTTAAACTCTAAAGATCGGTTTCTCAGTCAGAGTTTAAACTAAAGTTTAGTTAAACTTTTTATATAGTTTAAAGCAGTGGTTAAAACTGAAGTGTTTCTCAGTAAAACTTTAACAAGCGTTCAAGTTAACTGAATTTTTTAACTATTTTAACTTCAAATAAAAAAGGTGTGTGCCTATGACCATACGATAGAAGTGGTAACTTCTCATTTTCCAATTTTAAAAGATATATCTATGTATATAAATAATAACTTTTATGTTATATAAAATATTATAGTACAGACTCGATAATCTCAACCAAATTATGAATTCTTCAAGTGCGATTGCATTTAATTTAATGTGATTGCATTTCATGTGACAGTTAATTCTTGCCACAAACTGGTTGTTGTTGGTTCGCATTAATGTCTTGCTGACCATATCAAGGTGCCGCTCCAGAAAGTCCATCCAAATAGTTTTGATGTTATTTTTTTTTTTAAGAATTCCTGGAAGTGAGGCTATGTGTAATAAGTTCAGTTTAACTTAGAACATTTACTTTTATTTAAGCCTATAGTTTTATTATTTAACCAATTTAAAATCATAATTCAACATTTCAGTTATTTAATAAGAGAAACCATGTTTAAATGAATAAACAATTATATTTATTTTTGTTTCGATTCTCGTTCACCGCCACCGAATCAAAGTGATATTTTATCGCAAGTATCGCCTGTCGAATGTGTAAAAACATACCGACTTTCGATAAATTCGACAACTTTGAAACTTTCGAAGTTACAACATGTTGCCACAGAAATTGCCAAACGCGCCTAAAGAAGTTATCACTTCAAAAACAAAACGTGAATACGCGACTATGCCAATAAAGTATAAATTACTTGTTATAGTTTAAATACACAACTTGTCTTGAAAACAAGTGCGTTTTAGGACAAAATTTGATTTTAAGACTTTTTTCAAATGAAGTGGTTTTTCTTAGTGGCAGCTAGAAGCAGCAGGTTTTTACAGAAACAGAAGGTAGAAGTACTATATTTTATGATAGCTATAGCTAGAATAGATATTTTCTACTAAATTTCACTAAAATTTTCATTTCTTGAAAAATTTGCAGTCATGTTTATACGATTTTTCTAATTTTATTTATTAATATTTTTTATTGTATTTTATAATAAATTCAATGACGGTTAAGGCATAAAAAAATCCAAAAAAAAACCTTGAAATATACTTTGTGCTCGGAGTTATTATTGTTTAAAAAGGACTCTCTTTTTTGGGTTTTATTGAGCTTATTTTTGTTAAAAATGTTTCAACTTTGACGAATTTTATAAAAAAAATCATGCAATACATCAAGTTTCTAATAACACATTCATAATAATGGGTGTTTTTGTTAGGGGTTTGTTTTTCGAATAGAGATAAAACTGGCATTTTGTGGTCAAATCTGGCAACTCTAATGTCATTTATGTTCAGTTTGGTTTGCCATTTCATCATGTGCAAATCGTGCAAATTTATTTCGAAAATAATGGTTCAGTTCGCGAAGTTTACCGCAAGCTCCGTCCATTTTATGGTCGACATAATCGTCCATCAGAGATACTAATTCGGTTAACCATGGGTCGTTTTCGCACTACGTTTACTCTATGTGATAATACGCATCCGCAGAGACGTCGAACAGTGCGCACAGAAGAAACAATTGCCGCTGTAGACCAAAATGTTGAAGAGGACCCGAATGAATCGATTCGCCACCGTGCACAGTAAGTGGAGCTTTGTCCATCAACTTTATGGAAGATTTTGCGCAAAGATCTTGGCTTGCGACCTTACAAGATCCAGCTTGTGCAAGAATTAAAGCCGCGAGACCATGCAATGCGTCGTGATTTTGGTGTATGGGCCGAAAATGAGATTGATCTCGATGCTGATTTTCATCGCAAAATTTTGTTCAGTGATGAGGCTCATTTTTGGTTGAATGGCTACGTCAACAAGCAAAATTGCCGCATTTGGAGTGAAGAGAATCCACATGAGATCCTTGAGACGCCATTACATCCACAAAAACTGACTGTTTGGTGTGCTCTATGGGCTGGTGGAGTCATTGGGCCATACTTCTTCCGAAATAATGCTGGAGAGTCAGTTACCGTTAATGGAGACCGGTATAGAGCCATGATAACCGACTATTTTGTTCCCGAATTGGATGGCATGAATGTGGATGAGTTGTGGTTCCGAAAAGACGGCGCAACATGCCACACAGCGCACGTCACAATCGATTTATTGAAGGAAACATTCGATGAGCGCATAATTTCGCGGAATGGACCTGTCAATTGGCCACCAAGATCGTGTGATTTGACACCATTGGATTATTTTCTTTGGGGATATGTGAAGTCGCTCGTCTACGCCAACAAACCAGAAACGTTAGGGGACTTGGAGGCCAACATTCGTGGCGTTATTGCCGACATACGGCCCCATATGCTCGAAAAAGTGGTTGAAAATTGGACCTGTAGAATTGGCTTTATTCGAGCCAGCCGCGGCGGCCACATGCCCGAAATCATATTTGAACATTAATGGCATAAAATTATCCTTCCAATAAAGCCAAATTGATGGACATTAAAACGATTTTCTTGTGTTTTATTTCAATTCGAAGTTCTATACCTCTAAAAAAACACCCTGTACATGTTTCATAGTCTGACGAATGAATCGATATCTGTGAACATTTGGCTAAAAACGAAACAAATACCATTCAACAACCACCGAATTCACCTGATTTGGCTCCCTGCGACTCAAGAAATCGCTCGGCGGAACGCGTTTCAGCACCCAAAATGAGATCAAGAAAAATCGAAGATGGCTCTAATGGCCATACCACAAACCGAATATGAAAAATGTTTCGAGGATTGGATCAAGCGCTGGCATAAGTGCTTTGCATTTGATGGGGAGTACTTTGAAGGGGACAATATCTATTTTGATGTACAATCTTGTATTTTTAATTTCCTGAATAAATGCCGGGAACTTTTTGATCAAGGTGTTATATCTTTTTACCAGAAATAGCATATACATAAAGGTATAAGCATGTAAAAGTGAAGAGAAAACTATATTTATGTCTTTTCGGAAACGAAGCAAATTCGATATTTCAACCTAATTCCTAGCGAAAATAATAGATCTATAAAAAACCTGATATGATTTTTGAAATCAGTGACCACATATTAATCATCATGCAAAATTTCACAAATCGAACCACTCCTTGTATTTATACCTCACTTTTGTATGGGATCAAAGTACTGTGCGCCGGTATATACGGTATATACTCAAAATAAAAATATAAATAACTGGTCATTTCAGCCCTTGAAAGGATTTTGACCTAGCTTCTTATGATCAATTGTGTTGTGCGTGTTATTAAGTTTGCACACAATTGACCGAGAAATGGACCTACAGGTTTAACGCCGACTCCGAACGGCGATGAACGAAATGTTCTTATTCTCAAAAAGCTTTACATGGCATTTTTATTACTCTCTGAGGTTTGCCATTGTCTGCAGAGAGGTGGCGGCCGTACAAAAAAATCATTCTAATTCAAATAATTTTCTGTCGATGCTGGGGTTCGAACCTGGGTCTCCAGGTTCGTTGACATAGCGGCCACGCACTTTAACCAACTACGCCACGGACGGTATATACTCGCCGGTGTATAAATTACTTCTTCGATTTTGATGTAAGTTTTCTCCAAACATGATTGGGCACTTTAAAAATGAACTGATCTCGAACTAATCGCGTTTGTTTCATAGGCTTTCATTATTTTAAGAAATTAATCTATCTTATAATATTTATGAATTCATTGGCAAAAAAAATGGATGTTAACCGTATTGGCACTTCGTTTGAAATTAATATTAATTTAAAAAAAAGCTTTTAGTATCGGTATTTATCAGTATTTTAGTATTTTTTTTTTTTTTTTTTTTTTTGTTATTTTCTTAGCAAAGGCATTAATGAATTAACAATCAGTACTTTCCCCTTTGTTTCCGCCGACACATTATTGTCTAAATTTAGACACATGAGCGACCAATAAATCTTATATAATATCTAAGCTGATTACTCGACGCTGGAACGACCCGCTCATATAAACTGCGATCGTCACGACCCCATACAGCTTGTACCCGTGAACTTATCTTTTCATTCACACATTCCATTGATAGTATTCATAGAAAAAACACTTTAAATTGTTTACAAGAGATTTTCACACTTAACAAGAAAGGAAAAGAGCACAAAGCGAAAATGAGATTTCATATTCCGCTTGCTTAACCCTTTCCGTCTCAATGGTTCAACGTAAGACCGTCATTATGTTTGTTTGAATTAGATTTTTTGTTTTGAATCTTTACTTACATAAAAGTCATTCGTTATCTGTTCCTTTGTTTGTCCGTCTTTCGCGCTTAAACGGCTGAAAGGATTGATATGATATTTGGAGTGTTAATTCATTTCTATTTTAGATTTTCAACAACTTGCGAAAAAGTGTTAATAATGAATTTATTATACTCTTTTTATACTGTTTTTTATGTTAAATTAAATGAAAATAAATTACCTAAGAAACTATTTTCACTTATTTCACTTAATTAAATAATTGGCAAAGTCTAGGTCAAAATTTTTAACAATTATAAATTATACTGAGAAAAATTATAATTAAAAAATATACTAAAAAGTAGCTATGAGTATTTTAAAAATTTATTCGACCATTTACAAATTATTGAAATTCGACCATTTACAAATTATTTTTTTTTTTTTTTTTTTTTTGTATATTTATTGAAAACATTCTTTATCTTTCATGTGCAAACGTAACCGAAAGCACCACCAGCAGGAAATCACAAAATAGTAACTCCACTCTAAGTTTCCATGTTCTGTGACTTTTACTTTCAAAGCTCTTCAATATCAAAAATTTAGTTTATATATGCGAAGCCACACCCCTTTATTCAATGCCCGTCCCAGTAACCTACTTCCCAAATTCTACTTTCTAGTAAAAGGATATCACCAAATGGGAACTCCATATTGAGTTTCGTTGTTATACGGCATTTACTTCCAAAGCTATTCGATATAAAAACTTTGAATTGCATGGGTGGTGCCACGCCCCCTTGTATAATGGTCGTTTAATTTTTCCAGTCAAAGAACATGATTAAATAGGAAGTTCCTACCGACTTTCATTGATTTGTGACTTATAGTTTAAAAGTTATATCGAATATTTGGACTTCTGAAAAGTACCATGCCCCTCTTTCAACGCCCACAAAACGTAACCAGTGGACTGGTACGTGTGAATTGAGGTCGAATACCGATTTTCGAGGCTGTGTGACCTATAATTCTTAAGCTATTCGATATCACAAATCTGGGTTGTATGGGATGTGCGACACCTACCATAGATATTCGGTACACTACTCTTATTAAATTAAAAAAAAATTATCAAAATCTGTTGACAAACACGGAAGAAAATGGTGCTGAACTGTTTCGCCTACGCCTATTTATATTTAGATAGAGTCAGATACAATTTCGCACTTCAAAATTTTGAAAATGTTAAATTTATAGGATAAATAAATTATGTGGCACAAAAAAGAACTTTAAATCACAATGAATTATCGTCATCAGAGTTTGCAAATAAAATTTGTTCCATAAATATTATATGGCATTTGGCTCCAGACAGTGGTACAATATCGCCATAAAAATTGACAATAAACTACAAATATTGGTGACAATGGTTACTGGTTACAAGGTTTTGATGAAATATATTTTAATTGATGATGTCGAAATCATTCTTCATATTAGTCAATTTTGCTTTAAAAAATAATAAATAAGAATAAAATAAGAAGACAAATTTCAATTTTTATCTTAAAACTGCATAAGCATTCGAAATATTCCCGGGCTAAGCCGGATAACAGATAAGCTAATACTTAAATCAATATATTCTAATTTTTTATGATATATACATTTGGTTTTCCCACTATATTTCGGAACATACAAACCATATCGTTCATCATGTTAGAATTCAGCTCATCAGGTAACACCTAGTCAAATTTCAATATGACAGGTATGTATTCGGGCTATGGTAATGATTTTTTTTTTGTCCAAAGTGAAAGTGAGATACTGCCTTTGGGTACAAATATAACATTTATGGGTCGTTCATAAATTACGTTGCCAATTTAGAGGGGTGGAGGGGTTTTAAATGTACTACGATAAGTAACGTTAGGGGGTCTCAGATATATGTAGTAACGTGACTAAAAATAAAAAAAAACTTGAAAAAATTTAAAAATCCTGAAATAAGTTCAAGATTGTGTCCTATATTTGTATTGCGGCTTGGTTTTCGCTTCAAAAACATCAATGAATTCTCATAAATGAGTTTTATTTAATTTAAAATAAATAGGTATAAAAAGTATTTAAATAAATCAATTTCAAGGAAGCATATTCATTAAAACATTGAACTTGTTGCTGCGCAGGTGCAGCCTTTACGGGTACTCTCTCAAACATCGGGAAAATTTCTTTGCATAAAAAATGAGGATACACCTGAATGGGTCGACATGGAATCCGTTCAAGAATTCTGTTTCGAAGAGTCCCCAAAGCTCCAGCTTCATCAATTCCAGTGATTGACTCTTGGATTAAAGAGGGAATAGTTTTTATCGATGAAAATAATTAAAAAAATTTTTTCTTAAATTTATCTAATCATGATAGTACACATACCAAGGTCTAGTCAAGGTAATAATATTTTTTAAATATATTTTCAAATATTTTTTAATTAATTCATTTTTTTATTTCATATACTACGTTACTTTAGGGGGGAGGGTAAAAAAAGTTGAAAATCGGTAACGTAATTTATGAACGAAAATGACAGTTGAAAATATATTAAATGAGAAGATAAAATAACATTGATTTCACTATTTTTGCAGCAATGAGCAAAAACACAGAAATACCACAAAAATACCATTTTGAATATTATCCCAGCAAACATTATGACTCTTAAAAGACTCTTATAAGACTCATATAAATGCGTTTTTATCGTCATAATGCGCTCGAAAAAGACTCTTTTATGAGTTCATTTTCGTAGGTTGTGGGCTTCAAAATATGATTCATAATAAAGACTGCTTTGTGTCTCATTTTGGACTCAAAATGAAGACTCTTTTAAGACTCATAAAAAAAACTCTTAAAAGACTCATAATAAAGACTCTTTTAGAACTCATATAAATTAGTCTTTTTGGACTCAAAATTAACACTATTTTAAGAGCCATATTCAACACTCTTTTTAAGACTCATGTGATGGAATCTATAAAGACTCATATGAAGACTCTTTCAGAACTTATAGAAGTTATTATATTAAGAGTCATAAGTCTCATGTTAAAGGCTCTTTAATGGTTTAAAAACTCTTTGTAAACACTAATTTCTGACATTGATATGATGTTAATAAAACCTCAGAAACGGCTTTTTGCCACTCTGCTGTACTATAAAAAACTTCGTCTTGTTATACAACATGATCTAAATAAATACAACACTATCTAAATAAAATAAATTATCTTATGAATTAATAATAAAAATAAATATATTTTCCATATTTAAAAATGCTCTTTTTAAGAGTCTTATTTCTGAGCAATCATTTTGGAATCATATCAAAGACTCCTTTAGGATTATTTTTATTGTTTACTCATAAGACACGCATAAGAAATACTCTTTTTAGAGTTTTATTTCTGAGCAATCATTTTAGAATCATATCAAAGACTCCTAAAGGATCCTCCTAAAGACTCATAAAAGAGAAATTTCTCAAGTTTTTATTAATATTTCTTAGAACTTTTTGATTTTTAGGAGTTGACTTCATCCCGTTCGAGTGAAGAATTCCGATGAAAATGAGCCAAAAATGTATGTAGGTATGTACTGGTCATGAGAACTTATAAATTCAATTTTCGGATACTTAATAATTTATTGTTGTTTTTCATCCTTAGGGGTAGTTTTATCCTCTCCAAAGGGTATATTTAACAATGTTGATACGATATTTTTTTTATATTCTACGTGCCTAAGCTTTAAAATGAGCCCCGATAAACTTAAATATCTCTTTCAAATCTTGAGATTTTAGATTTTTAAAGTGAAAAATCTTATTCAACTCGATTAACTTTGATCATTCATTTCAGATTCTCTATTCTCTCAGATTCTCTTCATCATTCTCTAAGAGAAGTATTTTATCATAAATTTTCATTAAGCACACAATTCGATTTTAAATTCAAGGACCCGAAATAAACTAATCCTAGGGTTACTCTTTATTTTTAACATATCATTTCGATAACCGGGTCGAAAGGGTTAACAGAAAATTCCTACAACCCCCTCTTCAGCATTCAGATTTGCATCACATAAGCGACTGGCCATTATCATGCGCACAATATGAAATGTGCGCAAAAAAACAGCGGCAAGTGGTCAGTTATAAGATAATATTCGTACTTTGTTCAAAAATTAAATTTTATTAAATCAAAATTGGCAACGGTCCCCTTTCATAACAAACAAACAAAGAAAAACTTATCTAAAAGACGAGATGGATTTTTGTTTGGTTGAATCTCTTCCCATTGACGTCATCTGCGTCATACGTAGGTTCGACGAACGTCATTCGTCAAGACAAATGAGTCAATTGATCTAAATTGCGCACTCGACACAATCATGACACTCGCAGCCACATAAATGCGCTAAAAATTACAACCATCCGATCCAACTTGGCAATATTTTGTCCAGTGTTTTCTTGAAAGACTGCCATATTTTTTTATTATTTTACTTGTAAATCGAAAGATTTTTCAAATTAGCTCGATTAGCAGTTACGTTGGAAAGGAAGTGGGTCACATTTTCATAGGAAAACATAATGAAGATAAGCCATAAATTCTTTAATTTCCATTGTAATGTTCCTTTGCAATGTGCTATAACGGGGCAGATTATAGCGCTCCACATTTTGGCTTCCGGCCATAACTGACAGAATAATTTGTCATGTCCATTTTGGGATACATGTTATAAGAATAATTATTAAATTAATTAAAGATCATAATTATTAAATAATATAATTAGACATATACCTCAGGCAATATACGCCAAAAGCTCCACCGATGTTGATGATGTCTACATCTACCGCAGTAGGTTTGTACAATAAAATTATAACGAAATTATTTTCACCATTTAACAGCACTACAGAATATGCATCTTCAAGTGACAAAGTAACGATTTCATTGATAATACCTCTTATATGTTGATTATTACATAGTATTGAAAAATCAGCAGCATGTAGGAGCATGAACACCACAGAAGGCTCAACAGCTTGTGGCTTTCTAAAAGAGAGGTTGATAAAGAGGCTCTCTTTATACGTAGATCGCAGGCCCGATCGCACGGGTGGTTTCAAGAGTCCAAACCCCCCAGGAGGGTTTCGAACTATACTTTTGAAATCCGCTGAACTCCTTAATTATGGAAAATTTCAATGAAACAGAGTTTAATTTATAATGATTTATTATTAGTAGGGTCTCCTGTGGTCGAAATTCGACCATACCAATATAGATTTTTCTCTTGTTTTTTTTATTTTTATTGAAAAACGCTTGGCAAAGTTGAAAAGAAGTTGGTTGTATCGTGACACTACCGATCCTTTCATTCGTTCCCAAACTTGTCTTCATTCATATTCTTATTCTAAAATTTGTCCTTTTAATTGACCTACTTCCAGTCTGAAGTCTTGTTTTAATCCATGTCCAAATTCCTGACCTTATCCTTGTTCAAATCTTTTCCTAATCCTTGTTCCACTTATCCCACTTCCTTTTAAAATCTTTATCCTTATTGCATTCAAATCTTTGTTCTTTTCCTTGTTCTATTTCTTGTCCTTATACTTTTCCCAATCTTGTCCCAAATATTGCTTTGTCTCAGTCCTTGTCGAAGTTATCTTCCCAATGCTTTTCCTAATTCTTGTCTAATTCTAACCTCTAATCTTTATTCCAATTTTCGCCCTACTTCTTTTCTTATTCCCGATCCTAACCTTTCTCCGAATCCTTGGTCTTAATCCTTTTTCTTGGTCTTGATCCTTGTTATAATCCTTACCTTAATACGTGTCCTTATTTTAGTTCTAATTAATTTTATGTTTTATTTTTTTATATTTTTTTTTTATATATTTTTTTATATAAAACAATAAATTACTTTGGTGAAAAATCATAAGTTTTTAATTTCCATACAAATTCTTTTCCCCCAAGCCCGGCTTCGGTTATTTTACTTTTTTTTTTCGTTGTGGTTACTTTAAGGGTACTTTACTTTTCTCGGTCAATTGTGTACAAACTTAATAACACGCACAATACAATTGATCATAAGAACCTAGGTCAAAGTCCTTTCAAGGGCTGAAATGGCCAGTTATTTATTTTTTTTTTTTTACTTTAAGGGTTCCCTGAGAGGCAATATGTGATATTAATTTTTTCGTAGCACTATCATTTTTGTTTTATCACATTTATCGTGCCTCATACACACTGCAAGTTATAATGTAATGTATAATGCAAAGAACTAAAATATAAGGAAGTGGTGTTGTCTACACATACATTGTACGTGAACTGTGGCCGATTCGTAAATTGAGCGAGCGAGACAGAGTGTGTTTTTTGACATTTATGAGCATTCGTCATTTAGGAGCGTTTGCTTGTAAACAGGCTTCTCAGTAAAAAGAAAAAAATTTTCGCGCCAATTTGATGCGACCACAGTTGTCAAAACGCAAGCACTGCTTCAGGGGCGCATTATTTTTTCACTCTTTAATGCACTTCTAGGGCGCTTTTGTCTTCAGCAAAGTTTATGATACATTATTGTTATTTTTGATTGTTTTTAGATTTCCGCATATTGTGGATCTCAAATTATATTATATATTATATTATATTATATTACATTATATTATATTATATTATATTATTATTTCCCAATTTAATATTAATATTTTGTATACGGCCTCTAATTATTTATATTGAAAACAATTTTTTCGAGCTCTAGGCCAAGCATGTTGTCAACAAGACAACATGAAGAACAAAGAAGGCAACAACAACAACAACGGCTCTGTATAGAGCAAATCACACAGCTTGACTATACAGACTGTTTCATTGGCCGCTACACCAACTCATCAGTAGCCTTTGTATGACTTTACACTGTGATCCACTCAAGCTACTTAGGTTCTACATATACTGCCAATATGCCGAGAAAGTTACCCGGAATTTTGTTTTTGGCAGAGAACGCTGGAATTTTTGTAACTGAGTTCTTATCTACTTTTTGATGCATACTGTACTAAGGTTAACAACCTAGATCGTAACATACTTTTAGGCATAGCCTTAATTCATGTGCATCTTCGAAATTCGATCACAGCGGTTTTTAAAAATTATAAAAATCGGTTGAGAATCACGGGAGAAAATGGTTCTTAACTGTTTTGCCATGGTTGAATAAATAAGGTTGTCTCGTGGCTGATCGTACTCTCTTCTCGTTACCCACAATTGTCAAAATCAATGAAAATCAACAAAAACAACTTCATCGGCTTTACATTTTATAAATTTTCGCTTTCAGAATTTGTATGTGCTGTCAACTTCAATGTGACATTTATGGGTACTCGCTCTCACCCATGCGACTACCTTCTTTATTCTACCATGTGTTTTGCCTACGCCTATTTATAAAGGGTGGTTAAATTTTAAGGGCCGATGTTGAATGTAAACCACACCTGAACGTCAAGTTTTTTTTGCATTTCATTTGACATTTCTCAATTTCAGACTAACTCAATTTGAACCATGGAAAGATACACAATCGAGCAAAGCGTTAAAGTTATTCAGGCCTATTATGAAAATGGGCTTTCAAATCAAAATGAAAATCAGTCAATTCAAAATCAGTGATGAGGCACATTTTCCCCTCAGTGGGTTCGTTAATAAGCAGAATTGCCGCATTTGGGCGAATGATAATCCAAGAGTGATTGTCGAAAAACCAATGCACCCACAAAGAGTGACTGTTTGGTTCGGTTTATGGGCTGGCGGCATCATCGGGCCGTATTTTTTCCTAAATGAGGCCGGTCAGGCAGTTACTGTGAATTGTGTTCGCTATCGTGAGATGATAACGAACTTTTTATGGCCCGAATTGGAAGATATGGATGTGGACGATATGTGGTGCCACATGCCACACAGCTAACGAAACAATGGCTCTTTTGCGCGATGAATTCAATGGCCGTGTTATCTCACATGGTGGCGATGTCAATTGGCCTCCAAGATCATGTGATTTGACACCGTTGGACTTCTTTCTTTGGGGTTATTTGAAAGAAAAGGTGTACGTCGATAAGCCAGCAACAATTCAAGAGCTAAAGGATAAGATAATTCGGCACATTAACGGCATAGGACCTCACTTATGCCTCAGCGTCATCGAAAATTTGGACCATCGGATGGAGGTGTGCCGCCGAGGTCGCTGGTGCCATTTGGCCGATATTTTGTTCCATACATAATTGAACCATACCAATATTATCATAATAAAAAGAAATGACAAAAATTTCCTAAATAATTTGTGTTTTATTCAAAATCAACATCGGCCCTTAAAATTTAACCACCCTTTATAATGATGATGATTCATCATGATCAGGTATGGGCAGAGAGCGCTCTGGGAGCGCTGAGAGCAAGAATTGAGAGCAAAGGCTTGTGTAGCAACACAAAACGCACCAACAAATCAAAGGCAAAAGACAAACACAGAAACAACACAGACGCTTTAAATGTACACTAACAGATCGATTCTGTGCGTTACCGGTAACAGCAATATTGTTACCAAAACTCGTTACCGGTCTTATAAATCGGTATTCTGTGCACTCGGTAACGCTGTCAAATGTCGTAAACTCACCTTATAGAAATGAAGCTCGCTCTTTTGTGTGGTGAAATATAAACAATGGAAAGTGAGAAGTAAATATATAGAATTAATTGCATGTTAACTTTTTATATAATATTTGTTTTTCTTGGCAGGAAATATGCACGCACTACGCCGGCGCAGCTGCGGTGTTATGTATATTTAATTTATATATTAATTTTATGTAAATTAATAAATTTACACAGCGAATTGCTAAAAATTTTTATCATTGAAAAGTGCTGAAGAAGCAGCAACAGTGAATTTAACATTGTTTTTTATTTTAATTTGTTCCGATTTCAATTTGAGGATTTTAAAATTAGATTAATTACTCAAAATGCGAGCTATTTTTTGTAATGCAAGCTAAAAAATGTCTTCTGTTTTGCTTGTTACCATCTAAAGAGATGGTAACAATATTCACCGGTAACGCTTGGTCGCAGAATACCAACAGAGTGTTCAAGTTACTAAAAGGTGGTAACAAGATTAATGTTACCGCGACAGAATTGATCTGTAAGGGCAGTGGCGTTCCTAGGTGGGGCGGGGGGGGGCGGTCCGCCCCGGGTACCACCATTTTAGGGGTGACACCATTTCGTTTTTTTTTTATTTCTCAAACAGAAAGAAAAAGGTACAAATACATTACGTTAAAAAATTTGTGTCCCGTTTTGTCGCATTGAAATTATTTCAACAATTTGTGTATCAGTAGCTTCATGCGAAAGGAGTTTTTCAAAGCTAAAATTAATTAAGACTTATTTAAGGTCTTCCATGGGACAGGCAAGGCTTTGCGATCTTGCTATTTTATCCATTGAAAACGAGCTTGCAAGTGATAGGGTCAATTGCATACAAAATCCTCCTCTGAGAGTAAAGTAGCAAAGTTAACGCCTGCTGAAAGAGCACGAAGATATCGGGAAAAAATAAAGCTAGATAAGGTACGAAATGAAGAATATAAACGAAAGCAAAAATAATGGTACCTATGTATGACTTTGACCCCATTTTTGCTTTTTGTGTTTACTAACTGATATCGCCCATTTCACATTGAAGTGATCAGTTGCACTGCCCATCTCCCATTTCTCTCAAATATTTTTTTTGCATTGGTTTATTGATTTGAGAGCCAAATTTGAAGTTATAAATTTTTAGAATAATTGTTCGCTGCCAAAATAGGGTATATTTGGAGACAACGTAGCTCAATCAACTTAAGACCGATTGCCGGTAATATAGTATCATTGGAAAAGTTATTTCATCTATTTTGAGGAAAAGTACAAAATTTTTGAAAATATTGCAATAATTTGACTCATTCTTAATTTGTTTAAGTTTAATACCATGCCAGCAACACGAGCTATAAATTTTTTGTTGTTTATAATTTTAATTTTTTTACGTTTTTACGTTAGGTTTCCAATGATATAAAATGAAGATGTGGTTTTAACGGGTTTAGAAATTATGTTGTAAAACGTGAAGTCTTAATAAAGTTTCAATACAAATTCAGCTAGCTATTGAATTTTTTAATTTTTTGTAAAAAAATAAAAAAAAAATTGGATGAAAATTTTATGTATAGCTGAATTATATACTTTATATACTTTTTTTTTGTAAAAGAATAAACCAGTTTTTTGTTAAACTCCCAATTTGATTTAAATTATTTGGTTAAGCGCAACAAAATTTATTGAACGTCACAAAATGTATTGAACGTCACTCTGTTGTTTTTTCTGAAAATGCTTATTATTTAACAGTTTTTATTATTTATGGCTGCAAGTCTACTACTTTGAAAATCATGTCTATGTTGATGTCTTTTTGGAGAAAAGTTTTAATTTTTCCCGTTGAAATTGTAAAATATGTAGGTATTTTTGGTAAAAATTTATTATTTCTGTAACTGAAATGGCGATTTCTACAAAGCTGATTTAACTGATTAAATAACTTAACAAACATCACTGTAAGCTTTCATTTACAACATTTTTCAAATTTTTAGTGATTTTTCCCGTATATCTGCTGTGTGACGTTCAATACAAAATTCGTATGAAACCCATAGAAAAAATGATTTTTTGCAGGGCCTAAAAACAACTTTGAATTCTCCATTAACTTTCACTTAATTTGACTACTCAACGGGAAAATTTAAAAATCATTAAAAACAAAACATGAAAACCTCTTTGTGTACGTTTTTTTTTGCAATTGACCCAATATTGATTTCGATAAGGTTATTTCAAATTTTGGAGCTCTTAAAGTAAGAAAAGTTAGTTTTTAAGACAACGCCATTAATAAGATTTCTTTGTTTAACCTTATACCTACTTATACAAATATGTACCTGAAAATGTAATGTTTTTATTCCGTCAGTTTTTAAGACTG
This sequence comes from Pherbina coryleti, assembly GCA_943735915.1. Classification (NCBI taxonomy): domain Eukaryota; kingdom Metazoa; phylum Arthropoda; class Insecta; order Diptera; family Sciomyzidae; genus Pherbina; species Pherbina coryleti. Next base: position 104,307,411 of record OX030949.1, read on the forward strand.
CGAAGTTAATAAGTTTTCTTTTTTACATTATGACTACATATCTAAATATGTAGACACCTGAAAATGTAATATTTTTGTTCTGTTTTTTACATAAAGATAATAATAAAAACACTTAATTACATCGAATTGGTTTCTTTTTGCATTTAGAAATTTTTTATAGGGGTGACACCATGAGTATCCGCCCCGGGTGTCACCAAGCCTAGGAACGCCACTGTGTAAGGGAAAAAAATATTAAATTTATCCAAAAACTTTTTTAATTTATCCAAAAAGCGAGTCATTTTTGCACCAATAACGCATTTACTTAAATCGACTGCGTAAATATTTAAAATTCATTTAAATACTTTTTTAATTAAATAAAATATTAAAATATTTAAACAGAATGAATAGAAAATATATTAAAATTATGCACGAATATATTTAAATATCTTTTAAATATTTACTATTTGAAAATAAAACTATCGCATTTAAGGAAAACTTATATAAAAATATTGAAATTGAAAAACAATTTATTTGAATATTTCCCACGAGCTGCGTCCATATCAAACGCCATTTAGTGGTATATTTTATTTCCTTTTTGTGAAAATATGATTTGTGAGTCAGGCGGTGAGTGCGATGTGCGATGCACGATGAAATCATGTAGAGTGGAGTGACATTCTTGAGAAAATACCGAGTTGTCACTACACCTAACATGAATTCATCATGCATCGCAGTCGCCACCGCACTCACAAATCATATTTGCCAAATATCCATGATATATTACCCTTGAAACATTAACTAAATGAGAACTATAAGACCTGCAACTGCTGGTGCGAAGAAACTGCAGCAGCTTCGCACAGGAACAGAGTGCGATGCTACTGCTGCTTGGCAGCTGTGTGGAATATGTGTGTCAGTGTGTGGCATAAATAAAATTTAAATACGGGAAAAAAACGAGTTGTAAGGAAAATATTTGATTAATCCACGTAAATATTTAAATGAAATATATAATCAGGCGTGGATAATGTTAATATGCATTATTTCCCTTAGTTTAGTGATGCCCATACCCGATAATGATTCATCATCAATATTGAGGGTTCCCTATCAAAGTACGAGGATGGTATACTTTTCTCGTGTTTATGTATATATTACTTTTTACATAAAGTAAGTTTATGTTTGAAAATTGCATTAAAAAAAGTAGTTAAATTCTTAAATAAAAAAAAAATTGTAAAAAAAAAAATTATATATGTATAAATATAAAAAAGAAACATTTTATAACAATTTTGTGTAATTCCTGGCAGCATCATTTTGGACGGATTTTGTGTATTACTACAATAGGGGGCGATCCTGCCAGGAGTCAAACCTGGAATCTTCTGATTCACGGACAGAGAAGACATCAAAGTGTCCCGGCTGGCAGGAACGCCGGACTACGGACTTTTCTAAAGCGTTCGATATAATAAAATAATAAATAACTGGCCATTTCAGCCCTTGAAAGGACTTTGACCTAGCTTCTTAGGACCAATTGTGTTGTGCGTGTTATTAAGTTTGTACACAATTGACCGAGAAATGGACCTACAGGCTTAACGCCGACTCCGAACGGCGATGAACGAAATGTTCTTATTCTCAAGAAGCTTTACATGGCATTTTGATTACTCTCTGAGGTTTGCCATTGTCTGCAGAGAGGTGGCGGCCGTACAGAAAAATTATTTTAATTCAAATAATTTTCTGTCGCTGCTGGGATTCGAACCCGGGTTTCCAGGTTCGTTGACATAGCGGCCACGCACTTTAACTAACTACGCCACGGACGCCACTATATGGCTATATAGTGGCGTCCGTGGCGTAGTTCGATATGGTTGCCCATAATATTTTGATCGCTAAATTCTAAATGTTAAGGCCATGGCGCAGTGGGTAGAGCAGTGGCGTTCCTAGGGGAGGGCGGTCCGCCCCGGGTACCACCATTTTAGGGGTGACACCATTTCGATATTTCTTTTAATTTCTCAAACAGAAAGAAAAAGGTACAAATACATTACGGTAAAAAATGTGTGTCCCATTTTGTCGCATTGAAATTATTTCTAACAATATGTGTATCAGTAGCTTCATGCAAAAGGAGTTTTTCAAAGATAAAATTAATTAAGACTTATTTAAGGTCTTCCATGGTACAGGCAAGGCTTTGCGATCTTGCTATTTTATCCATTGAAAACGAGCTTGCAAGTAATATTGATTTCGATGAGGACAAGATATCTTCATTATTTTTATACCCCCACGTTTAGAAAACGTAAATGGGGGTATATATATTCTTGATCAGCATCACCACCCGAGTTGATTTAGCCATGTCCGTCTGTCTGTGATCACGATTACAGCCGTAATTTTAAAGCTATCATCACGAAATTCAATATTTAAACTTTTATCTAAAAAATGAAGGTCAAGTTCGTAAATGAGCCAAATCGGATGAAAACCACGCCTACCTCCCATACAAAGTGACTTTATCAAAACGGTAAAATCTCTTAGAATTCAACAAAAATTAATATATGGACTTTCAATTTTGCATATGAGTTTTGATGTTCAAAATACACTCTAAGTATGAAATTCAACCAAATCGGATGAAAACCACGCCTACCTCCCATACAAAGTGACTTTATGAAAAAGGTAAAATTTCTCTAAAATCCACAAAAATTAATATATGGACTTGAAATTTTGCATATACACTTTGATATATAACGTGTACTATGTGTATGGAATTTAAGCAAATTGAGTGAAAACCACGCCCACCTCCCATACAAAGCGACTTTATCAAAAAACAAAAGCTAATATTTTCTGTTAAAAATATAACGAAAACGTTTTTACAGATAAACATTTTATTATTAAAACATAATTTTATTTTATTATTTATATACTTTGGTTCGGCTGTGGGGGTATTTTAACTTGGACCCAGTTGAGGATCATTTTTTACTAGTTTTAATTGGGTAGAGTAGAGATTAAGCTTAAAAATTTTTATTTTTAAATTATGTAACGAAAAAAAAATGAAATTTTTTGGACTTCTATGGAAAAGTTGCCATTTTCGATCTGTTCTCCCTCTCTGAGCCTTATTAACGGTAAACCAAAAAACCTTTCAAAATCAATAATAAAAAATTGGAAGATCGAAGTATTACCAGAGTTATTGAATTTCTTGTGACAACACCTTTTGCATTTTGCATTTAAAACGTGGCATATACGAAGCGCACAAACAAAAACTTAAAACCAATGCAACAAAAATCCAATGCAAAAATCACCTTAAAGCAGAAAAAGCATGAATTTTCGTACTTTGTTTGTGTTACCACAACAACAACAATACGAATTTTTCCAAAAAAAAATATGTGATTTGAAGCACCTCATAGAAACCTTTCAAAAAATATAAATTTCTTTTATAACGGTGACATCAAAAAATTTGGTGGCCGGTTTGGCGTGAAATGAGTCATATGTTGTTTGTTTTTTTTTTCGGAAAACATAAAGATAATAATAAAAACACTTAATCTCATCGAATTGGTTTCTTTTTGCATTTAGTAATTTTTTTATAGGCGTGACACCATGAGTATCCGCCCCGGGTGTCATCAAGCCTAGGAACGCCACTGGGGTAGAGTCCGTGACCCATACGTAAGAGAACCCTGGTTCAATTCCCTTCTGACACAGAAAGTATTTTCAATTGAGTTAATTTTTCTGTTCGGCCGTCACCTCTCTGCAGACAATGGCAAACCTCAGAGAGCAAATAATGCCATGAGCTTCTTGAGAACATGCACATTAGCCGTTCGGAGTCGGCATTAAACTAGTAGGTCCAGTTTTCGATCAATTGTGTTCAAACGCACAACACAACTTGATCATAAGAAGTTCGGTCAAAGTCCTTTCAAGGGCTGAAATGGCCAGTTTATATATATGTATGTATATTTTTATAAAATCTTTAAAATGGGATTTCATTCAACTTCCTTAGATTGGATTAATATAATAATATTATAATATAATAAAATAATATAAATACAATTCGAGTGGGGGTGTTGGTTTTACATACTTTGTTGAAAAACACTTGTCAATAACGAATTGTTTATTATATATGTTTCATAGATTTATGTATTTGATATTTGTTCTGAAAATAAAATATTTTTTCATTCTCAATTTCAACTCTAAAACTGCCTGTTCATTTTTAATTACTAAAAAAACTTAATAACACGCACAACACAATTGATCATAAGAAGCTAGGTCAAAGTCCTTTCAAGGGCTGAAATGGCCAGTTATTTATTTTTATTTATTATACTAGTCATGCATAATGACAAGTTAAAAAAAATCCTGTTGTCGTTTTTGTATGTATTAATTGTCTTACCTAACATCAACTTTTTTTAATGACATTCCGAATAATTAAAACCTACTAATGATTTGCATTAAGACAATCGTTTTATTCTTTTTTTAATTCTTTTTATGCATTCAAATTTAATTATCTTGCTAAGAAAGCTTCGCGTCAACTCATCGTTGTAATGTTCAGACTAATTTAATTGAAGATTTTTATCGAATTTCAACTTGCCTACTATAAAAAACATAAATAAATAACTGGTCATTTCAGCTCTTGAAAGGACTTTGACCTCGCTTCTTATGATCAATTGTGTTGTGCGTGTTATTAAGTTCTTACACAATTGACCGAGAAACGGACCTACAGGTTTAACGCCGACTCCGAACGGCGATGAACGAAATGTTCTTATTCTCAAGAAGCTTTACATGGCATTTTGATTGCTCTCTGAGGTTTGCCATTGTCTGCAGAGAGGTGGCGGCCGTACAGAAAAATCATTTTAATTCAAATAATTTTCTGTCGCTGCTGGGGTTCGAACCACGCCACGGACGCCACTTGCCTACTATACCTAGATTTATTTGTCACTCACCTAAAAGACCTTTTTCTTAATCACCATAGAATATTATCGAATTTAGATGTCTTTTTCCATCAAAATCTTCTACCCTGGATGAAGAAACCTGCAACCAATTATTTGACTCCAGGATTTTGAATGACTATTCTTTCAAAGTATGGATCAATGAAGTAAAACTTTGGCGAAGACGGATTTTGCGGAGACGGAGAAATATCAACAGCCCTATCTTTTTCCTAATGTTCACCAAATCTTGCTGGTTACCATTAACAACATCAACGAATAAACGCTATTTTTCAACATTATAATAATAATATACTGGCCATTTCAACCCTTGAAAGGACTTTGACCGACTACTTATGATCAAATTGTGTTGTGCGTGTTATTAAATGTTTGTACACAATTGATCGAGAACTGGTCCTACTAGTTTTATGCCGACTTCGAACGGCTAATGGGCATCATAATGTGTTCTCAAGAAGATTAACGTGGCATTATTTACTCTCTGAGGTTTGGCATTGTCTGCATTGTCTTGCAATTGAAAAAACTTTTTGTATCAGATGGAAATTGAACCAGGGTTCTCTGGCGTATGGGTAACGCACTCTACTCACTGCAACACGGCCGCCACATTTTTCGACATTACGCTGGTTCATAAATTGCTTGCGTTCTACACAGAACCAAAAACGTACTTAATAACAAAGAAAAAGATCTTTGTCCCAATGTATTATACATTAAAATTGGTCCAAAGTACGAGTTCCTTGATTCAATGAATCTTTGTTCTTACGTTATTTCTTTGATATGTTATGAAGAAAAATGATTAATTAATGACACATGCAACTGTTACAATAAGTTAGTCTGTCCTTAGAAATTTTAAAACAATATCAAGATATATTTTAAAAAATCATTTTCTTATTGAGATAAAATTCTCTAATGGTTTTTTAGATATTACAACACAAGAACTGGAACAAAATTTTAATGAACACGAACAATGAACTGTTCCTTAAAATTAAGAACAACGATTCATTGAATCAAAGAATTCCTTCTTTGGGGCAATGAATAGTTCTTAAAAATCAATGAATTTCGCTTTATGAACGAGATTCTTTGATTTTAAGAACAATATTTGGTTCAGTGTAATGTTAGCGAAAATCGACTGGCTGCACTTAATATTCATCGGTACGTTGAAGTTTATATAAGATACGATTTGACGATTTTTTTTTCACCCCGACGCACAGTAGTTTGTCCCATAGGAATAAATCAAGATTTTTGTTGTAACAGAACCTAACAAATTTGGTACCGTTTTTTAGATAATACTTTCACTAAGAAAAATCCAAATTTTTATTGCAATTGAACAATTTTTGTAGCCACTATACCTCTTTGAAGTCAACTATTTTTATGTATTTTTATCAGGGACATAACTGTTATGCAACTTTTATTGAATTGGTTAAAATTAATAATTAAAATCGATCAAAATACATTTTAGTTATAAATAACTTTTATTTTTAAGAAAAATTTTTTTTGGTTGCCGCATAACTTTTATTTTTGAGGAATAAATTTTTAGGTTGACTAATAACAGTTATTTTCTGAAATGAGATTTTTTCGGTTATTAGTGTCAACTATCAATAAAAAGTTCAATTTTTAGTTTTTTTATTATTTTGTAATGTATTTAAGTTTCAATTGAGTTTTACAAACATTATTTTTTTCAAAGTTTCTTCTGAAATATTGCATCGAAGATCACTTAAAACAAGCTTTAAAGCTGAGAAAGATCGCTCTACAGTAACTTGAGTTGCAGGTATTGCATGGACAATGCAAGATAATTGCCATAAAAAGGGTGATGCATATTTCTGCTTACTCCAATATTCCAGAAGGTCAGCGTCAATGTCTATTCGTGGTGGCTTGAAATTCTCAATTTCAGTATACGCAGCTTTCACCTTTCTGCTTGTGTCGTCATCTACATCTTCATCCCAAGACCCTTCCATTTCCAGTTCTCTTAAAGATTCCCTTAGCAAAGATGTAGTGCTTAGATTCGAGGACTCATCAATGAGAAAACTGGGAATTGAAGTTTCTGGACTACAAAACGCAGCAAGATCGGTATGACGGGAAAGATTGTTCTAAGAAAAATGAATCGAAAAGTTTTAAGAAATAACACTGCTTCACAAAATGGCACCACGGAGTCCACAGAACCATAAACAGTCCTAATACTTTTTAAAACTAATAAAAGTAAAAGTTGTATACAAAACTTATTTGAATTATTTGGATACTTGAATTATTATGATACTTGAATTAATTGGATCAAGCTTACAACATTTTGCCGATTGCTTGAAGACTTTCAACTTTCGAACCCGACAAAGTAAGTCACAACAAGTGAAGTCAACGAGAAAGCAGGGATTGTATCTGTTTGGTCCGATGTCTTTTAAGCATCAATTAAAAGGTCTAAAATTTAATAAACATATATGTATATAAAATTTTAAAAAAGGTTAATACGTTAAAAAGATATAGGTAAATTATCACAAAAAAAAAAAACTTTTTTTAGATTTTTGCTTATAACTCTTAGATTTGAGGTAATGTTTTTTAAATCCAATATTTTCATCGATAAATTGATCAAATTGTTAATATTGCCAAAATCAGCATGTAGTTGTTTTAAATCTAAGATGTCTTGAAAGCATAATACTTTCGGTCTATGCAAAACGCTCTCACCAAGATACGCTTCACTTCAGAACATGGTATTAGAAATTGGCTTGATTCATTTTTGGCCTCAAAACCGGAGCAGTTCTTTTGGCGTGGAATCCATATGCTACCAGAAAGATGGAAAAAGTAGTGGCTAACGATGGACAATACTTTGAATAATACTATTGTACATGTTTTTCTTAAATAAACGTTCAAATTTCCAAAAAAACCGCACGAATTAAGTTATAGACCATATAGATGATTTTGGAAAATTTCAGAAAAAATGATCACATACTTTTAGGCATCACACAGAAAACTTACTTTCTCTGCAGAAGATTGTTTTGCGTTTTTTGTTTAAATACACAATACTTAAGAAAAAGTAAAACCTTATTGCACATCTGCAAAGCAAGACCTTTCTATTGATTATGAAAATCGCATTTACGGTATAGATGTGATGGTCATCACAAAAAAAGCGCTTGCGTTTAATATTGTAATATTGATTATTACTGTTCCTCTCAATAAAATAAATCGATTCATGTTAAAAGAGACTATTTTCCACTAAAACCAGCCTACTCATTGGCAATTCACAAACCGCGGGGAGTTACATTTGATGAAATTCTTTACAAATGCATCATCAGATACATTCGCAACCTTTGGTCTTCGTAGTCTTATCCAGGGTCACGACTCAAGTATGATACCTACTAATGGGCGTCAACGTTTCAACCATGGTAGACGAGAAAATTAAACTATGCTTACGAAACGATTTTACACGGCTTCTACTGTCCATCTTAACACAATTGAACGGGTTATACTCGAACAAATCAGTAGAAGGATTATGGCAATATTTACTCTCCGAAATGCTCAGAAATGTTATCGGAAACTTGGCTTCACAACGAGAAACGTGTTGAATTTGAGTATTTTAATTTCATAGCACAATACAGACCCAATACAGAAAGCGCTGGGAGAGGGGGATCGGCATCTTTCAAAATGTTAGCAATTCGCAACATGACTTCACTCTCTGTGTTGAAGCTTACTTGAGAAGAAATTCTCAACACGTTAATCAAACCATTGGGTAAAGTGGAGTAAACTAAAAATACCTAAATCTTACTTACAAAAAAAACAGACACGAAAAAGGTATGTTGGCAACGCTGCAATTCCAAAATGGTTTTGCACAAAAATTAAAATATATCTTAATAGAATTATTCAAGCCACTCCGAATAATAAATATGTTTTCCCGATAGGCCACAAAAAGTTACTTAAGGGATTTTCTTAAAGTCAAGTTTGAGAATTCATAATTTTGGTACTTGCGTTTATTTTTTAGTTTTTTGCACAACTTAGGAAAGGACTATGCTATGAAAAAATAAGTTTAAATTTTACATTTTAAATTTTTTGTAAAGACTCCCAAACTCGACCTATTCGATACACTTTTCCCAAAACAAAACCGACCTATTATTATGAACTAATTTAAAATGTTTACTTTCCTATTAATCACGTTTATGTCGAAACTTATATTTGTATGTGGCTTTATTACATAATTTAATGAATCTATATATATAAAAATAAGTTCCATAGTGTATGAAATTGATGTTCTCTGTAATGCGTGAACCGATTTTGTTTCTGATTCTTTTTGTTTCTGAACCATGAAAGGTGACGTCAATACGAAGGTTTTTATGTACAAACGGTCTTTTTATGTGTATTGGTTCATGAATTATAGGCATTTTAGTGAACTTATACAACAATACAGGTGTGACAAATACAGGTGCGCACATATGGTGTATATGGGGAAATATTTGCAAGGGAAATTGGAAATAAATGGAATATTGGAATAATTTGGCAAGTCTCACTTTAGCAAACTATACTAAAACTGGGCGTGGTCTAACTATATATATATGCCCACTTTTTAGAAATCACTATTATTTCTGAGTTGTACATGTTTTGATAGAGAAACTTGATATGTAGATGCTATGGGCCCAAGAGGCCATTACTATATATTTGAGCGAACATTAGATAAGGGGGAATTTGGCCACACAGGCCAAATTTATGACATCGAATTGCATTGGAACTAAATGTCGTATAACAATGAAAGTCTTTGTACTGAAAAACTTGCACGGGCATTCAAAAACGGGGCGTGGCTCCACCCATATAAGCCAAATTTACGATAAAGAATAGTTTTAGAAGTAAAAGTCACAGAACATTGAAACTCAGAATGTAGATACCATTTGGTGATGTCCTTCTACTAGAAAAAGTTACACGCATTGGATAAGGGGGTGTGTCTCAACCCATACAAGCCAAATTTATGACACAGAAAAGCTATGGAAGTAAAAGACAAAGAACATAGAGGTAAGAATGAAGTTACTACTTGGTAATATCCTGCTACTGATAAATGAAAAATGCAAAAAAATTTACAATAGAGAACGCTGCTATAGACTCCAAAACTACTGAGCAAATTGAGTTCAAATTTGCGCAGTAACTATTCATAAATTACGTTACCAATTTAGTAGAGAGCGAGGTTTTAAAATATACTACGATAAGTAACGAATGGTGGGAGGGGGTGTCAGATATAGTAATGTGACCCAAAATAAAAAAAACTCGAAAAAATTTAAATTTATACAACCCCACATTTCAAATGATTTCATCCTTACATCTTCATGTTTGACCGCCTAAATTGACTGTTAACTATTAGCAAGTGTAGTAAGGGCATAATTTTTCTTTGCTTGCTTTTCGACAGTTATTTTTTTCTTTTTTCGAATATTTTTTAATCAATTAATTTTTTTATTTCATATACTACGTTACTTTATGGGGGTGGAGGGGAGTGTTTTTGAAATGCACTACCAAGAGTACCGGAGGGGGGTAAAAAAAAAACTGAAAATCAGTCACGTAATTTATGAACGACCTCTATGTTTCGAGTACGAGATGGTTTAGAAATAATAACGCTAAAGGCATTGCAACATTTTCCGGTACTTATCTAGATAGTATTAGATTAGATATTAGATAGATAGTATTAGATAAGATAGTATTAGATAGAGTGTTTTTGAAATGCACTACCAAGAGTACCGGAGGGGGGTAAAAAAAAAACTGAAAATCAGTCACGTAATTTATGAACGACCTCTATGTTTCGAGTACGAGATGGTTTAGAAATAATAACGCTAAAGGCATTGCAACATTTTCCGGTACTTATCTAGATAGTATTAGATAAGATTGTGGAAAAACTTTTGTTTGCTGAAGTACAAAGCGGTATATCTCCGCACCAACACGGTTTCTTCACTGGCAGATCTACCACTACTAACCTCACCATTTTTTCTAATTTTTGCATTGAAGTCATAGAGGGCGGTTCACAAGTTGACACTCTGTACACAGACTTTTCAAAAGCTTTCAACAGCATTTTACATGATTTACTTATTATAAAACTAGAACAATTAGGTGTCCATTCGCAGATGTTGAGATGGATGAATTCGTATCTTTGCGATAGAATTTTATATGTAAAGATAGGTGACCAACTGTCTCATCCTATCGCTGCTAAATCCGGAATTCCACAGGGGAGCCACTTAGGCCCTCTTCTTTTCATTCTGTTTGTCAATGATATTCCAAACGTAGTAAAATTCTGTAAAACACTCTTATATGCTGATGATCTGAAGTTATTCCACAAAATCAATGACTTCTACGATTGCGCTAACCTACAAGAAGATATAAACGCCCTTCTTCGCTGGTGCCATATTAACAAGCTTCCTCTAAACTTTTCAAAATGTAAAGTCCTAACTTTTTCAAGAAGAAGCACATCTTTAAACTACAACTACATCTATGATTCCGCTAGTAGGTTTTCTAGAATTAGCCAATTTAAAGACCTTGGAGTTTTCTTTGATTGCAAGCTTTCATTCGATATCCACATCGATTATGTCATATCCAAAGCCAACTCTCAGTTAGGCTTCCTAAAAAGGAACTCCAAAAAATTCCTTGGTCCTCATACGTCCAAAGCAATTTTCGTTAGCCTGGTGAGATCACTCCTTGAGTACGCAAGTGTCATCTGGGACGCCTTCTATAAACGCTCTAGTGCTAGAATCGAAAAAGTTCAGAAGAGTTTTACAAGGTTTGCGTTGCGCCGTCAGTACTCCTGGGAAAACATGCCAGCATACAGGGTACGTTGTCGATTACTTAGTCTTCAAAGCCTATCGCAAAGACGCGTTGCATCTAATGTAATTTTCATAAAGGATATAATTGATGGCAGAATAAATTCATCTGAATTACTGGCGGTCATTCCATTTAATATACCCAGCCGAACACTTAGAAATTCTAACTTATTTCATTATTATTATTTTTTACCGAACGTACGGGTCGCGCATTGACATATTTCTTCATATCTCTGATGTTTACAGTCGGATTTCAAAGTTTGTATATCAATGTTTTCGTCTCTAAGAGGCCAGTTTGACCTCAGGTGTACCGTTCTAGTACTTATCCTCCAGATCTCAGTTCCTACCATCCTAATCTGCCACCCTAATATCAAAAAAATAAATCTCTTAAAATATCATTAATCTTTTGCTCAGAAAGTATATCGATATTTCCAGCAGAACAATTTTTAAAAAATTTATGAAAATTTTTTGCCGAACGTATGGCTCCCTTTTTTCATTTTCATCATATCTTCGGTATTAAAGTCTGGTCGTATTGAATGACATATCGATGTTTTTGTCTGAAAGAGACCAATTATTTTTTTCTCCAAAATAAAAAACAAATATTTCGTTTTACCCGTGAAAAACAGTTCAAAATTGGATCCGTCTAATATTTATTTCAAACGCGAGTTTTATAGAGTTTTGATAATTTTGAATAAAAATCGACCAAAAAATATTTAAAAAAATGTCTTTTATTGCGAGTGACTTAAATAATACCAAATTACCAACGGAGCATGATGTTATACATTTTTTTTCTCTGGCATAACAGTGATAAAAGTCGAAAGTTGGATGTTTTTAAACAAGAAGCTGTTAGAAATGTAATCATTTTGTGGCAACGCGCCGGCATGCCAATTATAACCCTTTTATTAATTTTATAATTAAAATTTATAACATAATGCTCCGTTGGTAATTTGGAATTATTTAAGTCATTTCTAAGAGTCCGTAACTTAGTTGATGCTGTTAACCTCCAGCCTGATGTGTGCTCGGCTTATTACTGGTGTACTAGAAATATGTTGTTTCTTAATCGTAGCAAATGTGCTTATTCCACTTACTATAAATTAGATCAGATTTGTTTAAGTAACTGTATTCTTGATAATACTCCGCTCTGTTGTGTTACCGCAATGAAAGATCTAGGTGTGATTTTTGATAAGAAACTTAATTTTATTTCCCACCTCAATTACATAACTCCTAAAGCTTACTCATTACTAGCGTTTCTGGGTCGGAGTTCTTCCAACTTCACTGATCCATATACTTTGAAAACAATCAATATGTCCATGGTGAGCTTAATCTTGGAATATGCCTCGTTTATCTGGAATACTTTCCACAATATTCATTATACTCGCAACGACGCGTTCAAAAGTCCATCATTAGATTCGCCTTCCGATCATTAAACCTTGAAGAACCTTTTACTTCGTATACGGCCAAGTGTAATCTCATTAATTTAAAAAGTCTGCACACCAGAAGAATGCATCTTTCAATGTTATTTGTTTTTGATATTGTTGTTGAAAAAGTTGGCTGTCCTCAACTTTTAGAACTAACCAACTTTAATGTACCAACTAGAACACTAATTTATTTTTCTTACACTTACGCCGTACTAACTATGCTTTGAATTCTCCTATATATAGAGCCCTACTTGATTTAATGAGCTTTCAGCATTTTCCGACATTGATTTTGCTAAATCCAAGGATTTACTTAAGTTTTTACTTAACATAGTAGTATTTGATTATATTTTTTATTAGATATATTTTTAAGATTTGTAATTACACTCGTAGTCTATAAGAAAATTAATTAAATTTAATAAATAAATAAATGCTAATAAATTTTTCGCTTTTTAGTGTAGCAAATGAGATTAACATTTTTATATCAACATTTTAACTACTTTGTTTTAGCTTTGAGCCAAATATATCAGGTATAATACCTATTCAATCAAGTCCGTCTTGGTTCGAAATGGGATGATAGATTAGTGGGAAGGCAAGGGTGAATTTGGATCTGAGGCAAGTGTTATGCCTTTACTTTAGTCAATTCAAGTTATAAGTCATTCACAAACTTCTCTACCACAAACTACAACTTCAAGTCATAAATATTGATGAGATTTCGATTTCGGTTGATTAGAAATGAGGAAACAAATGCAAAAAGTCTAAAACGTGGAACCACGACCTGGCCGAGATTCGCAAACGGGACCTCTGGGGTGGCAGTCGAGCACGCTACCTCTCGACTGCCGGGGCCGTCAATATATAGAACCTAGATAGATTCTTTTTCTCAGATTTTAATAAAAATCTTTTAGGCAAAAATATCATAACAATCATTATTTATTGTTTATAATTTAAGAAGCTGCATATTTTTTTATAACTCCCAAAAAACTTGAGGCGAAACCAATTCAATATTACCACGATCCAAAATCCAAATGCTATTATTTTTCCACTGTAGCAAAGCTTTCACAAAGTTTCGAGCGCAAGCTTCAGCACTTTGTGTTTCCGCTGCTAAAAATTGATCAGTCAAAGGCTTGGAATAATCAAACGTGTCTTTGCCATATAAATCATGAATTAAAGGTGTTTTAGTGATGCCCGGACATATCGCCATCACAGCGACTCCAGTTCTATTGTAATAATATGGATCCTAGTAATTGTATTAGATGGATTATTTAGTTTCTTTTCTTGGAATATTTTTCTGTGATACTTACAGCTAATGATCGTGAAAATCCAATGACGCCATGTTTCGAAGCACAATAACTTGCCAAGGGACTACATGGCTCCAATCCTAATACCGATGCTATATTTACAATCATACCTCCATGACCATTCTTTGTTTTATCCATGTATGGCAAGGCTTCAAGAGTTGTATTTATTAAACCGATCAGATTTATGTTAATGGTAAGCTCGACATTACGATCTGAAATAATGCCTGCTCCATTTACTAATACATCAATATATTTCAGCTGAGCAACTATTGCTTCTATGGCATGTCTAATCGAGGTCTTTTGGGTTATATCAAACTTAATGAAGATCACTTTGCACTTCGCATCAATAGCCTGCAGTTCTTGAATGGATTTGGTATTTTCATGAAGGTCCAAAATAACTAAATTCTTGAAAATTAGCCATATTTAAACGGTTCTGTTATGTGATCTATTAAATACTCACGGCTATATGTTTCTTCATAAGTTCCTTGCATGTTTCAAATCCAATGCCACCTAAGCCTCCGACAAATACCACATTTTTTCCTGACAGATCCATTTCAATTTAATATATTCCTCTCAAGCAACTGAAACTGAAATGATTTAATTTCAAGTGAATACTAATAACTTATAGCAGAGTTTTACTACTTAATCAGAGAGACTTCAAATTTATAATCGGTTCAAGTGTCATATTGATAATCATTCCAGATGTCAAATTATTTGCTGTAAACAGTAACAATAAGATGTTTAAAATATAAAAACTTTTCAACAAAAAAAAAACCGACTTCAAAATCACTACAAAGTAAGAAATAATTTTAAATAACTTTTCCCATTAATTTCTTGGTCAAATTTTAAACGTTATTTATGTGTATTATAATATTGGAAATCTTATCATTTTCATTTTTTCTATTTTGTTTTATTATCATCAATATATTTATTGCTTTATTTACATAAAAGCTTTAAAGTCGGCGCTTATCTTACTAAGTCGAAATTTTTTTATTTTATTTTTTTTTATTATCATTATATTTGTTTTATTATCATGAAAATATTACTAACTTTATGAATATAAAAGCTTTTTAGCGATTTTTTTCTTTCAGTTTGCAATTGTTGAGTACGGTGAATGTAGCCAATGTGTTCATGCATTATTTGTTCAGCTGTTACACACATGTCATATTCAATATGAGCTTTACAAGCTCACCCAAACCATGATACAATTATACAAGGTAGGAGTGACAACTGGCTATTTTCTCACCAGTGTCCTGCACCGACTGTCATTTGCCTGTATATTTTATTTTCTATTTTCTTTTGTGCTTCATTCGTTCTTTCATTTTTGACAGTTGGTACAAGACGAATAAACTGTCACTCCTACCTTGTATAATTGTATCATGACCCAAACCAGTGTAGTGAGAATGTTTATGTGTACAAAGCTTGTAAAATTACTACAGTGTCACCAAGGCAGCATAGCATCAAAAAAGATCATGATTGTGTGTCAAAGATTAGCGCCGACTTCAAAGCTTTTATGTTCATAAAGCAATTAATATGTATATTGATGATAATAAAACAAAATTGAAAATAATTATTTAAGTAAAAAAAATGTTTAATATACCACGTTTTTAAATCGAACGAAAATGTATTAAATAATTTCTGCTAGAGTCGGGCTTTTTGCTCTCATAAAAACGTGGGGCGCATGCTATAGGAAATATTAAGCAGTTAAGAAACCTTGGTTAAGAAAGCATTTGTCCACTAACATATTCAAATTTTAATTGCTAACAAATAATTTCTCAATAATTCATCAAAGATACACATAGATAGGATAATTTTTAACAAAAAAACTCGTCAGCCTTGATTTCTTCGATAACATTAAAATTAAAGAATTCTGAAACCCAAGTCTTACTGGATTGAACGCGATAGATGTCTGCAAACTTGAATCTGCCTTCCATGCAAGGTCTTTTATCCTGGCAGTCAAGGGACCTGAGTTAAGAAATCATTTGTTCACTAACGTATTAGAATTGTTAATAACACTCCTTACTAATCTCTATAGCATGCGCCCTACGTTTTTATGAGAACAAAAAGCCCGACTCTAGCTGAAATTATTTTATACTTTTTTGTTCGATTTAAAAACGTGGTATATTAATATTTTTTTATACTTAAATAATTATTTTCTGGTTTTTAGTCTTTGTCCACTTTTTGTTACCCTCAGTGGTGAATTTTAAAAAATTTCAATTGGTTTCATAAAAACAACAAACATTCATTCACATTGTTCAGGCTCGAACTCACTACCTAGCGTATAACAAGGCGATCGCTTTACGCTCTCAGCTACAGAACCTACACTGAAAGATATTCTAAATAGCAATAAATTAAACTACTTTTTAAAAATAACTAAAAAGAATTTATTTCAACTACTTTTTAACAATTTTTTTTTTCACCATCAGTGGTGTATTTTAAAAAATTTGAATTTGTTTCATAAAAAAAAAATATTTCATTCGCTTGGCTGAGGCTCGAACTCACTACATAGCGTTTAATAGAGCGATCGCTTTACGCTTTGATCTATAGAACTCACAGTGAAATGTATTCTAAATCAGGTATTGCCAAAGATTGATTTTTGAAGAGTGCAACAACAGTTACAAAAAAAAAACCAAAAACAACAACAAATCGTTGGATACGTAGTTGGAATAAGGAATTAGTAACATAAAACCATGATACAATAAGAAGGTAGTGTAAGGAGCTTTGACAAGACCTACTGCTTATGTCAAAAAGCATTTTAGCGATACCACTTTTCTGTATATATCATAAATGTGGGATAAACACATACAAAAGGAATTTTATACAGGGTAAATAAGAAAAAAATTTGAATGAATGTGTCTATAATTGAAACAACGAATTTTTTAGTTATTTTATAGCTTTATTGTCACTAATTTAATATTACCCATAACTTTTTGATTATTTTTGTTTTCTTTATTTCTTTTTTTAAAAATTTTATTCTAATGTGCATACGATATCTTGTAAAAAACTTTTTTAGTCTTCTTAAGATAGTGGAACTGTTGAAGATAAATCAACTTCTTTTTAAAAGTTCCTCCTTTATCAATATTTTCAGCAATACATTTTATATAAAACGCTTACCTACGGAAACCATGAAACATGGATTTGTCATGGGATTTTTTCTTGAGATATGGTAGCACAGTATTTTATGGTTTTGACATTAGCAGTAGGTCTTGTCAAAGCTCCTTACCCTACCTTCTTATTGTATCATGACATAAAACAACACAAACAGAAAGCAGTCGGCGACGAAACCATACGCAAAATTACTAACAAGAAACCTTCAGCGTAGCAAGAGTTGTACGCGCTGTATTTACCAACAACAACAACAATACCCAACAACAAACACACGCTGTATGGTTGCGGTGCAGCTGCGCCTGTGAACGATTCGGCGAATTACAACAATCATAGAAATATTGAAGTTGTTGCAATAGAGTGGAAAGAGTAATAGCCCGAACACAATACGCGCGACGAGCGGCAGCGCCAATTGTCACTTTTTTTTTACATGTATTTCTTATGGGACGTATTTTGGAGACTTGTCGCTCAACATTGTCGCGCGACATTGCCGTCGGCTTCAATTTAATTTTAATTTGACAGGCAGCAAGCTTGGAAGTAAAAAATAAGAACTTAAACTAATAACTAATAAACAAACTCAACGAATAAACAACAAGTTAAGAGCTATTCTTATAGTAAAAAAAACATATTAATTATAAGTTTATGATAAATCCTCAGTCAAGCTATTCCAAAATTTCAGTTAAATTTTTTTTACAGAACATTTTTCATTTGATATATAACTTCTAAAATCAATATTGTGGCATTTTTTTTCCCCTAGATTTTAAAAATCTCTTTTGTTTTTATTAAAGATGAAATTGTTGCTATATTAAGTCTGTTTCATTGGTTTTTATTAAATTTTGAATAGAAAAATAGAAAACAATCTTAGCACGTTTGCTAAAGAATTACGTTCTATATGCGCAAGGCCAGCAGCGTGGCCTTATAACGACCTTATAACGAATTTTCTTTTTCCTCCAAGGAATCTGTGACTCCATTCTCGAAGAAATGCTACTTCATATTTTTGCGCTTGATATTTAAGATATCGTTAGAATTGAAAATAAATGATATCCTTATAACTACATCTATAACTTTTGCATACATTTAAGACAAATCTTCATCTTTCTCAGCATTTTCCACAGATTGTTGCGGCTTCTCTGTGCAAAAAAAAAAAAAATTAGATTGGTATCGAAAGTTTTGTTCTTAAATTTTAGTTACTTCTTTATAAATTTATCCCTTTTGAGTCCAGCGCGTTATTTTAATGACTGCGTATAAAGTATTCAATATGCATGTGTACAAAACTGATAAATTTTAAGGAAACTTTTAACACAAAAGAAACCTTTGCACTGAATGCTCGCCTGAATTCACAATCAAGCCATGAACGAATTTGGCGGTATTCGATATTAAAAACACAGGAACAACAATGTTAGAAAAATATTAATATATGAGTTTGATTGATTTCTAAGTAAATCATTAGGGCTCCAAAAATATGAAAAAATAAGTTACTTTAAAAGTGTTGCATTTTATAAAAATTTTGAAACTAGCAATGTGCCAATTTAATAACGTACATACTTTCACTGACCACAAATAAAATGTATCGAAAACGCTTCGGTAGTAGGCAAGTAGGAAAGGTGTAAAATTGTACCAAAATAGTACAATTGTACCGAAAAAATCATGCCTCTTCTTGGGATGTTGTTAGCGAGAGAGAGAGAGAGATAAAGAGAGAGAGAGAGAGAGAAAGAGAGAGAGAGAAAGAAAGCAAGAGCGAGAGAGGTGAAGAGAGAATTTGAAACTGATAGCCCGAACACAATACGCGCGACGAACGGCGAGCAGCACGTCTCCAATCTGTCGTTGTAGAGAAATGTTGAGCGACTTGATTATAATACACGCGACACCAGCAAACTTCAGCAGCATGTATAGTACACAAAAAACAATGGCTGTTTTCAGCCGACTCAACAGTTGCCGTTTAGAATAACAACACAAAAGAAAAGAGCTGAAAAAGAAATCCGTTCAATTTAATTTTATTTTCAAAAAGTTGAATGAGTGAATTACGAAATAAGAATCTACTCAATGAATGCAAAATTCATTTATAAATAAAAATGTTATTTCACATTTAAATTTAAAAAATTTATTAATTATTCGTTTAATTTGTATCAATTAATGAATAAAAAATCAATAATAACTAAGAAATTAGTAATGAATAACAAATGAATAATAATAACAAATGAACAATGAATAAAAAAATTAATAAAGATTAAAATATAATTATATTAAGAAACAATTGCAAATTCTAAAATTCTTTGTGAATTGCATTCTTTGTGTATAGTTTTCATATGAATAAAAAATTGAAAAATTGACAACAAAAATTATTTATTGAAATGAATAATTAATCAAGTTTTTAAAATTAAATGTGAATTAAAATTTTATTTATAAATCAATTTTGCATTAATTTATGGAATTTTATGTCGATATTCAGTTGTACTTATTCTGAATATGAATGCAGACTTAACAACTCTGAATAAAGTTCAAACAAAACATCCCTCACTACCATAAATTTCACAACAGTTTAGTTTGCTGCATGTGACCAGTAATAACCAATGTAAACAATGGCGGAAACTTGCTTTTCCTGCCTGTCAAATTAAAATTAAATTTAAGCCGACGGCAATGTCGCGCGACAATGTTGAGCTACAAGTCTCCAAAATACGTCCCATAAGAAATACATGTAAAAAAAAAGTGACAATTGGCGCTTGCCGGTCGTCGCGCGTATTGTGTTCGGGCTAATTTCTCTACAACGACAGATTGGAGACGTGTTGCTCGCCGTTCGTCGCGCGTATTGCGTTCGGGCTATTAGGCGATGGCAATCGCTGGTGTAAACTACCATTTGATGTTGCGACATCAAAAGAGCGGATTCGACTTAATGTCAAATATTATTAGCCGTGTGCGAATTCTGGGGCTTGTAACTTAGCAACTTTTCTCAACGACTGTCTTAGGCTCTTATTAATAGTCATAGAAAATAACAGGGACCGGAACTTGAAAACGTTGCATTTTAAATGGAAAAAAAAAATTCCGATGGGCTGAGCTTGATGGGCAATGCTTGCACCGATTAGTAAAATGCATTCGACAGTATTATTGTAAGGATTAAAAATTTGCAGTCGGATTCTATTCATAAGTCCTTTCACTGTATTAAGATTCCTCATCAGTATAACAATTGCATCTGTTTTGAGCGTTAAGTGGTGTCACGAAAGACCACTTACCTACTTTAGTGCTATTAAGGAACTACGTTGGGAAGTTTATTTGTGCGGCACTTCATCAGAAACGGCTGTGCAAATGCTTTTATACAAAACTTCAAGATAAGATAATAGTACAATTACTAATAAATTCATATTGAAACTACACTTCGTCCGTTGGTGCAAGAATAGCGTTTTCTTGAATGGTATCACTGTTTATGTCGTTTTGTAGATCGTCATTAATAAAATCAATTCACAATCCATGATCTAAAAGGAGCTGATCAAGAATTAACTTGTCGCAAATAAATGGAAAATTCCTTTTCGCCTCTGTCTAATCGCATGTTTTTTCAATCTTCATTGTTTTTACGTAAGATCACAATTTTCTATTGTTACAACGTGTCCAGAATAAGAGATTTCTGGAACTGTTTCCTTAAAATCACCAGAAAATACAACTTTTCAAAAAACAGTTTACGAATGTCTGGTAATATCGCGAAACACACAATCAATTACTGTCAGTGCTACTGCAGGAACCATACTTGCTTCATCAATAATCATAAGACGTGCATTATCAAAGTAGATTCCGCGCTCAAAATTGGGCTTCAGGCGTTAAGCCGATACAGATGTATCTCAAGAAGAGGTCTAGGAAGTTTGAATTGTCTGTGCAAGGAACGTCCTCATTCAACGAAGCTAGCAGCCAGTAAAGGCTACTGGAATAGCGATTTTGCATGAACTTCCTCTTTTGCGAATGGTACATAAATATAACATTTATTTGAATGTTTTTTGCTTTGCTCAACTGCTTGAATTATACAATAGAATGATTTTGAAAAATTTCAGAAAAAAATATCACATACTTTTAGGCATCCCATAGAAAACTTACTTTCTTTGCAGAAGATTGTTTTGCTTTTTTTGTTTAAATACACAATACTTTAGAAAAAGTAAGACCCTATTCCACATCTGCAGACCAAGACCTTTTTATTGATACCTCATTTATGAAAATCGCATTTACGGTATAGGTTTGATGGTCGTCACAAAAAAAGCGCTTGCGTAATAATAATATAGAAATAATATATGTAGATTGTGTTGTCATCCAGTTCTGAGCTACATTTTAAGTTTCAAATCTCTAGCTCATCGGGAAGTTGGTTGCAAATGGATTCCAAGATTTGTACGGGACAGACAAATAAAGTGAAGCTAGTAAAAACGTTTTAAAATGAAAATGATATGATTTCCAATATTATCTTATCTTATCTTATCTTATCTTATCTAATCTTATCTTATCTTACTATGATATAAAAATGAAACTTGAAATATTGCCTTTTTGGCGTTGATGCAAGTACATAAACTCAAGAACGGCTGAACGGATTTAAATGAAATTTTGACTTTTCAAATTGTAATTAATTGTAGATTAACACTGTATACTTAAAATTTTGAAATATTTTAAAGCTTAGAAGTTATTGGCTAAGAAATTGGCAAAATTCGGTATTTTTGGAAAAATTTGGCGCTTTTTTCCATTTTTTGCTTAAACCGTAAAAGATAAGTGAATATGATATATGGACAAATGAATGATCTTGCCAATTCCAACAAAGAGGTCGATAGTGACGTGCATCTAAGATCAATAGTTTGGTCGTAAAATTCATATTTTATTGAAAAATTAAATCATTTTCTTGCAAGCATTGATTTGTTGATTGGCTTCGACGCTGTCATTGCTTGCAGCTAGTAGAATGTTGCTTTGGTTTCGCTACAAAATGCTGCTCAATGCTCAGAAAAGAGATTCTCTGCATGGAAGCAAAGAGAGATAGCTCTTTGTTCGCGAACAGCAGAATGCCCGACAGTTAAAATTTAAAGCATTTTCTCGAAGCGCGTCGTTTGTTGCTGCAGCTTCAATGTTTCATTATTCGGAGAGAGTTTTTCTATTAAAAATGTTGGATAGTTACAAGCAAAAAAATTATGAACGATTGCCTAAAACCTTATTTTTTTTGCAAAAAAAAAATTGATCCCGGTTATGGCCACCCCAGAAAATCAGTTGGAAATCAAAAACTTGATGTGAGATCGACACAAATGTAAAGACTACGAATGAATTTTATTTTTTTACGATAAAGCTGCTTTTCGC
This sequence comes from Pherbina coryleti, assembly GCA_943735915.1. Lineage (NCBI taxonomy): Eukaryota > Metazoa > Arthropoda > Insecta > Diptera > Sciomyzidae > Pherbina > Pherbina coryleti. The sequence continues at coordinate 104,330,171 of OX030949.1, forward strand.
ACGGGCAGTTATATGTTGGTCTTTCTAGGATAGGAAATCCATCAAACCAATCTATTCTTACAAATAACACAAACACATCAAAAAACATTGTTTATACAGAAATTCTTACATGATTGCAATTAATATGTCATGGAAAAAATAAACCAATTAAAACGATAATAAGACAAATTTTTTACAATAAATGCATTACTTTATTTTAAGATACATCACGGGCAAAGCCGCGAAAGGTTGCTAGTAATACAAATATGTAAATAACTTTTGAAATTTGAGTAAGAAATTAATGGGAAAAGTTATTTAAAATTATTTTTTGCTTTGTAGTGATTTTGCAGTCGGTTTCTTTTTTGTTAAAAAGTTTGTATTTCTTCCTTTTTAGAGAATATGAAGAATTTTATGTAATACACCCAGCGACAAAAACCCTCGCACACAAATGATTGTAACTTCTTCATCTTTTAACAGAAAAGCTTCAAGCTATTTAAGCTTTTTAAGCTCATCTATCAACATCTTTGTTATTGTAATTTGTTTTGTGCTGAATTGGTTGGAAATTGGCGCCAAATTTGTTGAAAAACAGCTGCTATGTGTCATTTTAAGAAGAGTTCAATAAATTAAATTTAAAAGCTATGGTTTTATCATTGGAATTAAAGGGTGAAATTGTGGCTTTACATAAGCAAAACGTCTCCAACAGGGAAATAGCACGCCGTGTAAATACAAACGAATGGAGTGTACGTAATGTAATAAAGAATTACAATGCGGGGTGTTCCATTTTTCGAAAAAGTGGTAGCGGAAGGCCTAAGAAAGTAAAACCTCGAGAGGAACGCCTTATAAAAATAATTACTTTACGTGATCGCTTTCTTCATGCCGGTAGCATCAATAAAACTTTTAATTCGCAAACTGGAATAGAAATCAGTGACCGAACAATGCAACGCCAGCTGAAAAGATTGGGCTTCGATGCACGGCGACCGGCGAAAAAACCATTATTAACACCGAAAATGAAGTCTCAAAGACTGCAATGGGCTAAAACGCATAAAAATTGGACATGGGATGACTGGGGACAAGTTATATTTTCGGACGAGTCAAAATTTAACTTATTTGGACCTGATGGTCGAGCCATGGTACGGCGCAGAAAAGGCGAACGCTATTCCGAAAAATGTGTTTTGTGCTCCATGCCATAGAGCAAAATTGGTAAGGAAAGCAGTGTCAGCAACAAACTTAATATTGTTTTTAATAAACTTTAATGCATTTTTGCCATTTTAGGTACAAAAACACAAGGAATTTCTTGGTATTACGTCACTGCCCTGGCCCGGAAACAGTCCAGATCTGAATCCCATTGAGAACTGTTGGCACATGATTAGTCAGAAAATAAGAGAAAAAAGACCAAGTTCTCTTGAAAATATGAAAAATGTGATAAAACAAGTCTGGTATAACAATATCACAAAAAATTATTTGGAAAACCTGTATGATTCAATGCCAAGACGTATCAATGACGTCATTACTAACAAAGGCGGCGCAACAAAGTATTGATATACTAACATGCTTTTTTTGTGTTTTTATTATTTTTTTTTAACTTTTATATTTATTATAGTTTCATGGTATCTCTAAAAAACAAAATTTAAAATATTTACGAAATTTAAAAATAATTTTCTTTTCGTGTCAAAACTTTTCGAATTTGGATATTTTGTTATTTTTTTCAACTGCAGTACTTTGCTTTTTAAATAAAATGTAAAATGAACTCTGTGTTCAATAAAAACGTCCAATAATTCATTTAAAAGCAACATCAGTTTATTTAACAACGTTAAAACTCTAATTTCTAAAAAATAAAAAGAATTTTATAATAATTTTTTAATAAATTCTTGAGGAAAATTTCAAACATGAATTTTCTTTTGTTCATTTGTTCTTAAAAGATTTGTTTTATTAATTCCTGAAGGTTTGTTGGGTATCTTCTATTTCTGTCTCTTTGCAATTTTTATTAAAGTACCACGCCATTTCTCTAACCCCGCCCACTTTATTTACCGTACTTTATAATGATTCTATCTAGCCCTGTGCCAAATTTCAGTTCCCACGTATCAATATTAACCGATACATAGTACTTTCCTTAAAGTGCCACACCCTATGTACAATCCCGCTCACTTTTGTAATGATTCTACCTACCCACCTACTTGCATAACAAATATTAGTACCCTAGTGTCAATATTACCTGAGATATAGTATTTTAATAATATTGCCACACCACTTTGTCAAATAACGCCCACTTTATTGACTGTAATTTGTAATAACTATTCCTACCCATGTACTAAATTTCAGCACCCTAGTGTCAATATTATTCGATATATAGTGTGTTTCTAATATTGCCACACCCCTTTGTCCAATAACGCCCACTTTCTTTACAGTAATTTTTAAAAATTGTGTCTACCCCTGTACTAAATTTCAGTACCCTAGTGTCAATACTATTCGAGATACAGTGTTTTTCTAATATGACCACACGCCTTTGTCAAATAACGCCCACTTTATTGACCGTAAGTTGTAATAATTCTGCTTACCCCAGTATTTTTACTGTAAATTTCAGTACCCTAGTGTCAATATTAACTGAAATACAGTGTTTTTCTAATATTGACACGCCCCTTTGTTGAATATCGCCAACTTTTTAAAAAATGGACCTCCGCGTTCATGTGTCTATCTGTTGACAAAAAATTACGGAAATCGGGAAAGTGCTTTAGGAGTTATCGATGTACATACACTTAAAAAAAAAACGGACAAACCAACGAACTTGAGAACCTCCTCCTTTTTGAAGTCGGTTAAAAACTATCTATCATTTGTTTGAAATAAAACAAAAAATCCACTTGGACAGAGAGATAGCTAAGTTGATTTGATTTTTAATAGGACATATTCTACAGAACGACACATCTCCGACCCAGTATACCAAAGGTATATTGTGCGCTAACTCAAAATAAGCGGAAGAAGATAACTTTTTATGCCGTTACAAGTTTTGTGGGGAAAAATTAAATTAGCGTAAAACAGTGAAAAAATTTAAATACGAACTTACGAGATCAAGTTCAAAGAGTGAGTCAGAAAAATATTCGTAAACTCAGACTCAGAATTGTAAGCATAAAAAGGAGATCAATTTCATGGCAAACTACTCAGGAGAAGTGAGTTCGATCCCAAAGCTCTCCTTGAGATTGTAGGGTAATTTGAACAAGTTGAAGCTTCACATGAAATGTGAAATTTTCATTCACCATGAACGCGATCGTGTGAATGATTCAAAAGCGTGTTTGGCGATATTGAACAAAGATAAAAAGGATTTTTTCCGTCGATTAGTGTAACCTTGGACGGAACATGGATCCATCACTACACACCAGAGACAAAGAAGCAGTCGAAACAGTGGACTTCACCGACCGAACGTGCTCCGAAGAAAACGAAGACGGTGCTATCAGCCGGAAAGGTTTTGGAGACAGTATTTTGAGATAAACACGGTATAATCTACATCGATTACCTTCCACCGAAAAGAACTATCAATGGCGAATACTATGCAGCCGAACCGTTTCAACGACGCTTTGGAAGAGAAATGTCCCCATTTGGCAAGAAAAAAGTGCTTTTCCATCAAGACAATGCGCGCGTTCACACATGCCCAGCTCCTATGGCAAAATTCCATGAATTGAAGTACGAATTGCCATCAGCGAATATTTTCTGTTTCCAAACCTGAAGAAATGGCTCAGCGGAAAGAGAGGAGCTCATTACAGAAACAGAGGTCTATTTGGAGGACCTTCCGAAAACGTATTTTTCGGATGGGATCAAAAAATTTGAGGAACGTCAGACGAAGTGTATCGAGCTAAAAGGATACTATATTGAGAAATAAAACTGTTTTTGCCAAAAAAATCATTCCATGTTTCATTTTTCACGGAATTATCAAACGGCCCTCGTATTATCGAACTAGAAACAGCATATAACAACTGAAATAACAACTTTCCGTACAAGGGCAAATCGTTCATCATAAAAAAATTTGTTGTTATCATCCTTCCGTACAAGAGCAAATCATTTTATCGTAAAAACCACCATAAAAAATTTGTTTTGCCTTTGTTCGGAATATTGTTATCACCATTCGTTAAAATCATAAAAAAAATTGATTCGAACTTGTACGGAGTGGTGATAACATTTTCTCAAGGGATGGATTTCATTTAATTTCTTTTATATATTTTTTTTTTTTTTTTTAATTATGTTATTTTCATAGTACGAGTTATTGTATTCTTGATTAGGAGTTATTTCATAACCAATATGATAACCAAGCATAACCAATATGATATAACCCTAACTGACAATAACCCCTAAAATTTGGGAGTTATTACGTTTTTTGCATTAGGAGTGCATATTTCAATTTTTGTTAATAGTTATTTCTTTAGGATTTAGAGTTATTTCATTTTTCAATTAGGAGTTATTTCATGTAGGAGCCTTTTCGTGTAACCAAACGGTAAACTGTCCATTAATTTATTTAATAAGTATTTATTAAAACCATTTCAGATTAAAAATAAAAAAATAAATAACTGGCCATTTCAGCCCTTGAAAGGGGTTTGACCTAGCTTCTTATGATCAATTGTATTGTGCGCGATATTAAGTTTGTACACAATTGACCGAGAAATGGACCTACAGGTTTAGCGCCGACTCCGAACGGCGATGAACGGAATGTTCTTGTTCTCAAGAAGCTTTACATGGCATTTTGATTACTCTCTGAGGTTTGCCGTTGTCTACAGAGAGGTAGCGGCCGTACAGAAAAATTATTTTAATTCAAATAATTTTCTGTCGCTGCTGGGATTCGAGCCCGGGTCTCCAGGTTCGTTGACATAGAGGCCACGCACTTTAACCAACTACGCCACGGACGCCACCATTTGGGATTATGACCTTTTAAAAGCGGACATAATCCCAAGCGGTCAGAATCCCAATTTGGTCTTATGACTGCTTTATAAGTGGTCATAATCCCCAATCCAATTTTTAAGAATATATCCGCAAAATAAGGGAACATCACATTACAGTCGTAATTTTCAAGCTATCATCACGAAAAAATCTCTTGGAATTCCACAAAAATTAATATATGGACTTGAAATTTTGAAAATAAGCTTTAAAATTTACATAATATCCACTATCAGAATAAAGTTCAACCAAATCGAATAAAGACCACGCCAACGCCATACAAAGTGACTTTATCAAAAAGGTAAGATCTCTTAAAATTCCACAAATATTAATATATGGACTTGACATTTTTCAAATGAGTATGAAATTCAACGAAATCGGGTGAAACCCACACCTACCTCCCATACAAAACATTTTATATAATATATTTTGGTTCGACATTGGGGGTATTTTAATTTCGCCCCAGTTGAAAATAATTTCTTACTAGTTTTTTTTTTTATTTTCGTAATAAGATCAAAAAGCCAATGTTTTTTTCTATCGCAAAATAAAATTTACCGTAGCGAATAATATAAATTTTAATAATCCATGCAACAATACTGTATTTTTGTTGCATAATCTGTTGTCTTCGCTACTCGACGACATACAAATTTTTCTTTTATTTTTGTCGTAAGTCCAAATATAAATCCATCTGGCGATCTTTTCACTGAGAAATAATTTAATGCAAGGTCGTTGAAAGTTTGTTGCACTTTTTTATCTTAGAGCGGCGCTCTCCCTGGCCTCGTTATCATGAATTTTTAGTCTTTTTTTTTATCAGGTCGCCTGTGTGCAACTTTTGACTTTGTGGCTGTTACTAGTTTGGAACCCCTTCGGAAGTTGAGAAAATGGTCCTCAAAAACTTGTGAGATTTTTTTTCATTTATCTACAAAACCTAGCATTATGGGTATCAACTTTCATTGCCTACTTTATTCGCATTTCGCTTATATTACTTTTCCAATTTGATCTTTATACTTACGTTTTGGTTATTTTGTAAAAGTGTGAACAGTCAAGTGTGCATAATATGTAAAAAGCTATATCTTCAAAAGTAATGCGTGGATTTTAATGATTGATAGCTCGTTGAATAGGTAACAGCATAACCTTTCTTTTGATACCCATAATGCTAGGTTTTGTAGAAAAATTTTAAAAAAATCACAAGTTTTTGAGGTCCATTTCCCCAACTTTCAAGCCCTATAACTTCTAAGCCAATTGAGAGCGGCGTGAAATTTTTCCGGATTTGAGATTAGAAGGTCTTATTACATATCGACTCATAACCGCCAAAATATCTTAAGCGCCAAAAAGAAAATTTTACAGGAGAAGGTTTTTTTTAATTATCTTTGCTATTAATTTTATCTTTTATCTCTTATCTCTTTGCTATTAATTTTATTTTAATAATTTTATCTCTTATATTGATTAATTTCTTTTAGAGAATTTCATCTTAAGCGACACTTTGCTGTCATGAAAAATGTAAACAAACATGTAGTGTGTACTTAAGCTAAAATTGCTTTTGGTTTAAATTCATAATCTAATTTCGTACACCTATGAAATTTTGACAGACGATGTAAACCATCGCAAATTATCGATTTTCATCAAAAAACATAAATCGGATATTATGTCGCTTAAGATATTTTGGCGGTTATGAGTCGATATATTCCACAAAAAAAATTTATAAATTTTGAGTTTTCGTTCATCTTCAATTATGCCATCAAAAATAAGAAAATTAATTTATATAACATGCTTTAGTTATTCCGAGTTAAAGTTATTCCGAGAGAGAATTTTCTAAAGCTAAAGGTAATTAAATGTTATAGTTCGAATTTAAGAGATCTTTTGTTATATTTTTAGTTAGAATATGTGATATTTAGAGCGCTAAAATTTAAAATTTGTAATTATGTATTTGTAAAAATTTTTGTAGGTCGACGTTATATGTTGTGTTTATCAAATTCTTAAAAAACACCTCTTAAATGAGAATTTTGTGTGTTGAATATTTGTGTACTATATAAACTAAATTTCTTTCAATTTCTACTCGGACAATTTTGTAAAGCAAATATACTATTTTTTTGTTTTATTTTGTTTATGACTATTTTTTCAATGGTTTTCTGCGATCTTTATTACTTAACTAATTGTGTGTTCACTGGCTTGGGGACTCAATATTAAACGAGCATATTCTAAAACAAACGAGCTATATCTGAGGACTATAAAAGTTGTTAATTTACTAACAAAAATGTTTACGAGTTTATTCAATGAAAGAAAATACTTTTTTAACATAAACGATACAACATTTTCCGCTGCATGCGATGTTGCAATTCTCCGCGACGTATCATGGTATGAATGACTTTCAAAACAGTACGTTCCTCATACTTCTGACGTAGAAAATCCTGTTATTAAATATTTAATGCAATTTAATTTTGAACAGGATAAATAAGTTAAATGCTTATTAATTACCTGTATCACATTTTGCTCCGATACTTGAGAACCAATAGCGAACCGTCGTTTCAATTGCTTTTCAATGCGATTAAGCGTCTCTTGGTCTTCTTCAGTTGTAAAGCCTTCGGCTCCAGCTAGGCTTCCAGTCATAGCGGCATCCAGTGTTGATACTTGAAACAGGCGCAGAGATTCATTAACATGGTCATCATTGACGAAAGGCATAAGACGCATTTTTGCTAATGATTCCGAAATGCGAATAATTGCCTCTAGCTGCCTTACAGTAATTGGAATGCTAAGACGTTTGTCAGCAGATTTTTCTTGAGCTCCGGCTCCACTGCGCATTAGGACATAACGACTTTTAAGCTTTTCACCGGCTTCTTCACTCAATCGTGGACCACAGCGGGTACGACAGAAATGAATATATTTCTTGAACATAGCTAGAGATATTTCACCCTCTTTCATCTCGGTTGGTCCTGTCTTATTAGATGATAAATGAACGTTAATAATGTGCTTGGCCAGAGTGATATCACGGGTTTCGTCATGCACATCTTTGACAATGAAGATCATGTCAAAACGCGATAGAATGGTTGGCATGAAATCGATGTTCTCCTCTCCTTTTGTGTCGTCCCAACGACCAAATATGGAATTAGCTGCCGCAAGAACAGAGCATCGAGAGTTTAATGTTGTTGTAATGCCTGCCTTTGCAATAGAAATTGTTTGTTGTTCCATAGCTTCATGAATAGCAACACGATCATCTTCACGCATTTTATCAAACTCATCAATACAAACAACACCTCCATCAGCAAGTACCATTGCGCCACCTTCCATGACGAAGTTTCTCTAAAAAAATTGTTGATAAGATTGAGCTTTAATTTAAACAAAGAAATAATTTGAAAAATAATGGACTGTATTGAGGGAATATTTTTTGGAAAAAGTTGTACAAAAATTCAAACTTTTGTGGAAATAAAGTTAAGTATTGCAATCTCCTCAATGAAGATTCTCAGTGAATTCTACAGATTCTGTCTATTTCCGTCAGATTCTGTCTACGATTTGTTTAGAAGGTTAAATACTTTGTTTACAATGAACATTAGTAAATGAAAGGTACTGTTTCTTAGTATCTTGACGTGTACTTTTCATAGCTAAAAAGATAACTAAGTTGAGTTATTTTTATTTTTACACGACTAAAGACGCTAAGTCACTGCGTGGCGGCCGTTAACCATACGCCAGAGAACCCTGTTTCAATTTCCATCTGCCACAGAAACTTTTTTTCAATTAAATTAATTTTTCTTTTCGACCGTCACCTCTCTGCAGACAATGGAAAATCTCAGAAAGTAAATAATGCCTTGTAAAGCTTCTCGAGAACATGCACATTAGCCGTTCGGAGTCTAGTTTCGAAGGAATAAAACTAGTAGGTCCAGTTCTCGATCAATTGTATACAAACATTTAATAATACCCACAACACAATTTGATCAATAGATCAAAGTCCTTTCAAGGGCTGAAATTGCCAGTTTATTATTATTAAATACTTTCAGGAAAAGCTCGACGAACTTAAATCGGAGGACTATTAAAATATTTTGTATGTAGCTTTAGAATCGAGAATTGAATTTAAAAATGCCGTCTCTCTTTTGAAGTTTTTTTTTACTACCTTTTCTAATGACTGCATTTCTTTCAGTCATCAGGCTGTAAGCTCAAACCTATAAAAATCTGCTTACCGTGGCTGGATCTTTCATTACGGATGCAGTCAAACCAGCTGCACTTGAACCTTTGCCTGATGTATAAACACCTATTGGAGCAACTTTCTCAACAAATTTCAAAAGCTGTGACTTGGCAGTTCCAGGGTCACCTAACAGCAAAACATTGATATCGCCTCGACGACACAAGCCATCTGGTAAACGCTTGCGGGATCCTCCAAATAACATGCATGTTATAGCCTTTTTAATGTCATCCGATCCAAATATACTAGGCGCAAGAGATTTGGAAAGACGTTCGTAGATATCAGACGACGCAGCCATACGGCGGAATGTTTCTTCTTCTTCCGTAGAAATGTTACTGTATCGAGATATGGCACCGGAGCCCTCGGTATCTACAGTGATACCTACAACACGCATGTACGGTGCACGTACCCCTATTACCGCCTTTTCTCGACCATCTTGTTTTGAAGGTTTTCCCACCTAAAATTTTATATTTATTTTAACATATTTAAAAACAATACATACAATTTCATACTTTACGAATGGAAAAAATTCCTTGAATAAGAACGCGATTTCCTGGAACAACACGCTCGCAAAGTGAACGTTCGCAGAAGAGCTGCAAATGTCGTGGTATTTCACCCTGAGGCACAAAGTCGGGCAATTCTTGTAACTTTAAAATCTGAAAATCAACGCATTTGCATTTGTCGGGCATTATAAAGAACGGATCAAGAGGACACTTCGGTCGTCCAGCTTGTTCCGTGTTGCATTTGCGCGGCAGAGCGTATCCCTCAAGGCCTGGGTTTATTTTAAGATTTGGAATCACATTGCTGCATGAACGGCACATAATGGACATGCGTGTAGCCTTAGCTTTGATACCAGAAGCAGACACGATGATACCTGCTATTTTTACCAACTTTGACACACAGTCAGATTTAAGATCTCGTACATTTGTGGGATTAGCATTGGATGACAACAAAATTTGGATATCATGAACATTTTCTTCATGCTCTGGACGTGGTGCTGTGATTTCATCAGCTACTTCACAGGCTGCTTCTTCAAATATTTGCAAGTGTTCCGTAGGTTGTTTGTTGAGCTTATCAGCCAAGGTCTCATCAAACCCTGCCAAATCTTCAAGTTCAACCTGCAGAAAGTAACGCCCATTAAGGTAGTTGCGTTTTAATGTGTCCCTGCGATAAAATAACTGATTAAAAACTCTAGCGAAAGCAAATAAATAACTTCTCACCTGTATTTGTAGAAGAAATTGTCCTCGTTGAAAGTACGCAAGAACTCTTTGTATTTCTTTTTGACGGCTTGTAGATTTATTTGAATTCCGTCCTGTTGTTGTTCACCACCAAAATTGTCAGAAAAAAACACTCCTGCTTCGTCAAATCCTTCCATGATGAAATTATTTTATGATTTATTGTTTCTTTGTTTACTTCGAAGATTTAATCTTAGAAAATTGTATTTTTATTTGTTTTAGTTTTAACTTTATTTCTATATTTTAAGAATTCTTTAAAATTGCAAAGCATGCAAAAGTGATAAAAATTTGCGCGCTTAAAATTGACAGCTGGTAATGTTCAGAAAGTCGAAAAAGTACTGTACAATTCAAGGTTGCACAAGGACGTATTTTGTACCATTTTTAATACGTTTTTATTATTTATATACGAAGTACGAATTTTTTTTCATCCTTTTCTTATCGGGCGTCTCGACTAGCAATAATAAGTCTGTTTCCGTACTCAAACTGTATAACTTGTGGGACACTATTTTCTGTTTCCGTACTTGTAATGTTGTGGAGAAAGTTATAAAATCCCAAATATGCAACCATCTCGAAAGGATAAACTTTCTGTACAATTATCAATATGGATTCCGGAATGGTTCCGGCACGCAAGCCGCCCTAGTGCAAGCGGTGGATGACATCTGTTCAGCCCTAGATCGAGGATGCGCTGAAGTTGGAGGCTTATTCATAGACTTGCAGAAAGCGTTCGAATGTGTAAACCATGAAATCTTGCTCGAAAAGCTCCAATATGCGGGATTCAATGGAAAAACTTTAGACTTGATGAAAAGTTACTTGATGGATAGGTATCAAATAGTTTTCAACGGTAAAGCTAGTAGCAGAGTTGAGAAAGCTTTTTATGGAGTCCCTCAGGATAGTGTACTTGGACCAACTCTTTTCTTAATGTTCATTAATGACATAAAAAATATCACCTTAAACGGTGAACTTTTCATGTTCGCGGATGATATCGCTGTTTTCTACCCATCGAGGAGCAGAATTGCATTACGAGCGCATGTTGAATACGACATCTCCATACTACAGGAATTCTTCCGCTTTAACAAGATATCAATGAACACAACTAAAACGAAATTTATAATCTTTTCACCACGTCGACGTGAGGTCGATACTTTTAGACTCACCATCAACGAATCGGATGTTGTAGAGGAGAAACAGATTAAGTTCCTGGGACTCGTGATGAGTAACAATTTATCATGGAATCGTCATATAACAAATCTACAAAGCAAATTGTCGTATGGACTTGGGCTGCTGTTCAAATTCAAAAATAAATTATCGGAGGAAACTAAGTACCTTATCTACGAAGCGCTTTTTCATTCTTATTTAACGTATATGCCAATGTACTGGGCCTACAAAAACACTGTGGAGCTGAAAAAACTTCAAAGAATCCAAAACAAAGCGGTGAAACAAGTGTTTCGTTTGCCAAAGAGGTTCCCCAGCTGCCAGCTCTATTCGTCTAAATTTAAATCTATTCTACCAATACACGGTCTGTACAAACATCAACTACTAGTTCAAGTTTTCAAGAATTTTCACAACTTAAACTACAACACAATCCAATTGGCCTATCCAACACATTTATTCAACACCAGAGGCACCAACAACTTAGTTGTGGCGAGATGCAGGTTGGAGACCACAAAGCAACGGTATCTTTATGCAGCACCGACGGCGTTTAATGAACTACCCTCTGATTGCAAAAATGCAACGTCTCTAGGCTTATTCAAAAACAAAGTAAAACAACATTTGCTGAGCAATTTTGAAAATAATATATTGTAATATATTGTAAATATGTAATATTAAATTGTAATTTTAAGACTATGAATTGAAGTAAATTAGTTATGCCAATGAGGCAAGCTCCTTTAAGGCTTTTATAAGGCAGTGGAGCAAAACTTCCTTATTTTGTAAATATACATGAATTGAATGAAAATAAAAAAAAAAAAAAAAAAAACTTTCTGTGCTTAAAATGGGAGAAGAAGAACAAGCATAAAATCGCTCTCTCGAGCACACAAAGTTAACAGATATATCATTTTTAAAATGACGCCGAACAAATTTGTACGCTGATCTCGCGTGCTTCATGTCTTAAATTAGCACTCAAATTGCCGGTATAAATTTATTATTTTATAAATTTTTCCCCACTTCAGAAAATTTTAAGCTTCAACTTCAAGACTTCGAGTAAAGTAAGGACAAGTATCAAGAAGAATAAGCATCAATAAGAAGAAGCAAATGTCAAATTACATTTCATAATTGTTTATCTTTTGCAATAAATACACAAATTGTGTGCCTAAAAAGAAATTTGCGTACAATAAATAAATAACAATAAATAAAAATTAAGTTATTAAATTAAATTAATTGTTCAGTTTTGCATTAAAAATGGCTTTTAATAATTTGAGTGAAATTGGCGCAATTTACGTTTGACACTTCTGCAATCAAAATCAGCTGTTTTGTGCTTGAAACTTATTAGAAGCTGTTTGCGTACTTTTGCAACTATTCTCACATTTCGTTTTTACTTTCTCAGTTTGAACTTACACAAATCTTACACAGTGTAGAGTACGGAAACAGACCTAATATATTGCATGGCATATGTCAAAATCCATTGCAAGCAATAGCAATATTTGAAGGGTGAGTTTTTGATGTTATGACATATCATTTTTAAAATGACGCCGAACAAATTTGTACGCTGATCTCGCGTGCTTCATGTCTTAAATTAGCACTCAAATTGCCGGTATAAATTTATTATTTTATAAATTTTTCGCCACTTCAGGAACTTAATTTAATTATTAAAATTTTAAGCTTCAACTTCAATTTCTGTAATTTTTACAGCAGATTTAACTTTCAGCACTTATACAAATGACTGTCAAACAAGAAAAATTACAACTCATTGCCAAGTTCGTGTCGGCAATCTTTGACATGCATTATTGCAAGCCATGTATTGCCAACTTCGGCGATTGAGTGGTCTCCATTTTGGCCAACTCACGCGGAATTGCTTGATTGGCAATCGATGAACTTTTCTTACTCTCTTTCACATTCTGATTGTTGGTAGCTCACACGACACGCCAATCATAAACGCCAAACGCCAAACTATTATAGCCAAACTGCATAGTTAAATGTTTAATGTAAACATGATATAACATTTAATTCTTGTCACGAACTATGCACAGTTTATTTGTTGTTAGTGTGCACAAATGCCTTGCTGACCATATCAGGGTGCCGCTTCAGAAAATCTACCAACAGCTCAAATTGTTTTGATGTTGTTATTTTTTTTAATAATTCCTGGAAGTGAGGTAATACCTGCGGCACATTGGCATAGGAAACCTTGATTATCTTTTGTAGTTTAAAATATAACATTGGGGATGACACACTCAATATTTTTGTTTACTAGTTTATAAAAATAACGAGAAATATGGATAAGCGAACAACACTATAATCGTAAATTCCAGAGCGTTTGCTCGAGTGAGATCGCTATAGTTCTCAACGAAAGTGTAGAAAGAGAAATGTCAAAATCAGCTACCAAAACTCGTTTAACTGCATAGAAATGAGAGATAAGGAAGTGGTGTTCTGGAATAAAAGTGCGGCATTTTTCTTACTGGTGTATGTTCACACTAATACATTAACATTCACTCAGGGCCGTATTCGGTTGTAGCGTACAGCTAGGCGCAGTTTTTCTAATTGGAATTGTGTATTAAACAAGATTATTTTTAACATATTTGCGTAGTTAAAAAGTTAAGTCAATGATTTATTTTATTGTGAAATTATTCTATTATGGTATTTCCACACCACCCTTGAGGTATACAATTTGGTGCGTTACCGATTTTTTTGGGTGTTCGGTTCGCCTGTAGGCCTATTTCACCCATAAACAAAGAAATTTTAGTATGCAACATTAAAAGATATAAATTCACAAATATAATATACATATATATATATATATATATATATATATATATATATATATATATATATATATGTATATATATATATATGTATTTATGTAAGTATATGTATATATTACATAATAATTATATATTACAAAAATAATTTTTTGTTTTAAATAATATAAAAAAATTTATTCGCATGCAAGTACTTATAAATATAAACAACTAAATATATACATGTGAATTCTTTTTTTAATTTTTATGTTTAAATTTTCTTAACATAAATAGTTTTATGTAATTCTTGCTTTACTGTTGGCTTTCCATTAATATTCTTTTTTGTAATATTGAAAATACTAAAAAACTATGTTATAATGACCGGAAGACTCAAATGGCCATCAAATACATTTTTTCACGATGTGGTACCACTAAAAGAAATAATCTTCGGCTTGTTTTTGAACAGCCGACAAAATCAGATTCATAGATATGATTACAGCAAACAACTGATAGCTTGCTTACGAAGCTTGGTTGCAATCCTAGGGCGCAAATCGATTTATATCAATACTTAGTATCAATAATTTGCGGAAATCTGAAAATAAACAAATAAGTATAAATATGTATTAATTTACCACAGTGATTAACAAAAGGCGCCCTGAAAATAATGACACCATGAAAAATGAATGCGCCCTTGTAGTCGTGTTTGTGCTTTGACATAAGCGCTGGAATAGAAATGGCGCAAAATTAACTGGCACTAATTATTGCTTTTTCACTTATTTCTGATTATAAATATATTAATTTCCAATTGAAATACACTTTAACAGAACAAACATAATATAAATAACACTCTTTTATTTAAATAATTATACCGATGTGAACAGAATTTGAATATACTTACTTGTGGAATGAAATAATTTTGTTTATCAATTTCTGACTGCTTCCACAACTGTGCACTATACAATTCATTATTATAAAGTTAGTTATAAAAATCACTTTATTATTTCAGTTAATTTCAGCAATGACAATTGCTTTTAATAATTATTTTTAAAGAATTTCTCGAGTCAATTTTCTTTGTTTTGATTTTCTAGCGCAAATGTCAAAAATTTCGCTAAAAAAATGCCGCAGTACACATACAGTGTATGTGTGCATAACACCACTTCCTTATTTCTTATTTCTATGTTTAACTGCGATACACGAGTTTCGGAAACTAGTTTTGACTAAACGAATTTTAAACATAGTTTAGCAGATATTTAAACGAGAAAAAACACTTAAACGAGTTTAAATGGACCAATGTGTCGCAGGTATTAGGTGTATTAAGTTAAGTTTAACTTAAAACATATACTTTTATATAAGCCTATAATTTTATTATTTCACTAATTTTAAATCATAATTTAAGATTTTTGTTATTTAAGGGGAGAAATATACCCAGACCCTGAGTCTCAAAAATATGTGGTGAAAATTTCAAGTCGACATCACAAAAAATAACGAAGTTATAGCCTAGTGAGTGAACCGCCTTCTAGAGCGCGCAGTGCTGGCCCTTATTTTCAAATGCGTTTTTCTCGAAACCATGTTTTCAAAGTCGGTGACCAAGATTTCTCGAAGATCAGTGAACCGATTGTTTTGATTTTTTTGCAGGCTTATTTCACACATAATAATCTCGTACTTGTCTTAGGATTTTTTTTTTTTTTAACTTCGTTCAGTTTTTATAGGCAAAATAATGACGAATTTTTGGTCGAAAATCGTTAATTTACGTTCGGAAGTCCGCCATTTTGTGAAAAAACCATATTTTCAAACCGGCTATAACATGTACAAGTTTTAAGTATCTAGTTTAATAATATATTTCATTTTTTTGTTTCAGTGGAATTTAGGAGGAGCAATCTAGGTCACCGCATTTTCAGAGCGCTCTACAAAAAATGCTGTATCTACCTTAATATTACTTTTTTTTATAAAAAAAACTAAACATACTCTTGAATGTGTATATTTTAAGGTTTAAAAACCCTCATTTAAAAATATCCCTTAGGTTTCCTTAAAAAAATGCACAAACATGCCTTTTTTTTCGGCCTCTGGGTATATTTCCCCCCTTAATAAGAAAAACCATGTTTAAATAAACAAATATTTACATTTATTTTTGTTTCGATTCTCGTTCACCGCCACCAACTCAAAGTGATATTTTATCGCAAATATCGCCTGTCGAAAGTGTTAAAAGATACCGACTTTCGATAAATTCGACAACTTCGTAACTTTAGAAGTTACAACATATTGCCACAGATTTCTGATTGCTGTCATGTACAGCAATCTCAAAATGAACAAATTTGGATTGCTACAATCTGTGGTCATCCGCTCTGACTCTCTGAGAGATTTTGACAGTTTCACATTGCAACAACAAAAGGATTAGATTGCTTGATTGGCAATCACCGTGTGAGTTGGGGATTGGCAATATTTGTGACCCGGTCTACGACCCTTCGGTGTGAAAATATCATTTTTCACTTTTTTGGCGATTCGGATAGACTAATGTGTGCTCTTTCTAATGGCGCAAAGCAGAAGTTTCCAACTCGTAAAGAAGTTTGTCAAACTAACCTCTTCATCTACACTCATTTTTAATTTATTTCGGAATCAAAAGACGCATAAAAATGATTCAGTAAACGTAATCACCTCTTCACTGTTGGTCGTTAACTAAAAAAAAAGAACTCGTATTAATTGACTAAGAAATACAAATCTGTATTAATAGACTAAGAAATACAACTCTGTAAGAATAGAGGATAAGCTGAAATAAATGAAAAGACGCCATTCAGTGTGCGACAATTAAACGTTTACAAACAGCTGTTTTCTCGAAAACTTGTTTTTACACCGAAGGTCCCTTTTCGTAGACCGGGTCACATTTGATGTTTGACAAATGGCATGCAATGAATTATTGCTAGTCGAAACGCCCGGTTATGTATTTTTTCTTGGTGTTATCAAAACTCTTTAGATCATGGTGTACTTAACAAGGTGGTAGTGAATTCTTAACCTCTCTGACAAAAATGAACTCTCGATCTGTCAAAAACAGCTGATTGCATATTTTAAGCAAAACCAAGTTTGTAATATTTGTGCTGATTGTGAAAATTAAATTTGTTTATAAACGTGCAAAAACATGGACAAGAATAAAAAATTGCTCTCAATAAAGTTGGTGTCGAGCTGAATGCCAATATTTCAAATTCTCGAATTCATGGATACACCACTTCAGAGTGGTATTTCAGACAGATTGCACGAAGCTGGCACGACTTGTCCGTATAGATTAGTAAAATATATCATTGTTCCAAATTCCTACGTGGACAAAGCTATTAGCCAATAAAAAAAAAACAATATATATTAAACTTAACCTCAAATTGCTTAAACTACTTCTCCGGCAGCTTAAGATAAAGTGCTGGATTCTTGAAGCATTATGTACCACCTCATACGGATTGTTACAGCTTTCGTAGATTTCCTCGAAGATTTTAATTGGCTCAGCTTATTGCTGCTGTTGCTATTCTGGAACTATATGGCTAGCTCATCCATACTTGCAGGCAATCGCAGTTTGTTTCCATATTCTACTCTAATTTTTCACTTCTTTTCAATTATTTTGCTGAAAATCCGACGAAATTACTTACTAATTGCAATTAATTACTTATAAGCTAGAACTACCACAAGCAGCAAACAAAAAAACCCAGTTGGCTGTTTCCTTTAGGATTCATGGAGGATTAATGCCCGAAAATTTCCCATCGCCAACGAAACTTACGGAGTCGCCCATACAACTCATGCAAATTTCGTACAAGTGTCCAAAATTTCGTGGACGAAATTTTAAAAGAAAAATGTAGAAAATTTCGTCAACGAAAGCAAGAGGAAAATATGCAGCAAATATCGCCAAGGAAATAAAACGGAAATTCAAAGGAGATTTCGGCAACGAAATAAAATCTGAAATATAAAAAAAATTTCTGCAACGAAAAGATAAAGAAAAATTCTCCAACGAAAGCAAGATGAATTTTATTTTTTCGTTTTAACCTAAAAACATATATAAGAAAATAAAAATAAAAATAACTTATGCATTAATAAGATTAAATCCATTGTTTGTTAGTAAAAGTAACATAAAAGTTTTCAAATTTTATTTTGTTACACTTAAGCACAACTTTTATTATGAACATTTGTTTGATAATGAATCAGCGTTTCTAGCTTGGTGCTTTTTCTACCACGTTCGGCAACCAGCGTTGCAAGCCGTAAGGCCACTAGTCGGTAAAAGAAAATTGTAAGAAAGTTCGTTAATAAATCATTGAAAGGTGTGAAAATTCTTCTCGGATTCACAGACGATTATTCTTTAAGGGATTTCAAGCCCACGGGGAAACAATGATTTGACACTTACCAACAAGTCCTCTCTTTATGTCACAATTTTTTGACAGATTCAGCAAAATTGAGTGTGTGGTGAAAAATTCACTACCACCTTATTAATTACATCATGCTTTAGATTAACTTTCTTCATGGTTATATGGCAGCACTCCAATTGCTATTACGAGATTGATTACGTATGGGATGCAGAAAATCTAAAAGGAATACCATTTATATGAAGAAAATATGATGCATACCAAATATAAAGGAATATGGAATATGGAACGTTCTTGGTACCATCCAGTTTATATGAAATTATCATACAAATCAAATGGTATCAAGAACGTACTATTTTTTACTTCCTTTCTATTTGATATCGGTTGTATCGGTTGTATCGGTTGTAACGCGTGCTGCTAAGGAGCGATACAAAGAGAAGAGGAGGGAAGAGAGACGCATTTTCAGGCGAAAGAAAAGGGAAGCGGAAATGCGTGAGTGCGAGAAAATTGAGATGCATGGTGACAGGAATGAGGTCCGAAAATTTTTCGAAAAAATAAGACGCCTGGCCGATGGTTTCAAGACCGGGGCCTCCTCCTGCAAGGATCAAAATGGGAATCTAGTGACAGATATCCAGAGTACACTGATGATGTGGAGGGAACACTTCTCTAGGCTTCTGAATGGCGACGACGACAACAATCCCGCCAATAGAGATGATATTCCGGAATCCCCAATTTTGGACGACAGCGTTGAAGTTCCGCTGCCCGACCATAGTGAAGTCTTGAAAGCTATAGCTCGGCTTAAAAACAACAAAGCCGCAGGAGCCGATGGCTTACCTGCTGAGCTCTTCAAGAATGGAGGCGAAGCTCTATTTAAATGCATTCATGAGCTTCTATGCAGAATATGGTCGGAAGAATGCATTCCAAACGATTGGAACCTCAGTGTGCTCTGCCCAATCCACAAGAAAGGCGATCCCACAATTTGCGCCAACTACCGTGGGATAAGCCTTCTGAATATCGCATATAAGGTTCTGTCGAGCGTACTATGTGAAAGACTGAAGCCCATCGTAACCAGCTGATTGGACCTTATCAGTGTGGCTTCAGACCTGGCAAATCCACCATAGACCAGATATTTACGCTACGACAAATCTTGGAGAAGACCCTAGAAAAACAAATCGACACACACCATCTTTTTGTCGATTACAAAGCCGCCTTCGACAGTCCAATAAGGAATCATCTATATTCCACCATGTCTGAATTTGGTATTCCTGCAAAGCTCATCCGCCTTTGCAGAATGACACTGAGCAACACCAGCAGCACAGTTGAAATCGGGAAGGATCTCACTCCTCCATTCGATACCAAACGAGGTTTCAGACAAGGTGATTCCTTATCGTGCGACTTTTTCAACCTAATGATGGAGAAGATCATCCGAGCTGCTGATTTGAGACGCAGTGGCACGATATTCTACAAAAGTATTATGCTGCTGACGTATGCTGATGATATCGATATCATTGGCCATAATACGCGCGAAGTCAGTGCAGCATTTTCCAGACTAGCGAAAGAGTCGAGTCGAATGGGTCTTGCAGTGAACGCAGATAAGACGAAATGCAACATCTCCTTCGAGGTTGTTAAGGACTTCGTCTACCTGGGATCCAGCATTAACTCTTTCAACGATGTCAGTATTGAGATAAAACGAAGGATAACTCTTGCGAACAGGTGTTACTTTGGGCTGAGTAGGCAATTGAGAAGCAGAGCCCTCTCTGGACGAACAAAACTCACGCTCTATAAGTCACTATTCATGTCCGTCCTAGTATATGCAGCACAAACCTGAACGTTGAGCAGTTCTAATGAAAAGACTTTGGGAGCCTTCGAGAGAAAGATCCTTCGTAAAATCTTCGGTCCAATCTGCGTCAATGACGAGTACCGAATTTGATGGAACAACGAGCTGTATGAGATGTACGCTGACATCGACATAGTTAAGCGCATTAAAATCGAGCGGCTCCGCTGGCTAGGTCATGTTGAGCGAATGGAAAACGACGCTCCAGCGAAAAAAATATTTGATTCGGTGCCTGGTGGTGGTCAACGCAGAAGAGGACGCCCACATCTTCGTTGGAAGGATCAAGTGTTGGATAACCTGACCACGCTTGGTGTTTCCAACTGGCGCCAGCAAGCGCAAAACAGAAATGGCTGGCGCAATTTCTTATAAGAGGCCAAAACCGACCTTCGGTTGTAAGCGCCAGATAAGTAAGTAAGTAAGTTTCTATTTGATATTCCCCATACTTTGTTATTTGCATTGTATAAGAAGAAAGTTTGTTTCCAAATAATTTAAAAACAAGCAGTGTTACAATGAAATCAATTTGTCATGTCACTTAAAATAACTGGTAAGTGCGGCCGCACACTATAGACTTTTAGTCTGCCGATAGTTTGATGCTACATTGGTCGCAGATGACACACTAACTATTTAGTTCACGAGTGCCTTGCACCGACTGTCATTTGCCTGTATATTTTATTTTCTATTTCCTTTTTTACTTTTTTCGTTCTCTTATACCTGCGACACATTGGTCCATTTAAACTCGTTAAAGTGTTTTTTCTCGTTTAAATATCTGCTAAACTATGTTTAAAATTCGTTTAGTCAAAACTAGTTTCCGAAACTCGTTTATCGCAGTTAAACGAGTTATAGCAGCTGATTTTGCCATTCCTCTTTCTACACTTTCGTTGAGAACTATAGCGCTCTCACTCGAGCAAACGCTCTGAAATTTACGATTATAGTGTTGTTCGCTTATCCATATTTCTCGTTATTTTTATAAACTAGTAAACAAAAGTATTGAGTGTGTCATCCCCAATGGTTATATTTTAAACTACAAAAGATAATCCAGGTTTGCTATGCCAATGTGTCGCAGGTATAATTTATACTATTTTTGATAGTTGGTGCAAGACGAAAAAACTGTCACTCCTACCTTGAACAATTGTATCATGCCCAGACTATACCCAGATAGTTTTCCGATTGCGGAGTTGCATTTGCGAAATATTCTCATGGGGAATTTTAAAAATCCACATTCGAACTACAAAAAGCAGCACTTTTCAACGAAAAATAAAATTATAACAAAAACAAACAAAATATCCACCAGCAGCTTGTTTCTGTAACTCGTATCGATCGCAGTTACCGACTCATATTATCGATTTGACGTTACTATCACCAACTTTGTTTCTGTAAAAACCTGACTCGATTTCTGTTCTATTCATTCGTTTCAAATCGATAATCTGTCACTTGTTCTAAATTCACTTCAATGGAATCTTTTAGAAAAGTGTTTCTGTAAGAAAAGTGAATCGATGAAAATTAATACTTTTCTCACTGACTCTGAAGAAAGTAATAACTTTACCGATTTATATAAATGCTAGTAACGTTGTTTAAATATGAAATAACATGAAATAACTTTAATAAACAAAAACTTTCGCTTAAGTTAAATATGAACTGATTACAATATTTTTGTTTGTATTAAAAAATTTTAGTATTATAGATACGCGATTTGTATCTAATACGATGTTCACACTAAGGCCGAAAATCCGTTTTTCGGGCAATAATGGCTTTTCAGCTGAAAAGCTACTTGATATCAAGTTTCTCGCCATAGAAAAACTATCAAAGAAAAGCATGTTTTTGTGTGCTTTTCAGCGAAAAACTCTGAAAAGCCAGAAAACAACCCTGATTTGAAGTCTGTTTCTGTAAGTAAAGTCAAAATCTATTACTAAAATCCAGATTGTCACTACTATTTGACATTTCATCTGTCTTTTTTTTTATTTGTTTAATTGAATGCAATTGGATTAGAACTACCCCTTTTATATTGGTCAAGACTTGAATTCAATTCTTTGCTATTCCCTTTTAAACATACCCTCTCTCACGTTGATGTCCGCGTCTTTCATCAAGAAACTCACAGACTTGATTTCAAGTCTTGACCAATGTAAAAGGGGTCAATCTTATTTACTAATGGAAAAAAAAAGAAATTTAGAGAACGAGTAAAGTGGAGTGAACTGCATGAAGCAACTTGTGTCGAGCTGTGGGAGGAGAAATGTGAGGAGTTTCGTGGTGTACAAAAAAATACACACATATATACGGAAATGGCCATCGATATGCAACGACATGGGCTTTTGCTGAGTGCAGCGGAAGTCAAGGCCAAAATAAAAAATCTAACGATTAAATACCGGTGAGAATATTATTTCAAGTTTTTTAAAATGTTTATTGTATAATATTGTCTTATTTCACGTCATTACTTTAATAGGAAAGAAAAAGGCGTGACAGGATGCAGCCCCTCTGAATGGCCACTCTTTGAAAGAGTGAATTCAATTTTAGGCCAGGCTAAAAGCTTGAATTTTGGTTCATTGACGTCGGATAGCATAAGTAAAAGCATCAATATTTTAAATATATGTATTAAATTTTTATTAATTTTAATTTAACATATTATTAACTAGACCTTGGCGTTATCGATGCAGCATCTGTGTCAGAGCCATCTTCCCCTGCTGTTTCACCTGATTTTTTATGTCTATTTCCCCTGATATTCAAGCCACAGAGGCTGTTCAAGCAGAAGGTCCATCTTCTTATGCTGCATCGTCTTCGCCTAGAGATGCTGCCAAATTAAAAAAATTTAATTTTATTGATCCTGTGGCAAGATTCGACAAGGCAGAGGAAAAAATTGACACAAACTTGCATGACATTAAAGAGAAGGATAACGAGCTTATCGCTTTATAGCGCGAAAAAGTTATGCTGCTACGTCAGCAAATAAATGATGTTTCTGAAGTGAAGGAAGGAGTTTTAACACGTTAACTGCCATGAGTCACATACGTCGTCCTCAATAAAATGTCCGCGTATGATCTGAGGCACTGATGGTATTTGATTACACATTATAGTTCATGGTTTAAAATTAGTACCTCGAAAGGCAAATCTGTAAACGTAGTTCAATTCCGCATGGGCTGGCATACCTGAACCTATCTTTAGCGCATAATTTTTATACCCCCACGATTAAAAAAAAAACCCTTTTAATGGGGTATATTAATTTTCTCACTCCATTTGTAACGCCCATAAGGAAGCGTGGTACGAAGAGAATGTGCCGCAGTTCAATATTGCCAGACGAAATGATTATTTACTATGATCAAAACAAAATTGTACAAATATACAAACAAGGCACAGCACTTGTGCCTCAATAAAATATTTTAAAATTTTACAGACATATAAAAAAAAAACATTTTCTGATATTTTGTTCGGATTTTCTGATACCAAAATACACTAGATCTGTAAAAAAATGGCCCGGAGAACCCGATATTTTTTTTTATGGTGGCAGTTAAAGTGTTAAATTTGTTCTACGAACTTGGTAATTTTTTGAAAAAAATAACAAAAAACATATGTAAATAAAAATAACAATAAATGACTGGTGCTGGTCATATAAGCTTGTACATATATAAAAAAATTATTTTTTACATTAGTTATAAAATTGTGATATTTTAATATGTTTATTTAATTTTATAATTCTTAAAATATATATTTTTATTATATATTATTAGCTTTTCAAAGTTAGTGGACTGCTAAAAACAACGGAGACTACTGATGAGTCGGAGTAGTGTCCGACGAAACTATGGTCTAGTCTGCTCGGTTTGTTCTGCAAAGAACTTTTGTTGTTGTAGCAACCTGTTGCTTCATAAATTATTTGGCATAAAGCTCAAAAAATAATTCTTAAAAAATAAGTATTTTAAAAATTATAAAATTAAATAAACATATTAAAATGCCACAATTTTATAACTAACGAGTCTGAATTGTGTATAATTTGTGGCAAACGCTTTCTGGTAAGCGATGCTAAATTTTATAGTGTGCCCAAGTGCGATGCAAAACGTCAACGGTGGGTTCAAAGTTGTGGTTTTGTCTCTCCAAATGAGACAAATGAATTTGTTTGTTTTTTTTTTTTGTTTGCTTTGTTTTGTTTGATTTTTGACAATTCATGTTTGTTTAAGAACCGTCACACCTACCGGATTAATTTAGCATGTTTGTTCGATGATTTATTTTTATTATTAATTTTTCGTTTTTTGACAATCCTGACTATAATACTATGGTAAATAAATTATGGCCAGTCATAATTACAATAGCTTACCATGAAGCTACACCCTCAACTACAATTGATTATCGATAACAAAAAACCCTTCAAATGTTTGCATCCCGCCAATTACAGCAGTTTTTGGCATTTGGTAGACTCGCCGACATGCGGTACTGCTCTCTGCCCTCTGCTTTTCTGAATAGATTCGTTCACCGACACTTTTTTGCGTGTTCGGTTTAAATTGAAATATTTTTTAGTTTGAGTTTATAGAAAACTTAACTTTTGGACAGAGTATTGTTTAAATTACAATTAATTTATTTTTATCAATAGAATTATTTTTGATCTAAAGTTATAAGCACTTAATCATTAAACTGTGGCACTTGAACTTGGGAAGAAGAAAACACATTCAATCAGAATTTATTCAGAGGAAGAATTATTAAAAAAATTTTCATAAAGTAATTATTTCCAAAATATGGTAAGTGAAAGTTTCAGATTTAATATCTCAAATAAGAATAAAGAAAAATGTATGTTTCACGTAAATTAAAGGTACATCACTTTTCGTCAAGCGTGCTTGTGTTACAGTGCGTGTATTTAATTGATAACTTCTGGCGTCTATAGTCGGATCTCGTGAAAATTTGAATTGTGCCTTTGTTTTTTGTTGAGACTCAAAAGTTTCTATCTTTTGTTTGCTTGTGTTCTTTAGTCCGACGATATCGCAATGGAAACATCCACGAATAGTAACATAAATGTGTCAAATTTAACCAACAACGTCCCCAAAAAGTTAACCGGTTCCGCTTCCGGACCTGATGATATGACTTCGCGGGACTACTACTTCGATTCTTATGCACATTTTGGTATCCACGAAGAGATGCTCAAAGATGAGGTCCGCACAATTACTTATCGCAATGCTATGTACCACAATAAACACCTCTTTCGCGGCAAAGTAAGCGTCGCATGCACTTCAAAAAATTGTTTATAAAATATTTAAACCATGTTTTTTGCTATTAGGTGGTCCTGGATGTTGGATGTGGGACTGGCATATTGTCCATGTTTGCAGCTAAAGCTGGTGCGGCAAAAGTAATCGCTGTTGAATGTTCAAACATTGTTGAATATGCGAGGCAAATTGTTATAGACAATAATTTAACTGATGTAATCAAGGTGGTGAAGGGTAAAGTCGAGGAAATTGAAATGCCAGACGGGATAGAAAAAGTTGATATCATTATATCGGAATGGATGGGGTGAGTACAACAGAAAATATAAATATATTTGTGTTTATTACATGCCAGCTTCAGGTTTTATCAATGGTGTCCTATGTCAATGAATTTAAACCAAATCTTTCATTCTTTTGAAATTAAAAATGTTGCATAGAACAATAAGAAGCTCGATCAAAGTCCTTTCAAGGGCTGAACTGGCCAATATGTTTCTTTATAGTAAAGCATACTTAAATACTATAAGTGTCTTTATTTAGTATGATCTCGGCGACCAATTCTCCGGTCTGAAGAGAGAAATCAACTATTAATCAAATTGTTCTTTCAATAAGGCCTGGTAAAAATCTCTTCGGATTACTATTCATCCCAAATATACCAATTTTGCCTATTAATGTAGCTCTACTCAGGATGGAGGAATAAATTGAATTTCGTTTAAGCTTTTCATGAATAATTTGTAGACGCTATGTAGGACTGTCTTCATAATGAAATATCAAACAATATTAAACAAAAATACCATTGACACGTTATTTTATTAGTGAAAAATATCTAAATGTATTGCCCTTTATATTCAACTAGCTTTTTCCCGGTGTGCTTTGCTGCACCTTATCTAGATAAGTACAGGAAAATGTTGCAATGCCTTCAGCGTTATTATTTCTAAACCATCTCGTACTCGAAACATAGAGGTCGTTCATAAATTACGTGACCGATTTTCAATTTTTTTTACCTCCCTTCGGTACTCTTCGTAGTGCATTTCAAAAACACTCCCCTCCACCACCATAAAGTAACGTAGTATACTATATAATTCTATATAATAGAAAAAATAACTGTCGAAAAGCAAGCAAAGAAAAATTATGCCCTTACCACACTTGCCAATAGTTAACATTCAATTTAGACGGTCACACATGAAGATGTAAGGATGAAATCGTTTGAAATGTTGGGTTGTATTAATTTCAATTTTTTTCGAGTTTTTTTTATTTTTGGTCACATTACTATATCTTAGACCCCCTCCCCACATTCGTTACTTATCTTAGTACATTTTAAAACCTCTCTCTCTACTTAATTGGTAGCGTAATTTATGAATGACTCCATGGTTACTGCGCAAATTTGAGCTCAATCGACTCAGTAGTTTTGGAGTCTATAGCAGCGTTCTCTATTGTAAATTTTTTGCATTTTTCATTTCCCAGTAGCAGGATATTACCAAGTGTTAACTTAATTTTTACTTCTATGTTCTTTGTCTTTTACTTCCATAGCTTTTCTGTGTCATAAATTTGGCTTGTATGGGTGGAAACACACCCCCTTGTCCAATGCATGTCACCTTTTCTAGTAGAAGGACATCACCAAATGGTATCTACATTCTGAGTTTCAATGTTCTGTGATTTTTACTTCTATAGCTATTCTGAATCGTAAATTTGGATTATATGGGTGGAGCCACGCCCCGTTTTCGAATGCCCGTGCCAGTTTTTCAGTAGAAAGACCTTCATTGTTATACGAAATTTAGTTCCAATGCAATTCGATATCATAAATTAGCCTGTGTGGCCAAATTCCCCCTTGTCTAATGTTCGCTCAAATATACATATAGTAACTGCCTCTTGGGCCCATATCATCTACATATCAAGTTTCTCTATCAAAACATGTACAACTCAGGAATAATAATGATTTCTAAAAAGTGGGCGTATATATATAGTTAGACCACTCCCAGTTTTATTATAGTTGCCGACAGTAACCAAACGAACTTATTTAGCAAATTTTAGTCTAATACGACCAAAACTATCTTTAATATAGCATTTTTATTGATTTGTGGGCGGTAAAAGGGGGTATGGAAAAAAAGGGGTATGGAAAATTTTTACTATGCCTATATTTTTCGCGCAAATGCAAACTAAAGTGAGACTTGCCAAATTATTCCAATATTCCATTTATTTCCAATTTCCCTTGCAAATAATTCCCCATATACAATATATGTGCGCACCAGAGATCTGCATGAATGGATTCATTTGCTGTTTCAAGTTCCTTTAATTTTCCAACTCCCTGCAAGTCGAGGCAGGCAAGCAACAAGTCTGCGCGAATCATAGGCAGCAAAAATCAAGTCGCCAAATGTAGAAAACTTGAAATGTAGAAACTTGATATGTAGAAAACTTGAAATGTAGAAACTTGAAATGTAGGGAAAAAGCAATTATTTTGCCTACAAATGGTTTATTTTCAAGTCTGTTTACGAAGTTCGTGGAATTAACTTCGTGTCGTCAATGCAAACTTCGTTTCTCGAGTTGAGAAAACAGTTTAACTTTAAAGAAGTGTCGACCACAACAATAGCTTTTGTCTCATTTACTCTTTCGTGTATACGCAAAAAAACAAAGTGTTGCTCCACAGCATTGGATTGAAGTATGTATGTTTGTTTGTTGTTGTTGTTTATTTTTTATTTTGTCACTTTGTATAGAAAAGTATAAGTAGACGCTCGTCTACTTGAAAAGTAGAAAGCTTGATTTTTTTCTACCAATTAATGTAGGGTAGAAACAAAATAGAATCAAGTCTGACTTATGATTCGTTTTTCAGAAGCAAGTCGAGGCTTGTAGGGTAGAAACATATCAAGTTTCTACAAGTCAAGTTGAAGATTGATTATTTTCAAGTTACTTGATTTTCAATTGACTTGTTGCAGTTCTCTGGTGCGCACCTGTATTTGTTCACACCTGTATTGTTGTATAAGTTCACTAAAATGCCTATAATTCATGAACCAATACACATAAAAAGACCGTTTATACATAAAAACCTTCGTATTGACGTCACCTTTCATGGGAAATTTCCAGAAACAAAATCGGTTCACGCATTACAGAGAACATCAATTCCATACACAATGTAACTTATCTATATCTATACTATTATATAAAAGGGTTCTCTCGGATTTTTATCGTTCAATCACGGGGTAACCACTAAACCGATTTTAATAATTCTTTCAGTATTCTATTGCTATAAGAAGCCACCCTGCTACTGGGTACTACGTTTTTGGTAAAACTTTTGATTTAATTATTTAAGAATTTATGCATTTTAAAGCATGCTGCCATTGTATGTATAAACAGCACAAAATAACAGCAAACAATAGCTACAGCTCTTTGTTGAGAGAGAGGTGAAAATCTACAACTCACCGCGCTGCCATCTTGAGTGGAGAGTTGCACTCAGTTAATTTCTGTTGCAGTGTTGCCATAAGTCCAATATATCGTATTTATTTCGATTTTACTAAGGTGAAACTATTTTCATTGCAATAAGAAGCCACTCTTTTTCTTTTAATAAGAAATATTCTCAAATATAATAAAATGAATTAAAGATATTTGATTCTTGAGTCTTTATTTAAAATAAGTTTTCATATCATATTTATACTCCCAAGCAACGCTGGGAACGGGTATGCTAGTTTTTATATATATAGATTATGTCATACTATGATAATAAAATACCTAGTGAAAAAAGTATCTACACTGAACCAAATATTGTTCTTAAAATCAAAGAATCTTGTTCATAAAGCGAAATTCATTGATTTTTAAGAACTATTCATTGCCCCAAAGAACGAATTCTTTGGTTCAATGAATCGTTTTTCTTAATTTTAAGGAACAGTTCATTGTTCGTGTTCATTAAAATTTTGTTCCAAATCTTGTGTTGTAATATCTAAAAAACCATTAGAGAATTTTATCTCAATAAGAAAATGATTTTTTAAAATATATCTTGATATTGTTTTAAAATTTCTAAGGACAGACTAACTTATTGTAACAGTTGTATGTGTCATTAATTAATCATTTTTCTTCATAACATATCAAAGAAATAACGTAAGAACAAAGATTCATTGAATCAAGGAACTCGTACTTTGGACCAATTTTAATGTATAATACATTGGGACAAAGAACTTTTTCTTTGTTATTAAGTACGTTTTTGGTTCTGTGTATATGAATCGCCCTTTATAAGTTTTTATCTAAAAAATCAATATATTTTAAAATTTCCCATATAGTAACGTCATAAAAATATTCAAACCGTCATATTTTTCGCAAAAATCAATTCAGTATCTTCAGTATATGTGAAGAGGTAAATCCTTTTCTGTAAATACAATAGATCGGTTACAGTCTACATTTATAGAATTGAATAATCTCTTATCTTAAGACATTTTTCAACAATTGAATAACAACAAATAACAACAACGTAATATCGTTGTTGAATCAAGGAGTCTTAAAATTATTTAAAAAAAAAATATTTAGATACATATAAATATTCAATGGAAAATATTCTTTGGTAGGTACATATAATTGTTTTAACTTTTAAATCCAACATCACAAAAGAACACTGAGAAACAACAACAAAGATTAGAATGTTAGAGTGACTCTGACAGTTTAACAAAAAATTAATAATATTTTTTATCACAGAGCATGACGTAAGCTTTTACTCAATTAAGCGCTGGTAGAAATTCAACATATATTGATTACACATAATATCGTCGCTCGCGTGGCAAATTGTAACCCAAACTTTTCTTAAAATTCAGTTAATACCACTATAACACTTCTTATGGAAGTCGTCATCATTCCTCAAATTGTTATGGTCATACCTGTCATAGGTATGCAGAAAACGCAAATGCCTAAAGCTCGTAACCAACAAAGTATTTAACAAACGGCTGTAACCTACAAATTTTTGAAGATATATTGATACACATAATATAACATGTTCATTAAGAGGGACTATATATCCAGAGGTCGAAAAAAAGGTCATGATTATGCAGGTTTTTGTTGTTACGTTTGCAATTAGGAGGGACTTGATGAATTTTCATATTCTGCCAATCTAATTTGAGCCATCTCAAGGTCTTTAGAAACCTCTCGATTGCCTTATAAGTTTTAGGATGGCGAAATCAGTTGCTTTGCAATCTTCACATGCCCTACGTAAACCTTTGTTTTCATTAATGGGCATAATTTCAGCACTTGAAAGGACTTTGGCCAAGCTTCTTATGATCAAATTGTGATGTGCGTATGATTTAATTTTTGTACACACATGATCGAGAAAGGGACCAACTAGTTTTATGCCGACTCCGACAACTAGTTCCCAAGAAAGTGCCAGAAACTCAGTTTCATATCTTTATCACAAATTTACCACAAATATAAAAAAAGCTATCCTCGTGTTCGTTTCGTCCGCTCAACAGAAAATATTGCTTCTGTCTGATGGTGTGCGTATGAATTAAAGAGCTGCACAACTGCATTCAATTGCCGTTTCAAAACATTCTCATAAGAACGAAATTAATTTCAGCAACTACATTATGGGAACGAATGAAGTGAGAGTGCACACGAAGCGCTTAGAATAGAATGGAATGTGGCACTTGTGTACATAGAATACTCTCAAAAAAGTACTCTAAATTTTAGAGTATTCGTTTGAGAGTACTGCCAAAGGGCTGAGAGGAATGAAATTGAATAACCGAAACTGAAAGTTTGATCTTGTTTTTTGATGTTGTTTTATTTTTATTATGGTAATAGTACTAATATATATATAAATATAGTACTAAGATAAATACATAAAAAGTTATTAAAAACTAAGATTCTTAGTGAACTAAAATGAATTTTCATAACTTTTGAACATATTATCCAACTTAGTTTTTCCCATATTGTTATGAACGAACATTATTTCGTTGACAAATTCATAAAAGCGAACAAAATCACAATTTATGTCTATTTGTTTGTTAATTTGTGACTCATATCAATGTTATTTTTTTACTTTTTTTTATTTTTTATTTTTTTTTTATTTTTTTTTATTTTTTTTTATTTTTTATTTTTTTTTTTATTTTTTTTTTATTTTTTATTTTTTTTTTATTTTTTATTTTTTTTTTATTTTTTATTTTTTTTTTATTTTTTATTTTTTTTTTATTTACAAATTAAAAAAATAAAAAATTAATTCAAATTCATATTGTATAAAAAATAAAATTATTGACAACATTAGAACCAAACAACACTGAAGCAAACACCAAAATTCAGCGAAACTATTTTAGAGTACTTTCAATACTTCGAATGCATTCCATAAAAAAAGAGGTACAAACGACAAGATTATCAATATTCGTTTAACTCTCTCAAATAGAATGGCACATTTATTCGCTCTGCAAAATTGATGTTTCGCACTCATTCGTTTCTCTTTGTAAATGACTTGAGAATATGGAATACTCGCATGGAATGCATGGAATGGTAGACACAAGGAATACATATCTGCAGCTCTTTAGAATGAATCCGAGTTCATAAACTCGTAGCAGATCTTAGCAACTTAACATAAGCCTCACTAGGCTGAGGAAATGTCTGCGTAAAGAACTCAGCTTATTCGCTTATAAGGTCCAATTAACTCAGAAATTGAAAACATTATTGTATGCTCTTTGGAATAACTGGATAATAAAAACGATTTCGGTAAAAATTCTCCTTTCGAATGTGGCGCATTTTTTTTTTCGGCGGCTACGTTATATAGTAAAATTTCCGTATTTGGGTCTCGGAAAACCCAGAAGCTTATGCATCTGGAGCATATAACTGGTATCGATTTTAAAATGGTGGCATTATTGGCATATTTTTCTTCGAAAATTAAACGGCAGAAATGTTACAATCGATATTTTTCTTTGACAGTCAAGTGAAACAAGAGGATGTTCTTAAAGTCACAGAAAACCGTAAAAATAGGTGGATTAGAATCCAAGGCAAGTGTAATGCTTTTACCTCTGTCATTTTAGTTATACGCCAATCCCATCCATAACCTTTTAATACTGACTGTTGAAAGTTTACTCTTTCTAATAAAGTGACAATCATTGGAAAACAAATCAGCTTATGGCCCATCCTGACCGTGTCAAAATTCAATTTTCTATTTGGGTGTTATTGAATAACAAAGAGTCTTCCTGCTTAAAGTTTAGTTCAGAATTTTGATAAATTTGCATATTGATTATAAAGCAAAAGGTTCGTGTGTAAAGCAATTTATTACGAGTATAATAATTACTCTTATGCATAAATTGATTTTTATTAAATACTAGCTGATATACCCGGTGTTACTCGGGGGAAAAAACGTAAAATTTTGATGTTTAGGTTTTATTCGTTCAGAAGATAACGATTTTGAGCCAGAAAAAAATAAGCTTTTGACGTTAAGCGTATGGAAATATGCAAAATGGCGTCTTCAGTGAAACACCTTGTGATATACGACATTTTTCGTTTTTTTGTCAGGTGCAAGAACAAATAAAGCGGATGGTTTGCCGATACGTGAACATGCCACGTACAATTGACCATGAGAAAAACATGCATTTTCTAAATTCAGACCACAAACACTAAGGAATTGGCCTTGTGATTTGTTAATCGTCATGGCGAATGCAAGACGAATCAGAAATTGAATTCGTTTAAACTCAAAGGGCATATCAGTTAGGACCATCGCAATCCTCGGAATAAGAACTCCTCACCTTTGAATTTTCCTTTGAATATTATCGCGTGAATGACATTGATCATCAGTTTTCTTATCACCAAACGCGTTCCATTGCATAGTTTTGGTTGGTTTGGATTTCGAAGCATGATGACCATCCTTCAGTTGTAAATTGTGCGGTGGTAAGCCAGGCACATCCAAGGAGTTTAAAAATTCAGTTGGATAATTTGTGGTTTCGTCTTCGTGTGTAACACAGACAACAGATTTAAATTAATGCAGAGTTCCAAGGATTTGATTCTGAATTACGAAGTTTATATCATCCACATCTTTGTTCTTAGCCGCCATATTGCTCGCTCACTCAACTATATGTTATTTTTGTAATACCATATGTATAAATATGCGATATTTTTGTGCTTAATATTTCCTATAGCATGCGCCCCATGCTTTTATGAGAACAAAAAGCCCGACTCTAGCAGAAATTATGATGATTAGATGCATCGTTCAGCAATGCAACTCTCATGTTTGATGTCGGTTTCCAATGCCCGTGCCAGTTTTCCAGTAGAAATGCCTGACCAATAAGTAACTCCATACTGAATTTCATTGTTATATGATATTTATTTCCAAAGCTATTCGATATTAAAAATTTGGCTTGTATGGGCGGAGCCACACCCCCTTGTTCAATGACCGTCTCTGTTTTCTAGTAGAAGGATATCACCCAATAGTAATTCCACACTGAATTTCGTTGTTATACGACATTTAGTTTCAAAGCTATCTGATATCAAAAATTTAAAGTGTATGGAAGGAGCCATACCCCCTTTTCCAAAGCCCATCCCAGTTTTCCAGTAGAAGGATATCACCAAGTGGCAACTCCATACTGAATTTCATTATTATACGGCATTTAGTTCCAAAGCTATTCGATATCATAAATTTGAATTGTGTGGGCGGTGCCACACCCCTTTGGCCTATACTTGCTCAATTTTGCCAGTCGAAAGACACGACTAAAGAGTACGTTCTAACCGAGTTTCATTAACCCTAGAACTGTATCGTGAGGTGAAAAAACACCCCAGACTGGCTTTAATCTCGCGCCAGACACAAACGCCTTTCGTTTACGGCCCGGGACCGTAACCATAATTCTGTTTCAACGTCTGAGAGTAGAGGGAGCATGCTCGCGGCACCCGTACCACGTGCTTGCTCAAGCAGTGAACATAAGAAGTGCGTCTGGGGTGCTTTTTCACCCCACGATACAGTTTGTGTATATTTTTCGTCATCTTAAAGTTTTTTTATTTTCGTGTTGTTTAAACTTTTTGGACAAGTAATGAGTGTATAGTGGCCCCACTTCACATATATTTACATATATACGCTCCCTTCAACTTGATTAGTCGCTCTTGCTTTAATAACAAAAAATGCTCTGCTCTCAATATTGGTTAAAAAAATTACAACAACAACTACTTGGGAATAAATGCTCATTGAGTGTACTTACCAACAACAACCAAAAATGTGCACTCTCTTAAAAAAAACGGTACCTGCTAACAAGATATAAAAAATATTACAATTCTTACTCGTTCATTAGATTAGACGCAGTACGAAATTAAAGTTTTCAGTGATACAAGTTAACTTTGATTGATGAAATTTTTTTAATCAAGTGTTTTTGAGGCGTAGTACTTTATAGTTTCAAATAAATATGTTTTTTTCCAATTTGAACGAAATTCTTATTCATTGTAACGATCTGTGCGGCAAAAATCGTTTTTTTCAAATTCTTGCTATTTGCGCACTTTGATTTCTCAAAATAAATAGCATTTTTGGAAAATTGGCCAAAACCACTATAATACCCCTTAAACATAGTATCTCCCCTTTAGAACCCCGTTGGAATTACTAGATTTAGTCAAAAACTCACTGAAATATCGTAATTTTAACGAAAAATAAAATTTTTCCTAGTTTTTCACGTTGTTTGCCCTTCTTGGTCAATATTCCCGGACCCTCCAAACTTTTGGCCAAACAATTTAGTTCACGTGATTCTAGGTCAAAAGAAGAAAAAAAAATGAGCCCCCATGGAACCATCAAAGTCACACTGTGTCCGAAATACGGGCCCTTGAAAGTTGGGGTGTTTTTTCACCCCGCGATACAGGAATAGTTAAAAAAAAATAGCGATGCAGTTCTAGGGTTAATGTGCGACTTATAGCTTGAAAGGTATACTGAAAATTTTGGCTGCTGAAAAAGTGCCACGCCCATAAAATTTTACCAGTAGAACGACAAGGAAAAATTAAGGTCGAATATGGAATTCCGTTGCTGTGCGACCTATAATTCCAAAGCTATTCGATATAGAAGATTTGATTTGTATGGGAGGTGCCACGCCCCCTGAGTTTTTCCGATATTTTAATAGTTATTCTGCTATTCGGGATGAACACAAATCCAACAAATAAAAGATCATTCAAATCGGTTCAGCCGTTTTTGAGTTATAAATGGTGTAACAAACCCGACTTTTTTTATATATAAATACTTAGATATATCCGCTAAAATAACGGTACCCTTTAAATTGTTTTTATTAAGTGTTTGAATTGAATTTATCAACGAAAAAAATTCGAATGAAATATCTATCTATATATATAAAAAAGGAGCTTATGATTGTAAGGCCGCAATAGACTCCTAAACTACTCATCCGATTAGCATGAAAATTTGTGTATAGAAGTTTTTTGGTACGGTGCGTGTTTGTGGGCTATCAATTTTGATCCACCTTGAGCACCAGAGGGCGCTGTAGTACAAATTTTTTACAAAACTACCTAAAACTCACAAACTGCTAATGCGATTAGAATGAAAAGTGGTATACAGTGGGTTTCATGTTCGTTGAGTGTTTTGCTGCTATCTTTTTTGACCTATCTTGAACACCAGAGGGCGCTATAGTACAAATTTTTTACAAAACCACCTAAAACTCCCAAAACGCTCATGCGATTAGAATAAAAATTGGTATATAGTAGTTTTCAGGTACGATGAGTTTTTTGACAGTATCTTCTTTGAACCACCTTGGACACCAGATGGTGCTGTAGTACAAATTTTTTACAAAATCGCATATTTTTAGTTGTTTTCTTAGGTTACATGTGCAAATATTTACAAAATATAAAATATTTCTTAAATTAAGTAAAATTAAAAAAATTCCGTTATTTTGATATCAAAAACATGAACATATCTTGAAAACTATGAAAAATTTTACTACAACGATATATTTAATGTAACATCGTTACACAAAATTACGAAAAAAACAATCAGATATTCAATTTTGTGACTTTCGATTTAAATATCTCCGCTGCTTTTTTATATATTGTGTTAAATTTTTTTTTGTCTTAAAGCTTCATCAAAATACTATGAAAACATTATTGCAAAAATACCGTTAGTTGAGTAAATATATTTTAAATATTTTTTTCAAAAAAGGTCTGAAATATTGGAGTTTTCCTCAAAAACAGACTCAAAAATTATTTTTGTTGTAAAAATAATTTAAACTCAAATTCTCAAATTTGTAACTCTTTTTAAAAGTTATAACATTTGTAAGTAAAGGTTGTTTCAATTTTACGCAAAAATTAAAAACCATTTTTGTGATTAGAAAAACAAGACCTTACCTTGATTTTTTCGAACAACATTTTTTTTCCAATATTGTGTTTTTATAGTTTTGAAAAAATATCAATGCTAAAAAATTAATTTATTAGAAAAAATTATGTAAGTATCTCTAGGCAATCAAAAGTTATAGCCAATAATGTTTATCCAAAATATATATACAAAAAGCAAAACGCTGTCTGTGTGATGGCTGGAAACTTCAAAATTACTTAGCCGATAGAGCTGAAATTTTGGCAGCACATTTTTTTCAACTACGAGATGGCTTAAATTTCTGTCACACCCCCTTCTACCGCCCACAAATCAATAAAAATGCTATATTTCCTACGGTTTTCGTCGATTGGGCTACATTTTGGTAATTTAGTCTGTATGCTTATTGTGGGCAACTGTACTAAAACAGGGTAATGTCCATCTACTAGAAAACTGGGATGAGCATTATATAAGAGGGTGTGGCTCCGCCCATACAGTTAAAATTTGTATTATCGAATAGCTTTGAAAGTAAAAGTAGCAATACTTACATACAAACTCAAAATGGAGTTACTATTTGGTGATCTCCTGCTACTGGGAAACTGTAACGGGCAGTGGAAAATAACAGTGGTGTCAAACTATGAGTCTAAGAAAAGTTTTGAATACACCTATTATGTTCCCATATAGTTGCAGGGTGCAGCAACGCGCACCGGGAAAAGGCTAGTATACTTTAAAAACAACGGAGTTATTTGCATCGCAAGTAAAAAATACGAATTTTTGATAGTTTTTTTGTTATTCTAAGGAAACGATGTTATTAGAAAAAGACGTTGTACCAAAAGTTTGTCCAATTTTAAAGATACATGAATGTTTTTGATGTCAAAATAACAGGATTTCCTTAAAATTAATAAGTCGAGCATTTTCGCTTGAAAAAAGTACGCTAGTAGTTAGATTTGCGTTACTTGTAAAGGGGCGGAAGAGGCGTGGTCAAAACTTAGTATGCCATAACCTAAGTTAGAATTCAAGTAATATGTGAGCCGAATTTGAATTAAATCCGTTCAGCCGTTAAGATTTGTATTGTAGTCAAATAAACAGAAAATGATTTTTATTAATATAGATTCATATTTATTTAACAACTTTTTAATAAGTTATAATTTAATAACTGAGTTTAACACAACTTTTTATATTTTTCAGTTATTGCTTATTCTACGAGTCTATGTTGGATACAGTTTTGTATGCACGTGACAAGTGGCTCAAATCCGATGGTATGCTATTTCCAGACCGTGGAACCTTGTACATTACAGCCATTGAAGATCGCCAGTACAAAGATGAGAAGATTAATTGGTGGGACGACGTATACGGTTTCGATATGAGCTGTATTAGAAAAGTAGCCGTCACTGAACCACTCGTTGATGTTGTCGACCCAAAACAGGTGGTATCAACATCATACATGGTTAAGGAAGTCGACTTATATACTGTCACTAAAGCAGACTTGGAATTTTCATCACCATTTAGTTTAATTATTAAACGCAACGACTTTGTCCAGGCGCTGGTCACTTACTTCAACATTGAATTCACAAAATGTCACAAGCGTCTAGGTTTCAGTACATCGCCAGAAGCCGCTTACACTCACTGGAAGCAGACAGTATTCTACTTGGATGATTACATGACCGTGAAGAAGGGTGAAGAGATTACGGGTACTTTTAAGATGAAGCCAAATGAACGCAACAATCGTGATTTAGACTTTGGCATCGATGTCAACTTTAAAGGCGAACTTTCAGATGTGCATGAAAACAACACGTATAGAATGCGTTGATACCGTTCTGTATGCGTTCTCTTAAAGTTACGCACTTCCACAATTCCTCATTAACAAATGTTATATATTGTGACAAATTATAAAGTATTGGCGATTTCTACGAAAGAGTCAAAAGTAAACAACAAGTCTTCTTTATATCTGCATTTTCGATTGATACAAAATCTAATTAGATATATTGGAGATACATATAAATTAATGGCGGGACCTCAAAAATATAAAACACTTTTTTAAGCATATACAGTTAGTTATTTTTATTTGATTCGCGATAAAACTGTGGTTTTAACTCTTTGAAGTTTGTTCAAATGTGTCAAATATTTCCAACTTTCTATCACTTGGCACGAGATCTGTCTTATACACGAAATATTTTATTTGAGAGATTGACGGTAAATAATGGATGGAAATATCCTTAGATTATTAATTTTTACACCAATCCGTTTCTTCGTATGTGAAACATAACTGGTCGTGACATTGTTTTGTTTTGCAGCAAAAAGCGCAGGAAACAGAGTTAACATTTTTTCAAATTGATATCTTAACCCTCTGCAGCTGACGTCGTAGTCTGTCAGACACCAAAAACAAAACTTCGTGCGTACAAACGTGAAAGTCGAAGATAAAAAATTCGTTTTTATCTTTAAAAAAAAAGTATTTTATTTCAAATTTTATTCTTATGTTAGCCTAATAGTTATTAGCTGTTATATGGAATAAGGTCAAGAGAGTTACAGTCAGAAACTTCATCATAAAAAATCAGTTTAAAAGTGAGATCTGCTAGACCCCACGTCAGGAATATTGTTAAATTTGGAGCATGTCAGTTGCAGAGGGTTAATATCCATTTGAAAAACAATATGAACGGAATTAAAAAGCAGGGGTCTTATATTACGATATTTTGGTAATTGTGGAAGCTTACGACTCTTATTTGTATATCTATTTGTATATGGAAAAACAACTCTTATTTGTACATTCACTCTTAATTCTGATACTTTACGAATAAATTCAAATTAAAATTTAAGAATTTAGAATAAAAAGCTATTAAGTTTTTAAGTGAAAATAAAGCACAACTGCCTTATTAAAGCTTAATACATACATTTTGATCAAAAAATACCTGTAATTTCCCATTCAAATGACCGCGTTTGAGATTTTTTTTTTGGATTGGTACACCTTTCTCCTGCTGATCATACATCTTTGAGCGCCATATGTCGGTGGGTTGGCATGATAGCTTTATAAACAAGTCTATTTAAGCAAAAACAACGTTCATACTGTTCCGTAAAATCGGTATTCATTCGACATGGCTCCTTGTTACTTTTTCCAATTCCCACGACTCAAATTACTACTTCGCGGTAAGCGCTTTAAGACGATTGAGGCAAAAAAGGAGAATTCGCAGGAGCTGAAGACGATCCCAGAATCAGCCAAGTAAAAGTGTTTTCAAGATAAAAGAAGTGTTGGATGATACACATATTGTTTAGAATGGAGATTATTTTGAAGGAAATAAAATTAATATCGATGAACGATTTAACCATTTTGGTTTTATTAAAGAATTCCGGGTATTTTTTGATCATAAGGTAGTTTGTTAAATGCTCTTGATTGAGAAGTAACCCATTTCCCGCATTTGTAAAAATAGAGTGAAATTTTCCAGTCCTTTGTATATTTTTTATTAGGAAAATCAGCTGAAGTCAATTGCCTTGATTCTTGTTGTCACATAAGTGAGTGTGACGTGCCTGTGATCAAAATTCGTACATTTCGTCGTTCGCAAATTATTGTGTTCTATATGACAAAAATGTTTTTTAGGTAAATCAAGTTTAAAGTTTAGTAAAAAACTGAACTGAAAAATCTGCCGCGATTTTCTTACCAAGGAAAGTTCAAGAGTTTGTGTTTTTTTCTATAAACAAAAATGTTCATCTTTGGAAGCGTTTTTTAGAGTAAGATGCGTTTAAAAAAAATAATTTGTTCTATATGCACTTATTTACGAAACTCTTCTTGTTTTATAGCATGTTTTTTATAGCATTATAGCCTAATTTAATATGTATTGGAGAAACGAAAAGCAATGTGATTTCACTCAACAAAAACTTTATCTATATATATACTATTATATAAAAGGGGTCTCTCGAATTTTCATCGTTCAATCAAGGGGGTAAATGCTGAACCGATTTTAATAATTCTTTCACTATTCAATTGCTATAATAAGCAACCCTGCTACTGGATACTACGTTTTTGGTAAATCTTTTAATTTAATTATTTAAGAATTCATGGAGGACGATCCTCACAAGGCAACGCATGAGGGTCAAGGGGGCGATCTTCACATGGCAACGTGTCTGACTGCCTCAACCTGGTGAGGCCAGCATTATCCATGTCGAACTCGTCTCAAGTCGACTCAAACCTCTGCGTGGTGTCCTCTAGAAACGGCAAACTGGCAACCGTTAGTTTGACGGCTAATCTGAGCGGCGGGCTCCCCCTGCCTTTAAAGGGTTGTGCGTTGGGTTTGATGCCCACCACGTAAAAACAAATTTCAATGAAACGACAAAGAAATTTAAGAATTCATGCATTTTAATCCATGCTGCCATTGTATAAGCAGCACGAAATAACAGCAAAGAATAGCTTAAGCTCTTTGTTGAGAGAGAGAGGTGAGATTGTACAACTCACCGCGCTGGTCTCTTGAGTGGATAGTTGCATTCAGTTAATTCCTGCTACAGTATAAATAGTTTGTATGCTCACTGTCGGCAACTGTACTAAAACTGGGCAATGTCCATCTACTAGAAAACTGGGATAGGCATTATGTAAGGGGGTGTGGGTCCGCCCATACAATTAAAATTTGTATTATCGAATAGCTTTGAAAGTAAAAGTAGCAGTACTTACATACAAACTCAAAATGGAGTTACTATTTGGTGATCTGCCAGTGGTGTTAAAGTATGACTC
Source organism: Pherbina coryleti (assembly GCA_943735915.1). Classification (NCBI taxonomy): domain Eukaryota; kingdom Metazoa; phylum Arthropoda; class Insecta; order Diptera; family Sciomyzidae; genus Pherbina; species Pherbina coryleti. The sequence goes on from OX030949.1 coordinate 104,371,634, forward strand.
TTAGAAAATTTTTGAATATAATTATTCTGTTCCATATAGTTGCAGGGTGCAGCAAAGCGCGCCGGGAAAAGGCTAGTTTCATATAAATACTAGCCTTTTCCCGGCGCGCGTTGCTGCACCCTACAACTATATGGGAACATAATAGGTGTATTCAAAACTTTTCTTATACTCATAGTTTGACACCACTGACATTTTCCACTGCCCGTTACAGTTTCCCAGTAGCAGATCACCAAATAGTAACTCCATTTTGAGTTTGTATGTAAGTATTGCTACTTTTACTTTCAAAGCTATTCGAAAACAAATATTAATTGTATGGGCGGAGCCACACCCTCTTATATTATAGTTTTCTAGTAGATGGACATTACCCTGTTTTAGTACAGTTGCCGACAGTGAGCATACAAACTAAATTATCGAAATGTAGCCAAATCGACGAAAACCGTAGGAAATATAGCATTTTTATTGATTTGTGGGCGGTTAAAGGGGGTTTGACAGAAATTTAAACCATCTCGTTCTTGAAAAAAATGTACTGACAAAATTTCAGCTCTATCGGATCAGTAATTTTGAAGTTTCCAGTCAGCACACAGACAGCGTTTTGCTTTTTGTATATATAGATTATTGGCTATAACTTTTGATTGGTAAGAGATACTAAGATATTTTTTTCTAAAAAATTGTTTTTTTAGCTTGTTTATTTTTTCAAAAATATAAAAACACAATATTGGAAAAAAAATTTTGTTCGAAAAAATCAAGAGGTAGGCCTTGTTTTTTTAATCACAGAAATGGTTTTTAATTCTTGCGTAAAATTGAAACAATTTTTGCTTATAAATGTTGTAATTTTTAAATGGAGTTGAAAATTTGCGAATTTCAATTTAAATTATTTTTACAACAAAAACAAATTTTGAGCCTTTTTTTGAGGAAAACTCCAAAATTTCAGACCTTTTTTGAAAAAAAATATTTAAAATATATATACATACTCAACGGTATTTTTGCAATAAGGTTTTTATAGTACTTTGATGAAACTTTAAAAAAAAAAAATTTAACAAAGTGTATAAAAAAGCAGCGGAGATATTTGAATCGAAAGTCACAAAATTAAATTTCTGATTGTGTTTTTCTTATTTTTGAGCACGATGTTGCATTAAATATATCGTTGTAGTAAAATTTTTCATAGTTTTCAAGATATGTTCATATTTTTAACGTCAAAATAACGGAAATTTTTTAATTTTACTAAATTTAAGAAATATTTTTTATTTTGTAAATATTTGCATATGTAACAACTAAAAATATGCGATTTTGTAAAAAATTTGTACTACAGCACCATCTGGTGTCCAAGGTGGTTCAAAGAAGATACAGTCAAAAACTCATCGTACCTCAGAACTATTATATACCAATTTTTATTCTAATCGCATGAGCGGTTTGGGGGTTTTAGGTGGTTTTGCAAAAAATTTGTACTACGGCGCCCTCTGGTGTTCAAGATAGGTCAAAAAAGATAGCAGCAAAACACTCAACGTACATGAAAACCACTGTATACCACTTTTCATTCTAATCGCATAAGCGGTTTGTGAGTTTTAGGCAGTTTTGTAAAAAATGTGTACTACAGCGCCCTCTGGTGGATAAAAATTGATAAAAATTTTCATGCTAATCGGATGAGTAGTTTAGGAGTCTATTGCATAGTTACATACGACATTTAGTTCCAAAGCAATTCGATATCATAAATTTGGCCTGTGTGGCCTAATTCCCCCTTGTCTAATGTTCGCTCAAATATATAGTAATGGCCTCTTGGGCCCATAGCATCTACATATCAAGTTTCACTATCAAAACATGTACAACTCAGGAATAATAATGATTTATAAAAAGTGGGCGTATATATAGTTAGACCACGCCCAGTTTTATTATAGTTGCCGACAGTAACCATATGAACTTTTTACCAAACTTTAGTCTAATACGACCAAACCCGTCTTAAGTATAGCATTTTTATTGATTTGTTGGCGATAAAGGGGGTATGGGAGAAAAAGGGGTATGGACAATTTTTACTATGCCTTTATTTTTCGCGCAAATGCAAACTAAAGTGAGACTTGCCAAATTATTCCAATATTCCATTTATTTCCAATTACCCTTGCAAATACCGTGCGCACCTGTATTTTTTCACAGCTGTATTGTTGATAAGTTCACTAAAATGCCTATAATTCATGAACCAAAACACATACAAAGACCATTTATACAAAAAACCTTTGTATTGACGTGTATGTATTGTATTCTTGTATCCAGAATCAAAATCGGTTCACTCATTACCGAGAACATCAATTTCATACACAATGCAACTTATTTTTATATATATAGATAGATTATAATATTAACCTAATTTTAAACTTAATCTTATACATATGTTCTTATGAGTCCACTTAAATCAATACCTGTTCATTTCTTAAAAGGTAAGTTTCGATTACAAAATCAAGTAAAAAATTAACCAAATTCATTTGACTTCGATTCCACGAAGTTCATGCTTGATTTACGGAGATTTTTTAATTGAAGCAAGTTTCATAAAAAAACGAAGAAAAAGTTGTACCCTTATTTTAACTTGTATTAAACAAATTATTAGGGGTATTCGCGGGTTGATGCGAAACACAGTTGCGACCATGGTATAATAATACAAGGTAGCATTGACAACTGCTTATTTTCTCTTCTACAAGAAAACATCTCCTGTCAAAAACAGCTTTTTGTGTAAATGCATCTGCAGCTGCATTTTGAACAAAAATTTCAAAAATTTTTGAACGTACCTACTTTTTAGCTGCACGGTTGTCATATGCGCAGAAAACTCCTGGCAAGCGTAGGAGCCCAGCGACGATTTTTTCATAATGGATGATAACCTGGTAGTAGAATCAGTTCCAATGCAGCTAAAGAGTTGGTTTTGGTGTCAAAAAGTTTTTGAGAGTACCTACTTTTTAGCTGTATGGTTGTCATGTGCTCAGAAAATTCCTGGCAAGCGTAGGGACCAACGATGATTTTTTCATAATGGATGATGACCTGGTAGAGGAATCTGTTCCAATGCAGGTAGAGACTTGGTTTTGGTGCCAATAAATTTTTTAAAATGCATAGATGTCTTATGTGCAGAAAACTCCTGGCAAGCGTAAGAGCCCAGCAACGGTTTTTAAGCAATGGATTATGACCTGGTATGGAATCTGTTCCAAACCCTGGCCTGGAGTACTGAAGGCAAAGAACTTTTGGTAGAACTCTGGGAGGAAAAAATTGAAGGGTTAGGAGATATTCGTAAAAATACGAATGCATCATTATTAAAAGACCACAATGAACGTTTTTAAAACAAATCATTATTTTAAATATGTTCATTTGTTTTGTCACAATATCGGACGTTTTTGCTTGTAACTGCTCTAATTTAGCATAATTGTAAATAATATTTAAATACATTTGAACACAAAATAATATTGCGCATTTTCATAACTAGAGATAATGAGATGGGAAACTTCATTTCTATTGTGAATTCTGTTGATTTTGACAGATAAAAAGGCTTGTTCTTCAGTTTTTTATGCAATCACGTAATGTGTATGTGAGTCTACCTCATAGTTGTCAAAAAGACCCAAAAAAGTCTTTCATATTTAAATGAAAATTGTTTTAAGCTGAGCAAGAATATTGTTAATAAAAGTCGATAAATAAATTTAGTCAATACAGAAATGTGAGTATTGTCAATCTAATTTATGGAGTTGCTTTTATAATAGAAAAAAATATTTATGATAGAAAAAAATTGAATTTAAAACAAAAACACTTGTTTCTTTCAAAACTTCTCTATTTTTGTTTTAAAAACTCTGTTTTGATTTGTATATGCTTGAAAATGTTTGAATAAAAATTGTAAGTTAGTTTTTCCCTGTGTGTATGGTGGTGGTTTCGCTGAAAAAAATTGCATTTTCACCAGCGCTCAATTTCCCTTGAGAGCGGTGAATATAGGGAGAGGGGTGAGTTTGTCTTGAAATTTTACTAACACATTTATAATATTTGTGTTAGTATTCACTGCATTTTAACATACTACTATCCCTTTTTTGCCGAAGTTTCCAATCTCATTATCTCTGTTCATAACCACCCCTATCTTGAGTTCCGCCGCAATGGTTTTTTCGTCCGAAAATACTCAGTTGTGCTTTTCGCTTATTATGAGTTTCACACGGAAAATTTACTATGTTCGAAAAAATCTGCCTATGGGCAATACTGATTTATAGCGGAATGTTTAGCCTTTATATATAAATTTTTCAATTTTATTTTTTAGCGGAAAGATTCAGGAAAAATGTAAGCTTCTTTAGTAAAGTATTACAAATTTCTGTACGAATGTGTCAACCTGCACTGAGGTAGCTATTGCTTTCAACGATAGCTTCATTATTTTAGGCAAACTCTACCTAGTCTGTTTCCGGAATTTCACTTAAATCGACATTACTTTTGTAATGGATACAAATATTGTGTAACGCTGCGCACATATTAACAATTTTGATCGCTTTTTGAGTGCGTATAATTGAACTTAGCCTCTCTTCAACCGATTTCAGGTGTTATGTAGGGAGTTAAAAGCCACGGCTCGAGAGGATACCCAGCATCGCTTATGAAATGTTTATGTACATTGAAATTATTTTTTAACCTTTTTCAAATAAATACCTAGGAGCCAAGTATTCATGCAGCGCTGCAAGTAATCCTGTTCCATATGAGCTCGCAGTTCACTCAAATTCAAAATAAATGCATCATGGCACTCTCCAGGAAGTGTAGCATCTATGTAGCGGATTCTTAACTCACTGTCACTTATTTATTGAAGGAGATGTGATTTTCACATGAGTGCCATCAATGCAGCCAACAACTCCAGGTATTGCATACTTTCCATAAAAATCTTGAGCAATTTTTCGTTGTTCTTCTTGTTTTTGCCAAGTTATCCATTGTGGGCAAATTGTTCGCTCAAAAATTCCCAAAACTTTAGACAGTACCCTACTGAACGACGATTGGGCCAAGCCCAATTCGTGGTCTTTACCAACTCATTTTTGATATCCATTGTTGACCAGGTGGTGGCAAACACGAAGCCAGTGTGTCTAAAAAATATTTTAATGCTGACTTATTCAACCGATAATTTTGGTGAAACCTACAAAACAAAAGCTATTTTAAAATAAATTACTTAGTGGTGGTAAATCTTACAAAGACTCGCGCAACTCCAAAGGATTGGACTCATCCCTTAAGCGCCTTCGAACAGCGCGCTCTTCATTTCGTTCCTCCTCTTCCAGCAACAGTCGCAGCGCTATGCTTATCATTTTAATATTACACTTTAATTTGTTTATTTATTCGATTTGGTTAATTTAGTGCACTTTTATGTTTTTATTCAATTTCAGAAATGTTTTCTTGTTTTAAGCTGATCACACAATTCACAATAGTATGTTCGAAACTGCACAGCTGATTTAAAGCAAACTGTGATTCGTTTGAAACTCACGATAGGTCTTCAAATTTTCGGGCGAACAGTTTTTCGCTGGTCTAAATATTTTTCGGGCGAAATTCATGATATGGGTGAACATAAAAATAATTTTAATGAATCTGTCAATTGAAATGCGGATTTAGGGCTACTATATAGTTTGAACACTTGACATTTGTAAGAATTTTCGAACTTCTAAATGCGCATTTAAAACTCAGTCTGAACATAGTATAATGCTGAATTAAAGCAAGTTCGAAAAAGTAAAAAGCAGCTTTTTGTTATGAGCATGAACGCCTTATAACATCAAACTATCGGCGGATCTAAAGTCTATAGTGTGCGGCCGTACTTAAGGTGTGTTTTCATTACTCGATAACTTTTAATAGCAACACTAGCTATGAATTAAATAAGTCGATAACAAAACAGCTGCTTAAATGTTGGGTAACCTCATTAAATTCAACACATAAATAATATTTTACGTAAATTTGATTCTTTAAAATAAATTATGCGATTAACCAATAAGCTATGTGCCCAACATTTGGGCTGGACATTCAAAAAGCACTGGCAAGTGCAAGGGCAACGAGTTCCACGCGACACCGGTGCTATGAACGAGTTGGCCAAATTAGGCATTCAAGTCAATGATGCAAACGATGTGCTTAATCCAAAAATTAAATATGAACGGTAAGATGTATTAAATTGAGCGTTGATCTCCTCTCAAACGTGAATTTCAGATTTAATGTTATTGGGTTTAAGCCGGAGATAGTTCCAGAGGACCAAACCCATCCCAACTGGTGCCACAAACCCGCCTATATTTATGGAAATTCGAATGTGTTGTTAGATGGATTGCCACAGGCACAAATTCTCACCAATACCATAGAAATAAATGGCTTACCACGGAACATTGAAGAGTCAGTTTCAAAAATGGAATTGGCTAGTACTGTAGATAGGAGTGTCAAAAAATTAATTATGGCTTCTCATGTATACGATGCGCAGCAAATTAAGTTACCAAAAATAAAATTGCCGGAGCGTCCTGGGTATAATTTGCCTAGAGAATACGGAATTGATAACGGACGTAGAAAGTATACAAACAAGTTTTAAGTTTAATACTTGCTAATATATATCTTATTTTCTTAGTCGTCTTTTGATAAATAAATTAATTTCCGAATGTGAAAAGCTAGTTGGTCCTAATGTTACATCTCGAAGGAGATTGATGGACAATGTTGATTTCAAAGTGACCCTTTTGAGAGAGGATGATATTTTACAGTTTGATGTAAGTGCTGAGAAAATGATAACAAGCACACGTCCAATTGAACCGATTAAGGGAAAATATGATGGCGAGCTACCAGATTTGCATCCTATAAAATGCACCATCACAATACCAAAGAAACATATATATACAACAAACAATGTATACCGTAAGTAATATCTACTCAAAACTCGATTAAATATTAAGTATTGAAACGAATTGTCGAACGTGCTTAATGGGTTCAAACCCCTGCTGACGCAGAAAATTTTTTCAATTGAAGTTAATTTTTATGATCGGCCTTCACCTCTCTGCAATGGCAACACTCAGAGAGCAAATAATGCCATGTAAAGCTCTTTGAGAACATGCCCATTATTCATCTGGAATCGGCATAAAACACCTAGTAGGTTCAGTTCTCGATATTTTCGTCGTCTGGGGATTATGCATGTGCTCTATGTGTAAAAAACCACATTTTGAGTAAATTGAAGTTAAAGTTTGAAGCCATTTTTTTCAAAAACCGTAAGATTGGATTTTCTGAATGTCTCACCAAAAAATTTGTGTAAAAATGACAATCCCAAAAACATATTTCCTAATCCTTGATCTCACGTACAAAAGGGCATTTTCTAATGGTAAAAAATCCACTTTGCTCTACACGCCATTTCAAACTTATTTTAGTGTGAAGTTCACACTGTGAACCCAATTACGTAGAGCAAGCAAGGTAGCATTAATTTCACACAAATTTCACACATTTACAGTTTTTGCTCATTAGCAAATTATTCATTAATGAAAATTACAAAATGTGCTTCTGCAAAAATGATAAAAAAAAAACATTTTTTATTTCCAATGGTGTCCTTAACAAGAAATATATCTATTAATTAATTTTAGATGCGTAATAATTTTCGTCACTTTCTGGTTTAAAATTAAATATATAGAAATTCTATATCAACAATTTTTTCATTTAATATTTTTTATTACTAAATTCAATTATTTTCACAAATGTTTTTGGTGTAGGAAAAAACTGCTGGGCAGTTTTTATCATTATGTTTGCTGTTTGGAAAGAAGTAAACTTAGTAAACTCTAAAGTAGGTTTAGTAAACAAATAAGTCAGAAGTCTTTTGCCGCCCCCACCCCCTTTCCTGTAATCCTGGATCCGCCTTTGGTTATCAAAAACTCTTTCTCACTTTTAATATTTTTTAAATTTGAATTGCAAGCTGCTTTCCAATTCAGCACTAGCACAACAAGGTGTACATAGGTGTATTTGGATATTCTTGTCAAGATGTTTTGTAAGTAACAATACCGTCAATTAAGCTATGTATGCCATTCTTTTCATACCCCTTATTTTCAACATAAGGGTATCTCTATGCCTAGCATATGCCGTTGCACGGTGCAAGAATACGAAATGTACAATCTGCTATTGTTGTGTACGGATTATACATTGCACGGATTGTAAATTTCCTATTCTTGCTCCATGCACCAGCATATGCTACACATAGAGAATACCTCTATTGTCTACTTCTTCACTTTTTTAATAATTCAAAATATTAAAAAAAAAACAAAATAATTAAAAATGAACTAGCCACAAATGTACGTAGCGCAAAGTAGTTTTCATAAATCAAGTACAAAATTTTGTACTGAAATTTTGTTCTATACTGCCGTCATAAGGAAGAGTGCGGCATCTAGCAAAAAAAATCAAAATCAGTTTTATTGCTTTTTCTTAACCATATTTCTTTCATCTTCAAGAAAATAAAATAAAAATAACGAATTTTTGCTCAATTGCTAAATATTTTAACCTGAAGTGTCATATCTTCACAAATTAAAGCAATCATTCAAGCAAAAACGTAGTATCTACATAAACAGAGATATAAGAGTCGTATCTACAGATCGAGACTACAGATCGTATCTACAGATAAGACTCGAACGTAGTTTTTACTAATAAAACGTAGAATTGATGTAGATACGGCCTTTTTAACTATTTGTGATAAAACAATAAAAAAGCGACATCTGCACTGTTTGTTCCACAGTTTTTGCATTTTCAAAAAATCGATAAAATATCATTAATGCTGAAAAAAACCATGATTTAACTACCCTGAAGAACCAAATATTTAAAACCATCCAAACCCTAGTCAGTGAATTTTTGATAAATTACTGTAAGTCGTTTATCTCGGAATATTGAAATATGCACTCTTCATTATGACGGCAGTATATGCGGCAGATAAATTACTGTAAGTCGTTTATCTCAGAATATTGAAATAAGCACTCTTCATAATGACGGCAGTATATGCGTATTGGACAAGAGGATACCAACAATTTCTGTTTAACGGGATATAGAGCAAAATGGACACGAAATATCTCAGTTTCTGGAATAGATAGCCAAAAACGGATTGCAGATATGATAAATTTGGTATAAAAAAACCGGTATGGTACCATTAACTCAAAATTGTCGAAATGGCGTATGGAGCACGTATATCCCCGGCCGACGATTTGTGTAAAAACATTTAATAAGACGAACAACACAATTTTATCATAAGATGCTTGGTCAAAGCCCTTATGAGGGCTGAAATGGCCAATTATTTTTTTTTTAAATGAAATGAAATCATAATTCATGTAGTAAGTCTTATTTCATCACTGTTTTGGTGCCTTTTTGGTTGAAACCAAATGCGTTTTTCCGATTAATTCATAAATCAAAAAATCCATTAATCAAAGTAATCTATTAACCCAAATAATCCATTTAAATCAAGTGGTACGCATGTGCATAAAGCATATTTTTTACAATTTAATTATGACATTGTTACGCCATTTCATTAGCGTCACTGTCTCCACCTATCAATTCACCATATAATTTGTTTCTATTTATTCTGTAGCTTTCAAAGACACAAGTGCATTCTCCCATCCACATACTATTTTTCTTAGTTTTGACAAAGAAATTGTTGGCAATTTGCATGAAACAAGCGTTGCAACAACTCAATTCCAGAGTAGGACTCTACTTAAGGCTTTTGCGGCCGCAGCGTCAAGAGCAAAGCAGTTATACGGAGTAATAATCATACAATTACATAATATTTATCATAAATTAATGATAACGATTATTTTACACAGGAATCTACTACAGAACATCTTCCCAAACCCATTGTTGTACAAAGCATTCAAACAGATGGGAAAACTTTCCACTTCGGAGTTCTGCAGCTGAACACTCTATCTCTACACAGTAGTGAAGGTCCCAAAAACTATTGGTTTCATCAATCAAACTTAGATCTCTTCTCAGAATGTGGTTACAAGGTCGGTCGCCCCACTTTAAAAGGATACAACCAAGACGTTTTCCGTTTGCTGAATGCATTCTACAACAACTTCTAAAGTGTTTTTTTTTATTTAGTACAAATAAACTTATTTCTACAAGAAAATTAATTGCTTTTATATCTATATATCGTCGTTGCGCATACAAAAAGGAGGTTTGTTCACTAACAAAAAATTTGTACAAATTGTTACAAGTTTTTACCAGTAAAGCGTTCACGTACTCGAAAAACTTGCAACTTTCGAAACTTGCTAGCTAAACTGCTAGCAAAATTTCTACTTGCAAGAACTTGCAACTACCGAAAAAAACTGTTTGTCAAAAAAAAAACAAGAAGTTTTTTCTTGTTGATTTCGTACTAAAATGGATGGAAAAAGAAACATTTGTGATTCTGAGGAAAATGTAAGTATAATGTTAATGTTGGTGAGACCCAAGAAATGATTTCAATAATTTATAACCATTTATTATAGCAGAAAAAAACAGCATATCGACTCATAACCGCCAAAATATCTTAAGCGCCAAAAAGAAAATTTTACAGGAGAAGGTTTTTTTTAATTATCTTTGCTATTAATTTTATCTTTTATCTTTTATCTCTTTGCTATTAATTTTATTTTAATAATTTTATCTCTTATATTGATTAATTTCTTTTAGAGAATTTCATCTTAAGCGACACTTTGCTGTCATGAAAAATGTAAACAAACATGTAGTGTGTACTTAAGCTAAAATTGCTTTTGGTTTAAATTCATAATCTAATTTCGTACACCTATGAAATTTTGACAGACGATGTAAACCATCGCAACTTATCGATTTTCATCAAAAAACATAAATCGGATATTATGTCGCTTAAGATATTTTGGCGGTTATGAGTCGATATGATGTCAATTCGTTTGATCAGCTGTTAACTTGCAAGTTTCTACTAGTTTTCTGTTCAACGTCCGTGAAGATAGCGACGATTTATTTAGCGACGATTTTTTTTGCTACGCGCACAGGGTGTATTTATTTATGGAGATAATGATCATTAATGGGCTTAATGCTCTAATGATTATGTAGTAAAACGTTGTTTTAATACAGAATTAGATGAAATTTAATAAAAAAAAGTATCAGATATTGAAAACAAAATTATTAAAGATATATTAAAAATATTATATATGCTTTAGCTTCTATACTTTACGCATTAATTAAATAAACATATATAGAACTCAAAAGCCGAAATTCGGGCATAAAAAAGTTTTCTGCCCATATGACACCTATGCAGCTGCAAAGTGAACATTTTTACAAATTTTTTGACACCAAAACCAACTCTCTATCTGCATTGGAACAGATTCCTCTACCAAGTCATCATCCATTAAGAAAAACAAACAATGTAAGGCTCCCACGCATGCCAGGAGTTTTCTGCACATATGACAACCCTGTACCTCGAAAAAGGATATTTTTTAAAATTTTTTGACACCAAAACCAAGTCTCTATCTGCATTGGAACAGATTCCCCTACCAGGTCATCATCCATTATGAAAAAAATCGTCGCTGGGCTCCTACGCTTGCCAGGAGTTTTCTGCGCATATGACAACCATGCAGCTAGAAAGTGGGTACTTTCAAAAATTTTTTGACACCAAAACCTACTCTATATCTGTATTGGAACTGATTCTACTACCAGGTTATCATCCATTATGAAAAAATCGTCGCTGGGCTCCTACGCTTGCCAGGAGTTTTCTGCGCATATGACAACCGTGCAGCTAGAAAGTGGGTACTTCCAAAAATTTTTTGACACCAAAACCAACTCTCTATCTGCATTGGAACTGATTCTACTACCAGGTTATCATCCATTATGAATAAAAACCGTCGTTGGGATCCTATGGTTGCCTAGAGTTTTCTGCACATATGACACCTATGCACCTCGAAAGAGGACATTTTTACAAATTTTTTGACACCAAAACCAAGTCTCTATCTGCATTGGAACAGATTCCTCCACCAAGTCATCATCCATTATGAACAAACACAGTTATAGGGCCCCTACGCATGCCAGGAGTTTTCTGCGCATATGACAACCGTATACCTCGAAAAAGGATATTTTTTAAAAGATTTTGACACCAAAATCAACTCTCTATCTGCATTGTAACTGATTCTACTACCAGGTCATCATCCATTATAAAAAATCGTCGTTGGGCTCCTACGCTTGCCTAGAGTTTTCTGCGCATATGACACCTATGCACCTCGAAAGTGGACATTTTTACAAATTTTTTGACACCAAAACCAAGTCTCTATCTGGATTGGAACAGATTCCCCTACCAGGTCGTCATCCGATTTGAAAAAACCGTCAGTGGCATCACAGAAGTTTTCTGCACATATGACATCTGTGGACCTGTAAAGTGGGTATTTTTTAAAATTTTTTGACACCAATATCAACCTTCTACCTGTGTTGGAACAGATTCCACACCAGGTCATTCATTTTGAGGTTAGGAACGATTTAAGCCATTAATAAGTTTTCTGCGCATATGACAACCGTGTACCTCGAAAAAGGATATTTTTTAAAAATTTTTGACACCAAAATCATCTCTCTATCTGCATTGGAACTGATTCTACTACCAGGTCATCATCCATTATAAAAAATCGTCGTTGGGCTCCTACGCTTGCCAGGAGTTTTCTGCACATATGACAGCTATGCAGCTGGGAAGTGGGTATTTTTAAAAATTTTTTGACACCAAAACCAAGTCTCTATCTGCATTGGAACAGATTCCTCTACCAGGTCATCATCCATTATGAAAAAAATCGTCGCTGGGCTCCTACGCTTGCCAGGAGTTTTCTGCGCATATGACAACCGTGTAGCACGACAAAGGATATTTTTTAATAATTTTTGACACCAAAATTAACTCTCTATCTGCATTGGAACAGATTCCACACCAGGTCGTAACCCATTATCTAAAAAACATGCCAGGAGTTTTCTGCACATATGACACCTATGCAGATGCAGAGAGGGTATTTTTTAAAATTTTTTGAGACCAAAATCAACTCTCTATCCGCATTGGAACAGATTCCACACCAGGTCATAATCCATTACGTCAAAAACCGTTGCTGGGCTCCTACGCATGCCACGAGTTTTCTGCGCATATGACAACCATACAGCTAAAAAGTGGGTACTTTCAAAATTATTTTGACACCAAAACCAACTCTCTATCTGCATGGGTACTGATTCTACTACCAGGTCATCATCCATTATGATGAAACCTTTGCTGGGCTCCTACGCATGCCAGGAGTTTTCTGCGCATATGACACCTATGCACCTGCAAAGTGGGTATTTTTTAAAATTTTTTCACACAAAAATCAACTCTCTATCCGCATTGGAACAGATTCCACACCAGGTCGTAACCCATTTTGGAAATGGCCATAAATGGCTTCTTGGGAGTTTTCTGCGCATATGACAACTATGCAGCAACAAAGTAGGCATTTTTCCAAAATTTTTGACATCAAAATCATGTACCTAACTGCTTTGGAACAGGTTCCACACCAGGTGATCCTTATTTGAGGTTAGAAACGATTTGAGTGACTAGAAAGTTTTCTGCGCATATGACAACCATGTAGCACGACAAAGGATATTTTTTAATAATTTTTGACACCAAAATCAACTCTCTATCTGCATTGGAACAGATTACACACCAGGTCGTAACCCATTATCTAAAAACCGTTGCTGGGCTCCTACGCATGCCAGGAGTTTTCTGCACATATGACACCTATTCACATCCATAGAGGGTATTTTTTAAAAATTTTTGAGACCAAAATCAACTCTCTATCCGCATTGGAACAGATTCCACACCAGGTCATAATCCATTACGTCAAAAACCGTTGCTGGGCTCCTACGCATGCCACGAGTTTTCTGCGCATATGACAACCATACAGCTAAAAAGTGGGTACTTTCAAAAATATTTTGACACCAAAGCCAACTCTCTATCTGCATGGGTACTGATTCTACTACCAGGTCATCATCCATTATGATGAAACCGTTTCTGGGCTCCTACGCATGCCAGGAGTTTTCTGCACATATGACACCTATGCACATGCAGAGAGGGTATTTTTTAAAATTTTTTGAGACCAAACTCAACTCTCTATCCGCATTGGAACAGATTCCACACCAGGTCATAATCCATTACGTCAAAAACCGTTGCTGGGCTCCTACGCATGCCACGAGTTTTCTGCGCATATGACAATCATACAGCTAAAAAGTGGGTACTTTCAAAAATTTTTTGACACCAAAACAAACTTTCTATCTGCATGGGTACTGATTCTACTACCAGGTCATCATCCATTATGATGAAACCGTTGCTGGACTCCTACGCATGCCAGGAGTTTTCTGCACATATGACACCTATGCACATGCAGAGAGGGTATTTTTTAAAATTTTTTGAGACCAAACTCAGCTCTCTATCCGCATTGGAACAGATTCCACACCAGGTCATAATCCATTACGTCAAAAACCGTTGCTGGGCTCCTACGCATGCCACGAGTTTTCTGCGCATATGACAACCGTACAGCTAAAAATTGGGTACTTTCAAAAATTTTTTGACACCAAAACCAACTCTCTATCTGCATGGGTACTGATTCTACTACCAGGTCATCATCCATTATGATAAAACCGTTGCTGGGCTCCTACGCATGCCAGGAGTTTTCTGCACATATGACACCTATGCACATGCAGAGAGGGTATTTTTTAAAATTTTTTGAGACCAAAATCAACTCTCTATCCGCATTGGAACAGATTCCACACCAGGTCATAATCCATTACGTCAAAAACCGTTGCTGGGCTCCTACGCATGCCACGAGTTTTCTGCGCATATGACAACCATACAGCTAAAAAGTGGGTACTTTCAAAAATATTTTGACACCAAAACCAACTCTCTATCTGCATGGGTACTGATTCTACTACCAGGTCATCATCCATTATGATGAAACCTTTGCTGGGCTCCTAAGCATGTCAGGAGTTTTCTGCGCATTGACACCTATGCACCTGCAAAGTGGGTATTTTTTAAAAATTTTTGAGACCAAAATCAACTCTCTATCCGCATTGGAACAGATTCCACACCAGGTTGTAACCCATTTTGGAAATGGCCATAGATGGCTTCTTGGGAGTTTTCTGCGCATATGACAACTATGCAGCAACAAAGTAGGCATTTTTCCAAAATTTTTGACATCAAAATCATGTACCTAACTGCTTTGGAACAGGTTCCACACCAGGTGATCCTTATTTGAGGTTAGAAACGATTTGAGTGACTAGAAAGTTTTCTGCGCATATGACAACCATGTAGCACGACAAAGGATATTTTTTAATAATTTTTGACACCAAAATTAACTCTCTATCTGCATTGGAACAGATTCCACACCAGGTCGTAACCCATTATCTAAAAAACATGCCAGGAGTTTTCTGCACATATGACACCTATGCAGATGCAGAGAGGGTATTTTTTAAAATTTTTTGAGACCAAAATCAACTCTCTATCCGCATTGGAACAGATTCCACACCAGGTCATAATCCATTACGTCAAAAACCGTTGCTGGGCTCCTACGCATGCCACGAGTTTTCTGCGCATATGACAACCATACAGCTAAAAAGTGGGTACTTTCAAAAATATTTTGACACCAAAACCAACTCTCTATCTGCATGGGTACTGATTCTACTACCAGGTCATCATCCATTATGATGAAACCTTTGCTGGGCTCCTACGCATGCCAGGAGTTTTCTGCGCATATGACACCTATGCACCTGCAAAGTGGGTATTTTTTAAAATTTTTTGACACCAAAATCAACTCTCTATCCGCATTGGAACAGATTCCACACCAGGTCGTAACCCATTTTGGTAATGGCCATAGATGGCTTCTTGGGAGTTTTCTGCGCATATGACAACTATGCAGCAACAAAGTAGGCATTTTTCCAAAATTTTTGACATCAAAATCATGTACCTAACTGCTTTGGAACAGGTTCCACACCAGGTGATCCTTATTTGAGGTTAGAAACGATTTGAGTGACTAGAAAGTTTTCTGCGCATATGACAACCATGTAGCACGACAAAGGATATTTTTTAATAATTTTTGACACCAAAATCAACTCTCTATCTGCATTGGAACAGATTCCACACCAGGTCGTAACCCATTATCTAAAAACCGTTGCTGGGCTCCTACGCATGCCAGGAGTTTTCTGCACATATGACACCTATTCACATCCATAGAGGGTATTTTTTAAAAATTTTTGAGACCAAAATCAACTCTCTATCCGCATTGGAACAGATTCCACACCAGGTCATAATCCATTACGTCAAAAACCGTTGCTGGGCTCCTACGCATGCCACGAGTTTTCTGCGCATATGACAACCATACAGCTAAAAAGTGGGTACTTTCAAAAATATTTTGACACCAAAACCAACTCTCTATCTGCATGGGTACTGATTCTACTACCAGGTCATCATCCATTATGATGAAACCGTTGCTGGGCTCCTACGCATGCCAGGAGTTTTCTGCGCATATGACACCTATGCACCTGCTAAGTGGGTATTTTTTAAAATTTTTTGAGACCAAAATCAACTCTCTATCCGCATTGGAACAGATTCCACACCAGGTCATAATCCATTACGTCAAAAACGGTTGCTAGGCTCCTACGCATGCCACGAGTTTTCTGCGCATATGACAACCATACAGCTAAAAAGTGGGTACTTTCAAAAATATTTTGACACCAAAACCAACTCTCTATCTGCATGGGTACTGATTCTACTACCAGGTCATCATCCATTATGATGAAACCGTTGCTGGGCTCCTACGCATGCCAGGAGTTTTCTGCGCATATGACACCTATGCACCTGCAAAGTGGGTATTTTTTAAAATTTTTTCACACCAAAATCAACTCTCTATCCGCATTGGAACAGATTCCACACCAGGTCGTAACCCATTTTGGAAATGGCCATAGATGGCTTCTTGGGAGTTTTCTGCGCATATGACAACTATGCAGCAACAAAGTAGGCATTTTTCCAAAATTTTTGACATCAAAATCATGTACCTAACTGCTTTGGAACAGGTTCCACACCAGGTGATCCTTATTTGAGGTTAGAAACGATTTGAGTGACTAGAAAGTTTTCTGCGCATATGACAACCATGTAGCACGACAAAGGATATTTTTTAATAATTTTTGACACCAAAATTAACTCTCTATCTGCATTGGAACAGATTCCACACCAGGTCGTAACCCATTATCTAAAAAACATGCCAGGAGTTTTCTGCACATATGACACCTATGCAGATGCAGAGAGGGTATTTTTTAAAATTTTTTGAGACCAAAATCAACTCTCTATCCGCATTGGAACAGATTCCACACCAGGTCATAATCCATTACGTCAAAAACCGTTGCTGGGCTCCTACGCATGCCACGAGTTTTCTGCGCATATGACAACCATACAGCTAAAAAGTGGGTACTTTCAAAATTATTTTGACACCAAAACCAACTCTCTATCTGCATGGGTACTGATTCTACTACCAGGTCATCATCCATTATGATGAAACCTTTGCTGGGCTCCTACGCATGCCAGGAGTTTTCTGCGCATATGACACCTATGCACCTGCAAAGTGGGTATTTTTTAAAATTTTTTCACACAAAAATCAACTCTCTATCCGCATTGGAACAGATTCCACACCAGGTCGTAACCCATTTTGGAAATGGCCATAAATGGCTTCTTGGGAGTTTTCTGCGCATATGACAACTATGCAGCAACAAAGTAGGCATTTTTCCAAAATTTTTGACATCAAAATCATGTACCTAACTGCTTTGGAACAGGTTCCACACCAGGTGATCCTTATTTGAGGTTAGAAACGATTTGAGTGACTAGAAAGTTTTCTGCGCATATGACAACCATGTAGCACGACAAAGGATATTTTTTAATAATTTTTGACACCAAAATCAACTCTCTATCTGCATTGGAACAGATTCCACACCAGGTCGTAACCCATTATCTAAAAACCGTTGCTGGGCTCCTACGCATGCCAGGAGTTTTCTGCACATATGACACCTATTCACATCCATAGAGGGTATTTTTTAAAAATTTTTGAGACCAAAATCAACTCTCTATCCGCATTGGAACAGATTCCACACCAGGTCATAATCCATTACGTCAAAAACCGTTGCTGGGCTCCTACGCATGCCACGAGTTTTCTGCGCATATGACAACCATACAGCTAAAAAGTGGGTACTTTCAAAATTATTTTGACACCAAAGCCAACTCTCTATCTGCATGGGTACTGATTCTACTAGCAGGTCATCATCCATTATGATGAAACCGTTTCTGGGCTCCTACGCATGCCAGGAGTTTTCTGCACATATGACACCTATGCACATGCAGAGAGGGTATTTTTTAAAATTTTTTGAGACCAAACTCAACTCTCTATCCGCATTGGAACAGATTCCACACCAGGTCATAATCCATTACGTCAAAAACCGTTGCTGGGCTCCTACGCATGCCACGAGTTTTCTGCGCATATGACAATCATACAGCTAAAAAGTGGGTACTTTCAAAAATTTTTTGACACCAAAACAAACTTTCTATCTGCATGGGTACTGATTCTACTACCAGGTCATCATCCATTATGATGAAACCGTTGCTGGACTCCTACGCATGCCAGGAGTTTTCTGCACATATGACACCTATGCACATGCAGAGAGGGTATTTTTTAAAATTTTTTGAGACCAAACTCAGCTCTCTATCCGCATTGGAACAGATTCCACACCAGGTCATAATCCATTACGTCAAAAACCGTTGCTGGGCTCCTACGCATGCCACGAGTTTTCTGCGCATATGACAACCGTACAGCTAAAAATTGGGTACTTTCAAAAATTTTTTGACACCAAAACCAACTCTCTATCTGCATGGGTACTGATTCTACTACCAGGTCATCATCCATTATGATAAAACCGTTGCTGGGCTCCTACGCATGCCAGGAGTTTTCTGCACATATGACACCTATGCACATGCAGAGAGGGTATTTTTTAAAATTTTTTGAGACCAAAATCAACTCTCTATCCGCATTGGAACAGATTCCACACCAGGTCATAATCCATTACGTCAAAAACCGTTGCTGGGCTCCTACGCATGCCACGAGTTTTCTGCGCATATGACAACCATACAGCTAAAAAGTGGGTACTTTCAAAAATATTTTGACACCAAAGCCAACTCTCTATCTGCATGGGTACTGATTCTACTACCAGGTCATCATCCATTATGATGAAACCGTTTCTGGGCTCCTACGCATGCCAGGAGTTTTCTGCACATATGACACCTATGCACATGCAGAGATGATATTTTTTAAAATTTTTTGAGACCAAAATCAACTCTCTATCCGCATTGGAACAGATTCCACACCAGGTCATAATCCATTACGTCAAAAACCGTTGCTGGGCTCCTACGCATGCCAGGAGTTTTCTGCACATATGACACCTATTCACATGCATAGAGGGTATTTTTTAAAATTTTTTGAGACCAAAATCAACTCTCTATCCGCATTGGAACAGATTCCACACCAGGTCATAATCCATTACGTCAAAAACCGTTGCTGGGCTCCTACGCATGCCACGAGTTTTCTGCGCATATTACAACCGTACAGCTAAAAATTGGGTACTTTCAAAAATTTTTTGACACCAAAACCAACTCTCTATCTGCATGGGTACTGATTCTACTACCAGGTCATCATCCATTATGATAAAACCGTTGCTGGGCTCCTACGCATGCCAGGAGTTTTCTGCACATATGACACATATGCACATGCAGAGAGGGTATTTTTTAAAATTTTTTGAGACCAAAATCAACTCTCTATCCGCATTGGAACAGATTCCACACCAGGTCATAATCCATTACGTCAAAAACCGTTGCTGGGCTCCTACGCATGCCACGAGTTTTCTGCGCATATGACAACCATACAGCTAAAAAGTGGGTACTTTCAAAAATATTTTGACATCAAAACCAACTCTCTATCTGCATGGGTACTGATTCTACTACCAGGTTATCATCTATTATGATGAAACCGTTGCTGGGCTCCTAAGCATGCCAGGAGTTTTCTGCGCATATGACACCTATGCACCTGCAAAGTGGGTATTTTTTAAAATTTTTTGACACCAAAATCAACTCTCTATCCACATTGGAACAGATTCCACACCAGGTCGTAACCCATTTTGGAAATGGCCATAGATGGCTTCTTGGGAGTTTTCTGCGCATATGACAACTATGCAGCAACAAAGTAGGCATTTTTCCAAAATTTTTGACATCAAAATCATGTACCTAACTGCTTTGGAACAGGTTCCACACCAGGTGATCCTTATTTGAGGTTAGAAACGATTTGAGTGACTAGAAAGTTTTCTGCGCATATGACAACCATGTAGCACGACAAAGGATATTTTTTAATAATTTTTGACACCAAAATCAACTCTCTATCTGCATTGGAACAGATTCCACACCAGGTCGTAACCCATTATCTAAAAACCGTTGCTGGGCTCCTACGCATGCCAGGAGTTTTCTGCACATATGACACCTATGCACATGCAGAGAGGGTATTTTTTAAAATTTTTTGAGACCAAAATCAACTTTCTATCTGCATGGGTACTGATTCTACTACCAGGTCATCATCCATTATGATGAAACCGTTGCTGGGCTCCTACGCATGCCAGGAGTTTTCTGCACATATGACACCTATGCACATGCAGAGAGGGTATTTTTTAAAATTTTTTGAGACCAAAATCAACTCTCTATCCGCATTGGAACAGATTCCACACCAGGTCATAATCCATTACGTCAAAAACCGTTGCTGGGCTCCTACGCATGCCACGAGTTTTCTGCGCATATGACAACCGTACAGCTAAAAAGTGGGTACTTTCAAAAATTTTTTGACACCAAAACAAACTTTCTATCTGCATGGGTACTGATTCTACTACCAGGTCATCATCCATTATGATGAAACCGTTGCTGGGCTCCTACGCTTGCCAGGAGTTTTCTGCGCATATGACAACCGTGCAGCTAAAAAGTAGGTACGTTCAAAAATTTTTGAAATTTTTGTTCAAAATGCAGCTGCAGATGCATTTACACAAAAAGCTGTTTTTGACAGGAGATGTTTTCTTGACAGCTCAAGTCGTCATGTGGTGCGTTTCAAAGACAGTGTTGTCGTGGATAAGATCCGACCACAGAAGATATAAACCATATGTGGCTCATAGAATTAATGAGATCCTAGACGGTAGTTCAATTGAGGATTGGAGGTGGGTACCGAGTGCTCAGAACCCAGCTGATTTCGGGACACGCATCGTGAATGAAAAGCGTGAATCGTTTTGGACAAGCGGACCAAAATTTCTTCTAAAGAACGAAAGCGAATGGCCAGAATCGGAACCCTGTCCGACTACCAAAGAGGAGCTGCGAACAAAAGTAACGTTGCTGCACATAAGTGTTAATTGTGACATTTTTAATAAATTTTCAAAATTTGAACGGCTGAAAAGAGTAGTAGCATGGATTCTACGTTTTAAAAATAACTGTTTGAAATCAACAAAACGAGCGACCGAGTATTTAAGCTCGTCAGAGCTTCAGAGAGCAGAGCTCATGATTTGCCGAGCCGTGCAGTTGGAAACCTATGCGGATGAGCATCACGCCTTAAGTCATAACAAGCAGCTAGAGCGCAGTAGTAGCCTACTGAGGTTGACGCCTTTCATCGACGAGGCGGGTGTAATTCGTTTGAACGGTCGTATAAATAATGCTAAATCTGTTCCACCTTGCACGCGAAGACCAGTAATACTTCCGAAAGACCATCGTGTCACCGAATTGATTGTGGATCAATATCACCGGGCCTGGAAACACCAGAATGAACAAACTGTGATAGCGGAAATTCGACGCAAGTTCTGGATACCGAAAGTGAGAGTAGTAGTGCGCAAAATAGCTCGAGAGTGCCAAGTCTGCAAGATCCGAAACGCGAGACCAGCGATTCCTATAATGGGACAACTGCCGGAAGACAGATTGACGCCTTTCGTCAGACCGTTTACCTACGTCGGACTCGACTACATGGGGCCATATCTTATAACATCTGGACGGCGTACGGAGAAGAGGTGGATCGCACTTTTTACGTGCATGACGACGCGTGCGATACACCTAGAAGTTGCACGTGACCTTTCGACTGATACGTGCCTAATGTGTATACGAAACTTCATGAGCAGACGTGGCAGACCCGTGCGCATTCGCTCCGACAATGGGACGAACTTTGTAGGCGCTGATCGAGAGCTAAAGAAACAACAAGATGACTTCAGTAGCGGTCGCATAGCAGATGCCCTTTCAAGAGAAAGTATAGAGTGGGTTTTTAATTGTCCGCTCAACCCGCATGCTGGAGGATGCTGGGAACGACTCGTGCGCAGCGTGAAGGCTGCGATGGGACACGTATTGAAAGGAAGCAGCCTGCAGGAACATTCTTTGTACAGTTTGATGTGCGACGCCGAAAATATTGTAAATTCGCGGCCACTGACCCACATTCCGCTGGACACACCCGATGATGAACCCTTAACACCCAATCATTTCCTCTTAGGTACAGCTAATACTGATCAGACGCCTCATCCGCACGAGGAGAAGCTGGTGGCGACCCGTAAGCAATGGCGCATAGTGCAACAGATGCAACACTCTTTCTGGAGGAAATGGCTAGCGGAATACTTGCCAGATCTCTGTCGCAGGACGAAGTGGTATAGTCCAGTAAAGCCTCTCGAGGTTGACGACATCGTGATGATATGCGACTCTAGTATTCAGCGTTCCGACTGGCTCATGGGCAGAATAGTGCGTATTTTTCCAGGGAAGGATTTCCAAGTGAGATCGGCTGAAGTTCAAACCAAGACAGGTAAAGTGAAGCGGCCAGCCTGTATGCTCGCGAGGCTTGATGTTGGTAAATCTGAAGTTATCTAGATTTACGGGGTCCGGGATGTTGACGAGCATTGCTGCCCACCGTGAATACCCAAACTATATTATGTATGGTGAATTATTTAGTGGCAACACTTATTTTAATACTTTCTGATATTTGCAACCCTGAAAATATGTTGAATTATGTTCAACTCGTTCTCGCCATTGTTACAGCGAAACGAGTAGAGGACACACAAAAGTGTATGTATACTATATAAAATTCAGTATTAATAAATTTCATTTTTTGAATTGTTAAATTCCAAATAGGTAATAAAACGCATTCACCAGAAAAAGGCGTTCTTATTTTCATATCGCTGTAACAACACACTATTAATTAAATAAAATAGGCAATATTTTGTAAGAAAATGTTTGGTTATTTGTAAGCGCTGAAACATAAACAATGGCGAAAACATAAGAAATAATTGAACGCTCTCTTTCTAGACATTTTTTTTGACAGATGGTCGTTGCCCAAGCAACTGTCAATACTACCTTATATTATTATACCATGTTCGACGACCAGAGAGGGTCGTTGGTCGCAAAGATTTTTGATTCTGTTCAGGCTCTAAAGACGAAAATGTTCGCTTAAATGCATTTCAATGTTGCAACCACCGTTGCCAGATTGGGCGATTTATCGCCAATTGGGCGCTTTTTTTCTTGTTTTTGCGCATAAATTTTTAGGAAATCGCCTGGCGATTTTTGTAAAAACAACCTTTTTTCATAAACTCATCTAATGTGTTTAAAATTTCAATTAAAGAAAATAACAATTGTTTTAAGTGTTTGGAACACTCTGTTAACAATGCGACTGAACACAGCTCACAAGCCCTTATCGATAATTTATTTATATCGAAATACTTATTTTTTTTGAGACCGTTTCTTCAAAACATCAACTCACTTAATTCATATTTTCAACGAGAAAAAGTTGACTTTTTTCAAGCTATGTTGAAATCACAACATTTATTCAAAGACTTGTTTCAAAAATTATAAAAAAAGACATTGTCAAAAATTTCAATATTGATAATTTAGCTACATTCAGCTCAAATAAAATTTTAGCGGATAAAAGCAATTATAAAAAAATTAATGACATTGTTATGATAGACATACTATCAAAATGCCAGAATTTCATTATAGTTTTAATCAAGGAAATGTTAAAACGATTACCTAGTCTGTTAGAAATTTTTGAAAATGCTTTTATTTTATGTCCTGAAAGATGTCATTATCTATCTCTTGAAGAGCAACGTGCAGAAGAAATCGAATACGAATCTTTGTTGACATTGCCATGGAGCAATGTTTTCAAAAACAAAGTGCCATCTGAAAGTGAAGAATTTTGGTAATCGGCATACAAAATTAAGACAGCCGTCGGCGGAAAAATGTTTGACAATATTTGTAAACAATGTAAACAATACTTCAAGAATTGACGAAACGGAGGAAGAGTCTAATATGGCTGAAGGAACTACGTTTTTTGCAAAAAGTTTTGTTTTTAAAATTGTATATTGAAAAATTCTAAAAAGTTATAGTCTCTAAAAAAATGTTCTTTAACGATCAAAATTCTCGTATGAAATGAAGTAGCTTTTTTATTATTTTTTATAGATCTCAAAAATATGAAAATAAGAATATCTAATACTATTAACAGATCTCAATATTATTTGAAAAAAAAAATGTATATAATTTGTTTTGTTTTTTCTAATATAATAAATTTTTTAGAAAAAAATGGCGATTTTTGGCGATTTTTTTTTCATTGGGCGATATTTTTTTTAAATCTCGCGCTTTTCTCAAAAAAGTTCTGGCAACACTGGTTGCAACCATAAATGAGCAAACGTAAAGGATATGTTCACACGTCAGTCAAATGACTGAAGTTCATCACGATTTTTTACTCTCTTTTACTCTCTCTGAAAATTTTGACTGACGCCTGCTCACACACGATCTTTTGATTGATGCTCTGACGACGCCATTTGTTACTTTTCTGCTACCTACTATTTTAATGAATCGTATTGTGCTGTAAACAGAAAGTAAACACAACACAATAAAGAAAACCCTATTTTAAATTTTTTAATAGTAAAGTTGTGTTGCATTTAATTTTGTTCGCAAGGGTTACAGATTACATAATTTTCTCTTCAAAAAACTGCATTTGTTACCAAAAAACTACTAATTAACTACTTTTCTTGACATAATTTCCTACTAAACAACAAACAATTAAAATAATGCAACCATTTGACTGATTGATCCAGGCCTAGAGCTCAATCAAAATTTTGACTGACGAGAGAAGAATTTGGAGTTCATTTTCGCTCTGAGATAAAGTTCATTTTTTTTTTACATAGGAAAGCAACAACAAATTTTGATTGTTTCAATTATTTGACTGACGTGTGAACATAGGCAAACTTATCGAAACTAAACGAAACGGTTTGACGAGACCATGGTATAATAATACATGGTAGCATTGACAACTGCTTATTTTCTCTTCAACAGGAAAACATAAATTGTCAAAAACAGCTTTTTGTGGAAATACATCAGCAGCTGCTGTGGTTGTTGTTTTTTTTCACTTCAACGTTTTCAACATTGCTTGTGTTTTCAATGGCGGATTGTGAGCGCTCTCTTTTTGAGTATATTTTTTGACAGTATATGATTTCCCAAGCAACTGTCAATGCTACCATGTATTATTATACCATGGACGAGACGTTCTGTTCCGTAATAACCGAACTTTAATGGCCAACTCACACGGGATTGCTTGATTGGCAATCGATGAACTTTTCTTACTCTCTTTCGCATTCAGATTGTTGGTAGCTCACACGACACGCCAATCAAAATTTGCCATTTCCTTGAAATTTTTTTTTCGTAACCTAGCAACACTATTCAGATTGCTGATTGCTGACATGCACAGCAATCTGAAAATGAACAAATTTAGATTGCTGCAATCTGTGTTCATCCGCTCTGGCTCTCAGAGTTTTTTACAGTTTTACATTGAAAGCAACAACAAAACGACTAGATTGTTTGATTGGCAATCACCGTGTGAGTTGGGGATAAGCGTCCCAACTTGTCAACAACAACTGTGCAGAGTAGTCTTCTTCTTTTTTCAGACGATTGGAGGAACTCGTTTCATTTTGGGTTAAATGTCAAAACAGACGTAACGATTGCAAACGTTCGGCAAGTTGCAATCGTCTCATTTCGTCTATTTTGGTTAGGACATATAGCCTATGTATGCGCTATCTACTCACCAAATGGTTTTTTGATATTTTTATTGGTTCCATTACGTCAAAAACCGTTGCTGGGCTCCTACGCATGCCATGAGTTTTCTGCGCATATGACAACCATACAGCTAAAAAGTGGGTACTTTCAAAAATATTTTGACACCAAAACCAACTCTCTATCTGCATGGGTACTGATTCTACTACCAGGTCATCATCCATTATGATGAAACCGTTGCTGGGCTCCTACGCATGCCAGGAGTTTTCTGCGCATATGACACCTATGCACCTGCTAAGTGGGTATTTTTTAAAATTTTTTTCACACCAAAATCAACTCTCTATCCGCATTGGAACAGATTCCACACCAGGTCATAATCCATTACGTCAAAAACGGTTGCTAGGCTCCTACGCATGCCACGAGTTTTCTGCGCATATGACAACCATACAGCTAAAAAGTGGGTACTTTCAAAAATATTTTGACACCAAAACCAACTCTCTATCTGCATGGGTACTGATTCTACTACCAGGTCATCATCCATTATGATGAAACCGTTGCTGGGCTCCTACGCATGCCAGGAGTTTTCTGCGCATATGACACCTATGCACCTGCAAAGTGGGTATTTTTTAAAATTTTTTCACACCAAAATCAACTCTCTATCCGCATTGGAACAGATTCCACACCAGGTCGTAACCCATTTTGGAAATGGCCATAGATGGCTTCTTGGGAGTTTTCTGCGCATATGACAACTATGCAGCAACAAAGTAGGCATTTTTCCAAAATTTTTGACATCAAAATCATGTACCTAACTGCTTTGGAACAGGTTCCACACCAGGTGATCCTTATTTGAGGTTAGAAACGATTTGAGTGACTAGAAAGTTTTCTGCGCATATGACAACCATGTAGCACGACAAAGGATATTTTTTAATAATTTTTGACACCAAAATTAATTCCTATCTGCATTGGAACAGATTCCACACCAGGTCGTAACCCATTATCTAAAAAACATGCCAGGAGTTTTCTGCACATATGACACCTATGCAGATGCAGAGAGGGTATTTTTTAAAATTTTTTGAGACCAAAATCAACTCTCTATCCGCATTGGAACAGATTCCACACCAGGTCATAATCCATTACGTCAAAAACCGTTGCTGGGCTCCTACGCATGCCACGAGTTTTCTGCGCATATGACAACCATACAGCTAAAAAGTGGGTACTTTCAAAATTATTTTGACACCAAAACCAACTCTCTATCTGCATGGGTACTGATTCTACTACCAGGTCATCATCCATTATGATGAAACCTTTGCTGGGCTCCTACGCATGCCAGGAGTTTTCTGCGCATATGACACCTATGCACCTGCAAAGTGGGTATTTTTTAAAATTTTTTCACACAAAAATCAACTCTCTATCCGCATTGGAACAGATTCCACACCAGGTCGTAACCCATTTTGGAAATGGCCATAAATGGCTTCTTGGGAGTTTTCTGCGCATATGACAACTATGCAGCAACAAAGTAGGCATTTTTCCAAAATTTTTGACATCAAAATCATGTACCTAACTGCTTTGGAACAGGTTCCACACCAGGTGATCCTTATTTGAGGTTAGAAACGATTTGAGTGACTAGAAAGTTTTCTGCGCATATGACAACCATGTAGCACGACAAAGGATATTTTTTAATAATTTTTGACACCAAAATCAACTCTCTATCTGCATTGGAACAGATTCCACACCAGGTCGTAACCCATTATCTAAAAACCGTTGCTGGGCTCCTACGCATGCCAGGAGTTTTCTGCACATATGACACCTATTCACATCCATAGAGGGTATTTTTTAAAAATTTTTGAGACCAAAATCAACTCTCTATCCGCATTGGAACAGATTCCACACCAGGTCATAATCCATTACGTCAAAAACCGTTGCTGGGCTCCTACGCATGCCACGAGTTTTCTGCGCATATGACAACCATACAGCTAAAAAGTGGGTACTTTCAAAAATATTTTGACACCAAAGCCAACTCTCTATCTGCATGGGTACTGATTCTACTACCAGGTCATCATCCATTATGATGAAACCGTTTCTGGGCTCCTACGCATGCCAGGAGTTTTCTGCACATATGACACCTATGCACATGCAGAGAGGGTATTTTTTAAAATTTTTTGAGACCAAACTCAACTCTCTATCCGCATTGGAACAGATTCCACACCAGGTCATAATCCATTACGTCAAAAACCGTTGCTGGGCTCCTACGCATGCCACGAGTTTTCTGCGCATATGACAATCATACAGCTAAAAAGTGGGTACTTTCAAAAATTTTTTGACACCAAAACAAACTTTCTATCTGCATGGGTACTGATTCTACTACCAGGTCATCATCCATTATGATGAAACCGTTGCTGGACTCCTACGCATGCCAGGAGTTTTCTGCACATATGACACCTATGCACATGCAGAGAGGGTATTTTTTAAAATTTTTTGAGACCAAACTCAGCTCTCTATCCGCATTGGAACAGATTCCACACCAGGTCATAATCCATTACGTCAAAAACCGTTGCTGGGCTCCTACGCATGCCACGAGTTTTCTGCGCATATGACAACCGTACAGCTAAAAATTGGGTACTTTCAAAAATTTTTTGACACCAAAACCAACTCTCTATCTGCATGGGTACTGATTCTACTACCAGGTCATCATCCATTATGATAAAACCGTTGCTGGGCTCCTACGCATGCCAGGAGTTTTCTGCACATATGACACCTATGCACATGCAGAGAGGGTATTTTTTAAAATTTTTTGAGACCAAAATCAACTCTCTATCCGCATTGGAACAGATTCCACACCAGGTCATAATCCATTACGTCAAAAACCGTTGCTGGGCTCCTACGCATGCCACGAGTTTTCTGCGCATATGACAACCATACAGCTAAAAAGTGGGTACTTTCAAAAATATTTTGACACCAAAGCCAACTCTCTATCTGCATGGGTACTGATTCTACTACCAGGTCATCATCCATTATGATGAAACCGTTTCTGGGCTCCTACGCATGCCAGGAGTTTTCTGCACATATGACACCTATGCACATGCAGAGATGGTATTTTTTAAAATTTTTTGAGACCAAAATCAACTCTCTATCCGCATTGGAACAGATTCCACACCAGGTCATAATCCATTACGTCAAAAACCGTTGCTGGGCTCCTACGCATGCCAGGAGTTTTCTGCACATATGACACCTATTCACATGCATAGAGGGTATTTTTTAAAATTTTTTGACACCAAAACAAACTTTCTATCTGCATGGGTACTGATTCTACTACCAGGTCATCATCCATTATGATGAAACCGTTGCTGGGCTCCTACGCATGCCAGGAGTTTTCTGCACATATGACACCTATGCACATGCAGAGAGGGTATTTTTTAAAATTTTTTGAGACCAAAATCAACTCTCTATCCGCATTGGAACAGATTCCACACCAGGTCATAATCCATTACGTCAAAAACCGTTGCTGGGCTCCTACGCATGCCACGAGTTTTCTGCGCATATGACAACCGTACAGCTAAAAAGTGGGTACTTTCAAAAATTTTTTGACACCAAAACAAACTTTCTATCTGCATGGGTACTGATTCTACTACCAGGTCATCATCCATTATGATGAAACCGTTGCTGGGCTCCTACGCTTGCCAGGAGTTTTCTGCGCATATGACAACCGTGCAGCTAAAAAGTAGGTACGTTCAAAAATTTTTGAAATTTTTGTTCAAAATGCAGCTGCAGATGCATTTACACAAAAAGCTGTTTTTGACAGGAGATGTTTTCTTGACAGCTCAAGTCGTCATGTGGTGCGTTTCAAAGACAGTGTTGTCGTGGATAAGATCCGACCACAGAAGATATAAACCATATGTGGCTCATAGAATTAATGAGATCCTAGACGGTAGTTCAATTGAGGATTGGAGGTGGGTACCGAGTGCTCAGAACCCAGCTGATTTCGGGACACGCATCGTGAATGAAAAGCGTGAATCGTTTTGGACAAGCGGACCAAAATTTCTTCTAAAGAACGAAAGCGAATGGCCAGAATCGGAACCCTGTCCGACTACCAAAGAGGAGCTGCGAACAAAAGTAACGTTGCTGCACATAAGTGTTAATTGTGACATTTTTAATAAATTTTCAAAATTTGAACGGCTGAAAAGAGTAGTAGCATGGATTCTACGTTTTAAAAATAACTGTTTGAAATCAACAAAACGAGCGACCGAGTATTTAAGCTCGTCAGAGCTTCAGAGAGCAGAGCTCATGATTTGCCGAGCCGTGCAGTTGGAAACCTATGCGGATGAGCATCACGCCTTAAGTCATAACAAGCAGCTAGAGCGCAGTAGTAGCCTACTGAGGTTGACGCCTTTCATCGACGAGGCGGGTGTAATTCGTTTGAACGGTCGTATAAATAATGCTAAATCTGTTCCACCTTGCACGCGAAGACCAGTAATACTTCCGAAAGACCATCGTGTCACCGAATTGATTGTGGATCAATATCACCGGGCCTGGAAACACCAGAATGAACAAACTGTGATAGCGGAAATTCGACGCAAGTTCTGGATACCGAAAGTGAGAGTAGTAGTGCGCAAAATAGCTCGAGAGTGCCAAGTCTGCAAGATCCGAAACGCGAGACCAGCGATTCCTATAATGGGACAACTGCCGGAAGACAGATTGACGCCTTTCGTCAGACCGTTTACCTACGTCGGACTCGACTACATGGGGCCATATCTTATAACATCTGGACGGCGTACGGAGAAGAGGTGGATCGCACTTTTTACGTGCATGACGACGCGTGCGATACACCTAGAAGTTGCACGTGACCTTTCGACTGATACGTGCCTAATGTGTATACGAAACTTCATGAGCAGACGTGGCAGACCCGTGCGCATTCGCTCCGACAATGGGACGAACTTTGTAGGCGCTGATCGAGAGCTAAAGAAACAACAAGATGACTTCAGTAGCGGTCGCATAGCAGATGCCCTTTCAAGAGAAAGTATAGAGTGGGTTTTTAATTGTCCGCTCAACCCGCATGCTGGAGGATGCTGGGAACGACTCGTGCGCAGCGTGAAGGCTGCGATGGGACACGTATTGAAAGGAAGCAGCCTGCAGGAACATTCTTTGTACAGTTTGATGTGCGACGCCGAAAATATTGTAAATTCGCGGCCACTGACCCACATTCCGCTGGACACACCCGATGATGAACCCTTAACACCCAATCATTTCCTCTTAGGTACAGCTAATACTGATCAGACGCCTCATCCGCACGAGGAGAAGCTGGTGGCGACCCGTAAGCAATGGCGCATAGTGCAACAGATGCAACACTCTTTCTGGAGGAAATGGCTAGCGGAATACTTGCCAGATCTCTGTCGCAGGACGAAGTGGTATAGTCCAGTAAAGCCTCTCGAGGTTGACGACATCGTGATGATATGCGACTCTAGTATTCAGCGTTCCGACTGGCTCATGGGCAGAATAGTGCGTATTTTTCCAGGGAAGGATTTCCAAGTGAGATCGGCTGAAGTTCAAACCAAGACAGGTAAAGTGAAGCGGCCAGCCTGTATGCTCGCGAGGCTTGATGTTGGTAAATCTGAAGTTATCTAGATTTACGGGGTCCGGGATGTTGACGAGCATTGCTGCCCACCGTGAATACCCAAACTATATTATGTATGGTGAATTATTTAGTGGCAACACTTATTTTAATACTTTCTGATATTTGCAACCCTGAAAATATGTTGAATTATGTTCAACTCGTTCTCGCCATTGTTACAGCGAAACGAGTAGAGGACACACAAAAGTGTATGTATACTATATAAAATTCAGTATTAATAAATTTCATTTTTTGAATTGTTAAATTCCAAATAGGTAATAAAACGCATTCACCAGAAAAAGGCGTTCTTATTTTCATATCGCTGTAACAACACACTATTAATTAAATAAAATAGGCAATATTTTGTAAGAAAATGTTTGGTTATTTGTAAGCGCTGAAACATAAACAATGGCGAAAACATAAGAAATAATTGAACGCTCTCTTTCTAGACATTTTTTTTGACAGATGGTCGTTGCCCAAGCAACTGTCAATACTACCTTATATTATTATACCATGTTCGACGACCAGAGAGGGTCGTTGGTCGCAACGATTTTTGATTCTGTTCAGGCTCTAAAGACGAAAATGTTCGCTTAAATGCATTTCAATGTTGCAACCACCGTTGCCAGATTGGGCGATTTATCGCCAATTGGGCGCTTTTTTTCTTGTTTTTGCGCATAAATTTTTAGGAAATCGCCTGGCGATTTTTGTAAAAACAACCTTTTTTCATAAACTCATCTAATGTGTTTAAAATTTCAATTAAAGAAAATAACAATTGTTTTAAGTGTTTGGAACACTCTGTTAACAATGCGACTGAACACAGCTCACAAGCCCTTATCGATAATTTATTTATATCGAAATACTTATTTTTTTTGAGACCGTTTCTTCAAAACATCAACTCACTTAATTCATATTTTCAACGAGAAAAAGTTGACTTTTTTCAAGCTATGTTGAAATCACAACATTTATTCAAAGACTTGTTTCAAAAATTATAAAAAAAGACATTGTCAAAAATTTCAATATTGATAATTTAGCTACATTCAGCTCAAATAAAATTTTAGCGGATAAAAGCAATTATAAAAAAATTAATGACATTGTTATGATAGACATACTATCAAAATGCCAGAATTTCATTATAGTTTTAATCAAGGAAATGTTAAAACGATTACCTAGTCTGTTAGAAATTTTTGAAAATGCTTTTATTTTATGTCCTGAAAGATGTCATTATCTATCTCTTGAAGAGCAACGTGCAGAAGAAATCGAATACGAATCTTTGTTGACATTGCCATGGAGCAATGTTTTCAAAAACAAAGTGCCATCTGAAAGTGAAGAATTTTGGTAATCGGCATACAAAATTAAGACAGCCGTCGGCGGAAAAATGTTTGACAATATTTGTAAACAATGTAAACAATACTTCAAGAATTGACGAAATGGAGGAAGAGTCTAATATGGCTGAAGGAACTACGTTTTTTGCAAAAAGTTTTGTTTTTAAAATTGTATATTGAAAAATTCTAAAAAGTTATAGTCTCTAAAAAAATGTTCTTTAACGATCAAAATTCTCGTATGAAATGAAGTAGCTTTTTTATTATTTTTTATAGATCTCAAAAATATGAAAATAAGAATATCTAATACTATTAACAGATCTCAATATTATTTGAAAAAAAAAATGTATATAATTTGTTTTGTTTTTTCTAATATAATAAATTTCTTAGAAAAAAATGGCGATTTTTGGCGATTTTTTTTTCATTGGGCGATATTTTTTTTAAATCTCGCGCTTTTCTCAAAAAAGTTCTGGCAACACTGGTTGCAACCATAAATGAGCAAACGTAAAGGATATGTTCACACGTCAGTCAAATGACTGAAGTTCATCACGATTTTTTACTCTCTTTTACTCTCTCTGAAAATTTTGACTGACGCCTGCTCACACACGATCTTTTGATTGATGCTCTGACGACGCCATTTGTTACTTTTCTGCTACCTACTATTTTAATGAATCGTATTGTGCTGTAAACAGAAAGTAAACACAACACAATAAAGAAAACCCTATTTTAAATTTTTTAATAGTAAAGTTGTGTTGCATTTAATTTTGTTCGCAAGGGTTACAGATTACATAATTTTCTCTTCAAAAAACTGCATTTGTTACCAAAAAACTACTAATTAACTACTTTTCTTGACATAATTTCCTACTAAACAACAAACAATTAAAATAATGCAACCATTTGACTGATTGATCCAGGTCTAGAGCTCAATCAAAATTTTGACTGACGAGAGAAGAATTTGGAGTTCATTTTCGCTCTGAGATAAAGTTCATTTTTTTTTTTACATAGGAAAGCAACAACAAATTTTGATTGTTTCAATTATTTGACTGACGTGTGAACATAGGCAAACTTATCGAAACTAAACGAAACGGTTTGACGAGACCATGGTATAATAATACATGGTAGCATTGACAACTGCTTATTTTCTCTTCAACAGGAAAACATAAATTGTCAAAAACAGCTTTTTGTGGAAATACATCAGCAGCTGCTGTGGTTGTTGTTTTTTTTCACTTCAACGTTTTCAACATTGCTTGTGTTTTCAATGGCGGATTGTGAGCGCTCTCTTTTTGAGTATATTTTTTGACAGTATATGATTTCCCAAGCAACTGTCAATGCTACCATGTATTATTATACCATGGACGAGACGTTCTGTTCCGTAATAACCGAACTTTAATGGCCAACTCACACGGGATTGCTTGATTGGCAATCGATGAACTTTTCTTACTCTCTTTCGCATTCAGATTGTTGGTAGCTCACACGACACGCCAATCAAAATTTGCCATTTCCTTGAAATTTTTTTTTCGTAACCTAGCAACACTATTCAGATTGCTGATTGCTGACATGCACAGCAATCTGAAAATGAACAAATTTAGATTGCTGCAATCTGTGTTCATCCGCTCTGGCTCTCAGAGTTTTTTACAGTTTTACATTGAAAGCAACAACAAAACGACTAGATTGTTTGATTGGCAATCACCGTGTGAGTTGGGGATAAGCGTCCCAACTTGTCAACAACAACTGTGCAGAGTAGTCTTCTTCTTTTTTCAGACGATTGGAGGAACTCGTTTCATTTTGGGTTAAATGTCAAAACAGACGTAACGATTGCAAACGTTCGGCAAGTTGCAATCGTCTCATTTCGTCTATTTTGGTTAGGACATATAGCCTATGTATGCGCTATCTACTCACCAAATGGTTTTTTGATATTTTTATTGGTTCGGAAGTTAGCAAAACCAGCTATGTCAAAACAGGCTTGAAATTGCTCTTTCTAAAATGGTTATGTGTAGCAAACCACATAGCATATTTTTATAAAAACACTTTAATATAACTTTTTACGTTTTTTGTAAACAAATTCAGCTATGTGCCTTGCTTCTATAGCGTACTTTATTTCATTGTATTTCATTGATCGCTATAAGTTTTATACTGAACTATCGGTCCATTTCTATAGATTTTATTATTTGTTTTTCTAAGCTGAGGTACACACTGCTTTTGCACCATTTACATTGCAAAATTGATTTTTAATTTTTAGTTTCAACATGTCCACGTTTTTATCTGGAACATCCGAGGCAAAAATATATTTATACGAAAAATCTGGTGAATTTGAAAAAAGAAGTCTGTCCTCTGAAGATGAAGAGGTCGATGTTAAAAAAAAATTATTGTAGGGGGTAAGAAAGAAAAAAAATAAGCGCTTAAGAGTTTTAGGGAAAGAATATAAAAGCTCAAAAATTAACGAAAATAAAGTGGCCATAGAAGTGGTGAAGCGGTCGAAAAAGATGAAAGAAAAACCTTGTTCGCACCTAGCTGAAGAAAAAGGCAAAAGATCGTTTCTTTGCGGCGCAGTAGATGAAAACCTACGGTTTAAATTTTTCTGGAAGCTTCCTTCTCGTGATGCCAAAAAAGCATATATAAATGCCTTAGTACAACCCCGATCCTCGATACGAAGAAGATCATAACCATGGTGTAATTAACAAGGTGGTAGTGAATTTTTAACCTCTCTCATAAAAATGAACTCTCGATCTGTCAAAATCAGCTGATTGCATATTTTAAGCAAAACTATTGAAAAACAAAGTTTGTAATATTTGTGCTTATTGTGAAAGTTTAATTTGTTTATAAACGTGCAAAAACATGGATAAGAATAAAAAATTGCTCTCAATAAAGTTGGTGTCGAGCTGACTACCAATATTTCGATAGTCAAATTCTCGACACCATCGGCATTTGGGGAACTCATGGATATACCACTTCAGCGTGATATTTCAGACAGATTGCACGAAGCTGGCACGACTTGTCCGTATAGATAAGTAAAATACATCGTTGTTCCAAATTCCTGCGTGGACAAAGCTATTAGCCAACAAATAAAAAAAACATATATCAAACTTAACTTCAAATTGTTTAAACTACTTCTTCGGCAGCTTAAGATAAAGTGCTGGATCCTTGAAGCATTATGTACCACCTCGTACGGATTGTGATACAACTTTCGTAGATTTCCTCGAAGATTTTAACTGGCTCAGCTTATTGCTGCTGTTGCTATTCTGGAACTATATGGCTAGCTCATCCATACTTGCATGCAATTGTAGTTTGTTTCCATATTCGGCTCTAGTTTTTCAATTTTTTTCAATTATTTTGCTGAAAATCCGACGAAATAATTGCAACTTATTAATTATAAGCAAGCAAACAAAACAAATAATGATTTGACACTTACCAACAAGTCCTATCTTTATATCACAATTTTTTGACATATTCAGCAAAATTGAGTGTGTGGTGAAAAATTCACTACCATCTTGTTAATTACATTATGGACAACACCAAGAATAGCTTTCTTTTTGTCAAAAAATTGAGAGCGAAAGAGAGGAGCCGTTGATAGTTGCCAAATTGTGTTATTTGTTTGAGTTGCTAGATGATGATGTGTTATAGTTTTTATAGGTTATTGTGCGAATAAAGTTTAAATAAATATTTAATTCAATTATTTGTGCCGTGTTATGTTGACAAAAAGTTATTGCAGTTGTCTTCGGCCATTTGCCAAGTTCGCCATTGAATGGTTTTGTCATTTTATCAAAAACGTGCGCTGGAAGATGCCACCGACATGAAGCTTTCGCCAGCATGTAAATTGTTTCCAGCATTCACATCGACTGCTTCAAGAAAATATCGAATGCCATGAAAGAATGTTCAATACCTCAACTGATAATAGCTATCAAAAGAAGTGGACATGGCATTGAGCTTCGACCGACTGCACGTTAGCTGATTTATTTTCATTCCAATTCACCATCAGCTGTTTTTGACAGGAGTGGGGCGAAAAAATTATCATTTTGAGAGAGAAGTACCAAATTCACTAACACCTTATTATTATTACACCATGATCTGAATCGTTTTTTTCATAAATTATTTGATCTCCCATGAAAAAAACGTATTTATTAAGTACTTCGGTTCAACTGTAAGTTTATTTTTGAATTTGTAAAGTAATCTCATTCCATACGATATCTTCTTTTGCACCAGTAGAATGTGGTTATTACATCCTACCTTGTTGTTCACAGTTAGTCCCAGAAACTTGACTTGATCCTCCTCGACTATCTCTGATTGATTGACCATGAATTTAAATTTATCAGGTTCTCTGTGTTGTGGAGAAATAATCATAAACTGGATTTTATCTTCATTGAGCGCTATTTTGTTAAAACGAAAAAATTGCTTTACGATTGATACATCGTTTTCAAGTTTCGCTTCTAAAGCTGTACGTGACATGCTTTTATTTGAATCTATTAACATATCTGAGAGTAAAAAACGTATTAAGAGAAAACATAAAATAAACATTCGTGACTAATGGCTTCTGCTTGAGAAGTTCGAAATATTGGACGCGATAAAATTAAACATATAAAATATTGTTTTATATTAATAAAAAAAAAACATTCCTTGAGCCCGAAATAAATTTTAAAATAAAATGTAAACTTTTGCTATTTAGTTCCTATGGTTACTGTTTCTATATTTTTCTCATTCTGAATTGGATTCGGCTTATACAAAGATTTTTCTTTTTCAATGTATAACTAATGTGCTTTTGCAATTTGAAAACTCAATATATAGAAAAAAACTGTTAAAAGTAAAAGTCGATAATTTAAACTTATTGAAAAATTGATAAGTTTTGCAGTGTATTTCAGTGTAGCCTTGACATTAAAGAAAAAAGTAAATTTTGCAAGCTTTTCGTTAATGTTGAAGCAGTGCTTGACTTTTATATACAAAATAAAAAATAAAATAATTGGCAATTTTAGCCCATAAAAGGACTTTGACCAAGGTCGATAGAGAGTCAATGATCGGGAGTAAGATCCATTAATCGTATGCCATCTCCGAACGGCTGTGCATGTTCTTAAGAAGCTTTACATGGCATCATTTAATTTTAATTGAAATAAGCAATATAAAGTAAATTATGAGCAAACTACTGGGTCTTGAAGAACTTAATAAGGAATATAACTTATATTATATAAGCACTTGAGGAAAGACAATAAAAGAAAGAAATGTTGTTTGAGCTGAGCTTTATTGTAGAATTCTGTCAATCCTCCTTAATAGAATTTAGCGCTCATTTTATTGAAAAGATGATTTAATTTCCTGCAACGCTATATAATTTTCTCGCTCAGAGCCATCATTTTGGAACCAAATTTTTAAAATGTAGTAGCGTATTTGAAGCGTATGTGTGTCATTGAATAAAAACAGTTTCCAGCATAGTTGAATAAATAATTATTTACCTTAAGGTTGTCTCGTGGCTGATCGTACTCTCTCCTCAGTACACATAATTGTCAAAATCAATGAAAAGCAACAACAACAACTTCAACGGCTTTTCATGTTATTAATTTTCGTTTTCAGATTTTGTATGAGCTGTGAACTTCGATTTGACATTTATGGGAACTCGCTCTTACCCATGCGACAACCTTATTTATTCAACCATGGTTTCCAGAATACTAAAAATAATGAAAAATAAAAAGAGAATTAAACACAAGAGATAATTTTATATGGGTTGACTTCTTAATAGTTCGATTTTTTAGGGAAGTAGAAAATTCGCGACTACCTTGTTTATTAGATCTTGATGGAACCATGTATAAAATTAACTTTGTAGCCCTGGTTAGCAATTTATTTTCTCCCACCTGGCAGTGCTTAGCAAGGCCGCCAACTGTGCGCAGAGAAGAAATATTAATTTCAAAACAAGCGCAAAGTTTTAATTTAACTGCACTCTGCGATATTTTTTAATGCAACAATTTGTTTTGTGAATTGTTAGTGGATATTTCAAATTTGTTTATTGAATGATAAAAGTTATAAACTTAACTTTTTTGGGAGATTTATAGCAAAAAATGGAATACAGAAGGCGAAGAAGTTCGGTTCGTATCAATATATCTCTACTCTTTGAATGAACTAACCGAAACCTTATAGATACTCAAAAAAGCTTCAGAAGAGGATACCACTGATGATGGGTCAACAAAGCTAAAGAGACGTATTAGCTTTAGTGGCAAGAAATCTATACGGTTAGTGATAAACTTGGCTATATGTATATGTTTTGTAAATGCCTCGCAGAATTTTCAGCGGCGAGGAAGAAACTCAGGCATGGAACAATTCTTATGAAGAATCCGATAATGCAATCAATGCATCTGTTGATGCGGAGAAGAAAGTTAGTATAACTGCATTGCTAAGGTCCGGCGATTCTGTAGCATCTGCTAGAAGGGCTCAGAATATCAAACCTAATGCACAGAACCAACTTCCGAAAATCGAAATAAATGAAGTTGACAAAGAAAACATTTATATGGGAGGGCAAAATATCGAGAATGAGATCAGAGCTGCGCCGCTGGAACAACAACCAAATAATATCGCAACAAATATGCAGGCTCATCGGAATTCCGTAACATCTCAGAAATGTATAAAGAGTTCCTTTGCAACCTCTCTCTACACAACGATGGATTTTATTAACAATACACATCAATTGGATTCGTTGCACATTGAAAATAGTGTTGATGTGTCCCTACATGACCGTGAATATGTTCATCCTTTGAGAAGTTTTTCCATTGAAGAATTTGAGCGTGAAGCTCTGTTGAATGCTAGACGGGTTCATTCAAATTTCAGTTTAGCAGATGTGAGCCGGAATGATTCAATAATGCACGCAACAGATAAGGCGATGCCGTCGAAAGAAGAGCCTGTAAATTCAGCAGTTATTTCAAACAATATCGAGTACGATGCGAAAGGCAATCGGAGAACAGTTCTTAGTAAGGAAAACATGGAAGAGGTGAGTCGTTCAATGTAATGTAACTAATTTAAAAAAATAAAAAGATACAGCAATTTCATCTATGTCGTAACACAACCCAGCAAAAACTTCGCTTACATGTAATGCCTAAAATAATCTAGAAAACGTCAATAATCACTTACCTTTTGGCTTACAGAATGCATTACTTTAACATAGGCATGTCATTGGCGGTAGGCGATTGCAATTTCTTATACCAGAGAAGCACTTATATAAATGCATACCAGACGCGGTTAAATAATATCTTATGCTCAAGTCATTTTATAATTGATACAAGAAACTTATTTAAAAGCAACTACTGCGAGGTTCTTATATGAGTAATTATTAATTTTTCTTGTCTTCCCAAAAATCAACATTTTTTAAGGCATGTTCCTACTTGGCGCGCTCAGTATTCGAGTGAAAATTTAAAATTTTTGCAGGAAAACGGTAAGAGATATTGGAAAAATTTTTGGGATGAATTAATACACATTTTGTAAAAATTTATTTTTTTAATTTTTAACATTTTTTATGTATGAAACTTTAATGTGCAGTTACACAAAACCATCTTGTCCGATTATCTCCAAATTTTAACCGCATACTCTCCAGTTTCCGTGTGAACTAAAATATTGCAAAAATTTTTATTTTTTCTATATAGTTTTGTACAAAATCCAGATAAAAACTTGTAATTTTTTTACCAAACTTAAAAATTTTAGTTCACACGATAACCATACTCATATTATTTATGAATTCTTTTTTTTTCTTTTTCTAGGTGTTGTCAAATTTAGTTATTATGGTAACCATCAGCTCTTTCCGATATCGGCACGTCAACTTCAAATTAAAATTTCATAAATAACAAATCTTAAATATTAATAAAAAAATTTTTTGAAAATAGTTCTTTAGTGTTTTTATTCACCCCAAAAAATTTTTTCATTATCTTTCACCGCTTCCTTTAAAAAAATTTTAAATTTTTACTACCGAGCGCGCCAAGTAGCAACATGCCTTAAATTTCTCTTTACTGTTGGCTTTACTTGATTCTTACAAAGAACAAAGATAAACAAATTTTATGAGGCATTACAGTCTGCATTACGTTAAACAAAAAGTAATAGCATTTTGGGCCTTAGGAAATATGTAATGCATTAAATAAGCGAATATAAGGTAAAGGCATTACAAAATTTTAAAAATGTTTTGCTGGGAAGACGTAGAATTATACATATAAGGTTTGTTTCATATTTATAAAACCACCTAAGATTCGTTGATATTTCCTAAAGGACTGGCTGTAAAGTATTATAATGTTTTACTCAAATTAACACTTTATTGAGAGAGAACTTTTCCTCTCAACTCGACTTCATATTTCATTAAACGGTACTTTTGAGAGTAAGAAAACAATATTCGTTCTGTTTCATAAGTATAAAACCACTTTAAAGAAACTGAAAATAAAACCATTTAAGTTTTCTTTAATTCATTTTTTTATTAAGAGTCAGTGTAATTGGCCTCTGTTTTTTAAAATAACATTGAATATTCTGGTATTTATACTATCTATTAAATTTTCAGCAAGTTTTCATCAATTTCACTCCATTCTCTGACAATAGCATTTTTCAAGGTTCAAGGTCGTACTGCCTGTTTTCTTTGTTAACCCGACGGACCAGAATACCCCAAGGTTTTCGATGGGGTTCAAGTCGGGTGAGCAAGCTGGCCAACCCAAATTTTTTTAAGAAATTTTAGAAAGGGCATTAAACTCATCTGGAGTACATCAGTGTACGCTTTGTTATTCATTTTGCGGGAAGTGAACTTTACTTCCAAGCATACAGATGAGCAAAATGACCCCCCAAAGCAAAACGCTACCACCGCCGAAGCTCCTCTTAGAAAAAGAGATATGTTTCTTGCGTAAATCGCGCTAATAACCTTGGAACCCATCTGGACCATCCAAATTCTATTTTTTTTTTCATCGGAAAAAAATATCTGAAAATATTTTTTCGTATAAAAAAACCTTGGCGTCCGTGGCGTAGTTGGTTAAAGTGCGTGGCCTCTATGTCAACAAACCTGGAGACCTGGGTTCGAACCCCAGCAGCGACAGAAAATTATTTGAATTAAAATGATTTTTCTGTACTGCCGCCACCTCTCTGCAGACATTGGCAAACCTCAGAGAGTAATCAAAATGCCATGTAAAGCTTCTTGAGAACAAGAACATTCCGTTCATCGCCGTTCGGAGTCGGCGTTAAACCTGTAGTTCCGGATCTCGGTCAATTGTGTACAAACTTAATAAGACGCACAACACAATTGACCATACGGAGCTAGGTCAAAGTCCTATCAAGGGTT
The DNA here is from genome assembly GCA_943735915.1 of Pherbina coryleti. NCBI lineage: Eukaryota > Metazoa > Arthropoda > Insecta > Diptera > Sciomyzidae > Pherbina > Pherbina coryleti. Next base: position 104,413,888 of record OX030949.1, read on the forward strand.
GAAATGGCCAGTTATTTATTTATTTTTTTTTTTTTAATAAAAAAAATCAACTTTTTACAAAACAATTTTCACTCACATTTTTCCAATTCGTTGTCATATGTTTTTGAGCAAAAAGTAGCATTGTATCCTTATGGCGTTTCGTCAAACGTGGAGCAGATATTAGTTTTGAAAATTTGAAGTTGGGGCTGGTGTGCAAGATGTGCCAGACCGTTGATCTGGAAACGGGAACCCCAGCAAAGTTAACCAAGTCACGCAACCTTTTTTGGAAATTGCTTGCAGTTCTCAAAAAATGGCGGACTACTTGGTCATTAATCTTTTTTTTTTTTCCCCAACGCTTTTTTTTACCATATCCCTCCGGATTATTTTAAAAATTTAAAACAACGTTATGACCGATTAATTTTGAGCGCAATTTCTCTTAATCCAAAGTTTTCTTTTGAAAAGGCTAAAATTTTCCCTTTTTCCACATCGGAAAGACTGAGACCACGTGGCATTTTAAGAAAAATATTCTTCTTTTTCATTGACTAATTAAAAACAGCTCCTCCTACTCTGAAGCCCACGCGTTATATGACAAATATGAAATATGAAGTCGAGTTGAGAGGAATAGTTCTCTCTCAATTAAGTGTAAATTTGAGTAAAACATTATAATACCCTACAGCCAGTCCTTTAGGAAATATCAACAAATCTTGGGTGGTTTTCTATGCTACTATATAAAATAGGACTCACGTATGTTCGGCTGCGAAAAGCTTGAGAATGGCAGGCGCTATTTCAAAAAGTATTTTTCTCTAGGATAGCTATCGTGCCCAGTTGAGACATAGGCTATACATATTTGATAACTATTATTTAAATAATTAATTAAAATTCAAAGACAATAACCATACAATTTCTTTATTCTTATTCTCAGAGAGAAAAGCTTTTCCCATTTAGTTATTTTTTTTATTACTTTAGTTAGCTGGTTACTTTATTCGGATGGAACTACTAAGTAGCTTCAACACAAATATACAATTTTACCGAAATTCGAAAGGCTGTATTCATAAAAAAATTATGAACCTCTTATAAAGCCTTCATAAGAAAAAAATCGAAAAAATTGAAAAAAAATTATTCATAAACGTTCACCAGCGTTCAAAATCTCTTTTAAATGCTTGATAACTGAGAGACTTTTAAAAATGGTTGAAACCATCAATAAACCCTCGAACTGCCTGCTCTGATCTGAGCACAACAAATATTGTCAAAAATGGATCAAATTATTTCAAAATGTATCAAAATCAAACAAAATGTCAAAAAGTGTTTAAAAATGTTTGTTTATAAATTAGAGGAATTTTAAAAAGGGCTGAAACGTGGTATAAACCTCTCATAAAGCAATTTTACAATTATTTGCTCTCATTTGAGCAAAAATATTGTCAAAAATAATTAAAATTATTCAAAATAATTCAAATATTTGGAAATCATGTCAAAAAAAAATCAAAATATAAAAAATTTCCAAAAAAAGAAAATAAAAACCCATGATACAATTATACAGGTAGCATTGACAAGTATAGATTTTCTCAGCAACAAGGCAACGACCATTTGTCAAAAACAGTTGTTCGTGCAACAAGAATTAAACGAATGTAAAAATAAATAAATTCCGCAAAATATGTGCGTTAAATACACAATTATAATAATGAAAGTTGTGAAAAAATTATGTGTGATATGTGTTTAACGTTTTCCAGCCGTGGTGTTTTAATAATAATTGGAAACTTCTTTAATTTCGTCCATATGCATCTGCAGCTGCTGAGGTTGCTACATTTGAACGTTTTCAACATTTTTTCTTATGTTTGCACTTAATAACACAAAGTTCACAAGTTATCTTCGTTGTAGTAATAATAATTCACTATTGATTAAATAAAATAGGCAATATTTTGTAAGAAAATGTTTGGTTATTTGCAAGCGCTGAAACATAAACAATGGCGAAAACATAAGAAATAATTGAACGCTCTCTTTCTAGACATTTTTTTTGACAGATGGTCGATGCCCAAGCAACTGTCAATACTACCTTATATTATTATACCATGATAAAAACCATGATACAATTAATTATACCATGATAAAAACTAGAAAATTTGTCAAAGATTTCAAAATATTTACAAAAAAAAAAAAAATAAAAAAAAATAATAAAATGGCAATTATTTCAGTGCAAATCTTTTGATGTTTAAATATCAAAATGTTGACGAAAATGTAACAAATAAATAAGAAGTCACTGAATTTATCTAACACACAAACCATTATTTACAGTCTTCCCATTTCAATATGAATACGGCTGTTAAATTTTGAGATTTAAAGTTTTTAATAATATTATTATTTAATATTTTTATCGCCGGCGAAGCAGCGGGTATTTGCTAGTATAAATATAAAACAAACCTTACATAAAAGAGACTGACGTCCGTGGGTGTGCGCATAACTCGAGAACGGGTCGTTAAATTTTTAAAATTTTTGACTTGATGGATTCGTATTGGCCCATGGAAGAACATTTGAGCCACCATAAACTTAAAACCACATTTTGCTTTTTATTTTTGGTTTAAAAAATAGTTAAGGTTCTTTTCGATATCGTAATGGCATTCCAAGCATAAAGGAAACGAAAATTAATTTTATTTAACCCTTCGGAGGGCGCGCCGAATACAAAAATTTGTTGTAATAATTGTAATAAAAATGTCTGCAAAAAACATTGTAAGCAAATTTCGGAATGTGTTGAATGTATGAATGTGTAATGCCTCTGTTACCAATAATGAATAAAAATTAAAAACATAAATGCTTAAAAAAAATAATTTCAAAATCAATAGAAAGCAATGGCTTGTTTTAATTAAATGGTTATTTGCTATAAATAGGAAAAATTCCAGTCGAAACTATTTAAATTACTTTGCGGCAAATTTGCCGCGGCGCGCCCTCCTGTGTTACTTTTCAGAGCGCGCCCTCCGGAGGGTTAAAGAAGCTAATGCAATTAATGATGGATATCTTGTTATTTATTTAAGTAAATAGAAAACCTTTTTGGTGTCTATTGACATTAGAGAACCTTCTTACATTATAGCATTGATATAATATTAAAACAACAATTTCACTAATTTTATTTATTACTATTCCAGTCTATTTTGGGTAAGAACAAACAAACAACAATCTTTGGATGTCATACTATCAATATCGACGATCCAGCTTCTGCAATGAAAATTTATAGAGACCCGCAAGTCCTTAACAGAAAAACAACTTGCAATGTTGAGAACATGGATGTATCGCTTATGGACTTTGAACAAGTTCTTAAAGTAGAAAATAATTCATCAGGAAATTATACTTCTATGGCTTTACCAAGAGCTGATTGTGATCAGGAACAACCTATGGAGAAGAAACAATACAAGGACCGAAAATGTATCCTGGATATTGAAAAAGAATCTACAGAGTTTAGTGAAAAATTAAGGAAAATCTCGCTTCAAGCGGAATCCCATGAAAGCAGAGAACAACCAAATGATGACAGTAACCCAAAATACCAAGATAATAGGTGTGAATTACCAATGGATATTTCAATGGAAGTTGGAAACTTTTCCTACTCACCAGAGCAGCATTCTTCAAAATCGCTACTTTACGAAGATAATCTATCGAAGTTAAATAAAAAACCTGTAAATTGTAAAAAAGATGAAAGAGAAGTAAGTCAGAATATAGATTTTTCTTTTATCTCGCCAGCTAACATCTCTCATGAGAATAAAGCTAAAGACAGTCGGAAAACAATTATATTTGAAACTAAGTCCTCTAAATTGGATATTTCGAAATCGAATGCAACACCACCTTCTCGCTCAGCCGAAAACAAATGGAAATCAAGTCAGAATTTCGATTTATTTTTGTCCCCATCAGCTCTCTTCTCTCATGAGAATAAAAAAAGAGAATTTCGCAAAACAATTATTTTTGATGACAAGTCTTCTCAGCTGGATATTTCAACGTTTAATACAATACCAACTACTGCCTCGGCTCAAATTAAAATGGGTACGAATATTGATGAAGAATGCAGCAAACTTGATTTGACACAGACAATTGAGAGTCCAAAGGGTACGAACTGATTATTTAAATAGTGTATTTTATATTTGAGTGTATGATTATTTGGGTTTCTATAAAACTCCGTTCGAAGTGCTTAATATGGAAGTTAGAGCAGTGTTGATGTTTTTGCTCTGAATAAATTGTTTATTTTTTATTTTATTTCTTAACTTAATCTTAAAGGAATGATTCAAATAAATTGCATGCGTGATTAAACTTAGAACCTAATCGAAGGTATGTTTTCGGGATTGAACCCACTTCAAGGGTTTCAAATAGTACTCATTTCATTTAAACATTTTTATCGCAATCATCGTAATAAATTCATGTTGTCAATACTTTATTTAAATAAGTAATAATTTGAAATAAACACATACAGTGGGAAGCGGGAAAAATCGCAAACAAGTTCAGTATTTCTGAAAATTTATTAGTTTGGCTAATATTTTTAAGATTTATTAATTCTAAATAAAATAATGTTTTCTTTCATTTTTTTATTTCAGCTTCTCTTAAAAAACCCGAGACGGTGTGCAACAGTTTAGCCAATAGTGATAATAAAGGAGCTCTTCCCAAAGTTGTTCTCGTTAGAAAGATATGTAAACCTAAGCAAACGGAAAAAGCAGTAAAAGATCTTGAATTGCAAAGATTTCATCGATATATTAACAAAGAAAAAGACACAAAATTGACTTGTAATAGAACTACTTCCCATGCGAAACATGGAAATGAAATATCGTTCAATAACCAGAACATTCCTCTTTCTCCCATTGATATGTCTTCGCCGTTGTTTTCAAGTGAATTTGTTCAAGCAAGCAATAAGAAATTGAATTTCCGACAACTAAACGATGAGATTGAGCTTGGCAAACTAAAATTTTTTCCAAAAACGCCAACAACTTCTGAAAAGAACATTAAGAAAACTGGTTCGAGTTTTTTACAAGATAATACGAAAAACTTATGTGTAGAAACGCATATAAAACACGAAAGAAACAGAGGAAGTGACACAATAGCTTTTAAAAAAGGGCTACAAAAACTCTCGTGCTCGCAATTCAAAGAGAAGTCCGTTGCGAATGACGACAAAATATTACATGCAGAAGAAAAAAACTTATTTTTTTCAGAAGCTAATGAAATGCAATTAGAGGATACCATATTTTTAACTCAAACAAAACTGGGTGATGAAACTATTTCACTCCATCAATCTAAATCTTCCAATACTAAAATAGAGGAAAACTCTAAAACAAAACTAAATTTCGAATTTGATGATGCCCGAATCGGAAAAACTACCTTTTATGAATGTGAGAATTTGGAACTCAACAACACACAGACTTTGATTCATGAAAATATCACAAACGAAGAAAAAATAAACAAAACAAACAACAATGCACCCATAAAAATATTTGCACCAGAAGTAAAAACTTACTTAGAACAGGATACGTCTGCTAATATACCTGAGAAAATGGATATAACAAATCTAGAACACGGCTCAATATATGCTTATCAGGATTTTCAATTGGAAAATGCCTTACACGCAGCTATCAGTGAAAAAGAATACAATTTTGATGTTAATTTATATAACAAGCACAACAAAAATGATGATTGTTCTTACACAGTAGATTGTAACACAAGTCTGGATCTAAAGAATCCATGCATTGCTTTTTGCAAAAGTCAAGTGAAAAATATTTTACAACATCCAAATGTTTACAATAACGATAGTGACATGGAGCTGGACAATTCTGTGTCTGAAGATCTACTACAAGGTAAATCCAGAGTCCACGATGTTTCTAATGAATATGTCGATGTTACTCAAACGAATGAGCATCAAACCCAAAGTGAGATAAAAACTCATCATGTTGAAGAATCAAAAATTACACCTAATAAGAGGAAAACTGTTTACCACAATGAAGATATTGACATCGATATCGATAATACTATTGCCAACAATGAATTTCCAATGAAAGCCAAGGATCAACCAAAAGAAGCGAATATTTGTTGGCAAAAATCTGATACGAATGAAAAAATTACGAATAGTAATAATACAAATGAAGAAAATGATTTAGATGTCGATATTGAAAAACTGAAAATCAACACTGAAGATACACAGTTAAATGCAGTTTCAGGATCAAATGTCGAAAACAATACAACTAAAACGTACAAACGGCAAACAATTTATTATAGTAAAAATAGTAATGATGATGTTAACACTAATCTCACTATATGTCAGTCAGATGCAAATAATTCATTTCCTAATTTAGATAAATTATCTAAAGGTTCAAAGCGACAAACTTTACTTTTTAATGAAGGAGAAGATATGGACTTGGATGATGTGAAAGTAGACATCAAAGCAAATAAAAATTTAAAAGTTTGGCTGCCAAACAGACATACTACGTTCCACTTTTCAGAAGAAAACCAAATTGATACAGATCATTCATTCCATGACAATAATAAGACCATAACTAATTTTAACGTTGCAAAACGTATTATATCCAAACAATCTTCAGTTGTCTCTTCATTGCCGAATGATTGTAATGCCTTGGAGGATTCTCTCAATCTACAATTGAAAGAAATGCGTGAAATAATTAATAAAAGAAAAACCACTATTTTCACAAGTAATAATAGTATTGGTTGTTACGAGTCGCCAAAAATCAATGGCAGGAGACAAGTAGAGGCCATGCGTAGATTGTATGAAGGAACACCACATCGCTCTGTCATAGAATTTGAAGATCTCGAATTGGAAATGGAAACTAAATTCAAATCGGACAAATCAGATGAATTTGAACCAAAACCTGAATTTCATCCAAAGACCATTGATGCAGATCAAAAGCGTTCCATCCCTGTAGAAATCGACCTCAGTGAGTGTTATGATAATACAAATCTAGCAGATGTGCCCGGAGTAGTTAAACCAGATGCTCAGCGGAAAATAATTTTCAGTAGCCAAGAAGGTCATAATGCAGAGAGTGCTGAAAAAAGAGAACTTCTAAAAAGAAGAAGTACCATCTATGAGTCTGCAGACATCGTATTCGAAGAGTCTGGATTAAAGTCACTGGACGTAGATGATGAAAAGGATGATGTTAGGCTTAATAGTTTCTCTGCAATACATGTCGGAGGTGAAGCAAGTAGAAAACGTTCTACCATAAACTTGACACCTGTCCACCCAATGGCAAAAAAAAGACACACGCAGCACTTTACTTATTGCAATATGGACGAATCATTAAATAAGACAAGTGCAGATGAACAAAACATTAGCCATCAGCTCGAAAAACCTGTCTACAATGTACAAATTGAAAACGTAAACCACGATTCTTGCGACGACCAATATGTCGTTGAAAGTTCAGCAGAAGTTCCTGAAATTAGAGAAAAAGAAGATTTAAAAAATTCACCGGTTCGCTTGCAAACCTCTCGGATCCCTATTCAAATCGGTAGTTCCAAAAAGAGTAACTCAATTTTAAACCGTTTTTTGTCACCACTTAAAACAAATGAATCAAATATTGATCATTCGTTGGAAACAATCGCAATTCCACGTCGGGCTACATTTTCTAATCGCAAGGATAGCTTTTTGCCTGTATTATCTGTAGATGAATATCGGAAATCACACGATAACGGTATGCAATTCAATGACACTCAGTTTAAACCACATTTCGAAGAAAATCCAATTACTATATCTGATGTTTCGGTGTTCTACATATCTCAAAGAGAAAAGACCGCAGCCGTTCGTCGTGAATGCCTTAATGAAGGGAACCAACTTCGAGAATCTAGTGAAGATAACACGGTAAACAATATAGCTAAGTTAAAGAAAGCGTTCAGTGACCTGACTTGTGACAGTCCGCTGCTTAGTTTTTGCTTGGACGATATAGATAAAACTCGTTTGAGTTTGGTCGAAACACTTCTTGATGACGATGACGAAGATGATGATGAAGTGTTACACGTTGAAGAAGAAAAACTTGATAGTCTTCAATCGACATCCAATATTAAAACTTGTCTTGCACAAAAACCAGCTGCTAGCGTTAGAACTTTAAGAAATGCCTCTGCTGTGTGCCGTAAATGTAAGCGTTGTCAGGAAACCATTCTCAATGAAACCTCTTCAAGTGCTACAGATTCATTTGTACTTCCGGAAATGCCCTCCAGACTTGATATAGGTTTGGATCGTTTACAACAATTACGCTCAAAACCATCAATTGCCGAAGTGAACGAATATTGGCGACGCGTTAACTTCAATAATAACATAACAAGTGAAGATATTTTCATTGACCATCATATTTCCTCGGACGAAGAAGACGGAGAGAAGGATGAAGCCGATATATTTATTGAATCCTTTAGAAACAACTTGAAAAGGTAATTATAACAAGATATTCTCTATTTAAAATATGAGGTTGGATATTTCACTGCTGTACAGTATATGAGTGCAGTTTATATCAGTATAGCTTTGATAGGGATAAAAATGTTCGGGATAAAAAACCGAAACCAACAAAACAAGCATTGCATATTTTAATTATGAAGTAAAATATCAAGGCATATAGTGACAATGAAGTAAAATCACACCAAGTACACCTTGCATCAGCATCGAAAAATTTGCAAAGTTACGATAGCTTCAGTTTTCTTAAAGGGCTATCTGACAGATAGGTTTCAGCGGGTTTGCTGTCAAGACAAAGTTCTAACCTTAAAATTATATTATCTGGTGTTCCACAGGGATCTATCCTTGGTCCTTTCTTATTTAGTATTTTTATAAACGACATTGAACAATGCTGTGATAATGTTTTAATACATCTGTACGCCCATATGTATTTTTCAAGGCCTATAGGTTTGTCCGAAGACCTAATTGTACGAATAAATGAATTGTACTATGTGGAATTAGTATTCTCGATGGGCTAAAGAAAATAGCCTAAATTTGAATGCTTCCAAAACCCAAGCGTTGGCAATCTAGCATGACAAATATGATATAAAATCACTATCCCATATAACACTTGATGGACTACCAATTAAATTTGAAAGATGAATTACCAGTTTAGATTATAATATTAATTCAAAGTTAGAATGTAAAGATCATATTAACTCCTTGGTTGGCAAAATGTGTATGGAGCTCAGGAAACTGTTGCTTTCTGTTGAGTTTATTTCACAAGAGGTGAAGTTGAAACTCACTAGTCACTTTTATAATACCATTGATCTCATACAGTGAACTGGTCTATGGAAACTTAGATGCAGCGTCGAGACAGAAACTACAGCTGGCTATAAATAGCTCTGCCAGATATGTCTTCTCAAAAAAGAAATTTGACCATATCTCCTTTTACTCTAATACGATAATTTAACGAAAAACGCCATCTCAAAAACGAAGCAAGATAGGCCAAAAATTAAATTTTTCCGTTTTTCCTAATTCCTAAAGCGAAACCCAAATTAGAGACGCACAAGTAGAAGGGGTCTATACGATAATTAAACATTTAAAAATAATAAAAAAGCCATATATCAAATCGAAGCAAGATAGACAAAAAAGAACAGTTTTAACGTGTTTTCTAAAGGGGAACCCGAATTCGAAACGTACATGTAGAGAGGTCGGACGATATGATAACTTAACTTTAAGAATTAAGAGGAACACCATATCTTAAAAACGCAGTAAGATATGCTAAAAATTATTGTTTAACAAAAATGCATCGGTACATGACATTTTTCTCTATTCTACAGCAGATGGGGTCACCTGCAATTTTCTTATATAGTTCTTAGCTTGGAGGAAGTTCTTAAAAAAATTAATTTTATTTATTTGAACTAAAAGTAACAGGTTTTAAATCGCTTCAGTTTCTTCTGCATCGGGAAGATGAGGCGTGTGGGAAGCGTATGGCAAGAAGAGGCATTTAATTTAAAACATATTCAGAAGATATAAGCGCAATTGCACTGCAAATTTATATTCTTAAGTTATAAAAATGCGATGTCGAGAGAAATGTTTTTCTACTTATATTTCACTCGGTAAGAATTATAGAAAGCTAGAAATTTTAGAACCATAACTTTAGAATTGTAGATTGTCGAACCATAATGTTCGGATTAAAATCCAGGACCTTAGTTAAGCGCGTTGCCACTTATTGTATCTATACCACTCAGTTAGCTGTGTAAAAATTTCAATTCTGCACAAAAAATGATTCGTTCAAAACCTGCTAATAAAAATAGCAAAATTGGGTCATCCAATTGTTTCAACAAAGCTTAAAGGTACTTAACTGCTACAAATTCTTATCCATCAGATAGCAGCGTACAGAGTAAAGCAATACCTTTAAATTTATTCATCACACACGAGAAATCATCCAAAACAAGCGAAGATATTTAAGTATGGTCATAAAACCGTAAATTCATTCATATTTATCAATTAAAAATGAATTTGAGTTTATTTTGAAATGTTCAAGTTTTTTTATGTGAAACTTTAGCGTTGCTTTACATTTTATATATGTGACCCGGTCTACGAAAAGGGACCTTCGGTGTAAAAACAAGTTTTCGAGAAAACAGCACAATTGTCGCACACTGAATGGCGTCTTTTCATTTATGGCGTCTTTTCATTTTAGTTATTGACAAACTTCTTTACGAGTTGGAAACTTCTGCTTTGCGCCATTAGAAAGAGCACACATTAGTCTATCCGAATCGCCAAAAAAGTGAAAAATGATATTTTCACACCGAAGGTCCCTTTTCGTAGACCGGGTCACATATATTTTATCTCCCATAAAAACCTGCGACTAGCCTACTAAACGTTTTTGTATCGTTACAGAACGGAAATTGAAATCGCAGAAAAGCGTTGTAAGCAAGTAACAACTTTGCCAAAAACCTTTGTAAAACATTTGGAAACAAAATTGAGGTATTTTCGACTCTGACATGCTATTGATATACAAACCTGAAGTATTTATTTTTCTTTATACAGTTCGGGCGGTAATTGGATATTTGACTATCAAATGCAATGGAGAAACCTGTATCAATTCGATCACAGGAAAATAATTACCTTTTCAGTAATAATATCTTACTTAGAAATAGATCCGTTTGGATATGCCATAGAAATAAAAAATATCAAGCTGCAGCCAAGTCGCGTTCCACGTAGTAAGTAATTCAAATTAATCAACGAAGAGAAAGCAACATTTAAGAAGCTTCTCGTAAGGATTGTTAATATAAATAAATTACTTATTTTTAATTTCAGAGAATTGGAAGCCCTACTCTTATGTGTTGGATTTTCAACTTAAACTTGAAGTGCCATTCGATTTGAATACACTTTGCTCTGGAAGCGATGTGAATAGTGTATTTGAAATGCTAAATGAAATTGATAGAATTTGTGTTAGCGTTGAAAAGTTGGGTCGGTCCTTCTGGAAACTTGTATGTAAGGAAAAAGGCACGCTTATAAGGTTAATTATATAATGTTTTAAGATCCATCGGTATTATTTTAAGAAATTGTTCTGTTTTCAGAGAGCTGAATACTATTTATGTACGGAAAATTGTACGATCAGTCCTAGATCACTTAGGGGAGAAATTTGTGGAGGAAGTGGAATTCAAAATTGAAGTAACAAACTTGCGAAAAATATGTTACAAAGATATTGTTGCGCCACCTCTTCATCTATTTCGAGAAGATATCCAATATTTGCCGATTGGATTAGATTTCCTGGTCATATTTTTAAAAGATCCATTGAGTCATTTAAAGAATTAGCTTAAATAATTTTTTGTAAAATTAACCTATATATACAAACTTATAATCCATTGAATTGTTGTAATTTTTATTATTATAATTATTATTAATGTTATTATTTATTTGTATAAATTTATATAAATTTATATAAATAATTATTTAAGAATTTCGTTAATAATATAATTTGTCAATTAAACTAAAAGTTCCGATTCGTTTATTCGTGTAATTTCGTACTTATTTGTACGCATGCTTAAAAATGTATTGATTCACAGACTAATTGGATTAGATATCTTATCCAATTATTGGACTAGATTTTAAAAGAATGAGCATAAATAATTTTTGTGTAAGTTGTAATTTTTATTAATAAAATTAATAATATAAGTATATACTTATAATAATAATTGTTTATGGATTTGATTTATTAATAATGTAATTCATTTGAATTAAAGAAAGTGAATGAATGAATGAATAACTGGCCATTTCAGCCCTTGAAAGGACTTTGACCTAGCTTCTTATGATCAATTCTGTTGTGCGTGTTATTAAGTTTGTACACAATTGACCGAGAAATGGACCTCCAGGCTTAACGCCGACTCCGAACGGCGATGAACGGAATGTTCTTATTCTCAAGAAGCTTTACATGACATTTTTATTACTCTCTGAGGTTTGCCATTGTCTGCAGAGAGGTGGCGGCCGTACAGAAAAATTATTTTAATTCAAATAATTTTCTGTCGCTGCTGGGGTTCGAACCTGGGTCTCCAGGTTCTTTGGCATAGCGGCCACGCACTTTAACCAACTACGCCACGGACGCCGGAATTAAAGAAAGTGCCGATTTGTAAATACGTATACTTATTTGTACGGATTTTATGCTCAATCCATGTCCAGCATTATCCATGTCGAAATCGTCTCAAGTCGACTCCAACCTGTCCGTGGTGTCCTCTAGAAACGGCAATCTGGCAACCGTTAGTTTGACGGCTAATCTGAGCAGTGGGCTTATGCGTCCGGTTTGAAGTCAACCACTTAAAGAAACATTTCAATCAAAGAATTAGGAAAAAATTTAAGAATGATCCCCAAATCTGATGATCACTGCAATCCAAGAAATGGGATGGAAGGGACAGGTTTGCTCGCGGAAAACATCCTGTGATAACGCAACCAAACTGATCGTTTTCATTGACATAAGACAATCTTTCAGTGTTGTAGATGAATCAACGCATGTTGCAGCCAAGTTCCGTATACGTCTGTATGCAACCAAGAATGCGCAATCAAGCACAGAAAGCTAGACGTCGAAAAGCTGCAATGAAAACAGACAGTCGAAGACTGTGCTATTCGATTCTCACTCCTGCTTCAAGAAAGCACTCCTCTGATCGACGATATATGCGCGCAGTGGACACACATTTCCCACTCTATTCGTACGGTCGCTGAGGAGGTGATTGGCAAACAGAGCCCTCGCCGAAGCCAGTGGCACGACCAGAAGTGTCGCGACGCCACTGCAGAAAAAGACGCCGTCTACGAAGCCATCCTGCCAGTCTGTTGTAACGCGTGCTGCTAAGGAACGATACAAAGAGAAGAGGAGAAAAGAGAGACGTATTTTCAGGCGAAAGAAATGAGAGTGAGAAATACATGCATCCTAGAAAATCGAGATGTATGATAACAGGGATAAGTTGCGAAAATTTTTCGAGAAAATAAGACGTCTGGCCGACGGTTGTACGACCTCTTCCGGCAAGGATGAAAACGGGAATCAAGTGACATATCCAGAGTACACTGATGATGTGGAGGGAATACTTCTCTAGGCATCTGAATGGCGACGACGATAACAATCCCACCAATAGAGTTAATATCCCGAAAACCCCAATTGCGGACGACGGAGTTTAAATTCTGCTGATCGACTATAACCTCCTGGAACCCTGGATATCATCTATGATACTTGCAATTAAATCTTCGTGGCAACGCCATCTATTGAGTAAAAGCCTTCTTGTTGAGGGCATAGAAGGGATAAATAGGGAATAAGGGATAAATAATTACAGCTTTCGTCATTTAATTTAACTAATTTGTACACTGAAAAAAAAATGTTTTAAAATTGACGACAGTTGTTATTAATTTGACGATATTTGTGTTTAAAAAATAGCTTGCAACAAATTTCGTCAAAGTAAGAGCAAATGTGTTTAAAAACTTTGAAAATCGTATGAACAAAAAGTCAAATTATGAACACATTTTTTGAAAACATTGTGTTCAATTTTAAGCTAATATATTTTTTTCAGTGTACCCATATGTAAATTGATAACATTGAAATAGCCCGTTATTTTCTCTTCTGTGACGCAAAGTATCATATGCAGCTATGTGCAGAGAGCGCTCTGGGAGCGATGAGAACATAAATTGAGAGCAAAGGCTTATGTACCAACACAAAACGCAACAACAAATCAAAGACCAAAGACATAAACAGAAACAACACAGAAGCTTTAAATGTAGTGGTGCCCATACCCGTATATGATACTTTGGGTCAGAGAAGGGAAAATAAGACTATTTCAATGTTATGTTTACATATCCTCCAGGGATCCGAGCAATAAATTTTTCGATTCAAGCAGTTTTAAGTGATTTGATGTAACAATGTGCAAATTTATCAATTAAATGTAAAATAAGTTTCTGCTTCAGGATTTTCAGGTGGTATCACATATGATCGGGTATGGGCATTACTACATTTAAAGCTTCTGTGTTGTTTCTGTTTATGTCTTTGGTCTTTGATTTGTTGTTGCGTTTTGTGTTGGTACATAAGCCTTTGCTCTCAATTTATGTTCTCAACGCTCCCAGAGCGCTCTCTGCCCATAGCTGATCATATATGATACTACCGAAAATTCTGAAGCAGAAACTTATTTCACATTTAATCGATAAATTTGCATTATTATAACATCAAATCACTCACTCATTCCAAAAAACGGCTAGAATTAAAAAATTTATTGCTCGGGTCCCAGGAGGATAATGAATTCTCGTAAGCTATAACTCGGCTTACCTGCTGAGGTCTTCAAGAATGGAGGCGAAGCTCTATTTGAATGCATTCATGAGCTTCTATGCAGAATATGGTCGAAATAATGCATTCAAAACGATTGAAACCATAGTGTACTTTGTCCAATCCACAAGAAAGGCGATCCCACCGTTTGCCCTAATTACTGTGTGATAAGCCTTCTTAATATCGCATATAAGGTCCTGTCGAGCGTAGTGTGTGAAAGACTTAAGCCCATCGCAAACCAGCTGATTGGTCCTTATCAGCTTCAGACCCGGCAAGTCCACAATCGACAGTATATTTACGCTACGACAAATCTTGAAGAAGACCCTAGAGAAATAAATCGCACGCACTATCTTTGGCGATTATAAAGCCACCTTCGGCAGTCCAATAAGGAGTCACTTTTATTGCATCATGTCTGAATTTGGTATTCTTGCAAAGCTCATCGTCTTTGCAGAATCGCACTGAGCTACACCAGCATCGGGAAGGATCTCACTCCTCCTTTCGATACCAAACGAGGTTTCAGGACAAGGTGATTCTTTATTCGACTCGAGCTGGCAACTCTGTTTTGAGAAGTCGTACTTTTAATCGCTCTCACTGTGTATAATTTTTAATTACAAAATTAACTAACTAAAAGCTCTTAAATATATAATAAAATCTTTGTTTGCAACATATAAAGCAGAGCAGTTCTGGATTATTAAAAACGATGGGCAATAATAGGCGTCGCAGTGCTAAAATAAATAAAATTACTTGTGGGCAATGCAAGCTAGCTGTAGAAGATGATGATGAGGCAATTCAGTGCGACACATGTGAAAGAACTCTCCACTCTCAATGTACGAAACTGGATAAACGTCAAGTGCAACAACTGTTAAAAGATGAGAGTAAGGAGTATGTTTGCCATATATGCACTAGCCCTGAGAACTCTTCAATCGCAATGGATTTACTCGAAATCAAAACAAAAGTTTCTCATCTTGATGACATCCAGACCACGATGCATTTTCTATCAAAGCAATTTGATGATCTGATGAAAGGTGTTACTGCTAACAAAAAGAAGCTAGAAGTGGTTCAAAAAGAAAACAAGGTATTACGTGAAGAAGTTAATATGCTGAAGGCATCTGTCAAAGTCTTGAACGACAACCGAGTACAAAATGATTGCGTGGTACGTGGAATAACTATGGGCAACAAAGAGGCATCTGCAGCAGAAACGGTAATTGATCTTGCCAAAAACGTTGGTGCAGACATTGATTCGCATCACATTGATTACGCCTACTTTATGAGAAACACCATCAATGAGAAGAAATCAATCGTCGTCAAATTCACTAGCAAGGCACCAAAATTGAAGCTAATGGCAGCAAAGTCGAAACTTCGCGGTGTGGATGCTATGAGAAATGTGTACATCAATGACTTGCTAAGTAAAGAAACGATGGATATATTTAAACATGCAAAATCACTAAAAGCAGTAGGCTATAAGTTTGTTTACTGTAAGGCCAACAATGTATTTGTCAAGCGAGATGAAAATGCACGCGCAACAATTATGAAATCAATGGACGCTGTTGATAAATTGCTGTTGATGTCGTCAAGCTACAAACGGCCCGTGCGCCAAAATAGGAATGCCACTGGAACTACTGAGAGTGCTATCACCAGTGATGAAGAAGACACTGTTTCATACTTATCTCCAGGGGAAAATTAACTTAAGTATTTGAACTTAAAACATTTTTTATCTTTTTTTTCAAGTTTATGAATAACAACTATTTTAAAAATTTAAATTCTTATAAAGACTTTGTACAAAATATTGATTTTAATTATATAAATATTATATCAGTTAATATTAGAAGCATATCCTCAATTTCAAAATTTAACAAATTTAGAAGTTTACTTAGTCGAATGCCGAGATTACCTGACATCATAGCCGTGCAAGAAACGTGGTTTGCTAAACAGAATACCGAATTGTACAAAATTCCTGGCTTTAATAATGAACACTGCTGCCGAGATGATGGATACGCAGGAACATCCTTTTATATCAATATGAAATTAAACTATACGTTAAACTGTTCTCTTAGTAAAAGTTTTGTTGACTATATTGTAGTCACCATCAATGATCTTCAAATTCGTGGCAAACCTTTGCAACTTATGTCGTTTTATAGATCTCCCAAGTGTACACCGAACGAATTTTTTAAAACGCTTGATGATGTTTTAGCAAACTTTGTCATACAAAATCCTTGTATTGTAATGGGTGACAGTAATATCGATATTTTAATGTCCACTGGCAACAGTTTATCTTTATGCGCCTTATTCAACAGCTATGACTTTAGAAATTGTCATAACTTGGTAACTCGACCTACAAGTGGTTCATCAATTGATAGTATATTCAGCAACATTGCTGAGTTACTATCAATCGATTCTATTGAATGCAATTTAACTGACCACAATATGCTCTGCTGTAAGTTAAAGAACGAGTACAAAAACTGTGATTACTCTGTGTTCAAGACTCTATGCCTTGAGCAGCGAATGGGCCTTTGAGCACTTTAACTCAAAGGTTGTTGAATTATATTTGGTCCTTTGAGCACTTTAACTCATAGGTTGATGGATTATATTTGGTCCTTTGAGCACTTGAACTCAAAGGTTGATGAGGAAAATAAGTTGACAACCACTTGGTTTGGATATCAAAATAATTATCAATTTTATTAATTAAAATTCGGTGATTAAATACTAATATAATAACAACGTTAACAAAAAATAAATTACAAGCATAAACATTAAGTTAATTGAGCAATTTTACAACAATCGTAAACAAAAGAAATTAAAAGCAAAAAAAAAGTGCAACATACAAACATTTACCTAAATAAGCTAAAACGACCATAAACGGTGATTGAACTTAAAATCAAAACATGCGAATTAATCATTCTTTGCATTAAAAGGAAATAAGCAATTTAGCACTTTTGCAGGTAGCTCAACTTTAAATAAATGTTTGTTTGTTGATGGTACAATTTGTGTAGTATTATTTATGTACATATGTCTGTACAATTGTACATTCTGCCCGGGTTGAACGCAGTTCAAAAATGATGTTGCCCATCAACGGCGCTATATGTGTACAGAAAAGTCTGCTGCTGTTCTTCTCCTGGGTGCAGGGTCGGGTTTCATGTCTGAAGTTCTTCTTGTCTTGGTGCTATGTTTAATGTACTTATATCTTCAAAATGGATGCCCAAGTGCGGTCTGAATCTGGTTACTTTAATTTTGTTGATGTTCGACGTTTTTTCGATGTTGGTCTTCCTGTATCTTCATCAGCCTGTTTTGAAGTTGTTGAGACACTTGTGTTTTCTATGGCGTCCTGTGAGTCATAACTGTTTGTATTGTCAGTGGACTCAGTGTTAATTGGAAGTGGCGCTAGACGGTGGATTGGTCTTTTTAATATCCCTGAAGATGTTTTCACGTCCGCAACTCGAATAAAACCATCATTACCAGTGTATGTATCGATGATTCTTCCTAGAGGCCATTGCTGAACTGGCAGGTTGTCTTCTTTTATAAGTACCATAGTGCCTTTCTTGATATTTGCTGATTTATGGTTCCATTTGTTTTTGTACTGCAGTTCGTTAAGATATTCTCTTGACCATCGGTTCCAAAATTCATGTTTTAGTTGGGATACTAATCTCCATCTATCTAGTCTACTGGTATTTATAGGTAGCGCCTTTGTGTCAATTTGTGCATTCATCGGCTCTCCAATCAAGAAATGACCTGGAGTTAAGGCAGTTAGATCAGTTGGGTCGTTTGACATTGGAGAAATTGGTCTGGAGTTGAGTATTGCTTCAGTCTCAATGATTATCGTCTCCAGTTCTTCGTATGTCAGCGATTCTGTTGAAACGTTTTTTAGTAGTAGATGTTTTGCTGACTTCACCGCCGCTTCCCATAAACCCCCAAAATGAGGGGCACGTGGTGGAATGAATTTAAAGTTTATACCACGCTGACTGCATGTTGACAAAATAATTTCTTGTGCCTTTGATTTGAAAATAGTTGTTTCTAACTCCGCTAGCTTATTCTTTGCTCCCACAAAGTTGGTGGCATTGTCACAATATAAATTTTGGCAATGACCACGTCGTCCGATGAAGCGTTTTAATGCTCCGATGAATGTTTCTGTTGTTAGGTCACTTACCAATTCCATGTGAATTGCCTTGGTGGCAAAACAGCAAAATAGAGCAATATAAGCCTTGTGCGGTCGTTTGCCCCTCAGTTTGTAGTGAATCCAAAATGGTCCACAAAAGTCCACTCCTGTGTTGATAAATGGTCGCGCAGGAGTTACTCTTGTTGCTGGCAGATTTCCCATTATTTGATGAAGCAATTTTGGCCTTGCTCTTGCGCAAACTATGCAATTCTGTACAATAGATCGTGCCATTGATTTGCCCTTGATGGGCCAGAATCTTTGCCGAGTGATCGCTAAAAGTGTTGTTGGTCCACAGTGCATGTTATCCTTGTGAAACATTTGCATAATTAGTTTAGTTATAACATCATTGTAAGGCAGTAGCATTTGGTGTTTTGCATCATATGGTAATGCTGAGTTTTTTAAACGACCGCCTACGCGTAGAATTCCAGCATCGTCAATGAATGGCGTTAGACCGATGAGCGTACTGGTTTTTCTGATTTCCGTTCCTTTGGTTAATTGATTTATTTCATCGCTAAAGTCATATCTTTGCATGGCACGAACTATAGATATCAAGGCTTCATCTAATTCTTGTGGTGTCAAAATAATTTCATGTTGACGTGAAAGGTTGCCGCATTTGCTGTGATTAATGAAACGACGAACATATCCCACGACACGTTGAAATTTTTTAAAAGAATTTCCATGGTTAATTGTATAGAATAGGTCTTTATTTTCAAGCGTAGTTAAAACTGGTGGTAGTGGTTTTTTCTTTCGTTCTTCTTCAGTTTCTATCATTAAGCTCTTCGAAAACTTAGTTGGCCAATTATCTTTTGTTGCATGTAAAAATATTGGACCGAAGTGCCATAAGCTACATTTAGCAAAATCTTTTGGAGGTATTCCTCTTGAAACCAAATCAGCAGGGTTATGACGTGTGCTTACATGTCTCCATTGTTCTGGTAGGCTTAGTTCGCGTATTTTTGTTATTCTGTGAGCAACAAAAACTTGGTATTGTGCCGTATCAGAGTTTAACCAAGCTAATACAATTTGCGAGTCTGACCAGTAATATGTTTTGTAGCTACTATATTGCAAATCTTCCTTAACTCTGGTTGTTAGCTGAGCTCCCAATACGGCTGCGCACAATTCTAACCTTGGTATTGTAGTCTTTTTTATTGGAGCAACTCGAGATTTTGCGCACAATAACCTAACAAGAATTTCACCACTGGTTAAAACAAATCGAATATAAACTGCTGCACCATATGCCTTTTCTGATGCATCAACGAAGGTGTGAACTTGTATTTCCTTGGGTACATAAGATGAAAATATGTGTCGATTGATCTTGAAGTTGTTTAACTCTTCCATCTCTCGCCTGAAGTTACTCCATGTTGTTTGTGACTCAGTCGATAGTGGATCATCCCACGATATTTTTTGTAGCCACATCTGTTGAAGAAAAATTTTTGCCTTTACTACAACAGGTGCGAGAATACCCAATGGATCAAAGATTTTTGCCAGATCTGATGCAACTACGCGTTTTGTTAGTATGGTGTTTTTATTCAAGTTGGCCTTGACGCAGAATTGATCAGTTTTTGGCAACCATGTCAAGCCGAGCGTTTTTATGGCTTGTGTACCATCATCGTCGAGATCCAAGTTAACTTCTTCAAATCATCAAATCTAAAAGGACAAGAGCATACATCAACACAACCTGGAAATAACTCGGTCTCACTGTCAGCATTAAACAGTAACAAGAAACAGTCATATGTTTTACTAGGCACAGCAAAAATTATCTTTTGTTGCATGTAAAAATATTGGACCGAAGTGCCATAAGCTACATTTAGCAAAATCTTTTGGAGGTATTCCTCTTGAAACCAAATCAGCAGGGTTATGACGTGTGCTTACATGTCTCCATTGTTCTGGTAGGCTTAGTTCGCGTATTTTTGTTATTCTGTGAGCAACAAAAACTTGGTATTGTGCCGTATCAGAGTTTAACCAAGCTAATACAATTTGCGAGTCTGACCAGTAATATGTTTTGTAGCTACTATATTGCAAATCTTCCTTAACTCTGGTTGTTAGCTGAGCTCCCAATACGGCTGCGCACAATTCTAACCTTGGTATTGTAGTCTTTTTTATTGGAGCAACTCGAGATTTTGCGCACAATAACCTAACAAGAATTTCACCACTGGTTAAAACAAATCGAATATAAACTGCTGCACCATATGCCTTTTCTGATGCATCAACGAAGGTGTGAACTTGTATTTCCTTGGGTACATAAGATGAAAATATGTGTCGATTGATCTTGAAGTTGTTTAACTCTTCCATCTCTCGCCTGAAGTTACTCCATGTTGTTTGTGACTCAGTCGATAGTGGATCATCCCACGATATTTTTTGTAGCCACATCTGTTGAAGAAAAATTTTTGCCTTTACTACAACAGGTGCGAGAATACCCAATGGATCAAAGATTTTTGCCAGATCTGATGCAACTACGCGTTTTGTTAGTATGGTGTTTTTATTCAAGTTGGCCTTGACGCAGAATTGATCAGTTTTTGGCAACCATGTCAAGCCGAGCGTTTTTATGGCTTGTGTACCATCATCGTCGAGATCCAAGTTAACTTCTTGGTCTTCTTCTGGAATTTCTTTTAACAGTCTTGGGTGGTTGGAGCACCATTTTCTTAAGGTAAATCCTGCTTCATACAGAATTTCAGTGAGCTGCCTTTGTTTTTCGATTGCCTCCGTCAAACTATTGGAGCCAGTCAAACCATCATCTACATAGAAGTCGTTTTTTAATGTTGTTGCCCCTAATGGTCGTTTATCTTGATTACTCATTGCAAGCATTTGTAAGCATTTCGTTGCCAAATAAGGTGCTGCTCTCGTACCGTAGGTAACTGTGTTAAGCTGGTAACAGTTGAGGGGTTCTGAAGAATGTTCTCTCCACCATATGAGTTGGTATCTTCGATCTTCACTATGCATGTTGATTTGTCGATACATTTTTTGAATATCGGTTGTAAAAACGAATTTAGGTGTCCTGAAGCGAAGTAGTATTGAGAACAGTTCACTTTGAACTGTGGGGCCGTTGAGCTGTAAGTCGTTGAGTGATAATCCCGAAGACGTCTTGCACGATGCGTCAAATACTACCCGAAGTTTTGTTGTGCTGCTATCAGGTTTAAGTATACAATGGTGAGGAATAAAGTAATTTGGAAACAAAACATTATCCAGGTTTATCTTTGTCATGTGGCCCAAACCTTCATATTCGCGCATAAAATTGATGTATTGTGTCTTGAGGTCTGGATTTTTGGTGAGCCGCCGTTCTAGTGCCATAAATCGATTATAAGCTGTATTTTTAGACATTCCCAATTCTGTTGGTTTTCTGGATAATGGAAGCCTGACAATGAATCTGCCGTCATTACCGCGTTTTGTATTTTGTGTGAAGTGATTTTCACATTGTCGTTCAACTTCTGATAGTGCTGGTTCAGTCTCATTTAGTTCTTCGAGTTTCCAAAATCTTTCAATTAGAGTATTGGTTTCGTCTTCACCAGTGAGAACTCCACATACAACTGTGTTGACGCATGACTGAGTCATCTTGCCAGAGAAGACCCATCCAAAGACGGTGTTTTGTAATATTGGCATGTTGTCATCAATTTTAATTTTTCCTACAGACAAGACTTGATGGTAGAATTCGGCTCCAATCAACACATCAATTTCTGTTGGCTGGCTGAAGGTTGGATCTGCTAGTGGTATATTGTCGGGAATTGCCCATTTAGAAGTATCCAATGCCGTCGATGGTTGTGGTGATACAATTTGTTTTAAAACAACAGCCTCTAGTGGCGATGTGTAGTTATTTGTTTTAGATTTCATAGTGATATGAATGCGATGATGGCTGTTTTGTTTTCCCTTTCCAATGCCTTCCAAGTGAACTGATGTTGATTTAGGAGACAATCCTAATTTCTTTACAACTCTTGATGTGACTATGTTTACTTGCGATCCCGAATCTAAAATGGCCTTGCATTCTATGGTCATGCCATTGGAAGCCATCAGGATAATTTTTGCTGTGCCTAGTAAAACATATGACTGTTTCTTGTTACTGTTTAATGCTGACAGTGAGACCGAGTTATTTCCAGGTTGTGTTGATGTATGCTCTTGTCCTTTTAGATTTGATGATTCCACATGCAGTAGTGTGTTGTGTTTCTTATTGCACTTAGTACAAGTGCGTGATTTGCATTCTTGAGATGTGTGTCCTGCCTTGAGACAATTCATGCACAAATTCTTGGATTTTACTTGGTGAATCTTATCCTTGGTGTTTAATTGCAAAAATTGGTTGCAGCTGTATAATGGGTGGTGACCATTCTTACATACTGCACAAATATTTGTCTTTTCTCGTGTTACAACGGAAGAAACTATTTTACTGGGTGCCTTTTTATCCTTGCTCCCCAATGCCTCAAGTGATTGGAACCTGTGTTCCAGAAATTCAAAGAAGTGAGATATCGTCTGCAATTCTCTTGGTTTTTCTAATGATTGTTCGTATAACATATGTGTTTGCTTATCCAGTTTTTTAAGCAAAAGGTGCAACAATAGCGGGTCCCAGCTTGAAGTGTCGATTCCCAAATTTTGTAACGCAAGGAGACTCTCATGAGAAACGTCGTGCAATGCCTTTATTGTGCTGGCGTTTGGTGTGTCAGCAGAGTGATTTGGTTGACTGAGGATTTTTTGGATAAGTGTTGATGTTAGCAGACGTAAATTGTTGTATCGGTCTTGAAGCATTTTCCAAGCAGCCTCATAGTTCTCTGAACTCAAAGAGAAATGTTGAATTAATTTTGCTGCTTCTCCACTCAATGAAGACTTCAGGTACCATATTTTTTGCACATTCGGAATTGTTCTTTTGTGAATCATTTCATTAAATAGGTCGTAGAATGGTTTCCAAGATAGATAATCTCCATCGAATTTAGGAATTTGAACTTCTGGTATTCTAATAGATTCTTCCCGTGGGACGTTGTTGTTGACTTGTTGCATTGAAGGAACACATGACAATTTTATTGTTAATTTTTGTACTGTTTCTTCCAGCAAAAGATATTCCTCAACATTGTATCCATTGCTTTGGGGATCATCATACAATTCCCAAACTTGGTAATTAAGTGATTCAATTTCTTCCCACAACTTGGTTAGTTTGTTAAGATTCACCTTGTAGTATTGTGGAGGTTGTATTTCATCTTCCCTTGATAATGTTGTTATCAGTCGTTGTAGCGATAAAATAGTGGCATGCTGCTTTCGTATTACCCTGGTTATTTCAGCAGGCTGCACTGAATTGGGTATTGGCTTTGAATGAGTTTGTAGGTTAGCTGTTGATGTGGTGCTTAATGCATCGATATTTTCCTGAAATATTTTGCTATATTTTTCGAATAGGTCTCGAATCACAACGTAATAATCCTTCGTGAAATATTCATGTCCCGAATCTAGAGTGTCCTTTTCTCGAATCTCCGAATCATTTGTGTCGAATTGATTCCACAAGGAATTCAAATCACGGAGTCTTTGTTCATAATAGGGCTGTGTCTTGCGATCGGTTGAATCTTTTCTGAAGTTAGTGATGATTCGTTGAATCGAACTTCCCAGCTCCGATTGTTTGGTGTACAAGGCATCCATGATGTAGATGGCTTCCTGCAGCACCTTGATAAAATGTGTTGAATTACTCAAGTATCCTTGCCTTGAGTTATATGAATAACGTGATCTTATGTAATCACGTCGGGGTCACCAAATGTTCAAGACTCTATGCCTTGAGCAGCGAATGGGCCTTTGAGCACTTTAACTCAAAGGTTGTTGAATTATATTTGGTCCTTTGAGCACTTTAACTCATAGGTTGATGGATTATATTTGGTCCTTTGAGCACTTGAACTCAAAGGTTGATGAGGAAAATAAGTTGACAACCACTTGGTTTGGATATCAAAATAATTATCAATTTTATTAATTAAAATTCGGTGATTAAATACTAATATAATAACAACGTTAACAAAAAATAAATTACAAGCATAAACATTAAGTTAATTGAGCAATTTTACAACAATCGTAAACAAAAGAAATTAAAAGCAAAAAAAAAGTGCAACATACAAACATTTACCTAAATAAGCTAAAACGACCATAAACGGTGATTGAACTTAAAATCAAAACATGCGAATTAATCATTCTTTGCATTAAAAGGAAATAAGCAATTTAGCACTTTTGCAGGTAGCTCAACTTTAAATAAATGTTTGTTTGTTGATGGTACAATTTGTGTAGTATTATTTATGTACATATGTCTGTACAATTGTACACTCTGAACGAATATACCGTCACCTTAACTTTGATATATTTAAAAATTATCTCGCTGCAAATATAACTTCTGATATTAACAGTGATGATCCGAACGTAATGACTTCTGATTTAATAGAATGTATCACAACTGCGACGTTGAGAAGCACATCAGAGATCAAACATAGAGAGTTACTTCGATATGAAATGACCCCTTGGGTTAACAATAACATAAAATCGATGATAACGCTGAAATCGAAATTGCTGAAAGCTAGAAGAAAGCGATCTCATGATATGAATATATCAGAACGACTCAAAAGGCTAAGCAAAATTATCAAAATTGCAACTCGAAATGCAATGAACGACTATTATCAGTCAAATTTAAACAAAAATATTGGAGATCCAAAACGTACATGGAGGTTTATAAATAATATTTTAGGCAGAGATAAGAAAACAAATATTGATCTACACCAAAACGGTTATATTGTTACCTTAGATAAAGAGAAAGCTACTATTTTTAATGAATACTTTACAGAATCTGTAAACTCTTTGCGCAGAGATACAGAAGTGCGTTCAGAAGATGACTGCAATAATCTACGTACATTACAACAAAACAATAAAAGATTTACTTTGAAAGAAATTTGTGAAAGCGACATGCTCCTAAATGTTTCAAATTTAAACAAGAACAAAAGTTTTGGTCATGACAAAATTTCGCCGAAGATGTTAATTGAATGCAAAGAAATAATTTCGCCTATACTAACGGTGATTTTTAACAAGATTATTGAAAGCGCAAAATATCCTGACGTTCTGAAAATACACAAGGTTGTACCGATACCGAAAGTAACCAGGGCAGTGGCCGTAGACAAATTTAGACCAATTGCGTTGTTGTCGATTGTCGATAAGATCTTTGAAAGAATAATTTATGATCAATTAGTTACTTATCTTTCAGATGAAAAATTGTTGTTTAGTCATCAGTTTGGTTTCAAAAAAGGTTCAGGGACAGAAGAGGCTGTTTTGAATGTAGTTGATTACATATGTGATGGACTAGATCAAGGATTTTGTGGCGTTGCAGGAATCTTTTATGATTTCACAAAAGCGTTTGATCTTGTGGATCATGAAATACTGTTGCGCAAGCTTGACTTTGCTGGTATAACTGGCCGTGAAAAGTGCATTTTGAGTAGCTATCTAACAAATCGGCAGCAGTACGTTCAAGTTGGCTCTGAGAGGAGTACCTTACTGCCTATTTCGTGTGGCGTTCCACAGGGTAGCGTGATGGGACCATTGCTTTTCACTATTTATCTAAATGACATTCAAAATCTAAACTTATATGGTAAATTGTTCATGTTTGCAGATGACATTTGCTTGTTTTATCCTTATAAGCATACGGCCGTTGTGAAAGTGCAAATGGAATATGATGCCTCGATGATTGCTGAATATGCTAGGTTAAATAAACTCGTCTTAAATGAAAAGAAAACCCAACTGATGCGGTTTAGGCCCCATGTATCTCGAAATAATGATAATTTTAGTGTCTTTGTAAACGGGGCTGCAATACCTGAATCTAAAGGTGTGAAGTACTTGGGTGTCAATTTTTCGAACAATCTCTCTTGGGATAACCACATACGGCTTTTAAAGTCCAAAATATCATCGGCCATTGGAATTTTGTACAAATTGAAATATAAACTGAACCAAACAACAAAACTCTTAGTATACCAATCGCTTATTCATAGTCATTTGACTTATCTGCCAATTGTCTATGCCCATAAGCATAACACAAATCTAAAAAGTCTTCAGTCAGCACAAAATCGAGCTCTTAAAATTGTTTTTAATCTGCCTATACGACATTCAACATTAAATCTTTACACGGAATTTTCAAAAACAATTTTGCCCGTTTTTGGGCTATACAAAAAGCAGTTATTGACTTATGTATTTAAGAATTTGCACAACATTGGCTATCATGTCTTAAGTTTTCCACGCAATCAAACATCTCATATCACAAGACGTGGAACAGATTTGAGAAGTATAAGATGCAGGCTTGAAACAACGAAGCAACGAATACAATACTCTGGTCCACATGAATATAACTTGTTGCCGAATGATTTAAAAAGACTGGCAAGAATATCAACCTTTAAATTACATTTAAGAAACTTCTTAATTTTAAATTTTGAAAATTTGATTTGAAGACTCTTGTATTTATACATAAAAAAAAAAAAAAAAAAAAAAAAAAAAATTTTTGTAATGCTTTTTTGAAATTAATACTGTAATTATTTTGTCAGCTAGCCTCTATAAAGCCTTTAAGGCGCTGAGGCAATTTAATCTTTTATAACGTTATAATGAAATAAAACTAAATTTAAAAAAAAAAAAAAAAAAAAAATTCTGCGAATTTTCAACCTAATGTTGCAAAAGATCATCCGAACTGCTGTTTTGAGACGTAGTGGCATGATATTCTACAAAAGTATTATGTTGCTGGCATATGCTGATGATCTCGATATCATTGGCCATAATACGCTCGAAGTCAGTGCATCATTCTCCAGATTAACGAAAGAGTCTAGTCGAATGGGTCTTGCATTGAACGCAGATAAGGTAAAATACCTAGTGCTAACAAATAAACAGTCCCAACGTATTGGAAACCACGTCACTGTTTTAAGAGAGAAAAAAAATTTTAGATTATTTTTGACGTGACGAAGTTAGGTTTTACCGCGCAGGTTTCCAAAAAAGTTGAAAAATACATTTATTCAAAATTCAACGGCGTTGCATTCATTTGTTACTCGCTGACTACAAGAGCTATGATTAAAAAAATGGTACGACCGTAAAGGTTAATTCTTTGACTTCATTATAAAAACAAAACAAAAATTCGAAACGCCATCGGGACGCGATGGGAGTTGCTTAAGGAGCGCAACTGAAAATTTGTTACGTTGAATTATTACTCGCTGAGTATTAGTGCTAGGAATAAAAATATGATACACCAATAAAGACGTGTTCTAAGCCGTCAAAACAAAATTAGACAAAAAAGATACAGTAGTTTCGACTATGTCGTAACACAAGACGTAGAATTATTCAATTCGCTTTTAATGACATCTTTTTTAAAAATATTTATTTCATACACCTGAGGATATGACCTTTAAGAGAGTGCCGGAGAGGGTTAATATGTATCACCAACCCCCATTACTTTTGCAAAAGGGACATTTTTGCCTTTGACACCTATTCCCTCCGACCACTCCTTAGGGGCGCTCCCATACAAATTTTATGCTTTTGTCGATAAAACCGGAAACTGTCCATAAATAGGTAGAAAACTTAAACAAGCAAACAAAATTTGTTCAATGCTATCAAGATCAACGGCTCTCCGCAAAATTGCCCAAAAAAAAATCGCCCAAAAAAAAAAAGAAAAAACACCCAAGTGAAAAATGACCCAAAAATTTATGAAAAATCGCCCAAAACGAAAAAACGAAATTTTACCCAAGAAAACGAAAAAAAGCCCAAAAATTTTTAGAAAAATTACCCAAAAACAAAAGCGAAAATTCACCCAAAAAAAATGAAAAATCGCCCATTATTTTACATTGTGTTCCCACACGAGATACGAAATTCCCTTGTACGCAATGAGCATTTTCAAGGCCAGCATTTTTTTTTTTTTTTAAAAGTCTATTTTAATTCAATCATTTGATGAGATAAATACTATTTATTTATTTTTTATTAATATAGTTATTTATTAACCACTGTTATTAAAACATGAAATAATAAAACGAAAACTATTATTAGAACTATTATTGCAACGATAATAGCACTGGGTGAGCTACTATACGTTACTAATCAATCTTAGTTGTGTAGGAAGTGCGTTAAATTTAAAAATTTAATTCATTTTAATTTTATATAATCTCATACTTAAAAATCTATAAAAACATTTCGTACAAGGGAAAAATACTGATTCTTTTTCAAAACAACAAGTTTCTTTGGTTATCAAAAAATTTCAAAAAGAAAAAATGACGGTGGAGGTGGTGAGGGGGAGCAGGGCGGGGCGAAGGGTGGCGCGTGCGATCCGTCGCACTACGCGTAATCCGCCGCGATCCGCCGCGTCGCGATGCGCGGGCGCGGTACTAAATATTTCCTTTGACTTGACCAAGCAAACTCAAGCAAATGATGCAAATACAAAAGAAAAACAAAAGAAGAACTGCTGCTTTTACTTTAAATACCGTTATCTTTAAGAACTGATTGACGTTTCTTATTTAATATCGAAAACGAAAGATCACCCAAAAAAAACGAAAAATCACCCAAAAACGAAAAGTGAAATTTCGCCCAACATATTTGGGTGAAATTTCGCCCAAAAGCAAAAAACGAAATTTTACCCAACAAAAATGCAAAATCGCCCAATTTTTTTGGGTGTTTTTTCATATGAAAAGTCACCCAAATTCGTATGGAAAAAAATTGGGTGATTTTTCATTATTTTTTTTGGGCGATTTTTCTTTGGGCGATTTTGCGGAGAGCCAAGATCAACAACCCATGTGTCAAAATTTCACTGTCGATAATATGCCCGGATATTTAATTGGCTGCGTTTGACATTTCAATACCAGATTCTGTTAAAAAAGCATGCGCCTCAAAATTACTCAGTATTACTGGGCTACGCGAGTCTGTTAAAAACAACATGCCCCCAAAAGTATGCTTTTTTTTAATTAAAAGATTTATGTCTTCACGCTAGATGGCGCTGTCTTCGCCGTCGAAAAAACCGGAAGCCGTCGATAAATAGGTAGCAAGTTTAAGCTGTTGATCAAATGTTGGCTTTATATTTCATGTAATTGTGTAAAATTGATATACAGTGTTGCGCAAAACAAAAGCAACAAAATGTACTCCAGACTATAAATAAATAATTTTCATAAAAACAAAATATTTAAAACAAAGCTTACTATTTATTTTCACAGAGGTATTATTAAGCTATAAAACCAATACATTACAACAAAAACAACAATTTCGTTTAAAACAAATATGAAAAAATGTACAGCAGAGTCGGAATTCACTTGCGCAAAACAATAGCATCAATATTTTGTGTATCCGCCCTTGTTTTTAATAACATCTTCGCACCTTTTTGGCATCGAGGCAACTTATGAATAAAAACAGTCCTCCGGAAGGTTTTCCCACTCAGTTTTCAACTTGTTGAATAGCTCCTCTTTGTTGGAAAACCGATGTCCTGCCACTCTCCTTTTAAGGATGCCAAAAAGGTTTTCAATAGGATTCAAATCAGGAGATTGTGCCGGCCAATCAAGAGTTTGAATCCTATTGTTTGTTAGCCACTCCTTTGCCACTTTCGATGTGTGTTTCGGGTCGTTATCATGTTGAAACACCCATCGAAGTGGCATATTCCACTCTGCATGGGGTAGCATTTGGTGCTCTAGTATGGCTCGATATCCCTCACCGTTCATTATTCCATCTATTTTATGAAATGGACCAGGTCCTTGAGCCGAAAAGCATGTCCACACCATCATATTTCCACCACCATGCTTTACAGTGACGAGGATGTTCTTGGTTTTAAGACGTTGTCCTCTGTGTCGCCTGACGGTCTGCATTCCATCCGATTGAATTAGATTAAATTTAGATTCATCGCTAAACAGTACTGTCCTCCACTTATTTACTGACCAATTGCGATGTCTTTTAGCAAATTTTAACCTTTTCCAAAGAAATAATGTTAATATTAATAAACCATTACACTAAAAAAAAACTTACCTATTTTTTATATGCCTTCTTGTAAGCAATGGTTTTTTGGCTAGTCTGTAACTTTTTAAATTGTTTTCTACAGCCCGTCTTCGTACTGTACTGTGATGAATATTCAGTTTTAAAGATGTTACAATTGTTTTTGACGAAATAAACGGTTCTTTTTTTATCATCTTAACAATTTCACGGTCTGTCCGAGTTGAAGTTTTTGAGGTCTTCCACCTAAATGTTTAGTTTTTACATCTCCTGCCTGCCGATACTTCTTTATCAACCGGCAAATGCACGATCTATTAATTTTAAATTGTTTTGCTATCTCTGCTTGCTTCATACCACCTAAAAAGTCATTAATTATTTCACTTTTTAATTTGTCTCCAAACTTTTCCCTCGCCATGTTCTTAATGTCGTTAATATGAAAAGATCGTTGACAAACTGAATCAAATATTGCACAAATTGAAAGTATTTTACAGCAGCTTCTCAAAAACATTGTAAAAGTTCCGCTAGATCGCATTCTTTTTAAACCTATTCTCTTCTTTCTCTTCTTTCTCTACTTTGTTGCTATTGTTTTGCGCAAGTGAATTCCGACTCTGCTGTACATTTTTTCATATTTGTTTTAAACGCAATTGTTGTTGTTGTTGTAATGTATTGGTTTTATAGCTTAATAATACCTCTGTGAAAATTAATAGTAAGCTTTGTTTTACATATTTTGTTTATATGAAAATTATCTATTTATAGTCTGGAGTACATTTTGTTGCTTTTGTTTTGCGCAACACTGTAAGTTAGACAGTTCTAACATGAATTTTTGTCGCATTGAGGATCAAGCAGACCAACAAGTGCTAAGATCAACATTGTACGATTAGTACTTTAGGCCCACCAAAGGCTCAAAAAGTAATGTAAATACCGACACCTGATCACTATCAACCACCCTACTTACCTCCGAGAACGACGTATTCTACGTCAAAATTTCTGACGTCATGGAGACAGAGAGAGCCGCTCAAAGATCGACAATGCAAAATTCATGCAGCGGCGTTGCATTGAATTTTTACTCGGTGACTATATAAGCTACGATAAAATTTTTAAAAGGAAAATGAAGGATTTATACTTGGTTTTACGACAAAAATAAAAACAAAAATGCTGACGTCATTAGGTCGTTAAGATAGCAGCTTAAGTTACATAAACGTAATATTGCATGGAAGTATTACTCACTCAGGAGACGTGATACGGTAAACTTTGTTTTACGGCAGCATAGATGTGTTATTACGCCTCACAACTAAAATACAAAAAAA
The DNA here is from genome assembly GCA_943735915.1 of Pherbina coryleti. NCBI lineage: Eukaryota > Metazoa > Arthropoda > Insecta > Diptera > Sciomyzidae > Pherbina > Pherbina coryleti. The sequence continues at coordinate 104,445,924 of OX030949.1, forward strand.
TTCGTATCGTCATGATTTTAGGTTGGCAACCACATAATGCAGTAAAAATGATATAACCTTGAAAAAACGTTGCATGGAATTTTTACTTTTTGACTACTGGTGTAACGGTAAATTTTAAGGATCGAAAATGAAAGTGAGGTCTTCGGGCACATGATAAAAATACAAAAAAAAAAAAATTGACGGCGCCATGGAACCCCTCATGGAACCACCTAAAATGACGTATATACATTACTTTTGCTGGATTAATTGCATGAAACTAAGGCAAAGTTACTGCACCAAGGAAAAGCACAACCAATCGAAAAGCAAATAAAAAAAAGCAAAACCAAAAGCAAAAGAAAAGTAAAAAAAAAACATCAACATCAACATCAACATCAATATCAATATCAACATCAACATCAGAATCAACATCAACATCAACATCAATATCAATATCAACATCAACATCAGAATCAACATCAACATCAACACAACATCCACATCCACATCAAAATCAACACCAACATCAACATCAACACCTACATCAACATCAACATCAACATCAACATCAACATCAACATCAACACAACATCCACATCCACATCAACATCAACATCAACATCAACATCAACATCAACATCAACATCAACATCAACATCAACATCAACATCAACATCAACATCAACATCAACATCAACATCAACATCAACATCAACATCAACATCAACATCAACATCAACATCAACATCAACATCTACATCTACATCAACATCAACATCAACATCAATACCAACATCAACATCAACATCAACATCAACATCAACATCAACATCAACATCAACATCAACATCAACATCAACATCAACATCAACATCAACATCAACATCAACATCAACATCAACATCAACATCAACATCAACATCAACATCAACATCAACATCACCATTCACATCAACATCAACATCAACATCAACATCAACATCAACATCAACATCTACATCAACATCAACATCAACATCAACATCAACATCAAGATCAACATCAACATCAACATCAACATCAACATCAACATCAACATCAACATCACCATTCACATCAACATCAACATCAACATCAACATCAACATCAACATCAACATCAACATCAACATCAACATCAACATCAACATCAACATCTACATCAACATCAACATCAACATCAACATCAACATCAACATCAACATCAACATCAACACAACATCCACATCCACATCAACATCAACATCAACATCAACATCAACATCAATATCAACATCAACATCAACATCAACATCAACATCAACATCAATATCAACATCAACATCAACATCAACATCAACATCAACATCAACATCAACATCAACATCAACATCAACATCAACATCAACATCAACATCAACATCAACATCAACATCAACATCACCATTCACATCAACATCAACATCAACATCAACATCAACATCAACATCAACATCAACATCTACATCAACATCAACATCAACATCAACATCAACATCAACATCAACATCAACATCAACATCAACATCAAGATCAACATCAACACAACATCCACATCCACATCAACATCAACATCAACATCAACATCAACATCAACATCAACATCAACATCAACATCTACATCAACATCAACATCAACATCAACATCAATACCAACATCAACATCAACATCAACATCAACATTAACATCAACATCAACATCAACATCAACATCAACATCAACATCAACATCAACATCAACATCAACATCAACATCAACATCAACATCAACATCAACATCAACATCAACATCAACATCACCATTCACATCAACATCAACATCAACATCAACATCAACATCAACATCTACATCAACATCAACATCAAAATCAACATCAACATCAACATCAACATCAACATCAACATCAACATCAACATCAACATCAACATCAACATCAACATCAACATCAACATCAAAATCAACATCAACATTAACATTAACATTAACATTAACATCTACATCAACATCAACATCAACATCAACATCAACATCAACATCAACATCAACATCAACATCAACATCAACATCAACATCAACATCAACATCAACATCAACATCAACATCAACATCACCATTCACATCAACATCAACATCAACATCAACATCAACATCAACATCAACATCAAAATCAACATCAACATCAACATTAACATTAACATTAACATCAATATCAACATCAACATCAACATCAACATCAACATCAACATCAACATCAACATCAATATCAACATCAACATCAACATCAACATCAACATCAACATCAACATCAACATCAAGATCAACATCAACACCAACATCAACATCAAAATCAGCATCAACATCAACATCAACATCAACATCAACAACAACAACAACAAAAACAACAACAACAACAAATCCAGTTATTTATGATTTCAACAGTTTTTTCGTGGCAACCAACATTGCTCACAAACAAAAAATAACACAATGAAACCGGATTATAAAACCGGAAAAGGACTATGACATGCATTAGGATATAGATTAGGACAAAAATGAAGACACACCTAAAACACACCTTTCCAAACTTGATTTAAATAAGTCAAGAATTTGGTCATGGATCAAAACAAGAGTTTGGACATGAAATAGGAGTATAAAGAAACACCGTCATGTCAAAACCTACGGGCGTGTCCACGACACATCGAACTCTTTTTTTTAAGCATAATCAAATGTTATTTTTTAATCATGTACATTATGAGAGGGAAACCCACATTCTTATACCACCACATTTAAAAAACGTAGAAGGGGTATCTTAATTTTGTCACTCCGTTTGTAACGTGGAAACGTGGTAAGTATAAAAAAGTATATATATTATTGATCAGCATCATCATCCGAGTCGATTTAGCTATGTCAGTCTGCCTGTGATCACGATTACAGCCGTAATCTTCAAGCTATCATTACGAAATTCGATACTTAAGCTTTTTTTTTAAAAATAAAGATCAAGTTCGAAAATGAGCCAAATTGGAGGAAAACCACGCCTACCTCACATACAAAGTGACTTTATCAAAATGGTAAAAAAATCTTAGAATTCCACAAAAACGAATACAGGGTGGCGCACGAATCGTGCTACAAAAACAAAACGTAATAACTTTTTTTTTGTGTGAGTAATCGGCTTATTTTTTTTATTTTGCAGATTAGTATTTAGATTTACTAAAATGGATGCTTGGGATACCGAAAAGAGGATTTGGGTAGTGCAGCGGTACCATACTTTACAGTCCATCATTTCCGTGCAAAGGGAATTTAGGAGGGAGTTTGGCGGCACTCCCCCGAGTAGATGGACCATTATGAGGTGGGTAAACATATTTGTCGAATCTGGAAGCATCGCACGCAGACCGTACCATCGAGATCCCTATGTTCGGGTGCAAGACACAATCGCGGCTGTAGCATCGGCAATTCAGGCAAATCCACGCGTTTCGACACGAAACTTATCGGCGCAAATTGGAGTTAGCAGACGGTCATTACAACGGATAATTCAAGATGACTTAAACTTGTTTCCATACAAACTCCAAATTACAAGCAAATTAAACCCTCTGGATTTGCCTATTCGTCTGGAATTTTGCCAAAAAATGATTCAAATGGCCGAAGAAGACAACAACTTAATAAATTGCTTGTTTATGTCTGATGAAGCCCATTTTGATCTAAACGGCAATGTAAACAAGCAAAATTGCTGTATATGGAGTGAATCTAATCCAGAAATACTCCATGAGACGGAACTGCACCCAGAACGTGTCACTGTGTGGTGCGCAGTTTCATCAAGGTGCATTGTCGGGCCATACTTCTTCGAGGAAAACGGTGTAACAGTAACCGTTAATGGGGACCGTTATTTAAACATGTTGAAGGAGTTTTTTTACCCAGAACTGCGGCGAAGACGTATCCCTTTTAACAGCATTTGGTTCCAGCAAGATGGAGCAAGTTCACATAAAGCCAGACCGGTTATGGCGGAGCTCCAACGAAAATTTCCAAATAAATTAATATCCAGAAACACCACTTTCCGCTGGTCCCCAAGGTCACCTGACCTCACCGCGCCAGACTTTTTTTATGGGGTTATGTCAAGCAAGAGGTGTATAAAACGAAACTAAGGAATTTGACTGAATTGAAGCAGTTCATTACAACAATAATTGAGGCGATCCCGACAGCTACCCTCCAGGCTACAATCAATAATTTTCTGATCAGGTGTCGCATATGCGTGAATGAGCATGGAGGTCATTTACGGTCTATCATTTTCAAAACCAATTAGTTAAATAAAATAAAATTGAATTATCTATGCAAAAAAAGAAAAAAAAATTAAATACATTGATTAGAAAAAAAGTTATAACGTTTTGTTCTTGTAGCACGATTCGTGCGCCACCCTGTAAATGGATTTGAGATTTTGCATATGAGCTTCGATATTTAATATACACTCTGAGTATGAAATTCAACCAAATCGGATGAAAACCACGCCTACCTCCCATACAAAGTGACTTTATCAAAAAGCTAAAATTCCTTTAAATTCCACAAAATTTAATATATGGACTTGACATGTTGCAATCAAGCTTTAATATGCACTTTGAGTATATCGAGCCATAACCGCAAAAATACTCAAGCGCCATTTAATAAATTTTACAGGAGAACGTTTTTTTTAATTATCTTCGTTATATTTAATAGCATTTTTATGAAATTTGGTATACAAGCATTGTTTCATCTATATTATGAAAAGAAACAATTGTCATTAACCCACTTTAAACATAAGGTATGTTTATGGCGCTTACGTTTTTTTTGCTGTTACGCTGGTAAGCTAAAAGCGCCTCTTTGCGGTCACAAAAAATGTAAACAAACTAGCGATGTGCACTTACAACAAAATTGCTTTTGCTATAAGTTTGTAACGGTTCCTTCTAATGTCACAAAACTTTGAGAGAAGATGCATACGATCGTAATTTATCGATTCTCATCAAAAAACGAAAATCGAAAATTATGGCGCTTACGTTTTGTTTTGCGGATATGGCTCGTTATAGTTCAACGAAATCGAGTGAAGACCACGCCTTCTCCCATACAATAGCGAATATTTTCTATAAAAACTATAAAGAATATGTTTTTACAAATAAACATTTAACTGACTGCTTAAGACTTTGAATATACTTTGATTCGGCCGTGGTGTATTTTAACTTCGCCCCAGTCGAAGATCATTTCATACTAGTTTAATATGATTTTATAGACTTAACCTACCTTACTAAATTCGTTTATTCTTGCTTATAAAAATCACAAAGCGTTTTATTTAAGTAACAACCCTAGTTGACACTTCATTTTATTTTGTTTGAGCATTTAATTTAAAAAAATTCTGTCCTTTATTCAATTTATTCAATTGAGCTCACCTTTTACAAGAAAACTGTTATAGAACTCTTTAGTTGTGTATCGAAATTATCTGAATATGAACCGAGAATATAATCTGCACAGGAACAAGTTTTTTAAAAGGAAGCAACAACTTCAAAGGAAACAACAACATCCTGAAACATTTGCAATATAAAATCTTAGGTTTAGAAAGATTCAAAAGTAAACTTTAAACAGTAATTGCTTAAATAATGTCCAAAACAAATATTATAATATCTTTTATGTTTTCGATCTTTCATTTCGTTTCAAGCCAATAAAAAGATTTATTTGGAATTTTAACGGAATAGTCAAGAAATCTCAATCCCGAACATTTCGGGGTTTCTACTTAAGTCTGCTTGCGTTTTTGTTTAGCGATATGCTGACTTACAAAATTAATTTAATCGATACGTATTAAATAATTATTTTCAACTTAGTTCCATGACAACACAGTAAATTGTTGGTGTTTGATAACAATTTCCACCCTGTGCATGTGCACGTCATTCAATCTTTTTAATTTTACATAATAGACAGAAAATCTATTGGATCCAAATATTTATTGTATAATTGGATATATAAACATATCATCACTTAGTGATACCATGAATAAACAAAATGTACCTAGTTCATACAACAGTGGAACATCGTCCGAAACTAGTGAGACTCAAAGTGTTGAAGATAATAATACAAGTGGTCTAGGTACACCAGAGATAGGAACACCTCGAAATTCTGCAAGTTCTAGGTAAGGAAGGTTACATTTCACCATTTAAGTTATTTTTAAGCTAGAAGGCGAAAAGCAGTTATTACTAGTCATATTTCTTTATCTATATTCTAAATGTTTTAAATGTTGGAAGTGAAAGAAGCTCTGTCTTGCTTTGCAAAATATTTTCAATAATTTAAAGTGGCTGATAAATACTTTCAAGAAAAACTAATTCAACTATTTCTTTTTGGAGGCTTAAGTTTATTGGCACCGACTGAGTCTGGTATTAGATTCCTGTTATGTAATATACCCACCCTTTGGGGAAGCGGATCTATTGCTAGACCTATTTGGGCTACACTGTAGGGTAGTTATGGAATCATGTTTCACCTATTGTCAACACCATGCATTATCAACACGAAATACAAATTTTTCAATTGTTTTGATTGATCGACTCGTTAACAGTGGCGCCCATGGTATAATAATACAAAGTAGTATTGACAGTTGCTTGAGAAACCAGCATCTGTCAAAAAAAAAGTCAAGAAAGAGAGCGTTCAATTATTGCTTATGTTTTCGCCATTGTTTGTTTCATAGCTTGCAAATAACCACACATTTGATAACAAAATATAGCATATTTTATTTTATTAATCGTGAGTTATTATTACTAGAACGAAGATAATTTGTAAACTTACAGCCCGATTCTGCATACTTTATAAATTCAAATTGAATATTTATCAAGTATTGACTATTTATAAAGATTTGGTATTCTGTAATAGAAAAAAAGCTCTTTATTTGATAAATTCGTCAATATCTCATTTGCTATTGATAAATTTATCAACACAGTTGTGGTTGCTCGTAGCAGGCAATATCAAGGTTAATATTAACATAATAATATTAATAATAATAATTATTTTCTACAAATTAATACACTTTTGTGGAACATAAGGAAAATGAAAGCAGAAATCGTTTTAATTATTGCTGCTGTTGTTGTTCGTATATCGAGTGTTGCAGCTTTTCACACTCCTCTCTTTGCTTTTCATGCACCTCAAGCTGCTTCTCACGCTCTGCTCTCTGTGTTATGCTATTAATGAGAACCATTAGCTGTTAACAGGAAATCATGGTATAATAGGTCTGTTTCCGTACTTTACACAATGTAAGATTTGTGTAAAACGTGTGCTAGAGAGCATGGTATAATAATACAAGGTAGCATTGACAGTTGCTTGGGAAATCATCTACTGTCAAAAAATATACTCAAAAAGAGAGCGCTCACAAACCGCCATTGAAAACACAAGCAATGTTGAAAACGTTGAAGTGAAAAAAAACAACAACCACAGCAGCTGCTGATGTATTTCCACAAAAAGCTGTTTTTGACAGTTTATGTTTTCCTGTTGAAGAGAAAATAAGCAGTTGTCAATGCTACCATGTATTATTATACCATGCTTTACTCGAAGTCTCGAGTTCTAGCACTCTCTGTGCACTTTGTGTGCTCGAGAGAGCGATTTTATGCTTGTTCTTCTTCTCCCATTTTAAGCACAGAAAGTACGGAAACAGAAAATAGCGTCCCACAAGTTACACAGTGTGCGTACGGAAACAGACCTAGTAATACAAGGTAGCATTGACAACTGCTTATTTTCTCTTCTACAAGAAAACATCTCCTGTCAAAAACAGCTGTTTGTGAAAATATATCTGCGGCTGCTGAGGTTGTTGTTTTTTTTCACTTCCACGTTTTAAACATTGTTTGTGTTTTTTTAATGGCCGATTATGAGCGCTCTCTTTTTGAGTATATTTTTTGACAGGAGATGTTTTCCCAAGCAACTGTCAATGCTACCTTGTATTATTATACCATGACAGGAAATCACCTCCTCTGGTGAATTTTTTTATATATCAAGGTTGCTGTAGAATACTAAAAAGCTTTCGCTTGATAAAATTCTTTACAAATTTTATTGATAAATTATTTATCAAGAAAACGCAGAATAGGGCGGTTAATGTTATTAAGTGCAAACATAAAAAAAAAACGTTTAATTGCAGCAACCTCAGCAGCTGCAGATGCATGTGGACGAAATTAAAGAAGTTTTCACTTAAAATTAAAACACCACGGCTGGAGAACTTTAAACACATATCACACATAATTTTTTCACAACTTTCATTATTATAATTGTTTATTTAACGTACATATTTTGTGGAATTTATTTCTTTTTACATTCGTTTAATTTTTGTTGCACGAACAACTGTTTTTGACAGATGCTGGTTTCCTTGTTGCTGAGAAAATCAATACTTATCAATGCTACCTGTATAATTGTATAATGAGTGACGCCTATAATATGCCATCCCAAGATCTTATTGAATCATGTGTTAAAAAACTGACTCAACACGCATAGCGGTTATAGTAGAATAAACAATTTAGCCAAACCTTTTTAACTAAGTTAAAATTCAAAATCCGTAGAAAAAATTTGTTTTTTTAATTTTGTTTCGGTTTTTTAGACTCTCAGTCCTGGTGGTATTTTAATTTTAACGAATCACTCTACTTCAATTTTCGCAAAACATCATAAGTTTTCTCCCCAATCCACTTTAACTTCGAACTTCTTCAATTTTCGAATTATGATCAGAGGTGTCAATCTTAATTCTTACAAACATCTCTTCCTCGCATGAACCATAAAATTACCTCTCATCTTAAAGACTGGGACACTTTGAACGTAATATAAAAATCGTTCATAAATGACACGTTAATTGAAAAAAATAACAGTGATTAAGAAATCCCACAAAATATCCCGGAAAAATGTTATATTTGTTGTGTGTGATAAAAAAGGAACTTGTGGGGTTTGAAGACTTAATTTAAAATTTTCGAAGTCGCTGAAACCGAATATGAACTAGAGGGCTGCCATACAAATTTTATGATTTTTGTATATTTATACCCTACACCTGAACTGGCCAGGGTATAGTAGGTCTGTTCCTGTACTTGCAAGTTTGTGAAAACTTTCGCTACTTTTTACTAATTTCTGTTCCCGTACATCAAAAACTTGCAAAGAAAGCGATAGTGAGAGCGTAAAACATTTCCCATGAACCAACAAGACAAGACCAAGCAATCAGCAGTGCGAGAAAAAAGTATATTTTTCGTGGTACGTCATCGGTCCCAAAAAAAGCTATATTGAATACGTTTTTCATGCAAAACATGTGAAAACTTAGATAAAAGTGGAAAATTATAAAATGAACAAGTTTTATTCGCGAAAAAGTGTTTGAATACTTTGTTTGTTTATAATTTCATGCAGTAACGAAATTTAAAGTAATTTTTTTTTGCTGTTGGAATTATTGCACGTCGCTACAGCACACTTCATTTAAAAAAAAAACACAAAAAATTACTGAATTATAAACACTAATAATTCCTTAAAACTTCAAGAAATAATTTTTCACATCCAATCGCTACACGTAAACAAAAGAATTTGTGACCGATGACGTCAGACCTATGAGCTTTGTTTTGTTTACAATATGGCGGCTCTTTTGTTTGCACGATCTTTATTTCTTGGTTCATGAACATTTCCCCTCCTTGATATAAGTTGCAAGTTTCTAAAAGGAAGTAGACAACACAAAGAGAAACGCGCAGCTAGAGGACGACAGAGAAGTATGAAAACAACAAAAATGATAGAGCTGCCACCTAATTTTTTTTTATCTCGGATCTTTCAAGCGGAGAACCAAAAACGATTCAAACAACAAAAGAACGATTGGGCGATTCTGACTTCAGATTCGAAATCAGCGACCCCCTAAAACTGTTGGATACTGTTTAAAACTCTTAAAAAAGCACATATTTAGGTGGCAACCCTAAAGGGTTTAAAAATTTCACAATTTTGAAATTCTGACAACGGATTCGGATTCAGCGACCCATTTTTACCTAGTGTTCGCCCCAGCATCGAATTCGTAAAAATAAAAAAAAATTAGGTGGCAACCCTATCAGCCATCTTGAATTTTAAAATTCTGACATCAGATTCGAAGTCAACGCGATAGAAGAGGCAAGCATCATTCGCATGATGACTCTTTCCACGGAGTTTGAGTTCAATGCCTTTTGCATACCAATGATCATTAATGAAACGTTTGATTTGGTTTCGTTTTCTATACTGACACGATAGCAAAAATTATAAAAATTACGTTCAGTTCTCTCTTCCACTGAAAAGTTTCGTGTATCGGTAGTCCTCACGAATGAAAAATAAAGGTTTTGTATCATGGTATAATAATACATGGTAGCATTGCCAACTGCTTATTTTCTCTTCAACAGGAAAACATAAACTGTCAAAAACAGCTTTTTGTGGAAATACATCAGCAGCTGCTGTGGTTGTTGTTTTTTTTTCACTTCAACGTTTTCAACATTGCTTGTGTTTTCAATGGCGGATTGTGAGCGCTCTCTTTTTGAGTAATTTTTTTGACAGTATATGATTTCCCAAGCAACTGTCAATGCTACCTTGTATTATTATACCATGGTTTTGTATCACCCTCTGAGCGATCGGTTCGGATATCGTTTAGTTTATTTGCGTTCTCTGCGTATAAGTGCAAGTTCGAAAAAATCTATACAATCAAATGTTTTTACTAACCCACTCGTATTATATATTATCTACTTGCAAGTGGTTACTTGCACATGTGAACCAGAGATCTGCAACGAATCGCATTTTTGCATCAATGAGCCGCTCACTCAAAACTAAGTATGAATAAGTATAAGTAGTTTCCAAATCAGAGCTCGGATGTTATTGATTCAAAACAAAGTGAATCAAATTTTTAAATCATGAACCGCTCACTCAAAAATGAGTATGAATAAGTATAAGTAGTTTAAAAAGTAGTATTCATATTTGATTCATTCAAAATAGCTCAAAGCTCATTTACTATTCGATTTTTTTTATATTTCGATTTCGAGTATTCATAATATGTTCAAGTACTTAGAGTATTGGAATCATCGTTGAATCTAATTGATTTCGAATCTGATATCAGAATTTTAAAATTTATGCTGGTTGATAGGGTTGCCAACTAATTTTTTCTAATTTTTACGAATTTGGTGCTGGGGTGAACACTAGGAAAAATAGGTCGCTGAATCCGAATCCGTTGTCAGAATTTCGAAATTGTGAAATTTTTAAAAAAAAAAGGGTTGCCACCTAAAAATTTGTCTTTTTACGAGTTTTAAACATTGTCTTACAGTTTTGGGGGGTTGCTGATTTCGAATCTGATGTCAGAATTTTAAAATTCAAGTCGGTTCATAGAGTTGCCACCTCGTTTTTTTTTATTTTTACGAATTTGATGCTGGGGCGAACACTAGGTACAAATGGGTCGCTGAATCCGAATCCGTTGTCAGAATTTCGAAATTGTGAAATTTTTTAAAAAAAAGGGTTGCCACCTAAAAATTTGTCTTTTTACGAGTTTTAAACATTGTCTTACAGTTTTGGGGGGTTGCTGATTTCGAATCTGATGTCAGAATTTTAAAATTCAAGTCGGTTCATAGAGTTGCCACCTCGTTTTTTTTTATTTTTACGAATTTGATGCTGGGGCGAACACTAGGTACAAATGGGTCGCTGAATCCGAATCCGTTGTCAGAATTTCAAAATTGTGAAATTTTTTAAAAAAAAGGGTTGCCACCTAAAAATTTGTCTTTTTACGAGTTTTAAACATTGTCTTACAGTTTTGGAGGGTCGCTGATTTCGAATCTGATGTCAGAATTTTAAAATTCAAGTCGGTTCATAGAGTTGCCACCTCGTTTTTTTTTATTTTTACGAATTTGATGCTGGGGCGAACACTAGGTACAAATGGGTCGCTGAATCCGAATCCGTTGTCAGAATTTCGAAATTGTGAAATTTTTTAAAAAAAAGGGTTGCCACCTAAAAATTTGTCTTTTTACGAGTTTTAAACATTGTCTTACAGTTTTGGGGGGTTGCTGATTTCGAATCTGATGTCAGAATTTTAAAATTCAAGTCGGTTCATAGAGTTGCCACCTCGTTTTTTTTTATTTTTACGAATTTGATGCTGGGGCGAACACTAGGTACAAATGGGTCGCTGAATCCGAATCCGTTGTCAGAATTTCGAAATTGTGAAATTTTTTAAAAAAAAGGGTTGCCACCTAAAAATTTGTCTTTTTACGAGTTTTAAACATTGTCTTACAGTTTTGGGGGGTTGCTGATTTCGAATCTGATGTCAGAATTTTAAAATTCAAGTCGGTTCATAGAGTTGCCACCTCGTTTTTTTTTATTTTTACGAATTTGATGCTGGGGCGAACACTAGGTACAAATGGGTCGCTGAATCCGAATCCGTTGTCAGAATTTCAAAATTGTGAAATTTTTTAAAAAAAAGGGTTGCCACCTAAAAATTTGTCTTTTTACGAGTTTTAAACATTGTCTTACAGTTTTGGAGGGTCGCTGATTTCGAATCTGATGTCAGAATTTTAAAATTCAAGTCGGTTCATAGAGTTGCCACCTCGTTTTTTTTTATTTTTACGAATTTGATGCTGGGGCGACACTAGGTACAAATGGGTCGCTGAATCCGAATCCGTTGTCAGAATTTCGAAATTGTGAAATTTTTTAAAAAAAAGGGTTGCCACCTAAAAATTTGTCTTTTTACGAGTTTTAAACATTGTCTTACAGTTTTGGAGGGTCGCTGATTTCGAATCTGATGTCAGAATTTTAAAATTCAAGTCGGTTGATAGGGTTGCCACATGATTTTTTTTTTATTTTTACGAATTCGATGCTGGGGCGAACACCCCATTTGTACCTAGTGTTCGCCCCAGCATCAAATTCGTAAAAATAAAAAAAAAACGAGGTGGCAACTCTATCAACCGACTTGAATTTTAAAATTCTGACATCAGATTCGAAATCAGCGACCCCCCAAAACTGTAAGACAATGTTTAAAACTCGTAAAAAGACAAATTTTTAGGTGGCAACCCTTTTTTTTAAAAAATTTCACAATTTCGAAATTCTGACAACGGATTCGGATTCAGCGACCCATTTGTACCTAGTGTTCGCCCCAGCATCAAATTCGTAAAAATAAAAAAAAACGAGGTGGCAACTCTATGAACCGACTTGAATTTTAAAATTCTGACATCAGATTCGAAATCAGCAACCCCCCAAAACTGTAAGACAATGTTTAAAACTCGTAAAAAGACAAATTTTTAGGTGGCAACCCTTTTTTTTAAAAAATTTCACAATTTCGAAATTCTGACAACGGATTCGGATTCAGCGACCCATTTGTACCTAGTGTTCGCCCCAGCATCAAATTCGTAAAAATAAAAAAAAACGAGGTGGCAACTCTATGAACCGACTTGAATTTTAAAATTCTGACATCAGATTCGAAATCAGCAACCCCCCAAAACTGTAAGACAATGTTTAAAACTCGTAAAAAGACAAATTTTTAGGTGGCAACCCTTTTTTTTTTAAAAATTTCACAATTTCGAAATTCTGACAACGGATTCGGATTCAGCGACCTATTTTTCCTAGTGTTCACCCCAGCACCAAATTCGTAAAAATTAGAAAAAATTAGTTGGCAACCCTATCAACCAGCATAAATTTTAAAATTCTGATATCAGATTCGAAATCAATTAGATTCAACGATGATTCCAATACTCTAAGTACTTGAACATATTATGAATACTCGAAATCGAAATATAAAAAAAATCGAATAGTAAATGAGCTTTGAGCTATTTTGAATGAATCAAATATGAATACTACTTTTTAAACTACTTATACTTATTCATACTCATTTTTGAGTGAGCGGCTCATTACTCAATAACGTGATTCATTGAAAATTTTTGATTCGAATCACTGAGCTGCGAACGAATAGTACTCGAGTACTACTTATTTTTAAGTATTCGTTGCAGTTCTCTGATGTGAACCAGAGATCTGCAACAAGTCAATTGAAAATCAAGTAACTTGAAAATAATCAAGCTTCGACTTGACTTGTAGAAACTTGATATGTTTCTACCCTACAAGCCTCGACTTGCTTCTGAAAAACGAATCATAAGTCAGACTTGATTCTATTTGTTTTCTACCCTACATTAATTGGTAGAAAAAACCAAGCTTTCTACTTTTCAAGTCTGTTTTCAAGTCTATGCGACTGCGCTACCGCAGAAAGCCACTGACGAGCGTCTACTTATACTTTTCTATACAAAGCGACAAAATAAAAAATAAACAATAACACCAACAACAACAACAACAACAACAACAACAACAACAACAACAACAACAACAACAACAACAACAACAATAACAATAACAAAAAAACAAACAAACATACTTCAATCCAATGCTTTAAAGCAGTGTCGACCGCGTAGTACACACGAGTGTGGAGCAACACTTTGCCTTTTTGCTTATACACGAAAGAGTAAATGAGACAAAAGCTATTGTTGTGGTCGACACTTCTTTAAAGTTAAACTGTTTTCTCAACTCGAGAAACGAAGTTTGCATTGACGACACGAAGTTAATTCCACGAACTTCGTAAACAGACTTGAAAATAAACGATTTGTAGGCAAAATAATTGCTTTTTCCCATATATGTAATACTTCTATATTGGCAGTACACTCAAGGTACATTCGCCAACATTAGAGTGCAGATATATTGTTATATGAGCGAGAAAATATATAAACGAATGTACCCGAAAATTAATTTAATAACAAAAAAACTCAGGAGCGGTGCTTTCTTCGTCAAAAACTTCATATAAAATTTTTGTTGTTTGAATTTTTATTGTTTAAATTTTGCTTGCTTGAATTTTTCTTTTTAAATTTTAATTATATTTTACGTGTTGGTGTTATAATTTTTTTATAATGGTGCGTACCCATGATTTATGCAAAATAAATATGTATGTTTTGTTTTAGTTTATGTTTGGGATAAACGTTTTTCTTAACAACCGCCCCTGTGACGATTTGACAATTTCTTCTGTGCATGATACAATTATACAAGGTAGGAGTGACAGTTTTTTAGTCTTGTGCTAACTGTCAAAAATAGTATAAATTGGAGAACGAAAAAAGAAGAAAAGAAAATAGAAACCAAAATATACAAGCAAATGACAGTCGCTGCAAGGTACTGGAGAGAAAAAAGCAAGTTGTCACTCCTACCTTGTATAATTGTATCATGCTTCTGTGCATGGTATAATTAATAAGGTAGGTGTGACAGTTTTCCAGCGAACATGAATTGTCAAAAATCCTACAAGACAAAGCAAACAAAAAAAAAAAAAAAACAAAAAACAGACGAGTTTGACAATCCATGAACGATCTCGTGAGAAAATAGCCTGTTGTCAACCCTACCTGTATAATTGTATCATGGCTTCTGTGTAGTAATTTTTATTTATTCAAATATACTAATACAAACAACAAAATCTAATGTAGGCTATCTCTCTTTGATTTCGTAGTTGAATTTCATTGAAAATGTAGGTTGCTGCCAATATAGAATTATTACGTATATGCTTTTTCCCTACATTTCAAGTTTCTACATTTCAAGTTTTCTACATATCAAGTTTCTACATTTCAAGTTTTCTACATTTGGCGACTTGATTTTTGCTGCTTATGATTCGCGCAAACTTGTTGCTTGCCTGCCTCGACTTGCAGGGAGTTGAAAAATTAAAGGAACTTGAAACAGCAAATGAATCCATTCATGCAGATCTCTGATGTGAACGCAGTGTTAGCACCAATCGTTGTTTACGAATTCGAGCGGTATGCATGCTTTAATTTTTCTGTGCAATTACGGCTGACGACGAATGCTATTCGAGTGGCAAAATATTACGAATGGTCTTATGCAAATCTCTGGCGTGTTGCTCTCCACTAGAGCTGTAAAAGAATGCATTCATTTGTGACTTGAAATCATTTAATTCCCTATCAATGATTTGAAAATGCAATTGCAAATGCAAAAATTAGTGCAATTATTTTTTCAAATCATTGAAAATGCAATTGCAAATGCAAAAATTAATGCAATTATTTTTTCAAATCATTGATTGTGATTTGAAATTTGAACTTAAAAAATAATTGTATTAATTTTTTCAAATCATTGATTGGGACTCCATGAATGCAATAATTTTTCCAATCATTGATTGGGACTTCAAATTTCAAAACACATTCAATGATTTAAAAAAATGAATGCATTAATTTTGAATATGAATCACATGATTTAAAATCACAAATGATTGCATTCTTTTAAAGCTCTGCTCTCCACTATATTTGATTAGTTAAAAAATTTGATTTGGCATAGAGATTATTAATTTTTAAGCTCTTCCGTTGATAGCGACTCCCATGCTTCAATCACAGCCGGCACATGAATAAATTGCTTATTTTCTGCATAAATTTTACGTTCAAGGAGGCTCCAAACAATTTCTTTTGGATTTAAGTCAGGAGAGCAGATATGGCAATCTAAAGTTGCGATTTTATTCCCCTGAAACCATGACTGCTTCTCCCTACTTTTGTGCACAGAAGCGTTGTCCTATTGAAACAACAACTTTTTACTTCTGGTTGTACGCAAAAATGGTAGCAAGTATATTGATAAAAGTTGGGTGTACTCAGCTGAGTCCATACGCGTGCTTAGAAAAGCTAACTTCAAGGCCCTGTCAAAACAAAATGCTCCCCAAATAAAAAGTGCGGATCTTTACGGATGTCTCTCCAATTGGTGTTAAATTATACTTTTTTCCTCCAAAAAAATAATCTGAAGATAAAAAAAAAATAATTACAATATAAAAAAAAATATTTTCTTTGTGAAGATTTTTTCTTGGCCCTTGTTCCAGTCAGTGGACATGTTTTTTGTTAACAAATTCCATGCGAACCGTTTTGTGACAGGTATTCTGATTGCCTAAGAGTCCGATTTATTGTCCCACGCGACATATTTATTCCACATTAGCGACCTAGTTGAATATCACTCTTCATTTTATTACTTGCTAATGCAATTTATCGCATTTTATCTCGTTCGGAAAGCTTGGGTTTGGGTCCTCCTTGCTTATTTTGTCCATAACTGGCAGTGTTGTTTAAAAAATTCACCACCACTTGATCAGAACGACTTATTTTATAAACGATTGCCTTTTTTGAAACTCCCTCAGCAAAAAGAGCACAAATTTTGTCCTTTTCCACGTCGCACAGTGGAGTCAAAGTTAAAACATGGCGGAAATTATTTTCAGTGCAAATATTGAATTACTAAGACAATCTAAGAAAAATAATGTGTCTGTAATGTTTATTATATACAGTGACTCTCAAAACTGTTCACGCTTTTTCGAACTTACAGCATTCAAACCATAAAAAGATAGAAGCATTTAAGTTTTAAAATTTTTTATTTTATTTTCATTAAATTCAATCTTTTCTAGTATATTTTATGTAACATAAATTTAAATTTTCTTCTAACAATATGCAGATATTTTAAAACTTAAAACTTTCATAGCCTGAACAATTTTATGAGTTTATAATAAATAAAGTTATCTTTTACTTAATATTTAGTGTAACCACCGTTGGAATCAATAACTGGTTGAATCCGTCTGGGCATACTGTCAACTAGAGTTTTGCATGTTTCAGGTGGTATATTATAGCATGCATTTTTAACTTTAAGCCACAATTCATCAACATTTCCAACTTCGCCTGTCACTGACCTTTTTAAAATCCCCCACATGTGCTCGATGGGGTTTAGATCTGGGGATTACGGTAGCAAGGAGATTACATCAATTTGGTTGTCTGAAAACCAGTTTTAAGTTATCTTCGCAGTATGCTTCGGATCATTGCTGGAAGACAATGAATGTCCAAAGCTTCGGAATAAAACATATCATGGAAGACATGAGCTGACTATTCAAAATCTCTATATAAGATGATGAAGTTATTTTACCCATTATCCTAGAAATCTTCCCGACACCACTTGTCATCATGCAACCCCAAACCATGATTGAGCCGCCACCGAACTTTAATGTTGGCTTAATGTGATGAGGCTGTATTTTTTCACCCTACGTTTTCACACTCATTCTCTTCCATCTGAGCCCATACGATTAATTTTGGACCAAATTACTATCGCCCAATCCTCAGCTGTCCAATTTCCACATTTTTTTGCAAAATTTAGCCTGAGGTTTTGGTGCCTCTTAGTGAGCAGTGGCTTTTTAATTTATGCGCGACCTCTTAACCCAGCACCTCGTAGAGTCCTCCGAATTGTTTCAGCTGAAGCCTTCATATTTTCATGGTCGCTTAATAAACGTTTAATTTTAACTGCATTTTCAAATTTTTGAGCGCGTAGTTCTCGTATAATCTTCAGTTCAAGGGTTTTGTAAAGGAGTTTTTTTCGGCCCGATTTGCATTGGCTGGCAAATTTTTCAATGTTTTGCGAAATTTGCTTATGACACCAAGCGAAACTTTCAAACGCATTGAAATTTGACGATAGGTCATACCATTTTGTAAACAATCTTCAATTTGTTTAATAAAAACTGCATCTAAAGTTTTTCCCATTATCTAATTTTATTCTATTGTTTTTGCCCATTATCTAAGAATAAAATAAATTTATTTTTTTATTAAAACATCAGCAGAGTAAAAAAATTACCTTAAATTACTTTCAAATTGCAATAAAAAAATTTAAGCCCAAAAAAACATTCTTTTTAATTAACACGCGTGTTTAGCAGTTGCGAAGTCACTAAATTGTTCAAACAACAAGTGTAGCTTATGAAGTAAATAAATAACTGAAATCACGGGCAACAACAAAAACCTGTCTGAAACCGTTAAAATTTATTTTAAACTTTATAATAATAAACAATTTCTTTATTTTAAAGCTCTATGAGAAATTTAATTTACATCTTGCTCTCACTTGCTCAAAAGCGTGAACAGTTTTGAGAGTCACTGTATATTATAACAAAAAATGTCGTGTATTTTCTGATTCGTCTTTACATGAAGATAAACTTGATAGAAAATGGATTCCTGTACTGAAATTTACGTCTGGGAATTCTGAATAGCTTAAAGCATCTTCAGTTAGTGCTTTGCCATTATTTTTTGTCGGTTTCTGCAAGCTGGCAATAACGGGATCTGATATTACCAACAAATTTAAGATATTCTTGTTTGTGTTTACTCAATATGATTTTCTGGAAAAGTTTTATACAGTGGACGTCCAATAGTACGAATTATATAATGTCAGGCCTTTTCGTAATGTTGGAAAATTCGTATTATTGGACGACAGGTTTTTCCATTTTTAATTTAAATAAAACACATGCAGATATTTTAATTTAAATTATTTTTTATTTAAAGCAAAAAATACAAATATAATAATAATTTTCAACTTATTTTCTAAAGAAATTTGCTTCTTTTTCACTTCTTTTACTTTGAACATTTTGTATGTAGCAAATATAGAACACACGACACGTGGCACTTGTTATCACTATAAAATCTGATACCAACTTAATATTTCGCAATTGACAGCAGAAAAAAAAAACAAGTAAAAAACTTCGAAGTTAAACTTTTTTCTTACAAAAAATACAGTTATTCGTATTATCGAATAGCAAATATTTTTTATATTCGTATTACAGAGCTGCCAATGCGAAAAGTTTACCATTCGTACAATTGGAAATTCGTGGAAACGAAAGTACGTACTATTGGACGTCCACTGTATCTATAATTTTTAATCTGTATTGCGTGCTTCTTGTGCCTATTCACTTAACTGGCCAATTGGAGGCAGCATTTTCTCAATTACTTGATGTCTGTGTATTAATATTTTGTGGACTGTAAAGTGTATAGGATACCATTTGTATTCTTGTACAAATATATGTGCAGTTTCTAAAGCGAAAGCTCTACATTTACCAAGATTTATTTCAAAACCACTAGCTAGAGCTTTCAAAATTGTTTGAAATCTTTTTATTATAATAACATCAACACCCGTTATCTGCAAAGATATTTCTGGATCATCAAAAAATCGCCTGACAGTGTTCCCATCACTGCTACTGCCGAAACCATGCATTTAACCCAATTCTGTGTTTAAAGCTTTGCTGTATTTTTCTTTTGGTTTCTGCTATTATTGTTTTATTTACACCTCGAGCTTGCCATTATTTTATAGGAAGTTTGTATCCTTAATACAGTACACATTCAAAAAATGACAAAAATAACTTCATATGTGCAGATCCTTCGGATCATATAGACGTGTTTCCCAAGTTTCATGAAATAATCTTACCTCCTTTCCTTAATCCTTAAGGACAACATACAGATGGAAACAGACATGGCTAGAAGGCTAAGGAGGTACCGCTGATTAAGCTATATATGCTTAATACTACTTTTCTATACCGGCAAAACCTCCTCTGGATTTTACAAACGTTTGCACTAAGTAAAAAAATTGTTCAGATATGGGGTATAAAAATAGTCCTTATTAAAAAATGCATAACTCAAAATGGCGCAAATTTGCACAATTTTTTTTTTGTTGTTGCTATAAGTTAAGACTATGTAGAATATTAAAACCGTTAAACAAGCACCCGGACTATTTCGGAAAGCTACTATTTCTTTAAGGATTTAAAATTTTTTAAATTAAATTGTAACATATTTCAGGAACATATAAATAATAATATAACTTTTTTACTATTTTAGTTATAAAAACAAATAATATGCCAAAAGTTTACTAACATTACGGTTAAGATGCCATGATAAATTCAAGCTGATGGCGTTAACCAATATCCAGAAAATTGAACTTGAAAACACTTTTAAAATCACTCATATTATTGTCATCACGAGAATTTCATAGAACATATAAGTTTCAATTAAAATTGCAACTCAGTGCGTGGTCACAGCGCTCGCATTCCAACAGTACTTTGTAGTCACCTTCATACTATGTATACAACAATTGTTCAGTATTGCCTACTGTCATTTTTTTATTTTGGTATTTTCGCCACATTTTATTAAAATAGGCCCCAATGTGCGTCGGAGAGGTACTTGCCCTGTGGCATTGATTGCACTGATTTACTTTTCCGCTTCCGAAAAATAACACGTGTTTGATGCTTTATCATCTTGAATTACAACAACACGCAATGAATGACAACAACAATGTGGCGGACGTGGCCGAGTGAGTTAAAAGTCCGTGAACTACTCGGCGCAAATTTTCGAGCAGCGAAGTTTGAGGTTCGAATCCCCCACCAGACACAGACAATATTTTTCAATTGAAATTAATTTTTCTAATCGGTCGTCACTTACCTAGTAAGTCACCTCTATACCGACAATGGCAAACCTCAAATAGTAAATAGTGCCATGTAAAGCTTCATGAGAACATGCACATTGGCTTTTCGGAGTCGGCATAAAACTAGTAGGTCCGGTTCTCAAACTATTGTTGACAAATATTAAATAACACGCTCTACCCAATTTTATCCTTAAAAGTTCGGTCAAAGTCCTTTGAAGGGCTGAAATGGCCACATTATTTATATTTTGTTTGAATGACATCAACACGCGATTTTAGTTTGCACCACTCAAATAACACACTTTCCAATATAACGGGGGTAAATCAAAAGATTTTGTTGTTGTTTTTTTTCTTACCCAACAAACAAAATGATTCACTCAATTTATCGTTTACGAATCGCATTCTCGTACATTTCATTCAATACCAATTAAAAAGTGATTCACTTATAATATTGCGAGCTGGAGAAATTCCTCCTTCGTTAAGGAATCGTCAAATCCGAAAAAAACGAGTTCGTTAACGAGTCGCTAAAACTATAAAAAGCAATTCGATAACGAGTCCCCAAGACGAAAAAAACCAATTCAATAACGAATTACCGAAAGGAAACTTATCTTAATGAGCTTTCAAATGATATAAGTTTCATTCGAATGTGCTGTCTTTAAAAAGGGTAAAAAGGGTGGTAAAGTTTTGTGTTTGCGTATTAATATATAAAAGATAACAATCCCAAATTTTTTGTTAATTAAATAAGAAAAATTAATTTAATATCGGAAACAATTGGGGACATAAGAATTCGTTCATGAATCGCTATATATAACTTAAGTCACTCGGTAACGAATCGCCAAAAATAAAAGTAATGATTCATAAATGAATTGCTAAAATTGAGAGAAGCGAATTGCTAACGAATCGCCAAATTAAAAGAGTTGATTCGCTAACGAGTCACAAAAATGTTGAAAGGCGATTCGATAGCGAATCGTTGAGACTGAAAAAAAATTTATCGAAAAATATTTTGTTTCATTGTTTCAATTGGGTTAAAAACATCCTCTATGGAATTTAACAAAGTCATGATTTCAATCGGTGCTTTCTTTAAGCATCCAGCCAACCTCTAATGCAGTCGGAACAAAAATTCTTTTTTAGCTTTGAACCAAGGATTTCAGGTGGAATACCTATTCAGTTAAGTGCCAATTCTGCCTTGATTCGAAATGGGGTGTAGATTAGTGGGAAGGAAAGGGCAATCAAGTGAAACACGTGTAGGATGGTCTTGGAGTGGTGGAAAGCCAAAGAAACATGTGAATTTGAATCAGAGGCAAGTATTATGCCTTTACCTCAGTCGATTCAAGTTATAAGGCAATCTCATCCACAAACTTCAACTTGAACTCGTAAATATTGATGAATTTTCATTTAAGATGATTAGAAATGAGAAAAGAAAGTTGCAAAATGCGAAAGGTTTAAAGAGTACGACGATGGCCTGGCCGGGAATTGAACCCGTGACCTTTGGGGTAGCAGTTGAGTACGCTGCCGGCTCGACTACCGAGCCCGCACAAACTTAATATTTGCACACAAGCTTTAATATAATTACGCAACACAATCTAATAACAAAACAAAACATTCTCCTTCCTAAACTAAATAATATGTTTTAATATTTTGACGTTTTGACGCCATACGGGCTTAAAAGTTATTATTATTATTATTATTATTTGATTTAACTACTCTTGTTAACAGAGAGGTGGCAATTCTCTAAGCTCTCGTCAACTTGCTAAGCCCCGCCCGCACTGGATAAAGGTTTTTATCTGAGAGTGAGTGAAACTTATTTCTTATGTCAAATAGATCACACTGAACTACAGCTCAATTGGTTCTTGTGTCAATATGTCCTTGGCTTTGCCAAAGTAGGCGTAAGGCTACGGTAAAAAGGATCCGCTTTTGAAAAGGATTAAAAATACTTTTTAAATAAAGGTTATATTTTTGACCATTTATTAAAAACAAAAAAAAAAAAAAACAAAATACGCAAATTCAATAATAATCTTTTCTATTGGATACACTACTTGTAGAGCTTTAAAAGTTTGGAAACGCATGAAGGAATCTGTTGATAAGGAAGTTGCTGAAGCTAAAAGGCCACCTTGGCGTGCCGTTAGCGTATCAACGCTACCAAAACCAGATAAAAATGCGCTGCTTCGAGCAAAACTGCTGGATGCATCTAGGTGACAGAAAAATTATTTTATGAAAATAAACCAAGCTAATTTATCATTTTTATAAAGACGCTTACGAGCAGGAAAATGTTCAATTGCCATTCAGACAGACATTGTACCAACAAAGTTGATGAAGGAAGTTAACTTGGGCGTCCAGGTAGATCTGATATATTTAAAGGACGTCGGTATGTTGACTGATGGTTCATTTATAATGAAGAGAGAAGGAACAGGGGAGTGTAAGTAGCCAACTGTAACAATCTTACAATTATTCACTATACTTCTTTACAGTTATCTTAACTTATTCTGTTTCTCAAATGACCGAGGCCGTACCAGTTGCAAATTCTTCAACGCAAACTTTACTTCCCAAAGTACCCGGTGATGGATTTATAGAAGCTTACTACACAACTGATCAGGATACGCTTGATCTTAGTCAGTTCAGTCCTGTTGAACAAAAATTGCTCCAGCAAATACGAGATATACGGGAGGCTAGAAAACTACAAACTTTGAATAGACCTCCAATCTCTAATGATCCAAATGATAAAACTATTTCCGAAGACTCACACTCAGGAACGGATACTGATACAACAGATTCAAAAACAACCGTTGAGGAAGTTTCTCACCAACCATTAACCCAACGCTCGTTTCTAAAACCAACTTATTCATCATGGAATTTTAATTATGATGACGAGAATGAATGTGGAAAATTCTTCCAGCCATATACTATTTTAAGAGCTAGACCTTCGTCCAGTTGTGAGGGTACTGATGCTAATCGTAAATTAATGCAACAGAAAAATTTTGACGTTGGTCGCAAACATGCAGAGGAATATCGGACAGTGAATATGAATGCATTCTATATGAATGCTATTGATGAACTCATTCTAGAGTCGAACAATTTAGTTGACTTTATTGAAGATCTATGCGCTAGAAATGAAAAGAATAAAAATCACTCATTACATCAGCTCGAAATGTTACCACAGCATAAACTGAGAAAACCTATATTTCCATCTGAACATTGGCTCCCTATAATAGAGCAACAGCAAAAAGATTTGGCTGAAACAAAAAATACCCTCAAGTATCCGAAAATACGACAAGTAAAAAAACTAGAAGAATTTTAAATTATTTATATTGGTCTTCATGAAGGCTCGCAATATCGCATATTCTGTAAATCATGAACACTCTCTGCAGGTTTCCAGTCTGTAAATCAGCTGTTGTCATACGGTCAATTCATACGGGGTTTGCGCAGTGAAAACTTGCGAGTTTTACATGGTATACGTACATTTGTGAGCTTTCATGAGGACTACTAATACAAACTTTTTGAATAATCCAAATGAAAATGAAAAAAATACTTTACTATAATGATCTCATGAAAGCCCACAAAATGGCTCGTTTACCACATACATTCTGCAAGTTTTCACTGCAAAAAATGACTAGAATACCACATACATTTTGCAAGTTTTCACTGCGTGTACCAGCTACCAGCTTTTCTCTTTTTCATATAAAAAAGATACAGCAGTTTCGACTATGTCGTAACACAAGACGTAGAATTATTCAATTCGCTTTTGATGACATCTTTATTAAAAAATATTTAGCAAAATATTTATTCCATACACTTGAGCATATGACCTTTAAAAGAGTGCCGGAAAGGGTTTATATGTATGACCGACCTCCATTACTTTTGCAAAAGGAACATTTTTGCTTTTGACACCTATTTCTTCCGACCACTCCTTAGGGGGGCTCCTATACAAATTCTATGGTTTTTGTTTATTTATTCCATACATCTGAGCATATGACCTTTAAAAGAGTCCCGAAAAGGGTTAATATGTATCACCGACACCCATTATTTTTGCAAAAGGAACATTTTTGCCTTTAACACCTATTCTCTCCGACCACTCCTTAGGGGGGCTCCCATACAAATTTTATGGTTTTGTCGATAAAACCGGAAACTAGATAAATAGGTAGCAAGTTGAAGCAAACAAAAACATCAAATGTTGGCTTTATATTTCATGTAATTGTGTAAAATTTATGTAAGTTAGATAGTTCTAACACGAATTTTTGTCCCATTGAGGATCAAGCAGACAAACAAGTGCTAACATCAACATTGTACAATCAGTACTTTAGGCCCACCAAAGGCTCAAAAAGTTATACAAATACCGACACCTGCGTCAAAAGTGTTTATATTCATATTTTTCCATATTTTATTCAGTTCTTTTTTTCTCCTGTAAAGTAACAAAAAAAAATCGAGTTTTTTTTCTTTATTAAGCGTTTTTAATCATCCACATTGTTGTTAAATCTCGATAAAAGCTTGTTGTTGTTAAATCCCGATGTATTCGATTATTTACAGTTTTCTGACCACATAATGACTTGTTTTGTGAAAGTTCGTAATCAATCAGAAGCAACTGTTAATTCCCTTTTCAGATCACCGCAATTAAGTACAATTCATCAATATCCACGAGGGAAAAACAGTTTATTTGTGCATCCAGTTATGCTATTGTGTTGGCAGGATTAAAAAATTTTTAGTCTGCTATTGGTCAAAAAATTTTTAGTCTGCTATTGGTTAATGAAAACTTGTGAAATACAGTCTGAGATTTTTTTATATCTATCCTTTTTTTTTTCATTTCTTGCTGACAGTTCCAACCATGTTACTTATCTTGTCGCTCCACTATAGTATAAAAGAATATCTACTTGTTACACAGTGTCTCACTACGACACGGCCATCCTGTCGCTGCACACGTCCTCGTGTGATTCATCTAAAGACAAATAAATAAGATTTCACTCAATATCATGTTCATACACTCGGCCAGTCCTTACAAAATGAGGAATAAACACATATTTTTAATAACACACGGTTTTATTCGTTAACAATTCAATAACGATTAACAAAACAAACTTTTAAGATTAATACAAGGAAAGAAATTAACTGAATACTAGTCGCTTCACACAAAAAATCAAAGGTAAAATCTTCAAAAGTAATCTCTAACCGATTACTAATACTAAGAACTTTCACTTCCATCCAGTGATATTCCATCATTTCCATTCCATTCAATATTTCTTTTTGTCACCTCTATCCGGTAACAAATGCATAAATCGCTTTCATCCAGCAATTTTTCTTTACTTTGTACAATGGTTACAATAATCCTTTTAAACAAAACTTAGACAAAACTTTAAGCGATCAGTTCTTTTACTGAGCTTTATTTTCTACATTGTCTTCATCTTCACTTGGGACATAACCTACAGGCATTCTTCTAAGATGATCGTAAGAGTACTTATATGTTCGATTACAATTGAGAGCTTTCAAGACATATCGATCCCCGTTCAATACTTGAACTACCGGGAGAGGAACCTTATATTTTGGGTCGAGCTTCGTTTGATTTCGCTCTTCATTTTGTAATAATACAAAAGCTCCTAAATTGAACTTATCAAGCCTGGCTTTAGTACTATCAAACCTTACTTTGTTGTAATCTGCATTTTTTATTACAAACATATTACAAACAGCAACACTACGAACCTCATCAAGATTAACCATTGATTCATTACCATCCGAGAACATCAAGTTTACAGGTCTTGCCACCTTACTTATTAATAATTCAAGTGGACTTGCTTTTGTAACTCAATTTTGAGTAAAGTTTATTGCCAATTGAATATCAGGAAGTGCAACTTGCTACCAAAGTTTACTGGTCTCTACTGCAGTGAGCATATTTTTTAGCATACTCATCACCCGCTCGACTTGACCGTTAGCACGTGAACTGTCAGTTGCAGTCAAGTGTAAATCTATTTTGTGAGTATCACAATATCGCTTGAATGCTAACTCGTAAAATAACGACCCTGATCAGCAATGATACGAGTTGGAGCCCCAAAGACAGAAACACAATACTTTAAAGCCTCAATGCTATTACCTGAATCTATTTTCAGTGAATGATACAGCAAAAAGTATTTTGTGAATGCATCTATTAACAAAAAGACGTACTCGTTTTTATCATTCTTTCCACTAAGTTTGCCAGATGCATCAATGCGTACAGTGTGCCAAGGAACAGCTATTTTCGGTATTGAGTGTAATTTCGCTTGAATTTTACTGGAATGAGACTTTGAAACCTTGCATGTAACACAGTTGTCCACAAACTTTCTAACATACTTTGTTATTCTCAAACCAATAAGATGCATAGACCTTCTCGAAGGTCTTCTCCCACCCTAAATGCATCAAAGCTTCGTGAGTATTATTGATAATTGACCACTTAAACGCCCTAGGTCCAATTGGCAAACATCGTGTTCTACGATTGCGTTGAATTTTACGATATATTACACCCGATCTGTTTTCATAAATCCTTGCAACACCTTCATTAAGGTTATTGTCATTAAGATCGAGCACTTTTAAGACAGTATGTAACCTATCTAAAGCCTCTTCAGGAATAGAAGCAACAATGAGGACGTCATCCATGTAAACGATAACGAAAGAATATGCCAAATTTCCTAAAGCATTGATAACTGCGTGCTGAAACACAGACGGTGCATTTTTCAGGCCAAATGACATTGCAAGGTACTCAAATTGACCATCAGGTGTAAAAAAGATATGTACTCTACTGAGTCAGCATGAACGGGTATTTGATGGAACCCTGAAACCATATCTAAACTTGAAAAGAAATTAGAACCGTGCAACCTATCGATTTGATCAGAGACTTTCTGGAACTGTAATATCATTCAGTCCACTGTAATCAACACACATTCGGTCAGATCCATCTTTCAGCTTCACAAGAATGATTAGACTCGCAAATGGTGATGAACTAGGACGAATGATTCTTGCTGCTAACAGTTCATCAACTCTTTCTCGTACAACTTTACGTTCTTATGGACTCAATCGATAAGGCCGTCTGCAAATAACTTAGAATTATTGAGCTTAATCTGCATAGGTTCAACATCAGCTCTTGTTTTAGGAATACCTTGAAACAATCTAAAATTTTAAGAAATTTTGACCTTAGATGTAAAGGCACATCAGTGTTAATTTCATCGAAATTCGTGGATGGAACATCGTTGTAGATTTTGTTCTTTTTGCCACTCCCCTTTGGACAGCTTGATGCGTAGTGGCCAACTTCGCTACAGTTGTAGCAGGTTACTGATGTCTTGTTAGGATTCTTAAAATTTTCTTTGTAAGGGCATTCGTTCTTGGTTCCTTCTTGAAACTGTCTTTCTTGAATTTACACTCAAGCGCCTTATGTCCTGGATTGCCACAACTAAAGCATTTGGCGTTTGTTGAAGATATAGCTTGCCTATATTTGTTTGGATGCATCTTCATTTTGCGCCACTGGCTTTCTTTTCAAGTATGACATTGCTTTAAGTTCCTGTTGCAATTGATTTCTTGTTCCAATATCCGATATAAATGATAAGCGTTGAACTTATTGCGAAATGTGGGCGAGAATCGAAGATACTGTAATCTGCTCTACCGATAACATCTTCCAACGATTCATCAATGACGTCATTAAGGTTGCAGCATATGCAGAAAGACATTCTAAATTTGTTGGTCTTCCGTTGTGGATGTTGATCAAAAAGGCAGCCACCGTTTCATGACAGTTGTATCGAGCAGTAAAAATGTCTTTGAAATCACCCCACGACATTCCAGGATACGAAACTTGAGTTAGCCAAGCGGAAGATTCACCTTTGAGCGCTCGGCTCAGCATAATCATCAAGGATGCACATCTTGGCGGATCATTGTTGATGCACATGTAAGCCATTGCCATCCACGCCCCAGCATCTGCATTTTCTTTTTGTGGATCAAATTCCGGAAGCTGAACCTCAATTTTTCCAGGTGTCTGTATAGCCCGAACAAGAGCCTGAAAATTCTTGTTCTGTTGCTCAAGCAAAAGACGCCATTTTAAGTCGCCTAATTCTGCTGTTTCTTGTGGAAAAGGCTGGTTGCATCCCTGATGTTCTGATGTCGGAAAAACAACAATTGAAGTCAGGATATTTGGTTCATTTATTAAAAAATAAAAAAATAAATAAATAACTGGCCATTTCAGCCCTTGAAAGGACTTTGACCTAGCTTCTTATGATCAATTGTGTTGTGCGTGTTATTAAGTTTGTACACAATTGACCGAGAACCGGACCTACATGCTTAACGCCGACTCCGAACGGCGATGAACGGAATGTTCTCGTTCTCAAGAAGCTTTACATGGCATTTTGAATACTCTCTGAGGTTTGCCATTGTCTGCAGAGAGGTGGCGACCGTACAGAAAAATTATTTTAATTCAAATAATTTTCTGTCGCTGCTGGAGTTCGAACCTGGGTTTCCAAAGTTCGTTGACATAACGGCCACGCACTTTAACCAACTACGCCACGGACGCCACTGGTTCATTAATTATTAAGCTTTATTTTATTTTTATGTTGTTTTATTTTTTTAAATATTTTACAATGGAAACTTGTACAATAATGTCTGAGGTTTTTTATATCTCTCCTTTTTTCATTTCTTGCTGACAGTTCCACCCAGGTTACTTATCTTGACGCTCCACTATAGTATAAAAGAATTTCTACAGTGTTAACCAGTGTCTCACTTCGACATATGTTTAAGTTTTGTTTATAAACGTTTAAGCCTTCGTAAGGAAAATTAAAATCTTAATTAGGGTATTCACAAGGTGTGCTATCATGTCATATTATCATAATGTAATAAAATTTTACACTAGTTTAAAATGTGGTAGTTGCCTTCCATATAAAAATAGTACTAAAATATTACAACCTTAAACGCTATGTTTATTGAGTGTCGTATTCAATAACATCCAAAATATGCTTTTTGCACAAACCGGCTATTATTTCGTATTTTTCGCTTTCTTTTGGCATTGTGATATAACAAATATTTATTTTAATTTGTTTTGTACCAGCTGATTGAGAGTTGAAATAGCAAAATAAGTTATGAGGGGTTGTTCACACTAGTTTTAAATTTTTATGTTTTCAACTTAAGACATTTGACTTTATGAGACCTTGTGAATACCCTAATTGTTTTTGGAGAATATTAGGCAAATAACATAGCAGTATAATCTGACTGCACCGCTAATAGCATATTAAATTTCATGGTAACACTGTGATTTAAATATGTGACTGATGAAGCTTCAACTATAATTAAAATTTGAAGTAATAATGACTTTAGAAATGATATCGTCTAGTAAAACCGTATCATGTTTAAAATATGTTGTATGTTACTTATATAATGTTAGTTTTTGTTTCATGTTAAAATTTTATTTACGTAAAATCATAAATATAGTAAGGTGCTTCATGTCACTTTGTAAGTGCTTCGTATGCTCGTGTTTCGTTAAAACTTACGAACCATCAAAAGTATTTCTTATGAAATTTGAGATACGAATATTTTTCAACTCCATGTTACATATTCGATGCTTATGTCGTAAAACAGCTTGTGTAATCTTATCTTATTTGTCACAATAAAAAAAAAATAAATTTGCAGAATTGTTTTATTCAAATGCAGCTGAAGACTAAATTTTCAAACATCATGGTCTTGAATTTCTGGTCCTATTCCTCAGTGCATTACAGAAGAAGCTGTGGCATGGCTGCCCCAAATACAACTCGTCATGATGTTATCTAGACTCAACCATGGCTTATGCTTCTTTCTCAAACAGAAGATTATCAGAAGATTCAGACAGCAGAAGAAGAACAAGAATTACAGTTAAGTTTGACTTACCATCAAAGGGCTGATCGCGTGTTAAAATAAAAAATAAAACCACAGAAAATGGCGATTTCAGGTTATTTATCGGTTCAAAACCGGTTCAAAACTGGAGTTGCATTTTTCGAGGTACCAGGTCGATTTTCACAATTTTCGGGCATTACGGAGGGGACACATTTATTTTGTTTATTTTAAGAAGATCATTATCAAAAGAGATACATACATCTGCTCACTTGGAGTGATTTGAATATTAGCGCCGTTTCATTATTTTAGCGTCCGAGCGTCAGAAGCGCGGGGGTAGGGGTAACCGACTATTCCGTTGAACTCTTACTATATATTACCTGATAGGTATATGTGGTATTTGAGGTAATAAACAACAAAGCGTTTTTCAACTTCTTCAACCTGCTCAGATATTATTGATGAGATCGAATACCGCGTTCTTTCTCTTTCAAGATTTTTCAGAGAGTGGCAAAGTTATCAACATCTTGACATAACTTCAGTCTCAAGATGTTGTGAAAGTGAACCCTTTCCCTGAGCCTTTTCACCGATTTAGTATTGGAGGGACAACTAGATTTCTTCCTTGGTTGGCTGCTAAACCATTTTTTTTCCTAATGAAACTCTCAATTTTCGACAAAGAAAATAGATTTTGTTTTACTTACTTTTCGATACTATACGACCATTTTCCTCTCCTTTCGGCTTTTTCCTCAATTTCTCAAATTTAATTATCTTCTTTTACGCCACGGGTCAATTTTCCTCAGCTTATTATCTCGCTAAACAAAAAAGGAATGAAAATTGGGGAAATTTGCATTACGGAGGGGACCAAGGTTGCCAGATGAAATTCGGAAAAATTCCCACGGAAATTACCTTTTTCCCACAGAAGCATAAATTAAATACCACCAAAATTACCACGGCAAAGGTAAACAAAAAAAAATTCCCACCACGATTAAAAAATACCACAAAAAATCCCACGATCATTAAAAATTACTACAAAAATACCACGCTTTTTAAAAATACCAACAAAAATCCCATAAGCATTTAAAAATACCGAAAAAGATCCCACACGCATTAAAAAATACCACAATCAATCCCATAAATGTATAAATAAAAAATGTATAAATACCACAAATTTTTGCATTAAGGTATAATATACGTGTAGCAACCAAAAACAGGAGCTGTTTTCAAAAAATTTTTTTAGATGCAAGAAGTTATTATTTTTTTTGTAAATTTATACAGGTTATTGTACATAAAAAATAACTTTATAAAAATATTTTTTTTTTTTAAATACAGTTCTGCCTTTTATATAGAGGGCGCTGAAAATGGCATTGAAAAAAAGACATCCAAAACGGTTCGATGAAATATGGCCTTTCCCATGTATGGGAAACAAAAAAATCCAATGACATTTTAAAGCATAGACCTTATATTAAGCAGTCCCTCTACGCAAGACCCCGGGGTTTTTTTTTTTAATTATGGCGGAAGTTGAAGTAAAAAGTTCGAAAAATAGATACATTTTCGCGCGCTTTTTTGTTTGTATAAAAAACAAAAATAGATACTTGAATTTAGGGGGGATGCTTAAAGGACAAAATAACGAACAAAATGCAAAAAAAAATCTTTGAAATTGAACCAATAGATTTCAAATTATCTATCGAACCGTTTTAAGAAAACTAGTTTCGAGGAAATCGCGTTTAAAGTTTTTTATTTGTTGTATGGAGCTTAGACATAGGTAAACGAAAACCGTTATAACTTCTGTTTTTTCTTAAATATCGATTTAAAAATGTGTATGTATATTCTTAAAACTATAAAGAACACATTAAACAAACCAACATTTTTTTTTTCGAAAAATTTACACGTATATTATACCCTAAAATATGTACAAATAAATGGAACACGGCTATAATTAAAAATTTTGCATTTATTGTCTTTTTTCAAAAATATAACAGAAAATAAAAAATAAATAAAATGTACAAATTCTTGTACAGACCTTTTACATTATGTTCATTGTAATACAGATCACTTTTTTAGTCTTATTTATATGAGATGGTGAATATCATTTGTTTGCTACCACAAAATAATTTCTTAAGCGAAATAGGTATACACAAAAAGTTAAAATAATAAAAAAATAACAAAATAAGAGAACTATGTACGTATATATTAAAATATTCCTTAGAATGGTAAAAAGTGGAAAAGATGTGCATATTTTTAAGGAAAACATACCGCACACCGTCTTTAAAAGTGACAACTCAAAATTTTGAAATTTTCATGAGAGTCAAAAAACCATTTCGTTTTCAAGCAACTTCATACAAAAAAAGGATACAAAATTATTTTTTAAAACTTAATGAGCTTAATGATGGAGATGTGCATTACGAATATTAAAAAGTGAAACTTGAAAAATTTCGAGTGGACCTTCTTTTAATACCACCGTTTCTGAGGCTACAAAACCAATGCGCGCATATTCTACCACCCTGTAATCTTTGGGCCAGTCGAGTACCTCTTGCGTTGGCGTTTCAGTGGCAGACCACCTGTCCCGTAAGCCTGTTGAAAAGCTTGTGCTTTCAACTTCTTCAGCTTTGTTGCGTCCCAAACCTAAGAAAAATCTTGAGTTTGCTTTCCATTCTTGTCGCAGATTTTTCAGCAGATTATTGCGCATATTTTGCACCTGAAAGACAAAGATGTTTTTTTCCCACGCAGTGGCGCACATCTTCGATAATTTGTTGCTTCCAGGCCAGTACCATGCGATCGGTTCTAGTCAACGAAATCTTCTTACATTTTTTGTGTATTAAAGCAATGAAGAAAACGAAATAAATAAAAATCATTCAAGTTTATCACTCGAATGGCGAACAGCTTATTGAATTTAATAACGAGTACTGTCAAAACAAACGAGTTATTGACCCCTTTTACATTGATCAAAACCATGATAAGGTAGGGCCGAGTCGCTCAGTGCCCTCACGCGTCAACGAAGAAAGGATAATAAAAAGGTTGGCTAATTGTCAATGGCGAAGTTCGTAGAAACATCAAATGAAATAAAAATATTATGTTTTCCAGTTGAAAATAGTGCGGACACGTGTGTTAAGTTTGTGTTAATTTGAGAGAAAATATTGTAAAAACGTTGTACATAAATCAATGAAATGCCGAGGAAGTATTTAATTTGCTGAAAAGCTTGTAAAAAATGTAACCTAAAATCAACTGCGAAAAATTAACATAAAGAAACTCGAGATGAACAGTTGATTTTGACAACTAGCCCGCTCTTCTATGCCTTTTACTCCATTCTTCTCCGAGTTGGCCCCATCTTATAATTTTACCATGATCAAGACTTGAAATCAACTTTTTTTGACGTTCTTTTTTAGACTTGACGAAACCTTTTACAGTGAAGAATTGAATTCTGGCGCAAAAGAGATGCATAAGATTTATTGCTTTAATATATTTGCTCTGGTCATACACATGCACTATGTTCGCAGCCTTGCAGTTTTCAGCTACAGAACACCAAGCGCACGCAAGCTAACGAAAAATAATGTGAAGCTCTTTGTCAAAACAGCGAAAAGAACAAAAGGAATACAAAAAATTGACAAAAAATTGACTGTATAGCGCAAGTCATATATGTAATACTTCTATATTGGCAGCAACCTACATTTTCAATGAATTTCAACCACGAAATCAAAGAGAGACAGCCTACATGAGAGTTTTTTGTTTGTATTAGTATATTTGAATATTTGAAAATTACTACACACAAAAAAATGTCAAATCGTCACAGTGGCGGTTGTTATGAAAAATGTTTGCACCAAACTTAAAACAAAACAAATCATATTTGTTCTGCACAACTCACAGGTGTGCACCATTAGAAAACAATTATAACAACAACGCGTGAAATATGATTTCATTTCAACAAGAAAAATTGAAGCTAGCAAGATTTAATCTATTAAAATTCGAACAACAAAACATTCAACTGAAATTTTCGACAATGGTAGCACCGCTCCTGAGTTTTTTTATTTTCAAATTTAATTTCGGGTACATTCGTTTATATATTTTCTCGCTCATATTACAATATATCTGTACTCTAATGTTGGCGAATGTACCTTGAGTGTACTGCCAATATAGAAGTATTACATATATGGCGCAAGTGTTCTCTTACCCTTTCGTCGCTTCCGATGTGCAGCAAATTGCCTACAAACTCACAGACTTGAATTCAAGTCTTGACCAATGTAAGTCCCGGTTTCCACTCGTCAAGTCTTGATGTTCAATTTTTTGAAATTCGCTTTTAAACTTGACGATTCAGTTTCCACACATCAAGAGTTGACGATGTGTATCATATACTGCCGTTTCATTTCATCTTATAGAAATGAAATGAAATGACGGCAATGATGCGCAAAATGAATAGAAAAAGTAGCGGGACAACGAACGAACACAAAATTAATTGCCCAAGAATTGACGGTACGGTCAATTTCTTTCTTTCCCTTAGTTACGATTCCCGCACCACTGAACTCAAGACTTGACCGTCAAGACTTGAGTGGAAACCTGGACTAAAAGGGGTCATACGAACTTCGAAACGGGGTCGCAAACTGCTAAATTTAAATGCGTAGCATACGACATAAAATCGTTGTGTAAACAGAGCGGTTAATGCGTATAATGGCAATGATTTCATATGAAGTTTTTGCTTAATAAACGGAAAAAAATCATTTGAAGAAAAAAATTCCCAAATCCCACGACAATTAAAAAATACCACACTGAATTCCCACGCTTATTAAAAAATACCATAGGAATTCCCACACTAATTAAAAAATACCATGGGAATTCCCAAAAAAAAAAAATTCCCAAGGACAATTAAAAATTACCACAAATGGGATTTTTCCCACATAACTGGCAGCCTTGGAGGGGACAAATCGTGCTTGATCTCTGTTTGTTCGCGGACGAGTTAATGAAAAAGTTTTACCGAATACCTGGACTCGGAATACTTTGAAGCAAGTTGATCTTCTGAATCCCTAGCGCATCCTATAATTCCTTCTTATTCTCGAGCGTTTTAAATATACGGAGGGTGGACACTTTCAAATATGCACTGTTTACAGGAGGAAAAAAGGACGCCACCGTTTTACAAGTATTCAAATCCGAATGCGACAAGCAGTTATTTTGAATTTCGGCGTGATAGAATAGCATAAAAGTTGATTGGCGCACGAGCCATTATAAATCGTATTTTGTTGGAGCCAACTAGTTATTTTTGAAAATTACTAAATTGAATGGACAAACTAAAATTAATGAAAGAAACTAATAGTTTGCAATGGGTGATGCTAGGGTGCACAAATGACATTCTTATATCATATAAAGAAGAGAGAATTCGGTTTTACGGTAGCTCTGAGCTTCAATGTATGTTTGAGCGTCCAAGAATTAAGGGAATTTGTATTTGAGACACATTACGGAGGAGACATTTCAGTCATGTTTTGTCGAACCACCAGTTTCTTCCGGCATCAATTGTTTTCTTTGGTATTAGAAAATGTTTGTTTTAGGTCAGAGAGCCAAATCCAATTGCGTTTTTGGAGATATCTTTACTCGCTTGAGCGCTGGATACCTGGGACAGGAATATCCCCTTTTTGGCGTTATTCACCATACACGGAATATTTAATTTCATAAATGTTTTAAGCGTTTCAGAAATTTTAAAGATTTTTCTTTGAAAAAAAAAAAATTTCCAACATGATATGGGCATGACACAAGTATTCCAGATATTATAAGTCGCTAGGGCCGAACTGTCATTTAAGGCATACAATGTCAAATTATTATAGGCCTTTTTCTTTTTTATGTCCGAGCTGAGCAAGACAACACCCATGACAACACCTAATTTTAAAATCAATTTTGCAATCAAACTGCCCAGCCTTATTTAAGACTATCCATAAAGACTATCCCCGTGCTAGCAAATTATTAAGATAATTGCTATTCCTCGTAAGCATAACGTTAACGTTGATCTTGTCAACGATCCAACCTACTCCCCAAATTGGGCGACCAGCTCCAGGATCTGGGTAGTCCTTTCTACATTTGCACAGGATAGGGTGAACGCGTTGCCTGCGACCATCCTTCTTTATCTTGTCTTTGTCAAAAAAAATGGCAAAAACAAAGAAATCAAGTGTTTGCTTTAAAACATTTTTAAATAACGTTGATGATTTATCTAATGAAACTGAAGGCTTATTAAAATTAAACAAAAATAAAAATTAAAATCAAGATTAAACAAATATTTACATGTACAGGGTGGGCCATCTAGAGGTTTATTTTTAAATCATAGGTTATTTTGACACTGACAGCTGTTTCCCGTCGAAATCATGACATAAAATCATATCATACCTCCGCGAAAAGAAATGATTCGCTTTACGCTTCAACAACGGTGGGAAATATTGGAAACTTATTTCCAAAGTGAGTGCTGTGTAGCTCAAACAGTGCGTTATTTGAAAAGAAGTTTTGGCCGAAATGAAGCACCCACCGCATCTGCTGTACCTGTTGTACCCCTGCTGTATCTGGGGCTTGGTAAAACCGCATGTTTCTGTCGAGAAGACTATGCATCCACAGAGAGTGACAGTTTGGTTCGGATTGTGGAGTGCTGGCATTATCGGACCATTCTTCTTCGAAAATGAGGCTGGGAACAACGTTTCGGTCAATGTTTGGCGTTACGGAGACGACATCTGGTTCATGCAGAATGGTGCACAATGCCACACAGCTTCTACCACAATCGATCTTTTGCGCACCAAATCATGTTATCAGCCATCTTGGCGGTGTCAATTGGGAGCTGCCTCGGAGCTGCGATTTGACACCTTTGGATTTTCTTTTGTAGGGAACCGTGAAGGACCAAATATCCGGAAACGATTCAAGCACTTAAGACCAATATCATCTAAGCAATCTGTGCGCTACAGCTCGAAACCATTAACAAGGTCTTGGAAAATTGGATTGGAATGCGCTACTGCGAAGCCAGCCGAGGCAGCCACTTGAACTATGTTGTGTTTCATAATAAATGGGAATGTTTGCTCTTACTAATAAAGCCATAATACATGGTAAAAAATTAATTTTGTTAATTTTATTGCATTAAAAAAAAACTTGTATTTGGCCCACCCTGTATGTGTAGAATGTGTTTAAAACGTTTTTTATCTCTAGTCAAAAATTACAATTTTGTCGTTTACAATGTTATTCGCGATTATGCTTGAAATGGAGAGCGCTCTCTTGGTGTACGGGCAATCAACTGAGTTTCTTTTCAGAAGTATGATCGGTTGTAAATTGTTTAAAATAAAAGTAAAAATAGGACAACCTAATTTTTCTTTATACGATGGAAATAAATTTAAATCTTTTCAATAAAACTTATTTCGTTTTATTCGATTGAATATTTTTCTCCACACAATCAAATTACTGTTAAGACTTCCTGGGTACGAACAATTGTTTGAGACAGTGTACATCGATACCAGACTGAATAGTGGGCATCGATGAAATAAAGGAAATATATTTTGTTACATATTTTTAGTTTTTGTGTGTATCCGCTTGTGTAGGATAAAATAAAATTATATTTATATTAGTTTCCGCCTAAAAACTCAAAGTCTTTTACTTGGTTTTCAATATATTTTCGATGTTTGGGTAACTATTGACGTGATATTTTACTTTTTCGGGTATAAATATTGACGCGATATATAATATCCTTTTTTAGTTTTTGGTTGTCTTATCTTTGTTTGTTGTTTTAAACTTCTGAATTTACATCACAAAATTTCCAGCTCTAATTTCTTCGACTTTGTAAAATCGTTGACTATTGCCCAAAGGCGATTCAAAGTAAACAATTCTCCTTCTATCTGCACATGTAGCTAATTGGCAATACCTCCCACGAACTCGCACGATCGCGGCGGCCAATCGGCAGTCTAGAATGTGATAAAATTCGTTCATCAAACGTCTGTTTCCGCAAATTGAGTGTTCGGTGGTTGTATGGCTCGTTGCGTCATCTTGCTGAATCCAGTGCGCATCGAGATCATTTGTGGAAACCTTCGACAGCAACCAGCCCTCAATCATTTCGCGATAGTGTGTTTCATTGAACATCACGTTAGCTCCGGTCTCATTTTTGAAGAAATAAGTTGGTACCAATGATGCCCCTCGAATACAATCCGCACCAAATTCTGACCCGTTGAGGATGTAATAAAGATTTCATTATCTCGTGCGGCTGTTCCTCGCACCAAATTTTGGAATTGGGTAACCATTTAACCAGAAATGAGCCTCGTCCGAAAATATGACTTTTTGATGAAAATTCAGTTAAGGTAAAATTCTAATATTAGGTGACATTGGTCATTCGTATAACAAAGTTACTTGAAAAAAAAAAAAAAAATAGCGTCGCTCTGTAAACACAGACGTCAGACTAGAAAAACTATTAGAAAAACTAAAGCAAATTTAAAAACACCTATTACTCTAACAAAAATGGAGGTTAAAATATGACGGATTTAAAATAAAAAATTCTCGATGGATCTAATCATTCATGGGTTTTAATGGGCTTATAAGAAATATAAAGTAAACATTTTAAAATACTTGAGATCCAACAAGATAAATTCAACGAGACATATCAAAATAGAAATAAATTTTCTTAATCATAAAACTTATTACTTTTGGGTTATTAAAGTCAGTTATAATTTATGTCCGGCATAAATTCCAATTTGAAATTTTTTCATCCGTCGTATATAAGCCTATAAAACTTTATGCTGACAAGAAATTTTTTGCGCTTTAGTTTTGTCCGACACTGTACATATAGTTTTAGCATTTTTTACAAGTTGACATTTTGCCAAAAAAACTATTTTGGTTTGAATGTGATTAATTAGTTGGATATACTCGAAATTTTCATATGTTAAAAAACTTGATGTATATAATTTTAAGCGTGTTAATTCGAACAGGAAGAGGCTCTTCTTGAACTTGCTCTAAACAATCTTCTCAGTTCAAGAACGGTTAATAGTGTTCCGTAAAATTAAACCTTGAAGAGGATAGTTAAGCAATATATCAAACAATTAATTTACAGCAATTTTTATTTACAAAAGATAAAATAAAATGTATGTATTTGAAGAATTTTTTCATCAAGATATCTTCACTGCGGATTTGATGGTGATGTGGATTTCTTCGGAAGCAATTTCATTAGAATATTTGTTGCACTTTTACTGTCCACAGGACAAGAAACGTAAACTTCTTCGCACGGTTTGGTGTTTATTTTCTTTCCATGCTCGAGTGCCTCTTTAATAGCGGTACCGTCTAGCAGGTAATCGACCAACGAGTTCCTAAAAATAATAAAAAAAGTAATACTTAAAAATAAATGTAAACAAACCAAATACCTCTAACATTAAACGAATTAAAATAAATATAAGAAGCTTAAAATAACCCATAGATAAAGTGAGAGCGGGAGAGAGAGAGAGAGAGAGAGAACGGCTAATATATGCGAGTGAAAGTGATCTTGATCATGATCTTAGCGTAGTTTCGAAGTTCTTGCTACTATTTTTATTGTGTAAATTTAATTTCTTGCTAATCGGAGCCAAAAAATTCTTAATTTATACGAGCGGACTCACCGCTGACTAAGTACAGAGCAATTTTAAAAAAAAAACAATAAACTTACTCAGACAACATATGAATGAATTCATCCATTTGATCAGATGCTCCGTTCTTCATGTTGTACTCTGTGGATCGGACATAGCTGCAAACAGCACGCTGCATACAACTTGTGGAGTCTATATTGTTTTGTCCCAAAATATCGTCAACTTTATTCATCATGCTGGCGAAGGATGACAGATCGTTATCGTTCTCACCTATTTGACAGAAAATGTTGCTTAATCAATGAAAAAAGTAGCTATTAAAAAAATATAATTACTTCGACCATAGCCGGCATAGCCACCATGAAAAGCTTGAAGAATTTTTGGAATGATAATAATGGCACCAATACCAACCAAAGTTCCGAGAACAACTCCGCCTAGATCCAATTTTATAGGATTATAAGCTGAGATACCAGTGCCGCCCGGATAACCCTATTAGATTGAAAAACATATTGAAAGAAGTGTTGCTTTCGGCTGTATTATGGTACATACGTTAAGGGTACCGTATCCTGTTGTGTATCCAAGTCGTTCCAAACGATCCTTTGTCGAGGCTGTATCCTGCTCGTATTGCTGTGTTTTGTTTTCTTTGTAGTAATTGCGACGCCATTGTGGATCGTTATCGGTAGGAGATCTGCTTTTGAGATGTAAGAAATAAGTTTTTATAGAGTATATAGAATATGGTTTGAATGTAGTCGGTATGTAACTTTTTTCTTCAACTTTTCAACTTTTTTCTTTCTTCAGTTTGATATATAATTAGATTTTTTGACAGTGTTAGCTAATAACGCTTCAACCCACAATAAGTAAATATTCGTAAAACATATTCCTGCACCATCTTTCTAGAAATTGTTGGTAACCTGTATAAAAAATTTCAAAATCAACCTGTTTTATATGTTTGGATACTTTACGGGGGACTATATATGCAGAGGCCGAAAAAAAAAGGGTCATGTTTGTGAATTTTTTAAGGAAACCTAAGGGATTTTTAGGGAATTTAATATTCAGGTAGATACAGCATTTTTAATAGAGCGCTGTGAAAAAAGGTGAAATGTGGTGACCAAGATTGCTCCTCCTAAATTCACCTGAAACAGAGAAATGAAAAATATCATTAAACTAGATACTTCAAACTCGTAATTGTCATAGCCGATTTTGAAAATATGGATTTTTCACAAAATGGCGGACTTCCGAACGCAAATTAACGATTTTCGACCAAAAATTCCTCTTTCTATTGCCTATAACTAATGAATGAAGCTCCGAAAAAAGAATCCTATGACAAGTACGAGATTTTTATGAATAAAATAAACCTGCAAAAAAATAAGAAAATCAAAACGATCGGTTCACTGAGTTTCGAGAAATCTTGGTCACTGACTTTGAAAACATGGTTTCTCGGAGGCTCTCGAAGGCGATTCACTCAATAGGCTATAACTTTGTTATTTTTTTAGATATCGACTTGAAATTTTCACATTTTCTTGAGACTTGAAGCTTTTAGAAAACGCAAAAGTTTTTGAAAAAAGTTCTGGGTATATAACCATCTTTAAAGCATAACACAGTTCTTTGAAACGATGAATTCCCGTGAATAGACAATTTTTTTTGCCTTTGCTTCCCATTCATAGCAAAGAACCCGACCTGGCGTATAATTGGTGGTTGTTGTTTGAAAAGAATGACTATGGTAGAAAGAACTCGTACCAACCTTATTAAGTTTAAGTTTAAAGTTTGACTACGCTACGTTGTTCAGTATTTGTATCGCAACCATCAATAGTGAAAACTCTAGCGAAGCTAAACATATGAAGGAGTGTGCTCCTTTGTTTGATAAAATAATAATAATAAACTGGCCATTTCAGCCCTTGAAAGGACTTTGACCGAACTTCTTATGATCAAATTGTGTTGTAAGTGTTATTAATTGGTTGAACATAATTGATCGAGAACTGGACCTATTAGTTTTATGCCGACTCCGAACGGCTAATGTGCATGTTCTCAAGAAGCTTTTCTTTGCATTATTTACTCTCTGAGGTTTACCATTGGGCAAGACCTGCAGAGAGGTGACGACCGAACAAAAAAATTAATTCAATTGAAAAAACTTTCTGTCAGATGCAAAGTTCGCCACTGCACCACGCCGTGCAAAGTTCGCCACGGCCACCACTTCGTTTACAACAGTAAAAAACTTATTATTTAAAATATATAATTAAAAATTTGAATATATTAGTGGATAAATGTTTTTTTAACCAAGGTTCTCTTAACTCTTTAATATTCTCTATAGCATGCGCCCCACACGGATAAAAAAATATACTCAAATTCAGTGGGGATTAAGAAAATTGCGGCCACAGATAGGACACAGCGAATATAAGCTTAAATCAAGTAAATTATTTTCTGATGTATCAAAATAAATATTCCAGCCAAAATCTACTTAAATCAAATGGATATGTGCTGCGCTATCAAAATTCAGACTCCAGATAAAATCGCCTCAAATCAAGCCAATATTTTCTGCGATATTAAAATTAATATTCCAGTCGAAATCTTCTTCATTTCAACCGATATTTTCTGCGCTATCAAAATTCACACTCCAAATAATATCGCCTCAAATCAAGGCAATATTTTCTTCGATATTAAAATTAACATTCCAGTTGAAATCTTCTTATTTTCAACCGATCTTTTCTGTGATATCAAAATTCCCATTCCATATAAAATTGCCTCAAATCAAGTCAATATTTCCTGCGATATCAAGATTACTATTCCATTAAAAAAGTTCTTAACCCTGCAGTAGTCGCGTACCTAAATGTGACGAGAGTGGTCGCGCGGATTAAATATGTAATCCGTTTTTTAAAGTTTAAAATAAGAGATGGCAATTTGAAAATGCTTAGTTATTTGTTTTAATTCTTATTATTACTCTATTTTATATTATATTTATTTAAAAAAAACAACATAAACATAATTCTTATAGTACGTAAATGAATATGAATATATTCATATATATATTCATGAATATCAATGAATATCGATAGCAGACAATTGTGAAATTCATAATTTTGCATGACTGGATTACATATGTAATCCGCGC
Source organism: Pherbina coryleti (assembly GCA_943735915.1). Classification (NCBI taxonomy): domain Eukaryota; kingdom Metazoa; phylum Arthropoda; class Insecta; order Diptera; family Sciomyzidae; genus Pherbina; species Pherbina coryleti. The sequence goes on from OX030949.1 coordinate 104,489,562, forward strand.
GACTACTGCAGGGTTAAAGGATAAATTTTTCAGTAAAATTGACTTGAGCAAACACATATTGATATTCAAATATAAAACCGATTCTCATTATTTTTCGAATTTAAATTATCTTTTTCAATATTTCTTTTTAGTTTTGAACTTAGCTTATACAATAAATAAAAATATTTATTGTTATTATGAGGCCATTTACTTTCAAAATAAAATATAGAACACTTTCAATGTCGATATAAAAAAAAAACACAAATAATATTGTCATATTACATACTTATAATATACTAGGTTTACAAATAACTTTACCATTAGAAATATTATGTTTTTGTACTGGTTTCATTGATATTTCATTTATATTTAGCTGTCTATAGGAACTTGTTTCGTTAAGTATAAAGTAACACATAAAATGATTATCATGTTGAGATATTTCAATATTTAAAAGAATACAAAAAATATCTTTGTTATTTAATCTTACAAAATCAACTATTTCAAAGAGGCTTTCATCTATAAAGAGTAAATGTCCCCGTTTGTACAAAGTATTTGTTAATTCAACAGCTTCGCCATAACTTATGTTGCTAAAGTTTAGGGAATGTGGAAATGTTTTTCAAATTATACTTTTTCTCTTCATTACTCAAAGTGCAAGTAAAGAAATAGGATTTAGAACTTGATTAAAAGTTTAAAAGATTATTTGTAAATTTCATGGTGCATTTCTTAGCAATTGAATAAGGAAGATTAACAAGGCAACATTTGTATATCCTAAAATTTCTTTATTTTTGGACTCGAACCCATGCACCATAATTTTTTGAGCGGCCCGGAACTTCTTATAATAAGTGGATAATGCATCATAAATTGATGTTTTTGTTTCAATGGTTTGTGAAAGACTTCATTATATGTTTTATGGTGAAGTTCGCACAGTTTTTCTCTAGTAAAAGCATCAAGCAATGTTAATCTAACCAGTTTTTCTAATATACAGACATACTCCCAAACAAGATCTCCATTTGGTATCAAATCACCAACGAAGCAGGTAAAAAAGTGTAAATATATAAGGGATTCTTTTGCAGTCATGCGCAACGTTTCATTCTTTAAATGAGTTTCAGAAATTTCTTTAGGCTTATTTTTACCAGAGTCTCCAAGTTCTCAAAAATCAAAAAAAGCTGCGCGGTTATTTAAATCACTTAACGAAAAAAAACCTTTCTTGATGAAAAAACTAATAGCGTTAGATAAACCAAATCTAATTACTCCTTCGAGCACGTCATGCATGATGTCAACAGACATATTTTTTACTACATGAAATGCGTTCAGTTGGTTCAGAATAGAATCAAAATTAGTTCCACTTCTTTCATAATTTTTACTTTCAACATGCCTTTTATATTGATCTATTGAGCGTAGTAGATCTGGTTTTTCTGTGTAAGATATTTGTGTGCTTTCTTTTTGCATCAAACAAAAGTGGCAAAAAAATTTGTGAGAAAAGGATGCACTGAATCCCAGTAATGAATTGAAGCTAGGTTATCACCCACAACCAAGCCTAAAACGAAATAAACCGTTCGCGTTTTTGATTCAGTTACTATTTCTATTCCTTCAGTTTCAAGCGACTTGAATGAAAACATTATAAAGGGAACTAATAGAGTTTACATCAAAATGCTTAAAACTTTACTGACGAAGTAGAAGGAAGTTTGCTTTGTTCGTAATTATGTCAAATAAAGGGTTATTGTTTTTGTTCTTTGTCGTTACTCAGAAAGAACAACGCAGAAAACAGATAGGAACAAAAATGTAGAAATTCAAGAAATAAAAAATTTGCGATCTGCTACATCGATCCGAAAATCACATGGGAGCAAACGAGTACGCATTACATACATCTCGTACCTTAACAAGTGTTTGTAACAGTGAACTGCTTCGACTTGGCAATAAGAAAATAATTTCTTAGATTACGCATAATGTATATAGTACTAGAAAAATTTTTTGAAAACTGAGTAAATTATTTTCTTGTTGCAAGAAACTCAAATTTCTTATTTCGACCAAAATTAAATGAAATTCCACTTCATTTCAGTTGCTAGTAGAAATCACTTGAGCTTTTTTTCTTCTTAATAATAGTACATTTTTTCCTTCCGTGCACGTTTTAATGAGAACTAAAAGCCCCACTCTAGCAGAAATTATTTTATACTTTTTAGTTTGATTTAAAAACGTGGTATATTAACAATTTTTTCTGCTTAAATTATTATTTTCTGTGTTTTAGTTTTGTGTCAAATTTCACAAAAGATTTTGAAGGTTTTATATTTTTATCAGCACAAAATTTCTTTTAAAAACCGAAATGGTTCGATAAATATTAAAAAAAAACAAAACTTCTTCGAGGCTCGAACTCTCAACCTGCGCTCTGAGCTGCAGAACCCATTTAAAGATATCATCTTAATAGCAATAAAACAAGCAAACTAATTTTTTTCACCTTCCGTGGTGAATTTTTGAAAATTTGAATTTGTTTCATAAAAAAATAAAAAATTCGTTAGTAATGTCGAGGCTCGAACTCTCTAGAGTTTATAAAGCGATCGCTTTAAGCTTTGATCTACAGAACTTACAAGAAAATATTTTCTAAATGAGGTAATAAATTTACTGCAGTTGTGAATTTTTGAAATTTTAAAATGTCAATGAGCTTTTAATTTTTTTTTATATTTAATATGTATGTATGTTTCTATCAAATAAATTCGCATTTTAGACAAGAAAATAAGTTAATATTGTGTTGTCATCCAGTTTTGAGCTAAAGGGTGTTTTTTTTAGGGGTTTGTTTTTCGAGTAGAGATAAAACTGGCATTTTGTGGTCAAATCTGGCAACTCTAATGTCATTTATGTTCAGTTTGGTTTGCCATTTCATCATGAACAGGTTGACAAAAGAACAACGCTTGCAAATGGGCCGAAAATAAGATTGATCTCGATGCTGATTTTCATCGCAAAATTTTGTTCAGTGATGAGGCTCATTTTTGGTTGAATGGCTACGTCAACAAGCAAAATTGCCGCATTTGGAGTGAAGAGAATCCACATGAGATCCTTGAGCCATTACATCCACAAAAACTGACTGTTTGGTGTGCTCTATGGGCTGGTGGAGTCATTGGGCCATACTTCTTCCGAAATAATACTGGAGAGTCAGTTACCGTTAATGGAGACCGGTATAGAGCCATGATAACCGACTATTTTATTCCCGAATTGGATGGCATGAATGTGGATGAGTTGTGGTTCCAACAAGACGGTGCTACAGGCCACACAGCGCACGTCACAATCGATTTATTGAAGGAAACATTCGATGAGCGCATAATTACGCGGAATGGACCTGTCAATTGGCCACCAAGATCGTGTGATTTGACACCATTGGATTATTTTCTTTGGGAATATGTGAAGTCTCTCGTCTACGCCAACAAACCAGAAACGTTAGGGGACTTGGAGGCCAACATTCGTGGCGTTATTGCCGACATACGGCCCCATATGCTCGAAAAAGTGGTTGAAAATTGGACCTGTAGAATTGGCTTTATTCGAGCCAGCCGCGGCGGCCACATGCCCGAAATCATATTTAAACATTAATGGCATAAAATTATCCTTCCAATAAAGCCAAACTGAAGGACATTAAAACGATTTTCTTGTGTTTTATTTCAACTCGAAAAACAAACCCCTAAAAAAAACACCCTATACATGTTAAGTTTAAAAATTCTACACAGTAGGGGACAGACAAATGAAGTGAAATTGATGAATAATTAACCTTAGTAAATTCACAAAACAAAAGGCCAACAGATGACATTTTTTGGGGTTATACATGATAAACAAATTTTGGTGTTAAATTTAAAAACTCAAAACCATGTCCACGTGATTTACTTATTATATTGGCTGTCAGATTATTTTTACAGAAAACTGCAACTCACATCTATTATTTCTGAACAAAAATTAAAAAAAATTAAATCATCAAAAGATGGCTCGAAAAGACATTGGAAGCAATGACAAAACTCAAGGAACTACGGTTCGAATTGGTAAGCCATCCACCGTATTCTCCAGACATGACCCCCAGTGACTTTTATCTTTTTCCTAATGTCAAAAGAGGGCTCACGGGAAAAAGATTTTTATCGAATGAAGAAGATTAATTGGAAATCCGATCCGTATTTTGAGGAGTTGGACAAACGTACTATACAAAAGGTATAGAAATGTTTAAATATCTCTTGAGTGTATGAAGTGTTTCAACATAAGAGGAGAATATTTAATATTAATAAAAATGAATTTAACCAAAAAATAACGTTTTTTCTTAATACGATCAATTACTTATTCCATAGCCTAATAATGATCCAAAAATGCAGCAAAGTTGGTCAGTGGTAGCACCGCTTCCGTAGATTTGAAATAGTTCAACATAAAAACGTCATCGACGACACGTTGTAGTCATGCGTCTATTGCTTCCATTTTTGTGATGTTCTTGAAGATGCCCTTAGCAAGTCTCGATCAAGAAGGTTTGAGAAGGCAGCAGTTTATCATCTCTGTTGTTATATCTAAGCTAATAGTAAATGCATCAGTAATAAATGACGTTTGTTTTTCTGACTCTACTTTTGAATTTTTCAAAACAATTGAAAATTCAAATTGAAAAACCAATTGAAAAATATATTGTTCAAGCAAAGCAATGACTTGCCCAACGTTATTCGGACTCTGCTACATTGACGTAATTTGTAAAGAAATGATTTGCTTAATTTAAACTGGCCATACAATTCTGGAACCTTAAAGAAGACCGTTATGCATCACTTTTCGCCCATGAGAAAGATCTGTTTAAAGTTGGTACCGCGTTTGCTCACAGTCTATTAAAATTGCATGAATTGCACTTTGAATTGCTTCCCGATACATCGCATTCTCCGCATCTGGCTCCCAATGACTACTACGTTTTAAGGTTAACTAGCCTTCCAGTACCTTAATACTCTAGGGAAAGATTTGGCCTCATTTGGCCCCAATGAATCATTTGGTGATTGAAATTGACGTCTATTTGGAGGCCAAAGATAAATAGTTTTACAATAAAGCCATCGAAATGTAAGAGAAACTTTGAAACGAATATGTCTCTCTTGAAGAACCACAATACTGATGAGTAAAGTCGAATTTTGCCTAAAAGTTATTGTTTTATTAGTCATCCTACAAACTTATTGAGAATGTCTTATATCCTTAGTCAAGGTCCACCACAGATGTTCACTCAAATTCACATTTAATATATTTCTGTATTACCACCATTAATGTCTATACTTTCGAATTACTCACTTAGGGGTTCCTTCATATTTTGGTATTGCAAACGAACTACCGAAAAGGATAACTTCCACAAGAAAACACGCCCACAAAATTGTATTCGAATTCATTTTAAAAAAAGATTCTTGCTTTTCTGCTTCTTTCTACACTTTTCACCACTTAAATATTGATAACACCGAGTCTAAAGACAATCTTCAACTGTTGACAATTTTGCAGTCGTTAAACCTTTTTTATACTCAACGTGCGCATGCGTGGCTCCGTAAACGTAACAATTTGCGCAAATTACAAAATTGCCAACCAAGAAGTAAATATTGTAAAAGCATCACAATCAGTTGCCTTGGTTGGCAAGGAAGGAGGCATTCTACCAAAACGTTAACCAAAGTAATTGTATTGCGTTAAAAATGTGAACAATTATTTAGTAAAATTACCTCAACGCAGTTCATTCATTCAGTGTCGCTAAAGAAAAGTTTCAATTGCTATCAAAGAAAACACAAAAAAAAAAAACAAAAAAAAATCTTTGTCAACTCGAAAAATGTCGTCAAAATCATGAAGTTATCAAAGAAGCGCTCAATTACCTAATATTTAGGATATTTAAGACTGTTGCAATGACAAAAGCAAACTTAAACGTCGCGCTGTCTATGAAGTATTCAAACCACGCATGTGTGACGTCGTAAAACGATTGACGATCTCTGTCAACGTTTCATTAAAAAACGGAATCACCACATCTGAAGCTTGTTTGCCATCATCACCATCAAGGTACTTACTGTTCATGATGTTGTTGGATCGTTGGAGGCTGTTCACGCTCAGTCAGTTTAGCCGACAACTATTTTGGTAGTTGCGGAATTCAGACAACATAATCTGACAAGGGACGCACACAATAGATTTAATTTTAGTCTTTTTCTATTAAATAAGTTCAGTTGTGGTGTTAAGTTCACTTTCAATAGGGCACAAATTGGGTTTTTTTTTTACAAATTCTCACTTTTTGCAATTATAATTATAGCACCTACGCTTTTACCAGGCATTTCACCTTAAGTTGGAAAATTAGGGTGGAATCAGTGGGAAGAAAGCGAATTTCTCCTTTGGTGAATTTAAATGTGTTGCTTAGATTGCTGACGACCCTGACTGAGTGCGTTGAAAAGTGCTTGAACCATTGGTGCGTGGTATAGAAAATTTAATCAATTGAAATGAACTTTTCTGATCGGTCCTTTCTGCAGACCTCAGACAGTTAATAATGCCAGTAAAGCTTTTTTAGAACATCATAAGACTTGTTCGGAGTCGTCATAAGACTTGTGGGTCACTTTCTTGATCAATTCTCGACAAATTTTTTTTTTTTGGAAATAGCTTTATTGTTTTTCGAAATATTCTCCATTATGATCAATACATTTTTGGATGCGTTCGAATCATTTGTCATAACATTTATCCAATTCCGTTTGAGACACTTCCAAAACATAGTTTTTGAACGCATCAACGGCTTCTTCTGGCGTCGAAAATCGTTGTCCACGCAGTTTGTCCTTAATGTGCGGGAACAAAAAGAAGTCATTGGTTGCCAAATTAGGACTGTGCCGCGGACGATCCATTAAGTCGATGTTTTGAGTGCTCAATACGCCATTGTTTGAACTGATGTGTGGGAGTTCGCATTGTTTTGATGAAGAATAATTCTTCGGTGCTTGTTTCTTTTTTTTTATTCTTATGTACGGAACACTTCTGGCAAATAACTGTTTGCGTACCATTCAGAATTGACAGTGCTACGTGTATTAAATGGTAACGTGGCCACATAGCCAGTTTTTTTTGGAAGAAACTGGCGACCATTTACTTCTGAGTGCTTCGAGCTCGAACAACTTTTGTTGGATTTGGTTCATCTTGAATGACCAGTACAGTAGACAAATGTTTACTTTCCGGCTCATACGCATAGATCCACGATTCGTTACCAGTCACGATTTTATATACGTCTTTTACGTAATACGTAAGTATTTCTTGAGCGATTCTTTGCACCAATCGACACAAGCCTTTTTTTCAGCGATTGGCAAATTATGTAAAATATTCAACGTGCACAAATCTTTTTGAGAACTATGTATGTGTTCATGTAAAATTAAATGTATTTTGGTAGAAGTAATGCTCAGGGATGCCTCAATATCATGGTTTTTTTTGTTTTTTTTTAATTCATTTATTTGTCTCCAATTTAACAATAATACATACATATTTAATAATAGCACAATGAATACTGAATTAGTAATACTCAAGTAAATGACCTTATAAATAGGTACTCAATACAATCTTTATATTTACATTGCTTTTAATTTAATCAATATTTATTTTTTCATTGGTCATACTTTTCCTTAATACAGTAGACGCTCGAAAATTAGAACTCTCGGAAATTCGAATCCTTCGGAAATTAGAACTAGCGTTTTTAATACATTACACGCTGTGAAATTAGAACTGTCTGTTCTAATTTCCGAGAGTTTTTTTTTTGTTTGCTTTTAATCACGGTTACCACTCACCTATTTTTTTTCGTACCAAATTTTCCGTAAAAATGTACCAAAAAGGAATAAAATGTACCAAATGCTCGACCTGCCGAACTTGCATCGTGATCTGATTTTTTTTTCTCTTCTTTGTTTTGGCAATGCAAAGTATTCTGTACATGTCTGTGCAAGTGATTCACGAACGATTTCTCGCAGAAGATACAAAACGCATTCTCAGTTTTGTTTTGCAGCCAAGAAAATTGTTGCAGCCATTCTGGACGAAATTACATTTTGAAGTCTGTCTTTGAATGGGAAGGAACAACATCAACACCATGTAATAAAATTTATAATTTTTAATAAAATTTTCAATAAAAATTAAACAACTAGCTGCTGCAATTAGCTTCACTTTCGCAGTCAGAAGTGGACGCTTCCCTTAAATCTACGTAATTATTGGGATCAAATTTTGGTTTTTTCTTAAAATAAATCTGCAAGCAAAATATTATTAAATTTAATATGATATTGAATATCGAGTGTTTATAATTACCTTTCCATTAGTAGCGTTTTCCTTCCACCCGCACACAATTGAAGCGCACACTTGAACAATTGTAAACTACATTTTGTAATTTATACAAAAATTGGCGCTAAAATCCAGATTGTTCATCTTCCTTTTAATTATGATCTTGTACTTTTGTCTCTTTTTTTCACCTCCAAATAAAGGTAGCATTTTATGCAATGCATTTTTCCATTGAACATACATAGCTTTAAACACTAAACATAACACCAACAGTGCTACCAAATTTCGATTTTTGTGAAATTTCTAAACTTTTACAAAATGTACCAAATCAGAAAATAATGTACCTATGTACCAAGCGAAAATAAATGTACCAATTTTGGTACAATTGTACCAAAGTGGCAACCGTGCTTTTAATACTGAAAAATTGCATTGTCGTCACATCATATAAAATTTTTCGTATAAATGTTTCTTTAACGACGCTCTTGATGTCTACTCAACGACTGAATAAGAGAGAACAATATGTTTGAATTGCACAATTTTGTTTTTGAAATATTTTTTTTTCTTTAAACTGTGATGAATTTTAATGTTTAATGTAAACTGTGATGAATTCCTTTTATGTGAGTAAAAATAAAAAAACTTTAAGCCAAAGTGTTTTTTTTGTATATTTTCTAAGCGAAGATGGACTTTTATGTTACTTTTTATTAAAAGAAAAACCTTTGGAAATTAGAACTTCTTGAAAATTAGAACTACCCCAGGAAGTGGTTCTAATTTACGAGCGTCTACTGTATGTGGATTTATTTTAAAAGAAAAAAGGGTGAGAAAAACTTTTATTCGATATGTATTTTTTTAAGATTTAACTTAATAAACTACTTAAGAACTAAGGTAAGTAAATAAAAAGTATGGATGGCTAAGGTTCTGTGCCACCAGTTTGAGTTGCGGTAAGCTAACTCTTCAAACTGATCGCTAGAACACTAGCCATCCATGGGAACTGTTTCTGATCTAGGCCAGCCACCAGTATTTTTTAGCATTTGCTCGGTCATTGTTGCAAATATCGCGTTCAGATATGTCGCTGTCGTATCTCCAATTTTGGTTACGATTATCTATACACATTAACGAATGCAGAATTCTTTTATCAGTGGCTCTTCTGGCTACATGGTAAATAACAGGTATATTCCTTGAGTCGGATAGATAACCCAGTGTATCTACATATAGGAAGGCCTCGGGTGGTATGAATCCTCTCTCTATTGCGTTTTCAAAATACCCTGGATTAGGATATAACGCTCCCGAAATTAATGAGTTCTCGTTAAATGTTGCGCGTTCAAAATGATTTCTCGTTAGATCTAGTATGTAATTATCTATTCTGGGCAGTTTCGAAGCTTCTAAAAGTATGGTATGACACATGACGATCAACCATTATCAGTTGGTGCACAGCATTAATGTTTTGTGTTACAACAGCTGGTTTTTGACGCCATTCACAAAGTTCGTCGGTAAGCAAAGCACGGTGTAGCAGCCTACGTATGTGGTTTAACCCAGACTGACACTTTATATGATTTTGGAAGTGATTTCGGAGGTGATCAAACGTTTGCACATGATACAATTAGAAGGTAGGCTCATTTTAAAATGGCTACTCAAATGTGAAATTTTGCAGCAACGAAGCTACGTCAAAGGACAAAAGCAACAACAACAATAAGAAAAACTAAAAATCACTAGCTGATTTTGACAACTAGCGCACCCTGCTTTCCAATATGAGCCTACCTTTTAATTGTATCAGGCGATTGCAAAAAAGTTTGCTCTTATAACGAAAAAATTAAATTCTGTCTTATCTGTCTGAAGGAAGAGACAGAACATCAAATTTTAATAAAAAAAAATCATTTAAAATATCGAAAATTGCAAAAATTTGTGATATTAAAAAAAAATTATTCATTTTCGTACGAATTATTAATAACTGATGGGAACAAGACAAAATTCGATAGATTGAAAATAAGAGATATTCGCGGTATGGTGTTATCGGCAGTGCAGAAATAGAGTTCAAGAGTCATATGTAAATATATACCTGTTGAAAATATAAATAAACCTAAATTAACCCTCTGCAGCTGACGTCGTGGTCTGACAGACACCAAAAATCAAAACTTCGTTCAATCAAAACCGAAAATCAAACTAAATGAAAGAAACCAAATCTTTAAAAATATTTTAAAATATAAACCATATTTTATTTCAAATTTTCTTCTTATGTAGGTTTTATAATTATATGCTGTTATATGGAATAAGATCAAGAAAGTTACAGTCAGAAACATCATCATAAGAAATCAGTTCAAAAGTGAGGTCTGCTAGACCCCACGTCAGGTATATTGTTAAATTTGGAGCACGTCAGTTGCAGAGGGTCAAATATCTGTTCACAAAAACAAAAGATGGGATTATGTTACAAAAGAGGGTCACATAAAAACACATAATATACCGGAAAAAAACTCGTCAAGGAAAGGAGATTTTAATTCTGCTACGGAAGTGATCTAAAAGTAGAATTCATGCCAAATAGGCACAAATTGCTCTGTCACTGTTTTTGGTTACTTTTGTCGTTATTAATTGTTATAATATTAGGTGTAGTAAAAAGAAATCCATTATTTTTCCACTAGATGGCTTTAGTAAATTGTTACTCGTTTGGTATAAGTAGGATCGGGTAACGCTAGATGGCGATAGAAAGATAAGATTTCGTATAAAAAAAAACTTATCAGACAGTTTTGTGATCGCTACACTCAGTTTTGTTGGAGGGCGCGTCAACGATGTAAGCTATCTTTGATAAAAGCGAAAACGCAAGGTAGGCGGCTGCAAATGTGAATAGTGTGCAATTTTGGTCTAATCGATTCCGTTCCGATCATTTGGATATCAAAGATGCACCACGTGCTGGAAGACCAATTGTCGAAAATGTCGATAAAATCATGGAAATCGTCGAGTCCGACCGTCATGTAAGCAAGGTTTCGATTGCCCAGGAGCAAACATTGCACAAAAAACCGTTTGGAACCACTTGAATAAGGCTGGATACAAAAAGAAGCCCGATTTATGGGTACCACACGAGTTAACGCAAAAAACCTCATCAACCGAATTTACATCTGCGAATCTCTGCTGAATCGCAACAACATCGACTCATTTCTGAAGCGGATGGTGACTAGTGATGAAAAGGGCGTCACTTACGAAAACGTCAAGCGAAAACTGTCGTGGTCAGGCCAAGGCCGGATTGACGGCCAGGAACGTTTTGCTGTGGGTTTGGTGGGATTGACAGCGAGTCATCTTCTATGAGCTGCTTCCTTACGGCCAAACTCTTAATTCGGACCTTTACTGTCAACAATTGGACCGTCTGAAGGAAGCAATCGGCCATAAGCGGCCAGCTTTGTACAATAGGAGAGGAATTGTGTTACAACAGGATAACGCCAGGCCACACACATGATAGTGACTCGCAAGAAGCTAAGGAAGCTTAGTTGGAAGGTCCTTATAGTCCAGACCTGTCACCAAGTGATTACCACCTGTTCCTGTCTATGGCGAATGATTTTGCTGGTGAGAACTTCGCCTCAAGGGAAGCATGTGATTATCAACTCTCCCAGTCCTTTGCCAATAAGGACGAGGGTTCTTATGAGAGAGGCATAATGAAATTACCTTCAAAATGGCAATAAGTTGTCGATTAAAACAGTACATATTTGACCTTAATCGGATCATTATAACTATGATAAATAAAGCCTTCAATTTGATGCAAAAAAAAATGGATTTCTTTTTGCATTTTTTTTAGTTCGATATCCTTTTTAGTTTAGTTGTCATAGCTGCTTAAAGTTTTTGTTAGGTGTTGGTTGAAATAAGCTGTGAGCTACTGTATCTCTTTTAAAAACATCCACCTATACTGCCGTCATAAGGAAGAGTGCGGCATCTAGCATGAACATTAGAGTGTCCCTTATTTTGCGATTTTTGGAAATGTCAAGGGGCTGAAGTGTTTTTTATGCGTTTTTATATTCTAAGAACGAAACTAAAAAAATTTTTTTTTACGACAACGTTTACCCGTGCTAATCGGGCCCGAAAGTTTCGAAAAAATGTCCATATTAGACCATATTTGCACAAATTAAAAAAAATCTTTTCTCTGCTTTTTATAAATGTTTTACATTTTTTGGAACACATACATAAGAAATATGATATCTACAAAGTTTTTTTATGGTGGGCGTGGTTACCGCCCCTGCTGCGTCGAAATTTCTCCCGCAGCCTTTTCCCACTTTTTCATGAAATTAGTGCAATTTAGGTATTAATATCAACAATAAATAAATACATTTTTATTATGCTAAAAGTATGATTACATTTCATTAAATTCACATTATGTACTTACAAAAATTAACAATACATTAAAAAACTAGTATTTTAACCTGCGGCGGGCGCGCAACAAGCTAATACCTACCAAGCAGTCTTATTGCGGCTTTTCAACCGAAATCATAGTTTTTTTTTATAAATAAAAAATATCAAAAACCAAAAATATATGCCCCCTGAAGGGTTAAATTTTAATAAGAAATACAAATTAATTATAAGTTTTTTTAAAGAGCAAGTATTTTTTTTTTTTTTTTGACAGTTCGAGGTTATTTTTCGAGTATTTTGGGCCACAATAAGTAGGTTTTGTAGCTGCGCTTCTGATTTTGTAAGCTCGAGAAATTCTTGAGCAAGTTGTACCCCACGCTCCGCAACATCATTTACAATACAAAGATCTTCAAAATAATTTTTACTCTCTGGTATTCTTCATCTTTTTCCCATTCGTCAGAATCTTATTTTAAAAAATTGCATGTCAAACTAAACCTACGAAATAGATTTGTTATTCGACAAGATGCAAAACAATCTAAATCATTTTTGTCCATTCATTTAAAGAATTTGGGTTGGCGATTGGATGATTACATGGAAACTTCTGAGCTTGCAATGCTGTCACCATACTGCGTTTTCTCTCAATAGAAACTGCATCATCGAAAAAAGCGAGTGCTACAAGTTCTTCGCCAAGGTACCAAAGATGCCGACCAAATTTTTGACTTGCAGCAATGGATATTTTTTGTTAATTGTCTTGTATGCGACCAAATCTTTTAAAAAAGACAGATCCTGATTTGGAGCTTTTATGCTATTAGTAGCTTCAAACCAGACTTTGATGTATAGTAGAACTACAAAAATACAGACTTGACGGATTCCGATAATAATGAATAGCATAAAAGCTCCAAATAAGGCTCTGTCTTTTTTAATTAATTTGTATTTCTTATTATAATTTAACCCTCCAGGGGCATACATTTTTGGTTTTTGATATTTTTTATTTATAAAAAAAACTATGATTTCGGTTGAAAAGCCGCAATAAGACTGCTTGTAGGTATTAGCTTGTTGCGCGCCCGCCGCAGGTTAAAATACTAGTTTTTTAATTTATTGTTAATTTTTGTGAGTACATAATTAGGGTATTCACAAGGTGTGCTATCATGTCATATTATCATAATGTAATACAATTTTACACTAGTTTAAATATATGGTTGTTGCCTTCCATATAAAAAAGTACTAAAATATTACAACTCTAAAAGCTATGTTTATTGAGTGTTGTATTCAATAACGTGCAAAATATGCTTTTTGCACAAACCGGCTATTATTTTGTCTTTTTCGCTTTCTTTTGGCATTGTGATAACAAATATTTATTTAAATTTGTTTTGCATCAGCTGATTGAGAGTTGAAATAGCACAATAAGTTATGGGAGGTTTTTCACACTTGTTGTAAATTTTAATGTTTTCACTTTAAGACATTTGACTTTATGAGACCTTGTGAATACCCTAAATGTGAATTTAGTGAAATGTAATCAAACTTTTAGCATAATAAAAATGTATTTATTTATTGTTGATATTAATACCTAAATTGCACTAATTTCATGAAAAAGTGGGAAAAGGCTGCGGGAGAAATTTCGACGCAGCAGGGGCGGTAACCACGCCCACCATAAAAAAACTTTGTAGATATCATATTTCTTATGTATGTGTTCCAAAAAATGGAAAACATTTATAAAAAGCAGAGAAAAGATTTTTTTTTAATGTGTGCAAATATGGTCTAATATGGGCATTTTTTCGAAACTTTCGGGCCCGATTGGCACGGGTAAACGTTGTCGTAAAAAAAATTTTTTTTTAGTTTTGTTCTTAGAATATAAAAACGCATAAAAAAACCTTTCAGCCCCTTGACATTTCCAAAAATCGCAAAATAAGGAACACTCTAATGAACATCAAAATCAGTTTTATTGCTTTTTCTTCAACATAGTGCTTTCATCTTCAAGAAAATAAAATAAAAATTTACGAATTTTTTGCTCAATTGCTAAATATTTTAACCTGAAGTGTCATATCTTCACAAACTAAAGCAATCATTCAAGCAAAAAAGCGGCATCTACACTGTCTGTTCCACAGTTTTTGCATTTTAAATAAAATCGATAAAATATCATTAATGTTGATAAAAAATCTGGATATTACTATGCTGAAGAACCATATATTTATAACCATCCAAACCCTAGTCAATGAATTTTTGATAAATTACTGTAAGTCGTTTATCTCAGAATATTCAAATATGAAGATGCCACACTCTTCCTTATGACGGCAGTATACCACAGCTATTTTCGTCTTCCACCAATCACGCCAAAAGTACTGTCATATCTTAAGCTGTTGAAAACTTAAAATAGCCGGGATTTTCCTAACAAAATTGTTTTCAATTTTTCTATTATTGAAAAAATTAAGATGAAAATATTTCACTTTTAAATTTAGCTGTCAATTTCGAAAAAAAATTTTGCAAAATTTCAATCTCCGATAAAATGTACTTATTTATAAAATGGTATTTAATTTAAAACAAACCCAAAGCAACATACCACAATCAAGGTAAGTCAATATCGGAAATTATTCCCGTAGCTGTTAAAGGACTCTAGATTTTAAACCTTTAGCACATCGAGTTGCACCGAATTCATTTCCGAAATCAGATGTGGAAGTAACCGTTGCCCAAAATGCTGCATTAGCTCCGCAATTAATGATCACACGTACGAAGTTTTAAAGAAAATATGTAAGAAAATCATCAAGGACTTAAATCGCAAACAGTGCCGCGAGAACTATTCAGTCTTCGATGGTGGGAACAGTGTCAAAGTGAAGATCCAACGTGGACAGAATATAGATGCCGAAAGATGTTAGTAGTATTAGGTCATGTTTTTTAATTAATCAACACTTCAAAACAATTCATATTTCTTTTGTGCTATCAGTACCTACCATGAGTAAATATAAGGTTGGGATGGCTGATCAAAATTATGTAGGACCAAAAGGTCGCCAGGCGAATAACGAAGAATACGATGCGCTCGGCAAAAAGCGCGATAGAGCTCGTTCGAAGAGCACCAAACGTGGTGGGGAAGAAGGCGATGATGACGCATACGGCGATAAGACAAGAGTTGGTAAGGTTGGATCAACAAAAAACAAGAAAAATATGGGTGGAGACGAAGACGACTATGATCCGAGCTCCAAGAAGACGAAAGATAGAAAAGCCAGTAAACAAAGTGATGATTTTGAAAATGAAATCAAAGCTAACAAAGGCAAGGCAAAAGGCAAAACTAAGCCCGATGATGACGTTGACGATACTGAACGTAGCAGCAAAAGCAAAAGCAAGGGTAAAAAATTAGACGATGACTCTGACACAGACTTGAGGAAAAAGAAACCTAAAACGAAATCGGAAAAGCCCAAGGTTGATGATGATTATGACGAAACTGAGCAAAACAAGAAAAGCAAAAGCAAAGGGAAAGCAAAAGGCAGAAATTCGGAAGCTCTTGATAATGAATCTGAAGACGACCTAAAGAAAAAAAAGTCAAAACAGGAGAAGTCCAAACGAAAACGCAAAAGCGGTGAATTTGCTGATGACGATGATGAGAATGATGGTATTCAAAAGAGAAATTCGAAAGGAAAGAAAAAAACTAAAGGAGGCAGACGCAATGAAGATGACGAAGATCTCGAAAAAACTGGAAAAGAAAAACCTAAACGAAAATCGAAATCTGATGTGCCAATCATAACTGATCTTCGTGCAAAGGTGCGCAAGGGTCAGGAAGTGCGTCCGGAAAGTAAACCAAAGAAAGACAAGGGTCGCCTGATGTCGTTGGACAAGGAACTTTCAAAATTAAAAAAGAAGCAAAAATCTGCCAAACAACTACTTGCTGAACAACAGGAAAATGCAAGGGGAAGGGGAAAATCTGCCAGAGGAACTAGCCGAATTAAGTCTCAAAGATCAACATCAAGACAATATGGCAGTCGCTCCGCTCATGGTTTTGTATCCGAAGCGCGAATCCCATCGAAACTCAGTCGTGGCGATGAAGTACGACCTTGCGACTTCCTGCGCGCAAATATGGAGCAACGTGAATTGTGTAGACTGTGGTTCGTATTTTCTTGTAAGCGTTTCTCATAGCTCTTTGATTAATGTTATTTCTCTCTTTCCATATCGATCACATCAGCGTTAACAATCGTCCACCTTGCAGCGATCCATGCAACAATCGTGCTAGTGCTAGAAATGTCTGCAGTGAGGTCATCCAATCCTGCTACTATCCTCCAAATACCTGTTTTTAGATGCTTTATTTAACATATTTTTTTATTGTGTAAAATTGTTCATGTTGATCTGCTATTTGCAATACGCAATGGAATTTTAAGTGCTAAATACAAGGAGAAAATTAGAATTTTTTGAAAATTTCCACCCCCATGAATTATATCCACCAACACTCCAAAACATGCGTGGGATATAGCAACGCAATTGTTATTACCAGAGAAGTTCAACCAACACACAAATTTTAACATTGACAAATTCGGCCGCCTGAAATGTTTTATATTTTCGTAGTTGGCCACAATTGCCATTCATTTCGCTCTCTCTCTCTCTTTCTCTCGCTGTTGACGTTGTTTTTAATATCTTAGAGATTTCGCTTAAGAAAAGTTTTTTGAATTCACAAGGTTGTTTTTTACTCTCAGTTGTTTGTTGGCTTTTCAAGATTGTATGGAAATACTTGAGATCGTTCGAACTTAGTCATGGTCATAATATTAGATAAGGTACATAGAAAAGGTGAATGCATTAATTCGAGTTTAAAGGCTATATTTCTGGAATACTATGGAGCTTGGTTGATTATTTTTGTCATTGAGTCGTTTTAAAAAAAAAGATTGGTTTAGGGAAAATTTTCAGGTTAGCATTAAGTTTGCCTCTGTATTTGTAACGTCCATAAGGAGGTGTGGTAGGTATAGAAAAATATGTAGATATATTTTTGATGAGTTGGTTAAGCGATGTCCGTTTGTCCTTCGTCACGTTTACAGCTGTAATTTTTAAGCTATCGTAATAAAAATTAATATATCTATATACATATATAAAAATAAGTTGCATTGTGTATGAAATTAATGTTCTCTGTAATGCGTGAACCGATTTTGTTTCTGAAAATTCACATGAAAGGTGATGTCAATACGAAGGTTTTAATGTATAAACGGGCTTTGTATGTGTATTGGTTCATGAATTATAGGCATTTTAGTGAACAAATACAGGTATAGGCATACAAATAAGCATACAGGTGTGAACAAATACAGGTGCGCACATGTGGTGTATATGGGGAAATATTTGCAAGGGAAATTGGAAATAAATGAAATATTGGAATAATTTGGCAAGTCTCACTTTAGTTTGCATTGGCGTGAAAAATATAGGCATAGTAAAAATTGTCCATGCCCCTTTTTTCCATACCCCCTTTTACCGCCCACAAATCAATAAAAATGCTATATTTAAGACAGTTTTGGTCGTATTAGACTAAAATTTGGTAAATAAGTTCGTATGGTTACTGTCGGCAACTAAACTAAAACTGAGCGTGGTCTTACTCTATATATCGACTCATAACCGCCAAAATATCTTAAGCGCCAAAAAGAAAATTTTACAGGAGAAGGTTTTTTGTAATTATCTTTGCTTAGTGCTTAGTGCTTTTTTAATTTTTTGCTTTTGGTTTAAATTCATAATCTAATTTCGTACACCTATGAAATTTTGACAGACGATGTAAACCATCGCAAATTATCGATTTTCATCAAAAAACATAAATCGGATATTATGTCGCTTAAGATATTTTGGCGGTTATGAGTCGATATAAGACCACTTTTTAGAAATCATTATTATTTCTGAGTTGTACATGTTTTGATAGTGAAACTTGATGTGTAGATGCCACGGGCCCAAGAGGCAGTTATTATATATTTGAGCGAACATTAGACAAGGGGGAATTTGGCCACACAGGCCAAATTATTGATATCGAATTGCTTTGGAACTAAATGTCGTATAACAATGAAGGTTTTTCTACTGAAAAACTGGCACGGGCATTCGAAAACAGGGCGTGGCTACACCCATATAAGCCAAATTTACGATACAGAATAGCTATAGAAGGAAAAGTCACAGAACATTGAAACTCAGAATGTAGATACCATTTGGTGATGTATCTTTCTACTAGAAAAGCTGACATGCATTGGACAAGGGGTGTGTCTCCACCCATATAAGCCAAATTTATGACACAGAAAAGGTATGGAAGTAAAAGACAAAGAACAAAGAAGTAAGAATGAAGTTACTACTTGGTAATATCCTGCTACTGGGAAATGAAAAATGCAAAAAATTTACAAACGAGAACGCTGCTATAGACTCCAAAACTACTGAGCCGATTGAGCTCA
Source organism: Pherbina coryleti (assembly GCA_943735915.1). Classification (NCBI taxonomy): domain Eukaryota; kingdom Metazoa; phylum Arthropoda; class Insecta; order Diptera; family Sciomyzidae; genus Pherbina; species Pherbina coryleti. Next base: position 104,508,473 of record OX030949.1, read on the forward strand.
TTCATAAATTACGTTACCAATTTAGTAGAGAGAGAGGTTTTAAAATGTCTACCGTCTAAATTGCCGTTTAAACCGTCTAAATTGACTGTTAACTATTGGCAAGTGTAGTAAGGGCATAATTTTTCTTTGCTTGCTTTTCGACAGTTATTTTTTCTATTTTCGAATATTTTTCAATCAATTAATTTTTTTATTTCATATACTACGTTACTTTATGGGGTGGAGGGGAGTGTTTTTGAAATGCAGTACGAAGAGTACCGGAGGGGGGTAAAAAAAAATTTAAAATCGTTCACGTTATTTATGAATGACCCCTATGTTTCGAGTACGAGATGGCTTGGAAATAATAACCCTGAAGGCATTGCAACATTTTCCGGTACTTATATCTAGATAAAGTGCAGCAAAGCGCACCGGGAAAAAGCTAGTACGCTTATAAAAAGGAAGCGATCCAAATCGGTTAAAATCCACACCTACTCTAATACAAAGTGAATATATCAATATGGTAAAATCTTTTAGATTCCACGAAAATTTATATAAAACCTTGAAATTTAACATGAAGCTTTAATTCCAAATAAGTTTTGAAATTTTTCAAAATCGAAAAAAACAACGTATATTCCCCATACCTACGTCATAACTTCGACTTTTATAACTTCGGATATTACAAAATAAACACTAGTGTCGGGGTATTTTAACTTCAACTTAGCCGGAAATAATACATTCTTTACTTGTTTTAAGTTATTTAAATAAGAAGAGGATCTTCCAACAGGTATGTATATAAAAATATAATCTCGATTTAAAACGTCTGCCGAGCCAAAGGAATAACGTTACAGATTAAAACTTATTTTAATACTATATTTACAATATATATAAACATACATATGCCTTACATTAAAGTTTTTGGACTCATATGGTAATGACTTTATTCCTCCACTATGAGTTACTGCAAAGCAGTGTCTACTGCATTCGGTTATTCTAGGAGGCATTCTATAAAATAAGACATATTTAAATCAGTTGAGAATAAATTTAATTGTATGTAATTAATGAAAAATTATTTTTTCGTTGGCTGTTTCAGTGCTTTGTGAAACATAATTCAATAAGGGTTCTTCCTGCTACTTTCAACAAATAGGTATTTCTTTTAAGAGGTAGATTTTCGGAGTGCAAACCTAATAGCATGATGGTTAGAGTGTGTCAGAAATCTTAATAGTAAGTAAAAAACCCTTTCGATTTTAAATTTGAGACCCACTAATTACTTATATAAAAAAAAAAGAACTGGAAATTTTCATCCCATTTAACAAATACTCTATCGAGATTTTACAGTGTTTTTCAAAGTGAATCTTAAATAAAAATAAATAAAAAAACGTGAATCTACTTATTATTTAATTTTAATTATACTTATTCTTGTTTTTTATATGAAAGCATTTTAACACTTTTGGGTTTATTTTTGTTTAATGTAAAATAAAAGTACATTTTGAAAGTGTTAGTGTTAAGAAAATAAGACCAATTCGATCCAATTTTTCGATCCCACGTAAACTACGCCCCCTTATTGAGGTCTTTAAATTCAGGACTCTAGTAAAACGTGTAAAAACTGTGTAAAAAAATTCTTGTAAAAAAAATGGTAAATTTAGGGATGTGTTCCAAAACTTTGAAAAATCGGTAAGTTCAAAACTTTTAAATTTTAGCCCACAAAATCGTACAAAAAAGGAATGATTTCAATACAATACAATACAATACATTTACATTCACCAAAAACTGATAGAATTATCTTTTTTTCGAATTGTTCTTATAGTTACTTCATTTATGCCAAAACTTTTACCAACAGATATGTTATCTTCGCGTCTTTTTAGACAGTACAGTCCAATATTATTATTTTAGTTTCTAACGGAATTACTTTTCGCTTTAAAATATTTTGTTGTTGCTTCCGCATTTTTACTATTTCATATTAAAACTTTGTAAGCCAAAAACTTCATACAACAATACCATTGGAAATGATAAAAAATATCAACAATGCAAATTATTGCGTCCTACGAACTGCACACTTCAAATATGATAAGCCGCTCATATTCAACCGCTCAAAGTAACGTAAATGCACTTTTATTGCATGGAATTACTTCATGGCGGTTAGGTTAATGTTAATGTACCACCTAAAAGCAAAAGCAAAATAAAAATCAGGACTTAAACATGACAGATATTTGAACAAGGATCCAAATCTAAACTCAAATTAGAACAAGGTTTACAAAAAGGATGAGGATAAGGTTCTGTACAACGATTTAGACAAGGAAAAATATAAGTATTAGGACAAGGGCCTGGACAAGGACCCGGGCAATGTTTCCTACAAGGATTTAAAAAAGGATTAGAACAAGAATTTTGACAAAGCTTAGGATTAGGACAAGGACTGTGAAATTGATTCGGACAAGAACTAGGACAAGGATTTGAACATGAATTAAAACGAGAATTTGGGCAAAGATCAGCACAAGGAGTTAGATAGTATAAGGTAAAACATACGAATAAAGATAAGGATGGTGACAAGTTTAAGGACACGGAAAAGGATGCGGACAGTAATAAAAATCAGGATAAAGATACGCTGTCACGTCAAAGCCTCCTTTCTTCAATTATAGGATGACAAGAGTTGTTTTTTTAATTTTTATAAAAAATATTTTTTTTTCAGCAGGTAATTAATTGAATATTATGAAATTGATAATAAAAACTTGATGTTATATAACTCGCAATACGGGAAATTTATTTCTTTCATAAAATATCGCATTCAAACAAAAAAAAGGTTGTTAAATTTAAACATTTATAACTTCAGTTAACTTTCAATTTTGTTGAGTTATATTGATTTAAGGGAGGGGGTGTACGGTTTGACCGTACCTCCAACCAGTGTTGCTTAGTGTACAAAACTTTAAATCGATTTTCCCAAACATGTCATTTTTAAAGTCGGTGACCAGCCTACAGAAAAAACTACTGAACCGATCGTTTTGAAATTTTGTACACATATTTTACATATAAGTAGCTCTCAAAAGACGTCGTTTTTTTAAATTTTTTAATTACTAACAATTTTACAATAACAAATAGGTAGATTTTTTCGTCAAAAATCTTCATGTTGGCTTCGAAATGGTGCCAAAAATTGAAAAATTGAAAAATTAAAAAAACTCGACGTCACTGGAGATATAAAGTAATAAACTAAAGAAAGAATTTTAATGTTTTGGTTTCAGATGATCTAGTGATGCAGTAGGCTGGTCACCGCACACAGACTTTTTTCGAGGCACCTGCGGATCTTCAATAAATCCGTTATTTCTCTCTATTTTGTAACAAAAATTATTTTTAATATTCTTAAAATGTTGTACTTTTATATAATAATATGTAAACTAAACATACTTTTATAGTTTTTTCTAAAAAAATTAATGAAAAAAGGTATTTTTTAGACGAAACAAACCTTACCCCCCCCTTAAGTCTTCGCTACCATTGAGTTTATATAAAATAACAAGAAAGTATTTATAAAAAAAGAAAAACAAAAGAAAATTCATAGAAATATGTGATGTTTCTCATGAAAAGGGACGTTATCTTCCCGGAATTAAATTTTTGAATCTTTCCGTTTTCATCTATAAACATCAACATAAATCGGTTTAATGGCTTCGGGCAGGCTCCTAAGTCAGCTAGAAACTAAAATACTGAATAAGAGTCATCGAATCCAAATTTATTATTTAACGCTAATATCGAGGCAGTTTCGACAGGCGTTGTAGCCACGGTTGCCATGTCGACGCATTTCAAGTGATATGGCTGGTCGCATTTGCTGCAATGAATTGAAAAATACAAAAAAACCAATAAAAACACATTAAACACACACAAAAACACCAAATACGCATTAAACGGAGTTTGTGGGATGAAAAGTTTAATTTTGAAAACACAGTTGGCATCACACAACCACTCGATAGATATTTTCACAAACACTTCATATTTTTGAAGAACAACATTAAATCAACACGACTGATATATTTACCTTAAATTTGTGTTGAGTAGTCGGCATAAAACACGATAAATTCACTCGATCAAAAAACTTTTGGAAAACAATGTTTATCATATTTTGGAAGAGCAACACAATGTGCGTCTGAACGCTTCGCTGTATCACATGATACAATTATACAGGTAGCATTGATAAGTGTTGATTTTCTCAGCTACCCACCCGGCACAAAATCCAATTTCGATATCGAAAATGAAAAAAATTACGAATAATTCGCGATTATAACTATCGAATTCGATTTCGATTACGATTCGAAAAATATACGTTTGGCGGACGTTACGGTTCCTTCGTAACTGAAGGTTCGTTTATGTGTAGTAAAATTATTCGCTTTTGTGTCGAAAAATTATTTGTTTGTGTGTCGAAAAATCATTCGTTTATTCGAAAAAATATTTGCTTATGTGTCGAAAACGTACTTGCTTGTCGAAAAATTAACGATTCTAGTAAGATTTATATTTCGAAGTGAATAAATAAATAAATGAAACGAATTCGAAGAAAATTCCATTTTTTCACTCTAAAATTATGCTTTAATTATCCAAAATAAATATTAAATTCAAATTGACTCGTTTTACAAAAAAAAATAAAAATTATAAAAGGTACATGGTACAACAAATGACTTAGTTTTTAAAATAAAGAGATCATTAGATTGCATATAAAAAGTAGAACTCATGAAAAGAACTTATGTTAAAAGAAAGTCTGCTACTCAAAGTCTTAATTATTCAAATGACTTAGTTTTCAAAATGAGATAATTAGATTGCGTAAAAAGTAGAACTTATGAAAATAGCTTATGTTAAAAGAAAGTCTGCTACTCTAAGTCACCCTTCTTTGACTCATATTTTTTCAATTTAATTATTCTGTCGTGTGCATACTGGAAAAATTTTTGTGTGATTTTGTTAAGTGTGATTTGAAAATCTTCATCGCTCAAGGAAAATTTTTGCCGAAATGCACCTGTAATTTAAAAAAAGAAGAGCTTTTAACATTTTTGTTAAGGCATAAATTCAGCATTTTATAAATTACTTCTGATAGCAAGTGTCAGGGAAAATCCACGAATGCTTTCTTTGGTAGCTGTACCTCTCCAGGAAAATTGTTCAGCAATCTTGTCAACAAATATTTTTCGCCAGCAGATGCGTACAAACTTATCCGAGTTGATGCAGTTTATTTGGCGAAGTTCAGTCACCTGTTTTAAGTATACAGTTTTACATTTATGATATACACATAACGGGTGATTTTTTTGAGGTTATGATTTTCATGCATTAGTATTTGACAGATCACGTGGGATTTCAGACATGGTGTCAAAGAGAAAGATGCTCAGTATGCTTTGACATTTCATCATGAATATACTTACTAACGAGCAACGCTTGCAAATCATTGAATTTTATTACCAAAATCAGTGTTCGGTTCGAAATGTGTTTCGCGCTTTACGTCCGATTTATGGTCTACATAATCGACCAAGTGAGCAAACAATTAATGCGATTGTGACCAAGTTTCGCACTCAGTTTACTTTATTGGACATTAAACCAACCACACGAATGCGTACAGTGCGTACAGAAGAGAATATTGCGTCTGTTTCTGAGAGTGTTGCTGAAGACCGTGAAATGTCGATTCGTCGCCGTTCGCAGCAATTGGGTTTGTGTTATTCGACCACATGGAAGGTTTTACGCAAAGATCTTGGTGTAAAACCGTATAAAATACAGCTCGTGCAAGAACTGAAGCCGAACGATCTGCCACAACGTCGAATTTTCAGTGAATGGGCCCTAGAAAAGTTGGCAGAAAATCCGCTTTTTTATCGACAAATTTTGTTCAGCGATGAGGCTCATTTCTGGTTGAATGGCTACGTAAATAAGCAAAATTGCCGCATTTGGAGTGAAGAGCAACCAGAAGCCGTTCAAGAACTGGCCATGCATCCCGAAAAATGCACTGTTTGGTGTGGTTTGTACGCTGGTGGAATCATTGGACCGTATTTTTTCAAAGATGCTGTTGGACGCAACGTTACGGTGAATGGTGATCGCTATCGTTCGATGCTAACAAACTTTTTGTTGCCAAAAATGGAAGAACTGAACTTGGTTGACATGTGGTTTCAACAAGATGGCGCTACATGCCACACATCTCGCGATTCTATGGCCATTTTGAGGGAAAACTTCGGAGAACAATTAATCTCAAGAAATGGACCGGTAAGTTGGCCACCAAGATCATGCGATTTGACGCCTTTAGACTATTTTTTGTGGGGCTACGTCAAGTCTAAAGTCTACAGAAATAAGCCAGCAACTATTCCAGCTTTGGAAGACAACATTTCCGAAGAAATTCGGGCTATTCCGGCCGAAATGCTCGAAAAAGTTGCCCAAAATTGGACTTTCCGAATGGACCACCTAAGACGCAGCCGCGGTCAACATTTAAATGAAATTATCTTCAAAAAGTAAATGTCATGGACCAATCTAACGTTTCAAATAAAGAACCGATGAGATTTTGCAAATTTTATGCGTTTTTTTTAAAAAAAAAGTTATCAGGCACTTAAAAAATCACTCTTTATAACATTATATAATATAATAGAGATAGAGAAAGAGATAGAGATAAAAATAGAGATAGAGATAATATAATTTTATATATTCTTACCAGAAGAGATTGCATATCAGTATTTGATTGTAGTTCCGTTTCAAAATTTTTAAAGTCTTCTAAGTTTTCAAAAGGTTTTTTAGGGATCGATGAAACATTGTTTTCCATTTGAAGAACTTTGCTTTTTAGAGTTAAGTTTTCCTTTCGAAGTGCTATTACTTCATTTAAAATACGGCTCAGAAGCGATGTTATATTTTCGTCCATTTTGTTAACACGATCTGTCAATGCTTAAACAAAAAGTTAATAGTTAAATATAAAACTGAAGAGGTATGTAATTTTACATGTTACCTGTTAGCGTTTCTTGAACATATTCTTTCTTTTCTGGTTGCTCTTCAACAAAAATATATTTTGATTGCAGAGGAGGTTGTTGGAAAGAACGTTTCATTGTGTTTTTTAGTAGCAAATTATGAAGTCTTTTAAATTAATAGAATGAATATATTTGAATTATTATCTGAAATATGAAAAATTTTTCCAGAAATTGCCGTAGCAGCATGTTTTTCAGAACTGTGTTTTATATCTAAAGATTTTGAATAGAAAATGCTGACTAAAGACGATCTTATCGGATATAAAAACAAGTCGCTCAGGTTTAAAACTTCATTACTATGTAAGATTAAACCATTTGAAATTTCTTCAATTTTAAAAATTTGAAAACTATCTTTTTTAACAAAATAAAAGCAATCTGCCTCTTTCAGACCAAAGTAAAAATTGTGGAAAAGGACCTTAACTGGAATAGAATTTTTATAGTATACTTTGTCAGTAACAGACTCTTTATTGAAAATACCAAGGGTACTGCGCTCAACAACTCGTTTATAAATTTGAGCTACAATGTCATCGCCTTTTTTAACTAATTTTTTAGCTTATGGTTTCCAACGACCCAAAGTTTTTTGCATCTCCTCCTAAATGAAGTAAACAGTGAAAATTGTAGCTAAGCATTGTAAATGAATACAAAATTGGTACATCTTTTACAAAATCTTCGAACATCATAGATGCAAGAAAATTTTGACTTGTACTGTAATCTGTGTGTAGTAACAGTCGGACGCCCATGCTCAAAAGAATAAAGTGTTTATATTTGGGCTCATTTAAAATATCTCGAAAAACTACTAGTCCCGTATAAAGCAAAAAAGTTCGCAGCTCAGTTGCTTTGTATCGGTCTAATTCATGTATTGATCTGGGCTTTCGATTAAACTCACTTGGAGTCTGTCTTCGTATTTCAATTAATTTATTGTTTAAAGAATTAATACTGACCCGACTCAAAGAAAAAGTGTGCCCTCTGGTTTTTACTAGCGCTACTAATAGGGTTTTTACTACACCTAAGCAAACAACGTGCATATAATCGAGAGGAAATTGTTGGACCATATCTATGGGTAGCTCCTCCAAAACTATACGATTCTGCTTGTTGTGGTGATTTATGTGAAATCTACGGCGAAAATCAAAGTCATTTCTCAGTTCACTAGTATTATCGAGCTTAAAAATAGTTCTATTTTGCAATCTTTCTCCACGTTGAGTACACTTAGTGCAACAGAAATACCCGGAATGATCTTTTACACCTAATATATATGCACGAGCAGGAGCATCGCACACAAAGGATCTACAGAATATTTTATAAAATTTTCCCTTAAATAACATTCCAAAATCTATAAGCTCTTTCATTTCAGCAACAAAATTCTTTAGAAAGACGTCTGCATCCTGATGTTTTGAAGAACCCGCAAAAACTTCAGCTAAGAAAACGTTATCTGTCCCGTTTATATTAATTAATATAGGCCATGCCTGTTTGGATGAGCTTCCAAAAAGAGGAAGACCGTCCACATTTATATTTAAATATATCTCCATAATGTGCAATATATTTAATGCCATAATGTACATATTCCCCTCGATCTATTAACGTTTTTGGGCAAGTACGGGGTGTCTTTTTTAACGACCTTACATCCTGAGGTAAAGATGGAATTTTTTCAGCAAGGATGGACAGTAATTCATTTGAAGCCTTTCTGCTTATGTTGTTGGCAGAAAACCATTTAGCGACTTTCAAATTGAAGTTGTCCGCTTCCAAGAGTAGGGAATCTGCTGAAGGAGTGCTGCTGAAATAAATACTGTCCACTTCTACTGCATCATTTGTATTTAGTTCCAATGTTGATCCTGCCGTGTACATATGGGAGTTTTCTGCTGAAGGTTCCAAGCACCTTTCCGAAACAGCAACGATTTGAGATGTGCCGCATTTTATTGCATTTACCGCATGTCTGCACTCGCTGTTTAATCTGTAACATTTTTTCATATCTACCTGATTATATGAATAGTTTGCACTTTAAAACAATAAAAACGATATAATTAAACAACTTGAATAATTTATTCACAAAAAAATGTCACAAAACTATTTGCTTGCTTCGTTTTCTCAAAAACTAAAAGTATGCAGTGCTGCCGTTTAGATCTGAAGGGATTCATTTTGATACTTTTTTTGATACTTTCCACACTTTTTGCTGTAAGGTGAATACTTTTGCATACATTTTTTGGCACTTCCAAAACTTAATTTATTATAACTAACGCGGTAATACTGGAATAAAATAACTTTCGATTTTTGTTTGCCATTTAGAAAAAAATACGATATTTTTCTTCGATAAAAGTTCGTAAAAAATGAACTTTCGCTTTAAACGTGATATGTGCCGGGTGGGTACAAGGAAACCAGCTTCTGTCAAAAACAGTTGTTCGTGCAACAAAAGTGTATCAATTGTGAAAATAAATAATATCTACAAAATATGTGCGTTAAATAAACATTTATAATAATGAAAGTAGCGAAAAAATTATGTGTGATATATGCTAAACGATTTCCAGTCGGTAGTGCTTTAATTTTAATTGAAAACTTATTTCATTTTTTCAATTTTGAAAAAATTTATGTTTGTACTTAACACCCCCCCCCTGGGGGTAAGGTTAATTCGGCCTAAAAATGACCCAGTTTTAAGAATTTTTTGACGCGCTACTGTTAGTGGAAGTAACTTGAATTGATATACAGTGTTGTGCATATCAAAAGCAACCAAAAAAGCCATTGTTAATTATACCTAGAAACATTTCCGTTTTTACTTAAATTCTAGTTTGATATATTTACATAATCATTAATACACAAATTGTTAAAAAATAATTCAAAAGTTTTTATTACTGCAGGCTTTTAAATTTTTTTATAATAAACTAGCTTTTTCCCGGTGCGCTTTGCTGCACCTTATCTAGATAAGTACCGGAAAATGTTGCAATGCCTTCAGCGTTAGTATTTCTAAACCATTTCGTACTCGAAACATAGGAGTCGTTCATAAATTACGTGACCGATTTTACATTTTTTTTTTACCCCCCTCCGGTACTCTTCGTAGTGCATTTCAAAAACACTCCCCTCGACCCCCATAAAGTAAATATACTACATATGAAATAAAAAAATTAATTGATTAAAATATATTCGAAAATAGAAAAAATAACTGTCGAAAAGCAAGCAAAGAAAAATTATGCCCCTGCTACACTTGCCAATAATTAACAGTCAATTTAAACGGTCAAACATGAATATGTAAGGATAAAAATAGTTTGAAGTGTTGGGTTGTATTAATTTCAATTTTTTCGAGTTTTTTTTTATTTTTGGTCACATAACTATATCTGAGACCCCCTCCCCCATTCGTTATTTATCGTAGTATATTTTAAAACCTCTCTCTCTACTAAATTGGTAACATAATTTATGAATGAGCTCAATCGGCTCAGTAGTTTTGGAGTCTATAGCAGCGTTCTCGTTTGTAAATTTTTTGCATTTTTCATTTCCTAGTAGCAGGATATTACCAAGAACATACATTTCCTACTTTTACACGTTGCATTCTATTTCTAGGTAATTAGATAATAATTTTACTGCACTTACACTGAAGTTAAAATTATTTTTAAGCTTGTTGCAGAGCAAACTATGGTTGACAAAATCAAATGCCTTAGAGAAGTCAATAAGGCAGAGAAGGGTTAGGAAGTTCTGATCATAAGATAGTTTTATCGGATTTAATTTTCAATGCAGCAGTAGAGCAACTGTGAACAAACCGAAAGCCAGATGCAGTGGTGATAACAATTTGTTAACATGAAGGTATTCAGATATTTGATCGAACGATATTCTTTCAAAGACTTTTGCCAAAGCCATAGGTAGTATAATTATGGCCCTGTAGTCTTTAGGCTCTGAAGCAGATGCTGATTTTGCAATAGGAATAACTGTGGAAGCTTTTCACAATTCAGGAAAACGAGAAGAAGTTAGACAGTGGTTGCTTATATGAGTTAGAGGCGCTAATATAAACGGGATGGCTAATTTTATAAACTTAATGGTCATTTCGCCCATTAGAGTTTATCTTCAGCATACATTTTGTTACATAATCTTCATTGACATTTGAAAATTCAAAAGATCGAAAAGGGAAGTTACTTTCCTGTTCAGTTAACTCTGTATAACTAACTATATTATTAACAATAGGCATGTCAGAGGCTAGATAGAAATCATTAATGACAGCTGGGTCGAAGTTGCAGTCACTAAACTCTTTGCTAATTTCTCTGAACTTTTTCATATTTTTGAGAATGATAGAATTTCTATTTTTCCTGTTTTAGCATACAAGCCGCTGCGTTACAAGCATTCGATATTATTCCCAGTTTGCACTTGTTACGTTAACCCTTCGTTGCATGGGATTGCACATATGCAATGTTGACTTCTTAGAGATATAGCATACACACCCTGTGAATATACCTCACGGAATTTTATTTAAAAATAAATTTAGACATTTTTTTAATTGTTGTTGTTTTCTTTTGTCAAATTAGGGATTTAATTTGTCCAAAATATTGATTCGAACAAGGTCTGTCTTACACGTAGAAAAAATAAGTGAATATTTTTAATAATTATACAAAAAATATCAAAAAACGTTCAAATGTAAGTAATTTTCCAGAATATAAGTTAATTTTCTTTAAGCTTACTATTTTTTTTGTGCATTATATCTTTAAATTCATAAAATAAATGGCTTAATTGCAAATATGCAATATCATGCATTTGAGACATTTTGAAGTTACATTGCAGATATGAGGTTATATAGCAGATGTGCAATTCCATGCACTTAACTATATTCAAAGCTAAAATTAAAAATAAATTCATTTTAAAAATAAATTACTTGGGCCACGAAAACAGCCCCTGTCTTCGTCACCACTAATGATCTTGGGCTTGTATAAATATTAGCCGCGTTTTATTTGTTCTGGTTTAACCTGATGAACGAATAGATCGCATTAGTTAAACTTTTTTAAGTTTTTCTCTTGACCGCTTGGGACATTGAAGCTTGGAGCCTTGACCGCTTGGGACACTGGAACTTGGGGCATTGACCGCTTGGGGCAGTAAAATAACGACTCTTTTGCATACATTTTTATTTATTTATTGCAAAGAAATAAGCACAGCTGTTTCCTTTGACAGCAAAGGATGACTATAAATCAATAAAAACAAAAATAAACAACGACATCTATAAAGCAGTAGCGGAACGAAAAAAAGTTTAACAAGATGATCCAGCTACTGAATAGGGGCTTTCAGACGAACGTACATGTCAGCCGACATTGTACGACGACCAATTAACGGGAATATTTTGTTTGAGCTTTCAAACGATCGGACATGTGCGACGACTTCATTTTTTGCAGACTCTCGAGCGTAACACATCGGTAAAAACCGAAGTAAAAAACCTTTTTCGCTTTGCATAAGCCGATGTTTACTCGATGAAAACTTTATAGAAATGATAAATGCAGCGAGTCGGACCGACATGCTTTCACACGTCGGACATGTCGGACCGACCAGCAGAAAATTCAAAAATTTTTGATTTTCTGCCGACATGTCGGTCCGACCGTCTCATTTGCTTTCGAACGATCGTACATGTCGTCGGACATGCCCAAGTCGGATGACATGTACGTCCATGTGAAAGCCCCTAATAGGTTCATCTTTTTATTAGTTTTCTTCATGTAATTTAGAACATTTTTGGTTAAACCAGTACGAATAAAACACAGCTATTGTTATAAAAGAGTTTTACGGGAAGTACTCATATCAATTACAAATATGAAGTTTTTTTTTTTTTCATATGAATTTTTTATGACAATCATTATATGAACACTACCACTAATGATTGAACTAGCCAAAAGGCGTATTTATTGGGTACAATCCGTCGGAACAGAATTCCGAACTTAAAACTACCGAGTGTTCCCATATTAATGAAGACATCTCGAAGAGAGTCTGTGGAATATGTAGCTTACCATGATAATGTTAACGTACATTTGATTTCATGGAGAGATAATAAAGTTGTTAATTTTATGTCAAACCATTGTGGTAAAAGTCCTGAGACCATAGCTGAACGATTTGATAAGAAGTTGTGTAAAAACAATATCCATTGAGTGTCCGAATATTGTTTCACAATACAACAAATTTATGGGGGAAGTCAATTGGTTCCACTCATTTATTGGAAGCTACAAGATCAAAATACGCTATACGATAATATTTATAAATGCATTGCTATTGTATAAGCGTGCGTAACAAAAATGTGGTAATCATGAAAACATAATATTTGTCAATTTTCGTTTGTAATTGGTAGAAAGTCTTCACAAAGTAGGAAAACTATCCACAAAAAGTGGAAGACCTTCCGAATTATCAAAAAAACTTGCAAAAAATTACGAAACATTCGAGAAGCTTCCCCCTATCTCAAACAGAGATTCGGTTGGACCATTTTGATATCTGGCTACAATGAGAGAACAAGAACATTTACCATGTAAATTACCAGGGTGCAATGGATACACTCATGTTAGTTGCTCAATAGTTTAGACAAGCAACTATTATTATGTTTTAATAATATACCAAAATAGAATAAAAATAGAAATTGTTTTAAACAATTTCGTAATGAATAATGTTTTATCTACTTATCTAATGAATTCTTATACAATGACATTCAAATTTAGAAACAAAATCCTTGTGTCCTTGCAAATCTGTGTTTTTTATTTTCCTTTCCTTAATTTTTCCTTAATTTTTCCTTATTTTCCTTAAATTTGTCAATTTAAATTGACTGTATAAAAAACTGTGAAATATACCTTAGTTAAAGTTATTAAAAGCATATAATTCCATTTAAAAAGTAAAATACAAATTAATAAAAATTAATATATGAACCATCATATACTAATTTGTATTGCTTGCCTGCATGAAATTGCTCATATGCAATGTTGCGTAACTTCGCTCCTATTCATTGCGGAGCATCCAAATTTCGTTTATACATTCTCTAAACCTCTCCACACAAATCATAATAAATCACAAATAAAGACATAAAACATTTTTATACACAGGGAGAAAAAATCATGTAACGAAGGGTTAACTTTCCATTTCGAAAAGAGTTTATTCCGGGTCTTAATAAGCAGATTTACCCTCTGCATCTGACGTGCTCCAAATTTAACAATATACCTGACGTGGGGTCTAGCAGACCTCTCTTTTGAACTAATTTCCTATAATGAAGTTTCTGACTGTAACTTTCTTGACATTATTCCATATAACAGCAAATAATTATTAGGCTAATATAAGATTAAAATTTGAAATAAAATACTTTTTTTTTAAAGATTTGGCCTATCGAATGATATATACTTTTATGTTTGTAAGCACGAAGTTTTGATTTTCGGTGTCTATCAGACTACGACGTGAGCTGCAGAGGGTTAACACGATTGGTAAACCAAGGGCACGTTATTTTAGAAACATGAATCGAACATAATGGAATATGACGGTTAAAATAAACATCTAAATAATACATAAACACTTTTAGTTCTTAATCTACAGATCAGAGAACAACTTGATTGCATTCAAATAGCTTTTCGAATGTATCCTCAATATACGAGCACCGAATGTGCCTTCTGCATTAAAATTAATGCGCGAATACATGCACCAATCGCTGCGGATACGAATACCATAGAGTACGAGCGTAGCGATTACGAATGCCTACGAATCAAGAATACCCAACGAAGCGAGACATGAGCAACATTCGCCAAAAGCAAGGAAAATTCATGCTTTTATGTCCATTCACACCAAGGAAGAAATGTTAACCGCAGTCTGCAGTGTTGATTTTTTTGTATACGAAAAAATCTCATGTGAAAAAAAAAACGATTTGTGCCGGTACTCGCATGGCTATGATGTGATAAGCATTGTTATAAGCCATGGTATAATAATACAAGGTAGCATTGACAGTTGCTTGGGAAAACATCTACTGTCAAAAAATATACTCAAAAAGAGAGCGCTCACAATCCGCCATTGAAAACACAAGCAATGTTGAAAACGTTGAAGTGAAAAAAAAACAACAACCACAGCGCAGCTGCTGATGTATATCCACAAAAAGCTGTTTTTGACAGGAGATGTTTTCTTGTAGAAGAGAAAATAAGCAGTTGTCAATGCTACCTTGTATTATTATACCATGGTTATAAACAATAGAAAAATAAAATATATTTTGGAGCTGCCGCAAGCCTTTTGCAATGTTTTTCAGATTACGCAGTACAACAGCGAACAAAAAAATGCCCATCTCTTCTAACACTCATTCTCAAAGTAACGGGAGAATGCGTATTTGTTGGAAAAAACGAAAGCAAAAAAAAAAGATACAGCAGTTTCGACTATGTCGTAACACAAGACGTATAATTATTCAATTCGCTTTTGATGACATCTTTATTAAAAAATATTTAGCAAAATATTTATTCCATACACTTGAGCATATGACCTTTAAAAGAGTGTCGGAGAGGGTTAACATGTATGACGGACCCCCATTACTTTTGAAAAAGGAACATGTTTGCCTTTGACACCTATTCCCTCCGACCACTCCTTAGGGGGGCTCCTATACAAATTCTACGGTTTTTGTTTATTTATTCCATACATCTGAGCATATGACCTTTAAAAGAGAGCCGAAAAGGGTTAATATGTATCACCGACACCCATTACTTTTGCAAAAGGAACATTTTTGCCTTTGACACCTATTCCCTGCGACCACTTCTTAGGGGGCTCCCATACAATTTTATGGTTTTTGTATATTTATGCCATACACCTGAGCATATGACCTTTAAAAGAGTGCCGGAGAGGGTTAATATGTATGACCGACCCCCATTATTTTTGCAAAAGGAACATTTTTGCCCTTAACACCTATTCCCTCCGACCACTCCTTAGGGGGGCTCCCATACAAATTTTATGGTTTTGTCGATAAAACCGGAAACTGTAGATAAATAGGTAGCAAGTTTAAGCAAACAAAAACATCAAATGTTGGCTTTATATTTCATGTAATTGTGTAAAATTTATATAAGTTCGAGAGTTCTAACACGAATTTTTGTCCCATTGAGGATCAAGCAGACAAACAAGTGCTAACATCAACATTGTACAATCAGTACTTTAGGCCCACCAAAGGCTCAAAAAGTTATTTAAATACCGACACCTGATCACTATCAACCACCCTACTTACCTCCGAGAATGACGTATTCTACGTCAAAAAAATTCATGCAGCAACAGACACTCGAGTGTTTAGCGAAGGATCCGAATGTCTGCATTGTCTGGATGGTGCCTTTGTATGTATTCGCAATCGTTACAAACTGTGCTTAGCACCAATAGTTGTTTACGAACTCGAGCTATATGCGTGCATCAGGCCCGTAGCCAGGATTTACCTAAGGGGGGGGTTTGGATTAAAAAAAATATCGATAGTTTTTGATATCGATAAATGAAAAGGTATTTTTTATATAATTACCAGAAAGATGGGAAAAGTCAGTGGCTAGAAATAGACAATACTTTGAGAAATGAATTTGTAACAAATTTTTCACAATAAAGCGACAAACTTGAAAAAAAACACTTTAAAACTTTTTTGTACACCAAATACATAAAACAAAAATTAATTTTTTATTTTTGTTTATTTTATATATTTATATTAACAGCCCGATTCTGCGTACTTGATAAATTCACCTTATTGAATATTTATCAAGTATTGATTATTTATCAAGATTTGGTATTCTGTGATAGAAAAAAAACTCTTTAATTGATAAATTTGTCAATATCTCATTTGCTATTGATAAATTTATCAAGAGAGTTGTGGTTGCTCGTAGCAGGCAATACCAAGGTTAATATTAACATAATAATGTTAACAATAATAATTATATTCTACAAATTAATACACTTTTGTGGAACATAAGGAAAATGAAAGCAGAAATCTGTTCTCTGTGTTATGCTATTAATGAGAACAATTAGCTGTTAACAGGAATTTAGGTCATGGCCAGATAAAGGTTACCACCATAAATTTTTTTGAAATTATAAAAAGTTTTTATAAAATGTTGAGAAATTTTAAAAACTTTTTACAAAATGTAATGAATATAAGTACAATGCGTGCTTATTTTAAAGTCTTGAGTATATTCAAGGCTTATTAAATCGTTAAAATTATTGCTAGTTTCCACATAGAGCGAAAATCATCATTTTTTTAATACAGTGGACATTGCATACAATGTCATATTAATGGAAGAAAACATCATTTTTTGTAATTTTTTTTGTACAGCAATCCTTTTTAATTTATTAAAAGGCAAAATTCATTGTTAATTAGTATCTTGTATACCCCCTCCCCGCGCCTTTATTACAGCCTCCATACGACGTGGCATTGAATTAATCAGTTTTTGACAGTAATCCTTGGAAATATCCGAATTCCATGAATCAGTAATCGCTGCAATCAACTCAGATTTAGTTTTTGGGTTCCTTTTACCGACGTGCTTCTTCAGCATTGACCAACAGTGCTCAATTGGGTTGAGATCAGGACTGTTTCCTGGCCATTTTAGAGTTTTAATGCCAGCTTCTTGCAAATAATGCTTAACCTTAACGAAAAAGTTATAGAAACCTCATTAGTTTGTTGTTAATTTTTGAGAATACACAACAACAATTTCAAAAAACACAAAACTTACCACATGTGCTCCGTGGCATGGCGCAGAGTCGTCCTGTAGTATGGGGTTTATTGAAACGGGGAATAGAGCATTCTTGGACGGTTCTAAAAAGTTCTTTAGGATGTTGATATAGCCAGCTGCGTTTAAAGATCCATTTATGAAGGCCAGCTCAGCATGCCCATACCACGAAATGCAACCCCAGATCATAAAACTTGTCGGAAATTTTTTTCTGATGACAATGGTGTTTGGGTGCAAATGTTCACCTACTCGCCTGCGTACCCACTGCGTTCTGTCCGTCCGATTGATAATGATTTTGGACTCATCGGTGAAGATGACATTCTTCCAATCATTTTCAGTCCAATTTCTATGTTCTAGGGCAAAAGCAAGACGCGCACTGCGCATTCTAGTGTTCAGACCAGGCTTTTTTCTTGGTTTTCTACTCTTCAAACCAGCCTCTGCCAATAGCCTGCGCACTGTTCTTGCACTAATTCGTACTCCAAAACCTTCCTGCATCTCTGCTGCGAGTTCCCCTGAAGTTGCAAATCGGTTTCTTAACGAAAGATTCCTCAAATTGCGGTCCATGCGACTTGTAGTCTTCCTGTTGCTAAAGCCGGTACCAGCAGCCCTTTTCGTGGAATTCGTGTTCCGAAACTTCTTAAAAAGCTTAAGAACTGAAACATGACTACATCCTACATGTCTTCCAATAGCTCTTGCTGATAAATTTTGACTTTTTAAGGTCATAATGATTTTTTTCTGCTCCACTGATAATTGCTTCATTATCTTAAAACACCTTTGCACAACACTTCAACGCGTATTAACGCAACAAGTCTACATAATTTCTCACTATAAATGCAAGCGTACTGATTTACCGTTATAAGCATCGCAAAAAATCATAAACAACAGTGGCGGAGTTAAAAAAATATCAAATAATTGTTAAAATTGCAAGTGGTAACCTTTATCTGGCCATGACTGTACCTACTCTGGTGAATTACGAAAACTTTTTATTTATCAAGGTTGCTGTAGACTACTAAAAAAGCTTTCGATTAATAAAATTCTTTACAAATTTTATTTATAAATTACTTATCAAGAAAACGCAGAATAGGGCGGTAAGTCTTCTTATTAATTTTTTTTTTGTTAATTCTAATAACACAGCGTCCGCTGTGACACTGCAATCCCTATGTATGCGTAAGGATGCACACCCATTTAACATAAAAAACGTGTGTTCTTTAATTTCAAAACTGTCGTTTGTTGAGTTCAATGTGTTTCGGCTATATATCTTGCTTATCGTTGCACTGTCATTTTGGAATTCAGAAAGACGCTAAAAAAATAAAATTTTCAAGACAAACTTCTAAAATGACGATAAATAAGCATCTTATATTATTATTTTAATACTTTACTTGCAAACTTATATCGGTTTATAATTCTATATAAAAATAACCACGATTAGAATAACGACATTTTCTTGTTGTTTATGCCAAAACTATAAGAATCCCCAAACATCCTGAGGTGGCAACCATATTTCGTAATAAGAGCTTTCGGCAAATTCGAAAGCTTTAATCTAGTTTTTAAGTTATCTATAGCTTAGTAAGATAGTTGTATGAGCTAAGCTTATCTTTCTTAGTCTTTAGTCTTTAAGTGAACAAACAAGTGTAAGGTATGTATAATAAGCACCAATTAATACCAAACCAATAGAAAACCAATAAAGTGCACCTTTTATATGAAACAATAATACTTCCATTTTTTGTTCTTTTTATTCCGAGCTACGCTGGATTCCACCCAACTATTTAACTTAGGAATTTCTCCAAATATTCACTTGTATTTCCTGACTTTTGTAAAGGCCACAATGAAAGGTTAGAAAATTTTATTTAAAAAGTTTTTATTATCATTCGGTAAAATTAACAAGAGGTTGTGATCCTGCGCCTCCAAAACCAGTGTTAAAAAATGCATTTTCCAATTTGGAGTAAGCCAACCAATGCCAACGGTTCGACCAAGAATGCTTAACACTTTAACTGCCAGCATACAAAAAAAAATATCGGGTCCTCCAGGCCATTTTTTCGAACAAATCAGAAAAAGTTTTTTTTATATTTCGGTGAAATTTTGAAATATAATATTGAGACACAACATATGTACCTCACGGCCTGATGTATACGTTTACTGTATATTTAGTGTGGATGACGGACAGATGGATATGGCTAAATCGACTTGGGTGATGATGCTGATCAAGAATATATACACTTTTCTATACCTACCACGCTTCCTTGTAGGCGTTACAAACGGAATGACAAAATTAAAGTTTTTAAAATTAAAATCCCAGTAAAGGGGGTTTTTTTTAATCGTGGGGGTATAAAAATGATGCGCTAAAGATAGTTTTAGGTATGCCAGGCCATTCAGAATTGAACTACGTTTACAGATTTGCATTTCGAGGTACTAATTTTAAACCATGAACTATAATGTGCAA
The DNA here is from genome assembly GCA_943735915.1 of Pherbina coryleti. NCBI lineage: Eukaryota > Metazoa > Arthropoda > Insecta > Diptera > Sciomyzidae > Pherbina > Pherbina coryleti. Next base: position 104,528,467 of record OX030949.1, read on the forward strand.
TCAAATACTGAGGCACATACGCTGTGCCTCAGAGCCTACATGGACATTTTACTTAGGCACACCGTATGTGCCTCATGGCAGTTAACGTGTTAAATCGGAGTTTGCGAGAACCACTGGCAGGAAAATTAAAATTTGGTGGAGGCACATAAATGCTTTGAAAACTTTCAAGGCGGTTCGAATCGGAAATATTGCTCATCAACTTGAAAATATCGTTATTTGGACATTGATATACTCTCGAAGTCGAATGCAGTTCCGATGAATCAAATGATATTACTGGAAAAATTTCTACAATCATACACACAAACTTAGAGTTATAAGCATTAAAAGTAAAATATTAATACCGCAACTTGTACTTGTACTTGTACTTGTACTTGTACCGCTTTCCACATAGCTGTCAACATTTAAGCTTTCTACAACTGCAGGTTACAAAGGAAGTTCTGAAGACTTTTCAGATTCCAAAGTTTCTTGAACGTTTTCTATCGGGTTTTCCAATAAGAGTTGTTATTTTGGTATTCAAAGAAAAATGCCATTTTTTGAGATATATGATCGGATGTTTATTTCATAATAATGAAAGAGCCCCAGATGCTCGGAAAATTTTGCTTGTTGACGTAGCCACCGAGGTGGAAATGGGCCTCATCAGTCAAGATGATTTTTCGATGGAATTCCGGATCATTTTCATGCATTTCAAGGACCCAATCAGCAAAGTCACGACGTTGTTGTATCGTTCCATTTTTAGTAATGGCATAGTTTCTACTTGTCAAATGTCAAAGAATAAAAGCTTTAAAAGTGAGCGCTTCACAATAGCGGGCGATTCACAATAACACCTCTTATTGGAAAACCCTGTACAATACAGATGAAATATAATATTATTCGGATTTTGTCGGTTCCGCATCAAGCAAAAAGTTAATCCATTAATATTCAATCAATGCAAACACGCTACCAAAAAAAAAAACCACAGCTTTCAAACATTCAGAAATATTCGGCAACTTTTTAACACATTTACGCATTGATAAAGGAAGAAAAACCATTTGAATCAAGCACTTACTTTCCACCGTTCTAGCCTTTTTTTACTTCTGTTTTCTACAGCCAATTAAGTAGACTAATTTTTGTAGTTTTGGCACAGTAAAATTAACAATAGAAACTCTTAAACTTATCTAACGAAACGCAATCAAAATTTCACCACTTTCACGTTACACCTGTGAACGCAATAAATTCTTAAATTGCTGGTCGTAGACAAAGTTCAATTGAATGTATCGAACTTTTTTCGATACTTAAGCTTGTTGATGTTTTCGCTGTATTTCGCTATATTATTTTTTTATACTTTTTGGACCATAAGGGGGGGTTTTAACCCTAAAAACCCCCCCTTGTCTACGGGCCTGGCGTGCATTAATTTTTGTGTACGATTGTGGCGGACGACGATTGTTATTCGAATGGCAAAAAATTACGATTGGGCTTGTGCAAATCTCTGCTACCGATTCATAGAACCAACAGTCGTTCCAGCACATGTTATATAAGTCACCAGATTGGTATTGAAATCTATAGATTATAGTCATAATAAGAAAAACTAGCCTGAGATGTTCTATCAAGGCAGATATTAAGGCAACAAAAAATTAAGTTGTGATCGGATAGAAATGACATTTGATCAAATTTAAACAGTAGGGACGAGTCAGAGCTAAGCTAAAAATATGTTCAAGCCTAGCTCACAAACAGCATAACGAGTTGGAATGTCAAAGTTAGAGACACTTAAACCACACATCGTAGCCAAAACATAGAAGTTATCAGTAGCAGAGTCATTTTGTAACAAGTTAAAATTAAAATCACCACAAATAATACACTAAGGAAAAAAAAAAGATTAAATTTATCCAAAAACTTTTTTAATTTATCCAAAAAGCGAGTCATTTTTGCACCAATAATGCATTTGCATAAATCGACTACGTAAATATTTAAAATTTATTTGAATACTTTTTTAACTAAATGAAATATTTAAACAGAATTAATAAAAAATATATTAAAATTATGCACGAATTTTTTTAAAATATTTAAAGAAAATTTATATAAAAATATTGAATTTAAATAACAACATATTTAAATTGAATTTGTTATTAATGGTTTTATAGTATTATTTTCTTCATAATGCGTCCATCAAATTTCATTTGCCTGTAATATTTATTCTCACTTCACTTTTTTGTTCTCTAATTTATACTATATTTGACAGTTGGTGCAATATTAGAGCACCAAATGTCAAAAATAGTATAAACTAGAGGGAGAAAAAATAAATATACGAAATACAAGAATTAGAAGCAAAATATGTAGGCAAATGACAACCGGTGCAAGATATTTCGTAGAAAATATCAAGTTGTCACTCCACCCTACATAATTTCAATTCTTTGCCAAACATGCATACTATATTACCCTTGCAACAATAACTAAATGAGAACTATAAGAACTGCAAATGCAAGAAATAAACTGCAGGAACAGAGTGCGATGCTGTTGCTGCTTGCTTGTATGGAATATGTGTGTACGTGTGTGGTATAAATAAAATTCAAATACAGGAAAAAACGAGTTGTAAGGAAAACATTTGATTTATCCTTATTTATAAGATTTTCAAATAAGAAATTTTTGAATAAAATTTATACTCAGGCGTGGATAATGCTAATTTGCGTTATTTCCCTTAGTGTAGGTATAAAAATCATATTCAATTATATTATTACTAAGGTCGGTAAAGTATGGTTCTAAGCTATGACAACGATCAGTGTTATAAACACAAAAGACTACTCTTGGTATTATTATTAAATATTTCAACATTAAGGAATTCAACGACATCAGTACTTTTACTAACAGGTTTAACATTGAGACTAGAGGTACAATAAACAGCCACATCATGTCTGTCATTACGAAAAAGTTGCTAAAGTTGGTAAGTTTGCTAAACAGAATATAATTTTAAGAAAAATAACACTTGAGAATAATAAATTATTAAATTATATAAGAAAAAAAAAAAAAATAAGAAAATAGAGAGAAGTAAGTCGAGAGATGAGAGAGTAGTACTGGACAGAATATAGTTTTAAGAAAAACAAAAATTAAATATTATAATAAATTCAACAAGTTTAAGGAACACATTCAATCACTTAACATACAAATTAATGAGTTCTGGTTCGAAGTTCCAGCGACGCAATCTATGCTCTCCTTGTCGTGAACCAATTTCGCATCACTATTACGGCATGATCTCACGCCAAAAATTTAAGATTTTTGTTTTTTAGCTTTGAACCAAGGATATCAGGTGTAATACCTATTCAGTCAAGTCTGCCTTGGTTCGAAATGGGGTGATAGATTAGTGGGATTGAAGGGACTACTTCACCTGTAGTCAAAATGGTGATGATAGGAACTATTGATGAATCAGCCTTAATTAAAATCTAGAAAACTTTGGTTAGCAACGTCTTGCCTTGGGTTTGGAATGTTTAAAAAATAAATCATAACGAATAATTAAACATTGAAACATCAAAAAAATTCCTTATGAATTAAATTGATTAACTGTTAATGAATTCTAAAAAAAGACTCCGCAAATATGTTGCCTTCAATCAAATGAAATATGCGTCTCTCAAATAAACACACAAAATAAATGAGAAGAAATAAAAACAGAAAACAAACAATAAAAAAATATTAAATTCTGTAAAACTTTAAACAAAATAATATTCTAGCCACGTAGCGCTTTACTATATGTTTTAGGTTAAGATTTTGGACCGTTCTTGAATATTTTCACCTTTCCATAGACACACACATATACACGCGGCCACATGCGTTATGAATACTCGTACTTTCAAAGATGCTTAAACGTTTGCAAGAAGGTGTCAGCAATAACCACTTCAGTGTAGCCAGATGAGGCTGTATTAGCGAATTAAATGATTATGATCACCACTACAAAGCAAATGAAATACAAATGTGACATGTATTAGTAATTCCAAAAATAATTCGGCACTGAGAGAGGCAAACTGTGTTTCGCAGTCAAAATTTTCAAAATTCACTTCAAAATCGAATGCTTCGAAGATTTCAGAAAACAGAAGATCTCGAACGGGCGTTTAGTGAACACACGACGAGTTAAGCATTCAAACATAAGAAATCGCAAGTGAATCTTAAACGAAATATTTTTAATAAATATTTATTAATTTAATATCGCATTAAATTCAAAACTCACCAAATCGAACGAAAATGGTTTACGAAAGTGGATTTACTACCCGCAGAACCTACTCATCAAGGCCAGTCGTTTCGTCGTATACCGTCTCGGTAAGCGCTCCACTTTCTTTTACCTTCACATCCTATATATATATATACAATTATATATAAATATATAGTATATATATGTATATATCTAAGAAGAGAAAGTTTATCGCTAAATAGTATTCCTTCGGTTAAAAATATAGTGTAGTGTGGTTTTCCTTTGCTGAAAATTGTGATTCCAATACAATTTGCAATATCAAAATGATGAAATTTTTAGAAAAACCGAGTGTAAAAATTCAAATACTCATAAAGAGTTAAAGTGTGAAAATCGAATAGAACCGTGTGCAAAATTAAAACAACCAATTTGTGCTATTCAGAAGCGAGTTTTGAAGGAGTACGAATTGCAAATGTTTGGAATCACATTTTTTAGATAAATTTCTATCTATTTTGTTGTTTATTATACATAAAAAAGAAGAATTTTTAAGTGCTTGTGCCCGCCCCACTTGCTGTGTTGTAAGCCAAATAAAAAAAAAAGAAAATTCTCACAATAATCCTAACAAGGCATTTATTTAAGAACATTTAGAAAATAACAGATTTGAACTTTTTTTTAAATTTAAATTCAGAACTTAGGAAATTGACAAATTTTGTCAACAAGGAAGGAATTGAAACACGTTTGAAGAGCACAATAAACGCCAAGCTATTCACTCATAACAGTGGTAACGCCCCATTACGGTGGTAATGCCTACAAAAAAGAATGAATATCTTAAATGAATATCGCATTTTACAACATTTCGCATAAGTGACGAGTATTACAAACATATCACAAACAAACTCACACCACAAACACAAAACTGTTTAAGTTTGACACCATTCGTTGTAACTAAAACTCTAAAATCTAATCTTTATAAAGTTTAAGCTTTAAAAAAATAAGTACCTAACATAAGTATCTATGAATTTTAAATGTCAGTAAATACTGTAGGGTCCAGTTAATAACAAATATTTATACAAACTAACTCTCATATAAGCTAAAATATTGTTAAGAATTCAAATTATACGAGCACATCAGAGAACGTTTCCAGCAAGTTAATCTCTTTGGTTCCGCAAAATAAAAAGCTCTTCCTTCTCTCAATGTAATTCAATACAATTGTGGACTGTGGGCGGTTTTGTAGCCAACGTAATTGTTAAAAAAAAAATAAAATATTTTTCACTTTTATAATATAAACAATTTCAACTGTTTCAATGGATGCTCTGCCAAAATATTTCAAGGTTAAAAATAAATTTTCAAAACTCTCTCCCTGAATAATAAGCCAAGAATTGAAATTGGCATAACACTCTAGGTATATATTTTCGAATATTTGTATATGCGTGGAAAATTTCATTTTATGAATACATCTATGAAAACTGAAGAATTATAGCCAAACACATGCTACGGTCTATACCGCATTACGTCATACCTACATATGTGTTCAATATATTCGAAAATGAAAATCTTTTAAATTTGCCTCAACTGAGAGATGCATCCGATGGTTTTCCTATACAACAACATTGCAAAATAATTGTACATAGTTGATCGTACAGTTTCTCACTTATGACTCGATCATCTATATTAAGCACACAGCGCGCTTTCCTCGGGAAAAGCACATATAAACAAAGTTGTTTTCTGATTTGTGATTCTTCGCTGTATATTGGATTGAAGTGAAATACATACATTCATAGAAATTTTGAGCGAAAAAGGGTTTTCCGTGGATGTCTTGGCTGAAAGTGTTGTTTTTAGAATTATTTTTAAATTTTAGTTGCGTGCGCAAGAAATTTTATTTTGCCTTCGATTTTCAAGAGAAAAAAATTTCCAAAAATAATTTCAATACTTCGATGTTTAGCGACAAACATTTGAAAAAGAATTTAAATCGTGCACACAAATCTTTGTCTATGAAAGCGAACAAGACTTAGATTAAGAAGGGTTTGGGCTTTTCATATAAAAGGGTGGAAATGTCTGAATAGAGAATACATCTAACAGAAAATCCAAATTTTGGAATTTCAGGAATTCAGGATTTCATCTTATGATTTTCATCTTGATATGAATGTCCACAAGACACAGAACATTTTTTCAATTGGAATTAATTTTTCTGATCGGACGTCACCTCTCTGCAAACAATGGCAAATCTCATAGAGTAAAAAATGCGATGTAAAGCTTCTTGAGAACATGCACATTAGCCTTCGGAGTCGGCATTAAACTAGTAGATCTAATTCTCGATCTCAAATGTGTGCGAACATTTTAATAACACGCTCAACACAATTGATCATAGGAAGTTCGGTCAAAGTCCTTTGAAGGGCTGAAATGAACAGTTTATTTATTATCGATCGACATATTTTCTTTTTCATGCACTCTGTAAAGGTCAAAGCAATTTTTCAAAAAATTTATTTAAGAAAATTTTGAATTAAATCTGTTGATATACAATGACAAAAAAGCACCGATTTATAATGCAAAAATAAATAGGTTTTTTTTCGTTAGATTGGAAGTGGACGATAGATGTGTAATAATTTCAAAAAAATTATGTGATCGTGGATTGAGTTCAAATTTCATCTTTTCATCTTTTAGTGCAAATCCTTTGTAGCAGCTTTCCCTAGAAAAAAGTTGTCGATTGCTTCATACATTTATTCATGGTTTAAACTCAGATGAAAAAGATTATCTTCCAAAGAGTTATCTTATAGTGCTCTATGGAGACAAATGTCAAGTACTCTATTTTCTTTCGAAGCAGTTGTGTTTCTTACATCTTTCCTTAATTTGTATTATTGGAGGAGATCATATCTTTGCCCTCTTATAGAATTTCTCATGGATTACTCTATTGCGAGCACTTTATTATCCTTGAAGTCATAATTCGCAAAACTTTTTCTGATCACTCATGACAAATTAGAAAAAAGTTTCAGTAAAAACTTCTGCTCCACTAACAGTAAGAGAAAATTTTGATTTAGTAACTTATAAGTTCACTTAATTCATTAATTAAGAAATGGTTTGGTTGCAAAATGCCATTCAAAAGAGAAGTTGAAATAAACTCAGGGATTTATTAATATTACTTATCATTACCTACTTGCTTGGATCTATTTTTGAGGGATACTTCTATATATTGTTCTCTACACCGCCAATTATTTAACAAATTTAGTTGACAAATATCTGAACAAAATATCTCGTTTATTGCATCATCAATGAAGGATCACTCGTGTATTTAAACAAATGTTTTTTTTATAGCTCCAAGTGGTGTATTAATGAAGTGATCGTTTATAGGTCGGCTTAGCTGTACTCCAATCTTGACCTTTTGGGAATACCTGATATACCTGATAATAATGTACCAGTCACATGAGAACATAAAATAAAAAAAATCCGTTTAACGCATCGAAAAGCAGAATGTAGGAGGTTGAATCTCTGATATGTATTAAGAAAATCAGAATAGAGTTGTTTCCAAAGTTAAGATTTTGAAGTATCTTAATTTTCCGATATTTTATGTTGTATCAATTTTAATATCGACGGTCTTCACTGATTTTATGCGGAACAGGATGATAAGAGGAAACGTATTTAACAAATTAATTTATAAATATGAAAAAAAGTGAAATACAAACGAAAGTATATATTCAAAAGAACGTGGTGTACTTAACGAAGTAATTGAGGAGAGAACATACTTTAAACACTTTTTGTGAAACTGCAACTGTTTGGTGCTCTCATATGCAATTTTGAGGTAACATAAGTATTTAAAATTTTAATAATTGTTAAAATAAACAAAGAGAAATAAAAACTCAATAAATTTCCATCGGATCTCTTCAGCAATTATTAAGTTATATTTCAACTCGATCTAAAGATTTTTCTGAAATTTAAAACTTTATTTTTAAAAAAAGTTTAAAAATCTTTGCTTCTGAGAGAAAAGAAGTTAACGGTTTTTTCTCTCAAATTTCTAATTTCGAAATAAACTGAACATCAAGTTCAGAATTGTAAAAAGCGTTCTCAACTTAAAAGGAGTGATATTTGCCCAATATTTTCTACAGACGATACCAAGTTGGTATTAAGCTCTTAATATAAGTCTAAAAAAAAAAATAAATAAATAACTGGTCATTTCAGTCCTTGAAAGGACTTTGACCTAGCTTCTCATGATCAATTGTGTTGTGCGTGTTATTAAAAGTTTGTACACAATTGATCGAGAACCGGACCTACAGGTTTAACGACTCCGAACGGCGATGAACGGAATGTTCTTGTTCTCAAGGAGCTTTACATGGCATTTTGATTACACTCTGCGGTTTGCCATTGTCTACAGAGAGGTGGCGACTGTACAGAAAAAATCATTTTAATTCAAATAATTTTCTATTGCTGCTGGGATTCGAACCCGGGTCTCCAGGTTTGTTGACTTAGAGGCCACGCACTTTAATCTGCTACGCCACGGACGCCACGTTAATATAAGTCTAGTTTTCTCAATTTTTTCCTGCACACAACAGAAATATACACCCAGCAGAAAAGTGGACCAAATTTGAAATAGTTCTGAACTAGTTCCAAAGAGGACCAGTACTAGTTCCACTACAATACCCTTTAACATTGAACGAACTGACGCTTTTTGCGGGTTGATGTCATAGGAAAAGACAATTGTCCCCAGAAACACTCTTTTTCCCCCATATTTGAACTAGTTGCATTAGGAACATTTTTAAACTGGTTGCTTTCGCAGTAGCCCGAAAGTGGTTCTTTTTTAACTAGTTTTAAAGTGAACATATCAAAAGTGTAAGAATTCAGTACAATGGAAAGGTCCTAAAGATCTCATTTGTACCATCTTTTCCATCCACAATCCAGAAAACATTTTGTCTATAAACATTTTTTTTTTATTATTTTTTCTTGGGCGCAGCAAATTTTAAAAAGTAGCCAGAACGCGTTTATTTTTGTCAGCAATACTTTTGAAAACAAAAGCAAAGATAACTGTTCTACAATGAACGCCTTTTGTACTTTTTCAGAGCTACTGCGAACTGCGCTAGAAATGAAATAGTTTACTTTTTCAATTGACTCCAAAATAACTGCTGGGAACTGAACATCAAGTTCAGAATTGTAAAAATAGTTCTCAACTTAAAAGGAGTGATATTTGCCCAATATTTTCTACAGACGATACCAAGTTGGTATTAACCTCTTAATATAAGTCTAAAAAAAAAATAAATAAATAACTGGTCATTTCAGTCCTTGAAAGGACTTTGACCTAGCTTCTCATGATCAATTGTGTTGTGCGTGTTATTAAGTTTGTACACAATTGACCGAGAACCAGATCTACAGGTTTAACGCCGACTCCGAACGGCGATGAACGGAATGTTCTTGTTCTCAAGGAGCTTTACATGGCATTTTGATTACACTCTGCAGTTTGCCATTGTCTGCAGAGAGGTGGCGACCGTACAGAAAAAATCATTTTAATTAAAATAATTTTCTATCGCTGCTGGGATTCGAACCCGGGTCTCCAGGTTCGTTGACTTAGAGGCCACGCACTTTAATCTGCTACGCCACGGACGCCACGTTAATATAAGTCTAGTTTTCTCAATTTTTTCCTGCACACAACAGAAATATACAAAAACTTATTGACCTCATAGCCGAGTAAAAACAGCACTAAGGCAACGTTCGCTTCTCCAAAATTTCTCCATAAATGGGTTTCAAAGTAAAAAAAAAAAAAAAAAATTAGAATTTTATACAATTCCTAGTAGTTTTAGCTGTAACTTTGATATTACCCTGAATATATTGTTGCAAGTGTCTATTAATAATGGACATTTTTGTTTTTGTGCATCTTACAAAATATTGCATCTTCACTAATAATAGAAGATATGTAAGTAATGTATTCGTACAACCTTGAAAAAAAAAGAAAACAAAAGGATTTTTATCTCAAATTCAGATGTTTTAAAATACCTACAATATTGTAACACAGTGTAATTAAAGTAAACCGTTTTACGAATGGAATATACAAGAATCACATTGGTAACGAAATTATTTGGCTGGTACTGCCAGACAGAAGTTTTAAAGATATTTTATCAAGAGCGTTACCATAAAATAGCTATTGTTTGAGAAAATTGAATATTCTCTCTGATATTTAAGTGAGAACAAAGACATTTTACAGTAGATTTGAAATAACCATTTTTTATGTTTATATTGGATGGTTTCATTATTGTTGGTGATAGTTCAGTTGTTGGGAAATCAATACATAACATGTCAAATAAACCGCTCACAAGGGCGATTATTTGGTCTATCCTTGATAAATATTTGTCATTGCGCATTTATTTCGTACGTAACGTTGTTATGGTGTTAATTTATCCATAATTGTTGGACTCCACAAAAAAACAAAAAAAAGTAACTAAATAACAGTAACAGGAAACTCGATAACGCATCAGATCAGTTTATTTTCGTTTATTAATAATTCAGTACTTCTCCCCCACTTTACGCAAGTCACTCGGAATCAAATCATTCTTCTTTGATTCAGGCTCAGCTCTGAAAATGCTCTTTTAACATGTATCTAATTTTTTTTGTGTTATTTCTTGAACACAGCTAATTTAAATGTCTTTGAGCTAACGCGAAATGCCCAAATTGGTCAAATTTGGCTTTTGTTATATTAAACTTCGGAAGGAACTTGTGTGCCAATATTCCATAAGCACGCTTGATCAATATGCTCAGAATTCTGTTTATATTTAGGGTTATTATAATTTAGGGCAATTCGGTGCAGTTGGCGTAATTAGGCGCACCGTCATTTTCAGTGTACTTCATGACAATTCAAGTGAAATATACCAAATAATATGTAATCACAATAATCGTTTATGTTATATTCCTGTTTTTATTTAAAGTTGCCTTTATTTTTGTTTGAATGAAGATTGTCAGTATTGAAAAAGTGAATGCACTGGTTTACCCCAAACCATATTTCAACATTTTGGCACAAAAATAATAAAACCATGTGAATCAACTCGAACAAACAAATATCACACGTCCAACTAAAATGCTTTACCACTTATTTCACTTATCATCAGTTGGCATTAATAGCAAAAATAATTTTTTTCAATAAATTCCGTGAGTGGAAAGTGAAAAATCATCGAAGGTCAAAAATCACGTTTGCTTACTTCTAACAAATAACTGAATGGGTCGAGGTTAGTCAACCCAATATGGCGCACCTTTTAGGCCCTCTTGTGACACTACTCACTTTTGGCACAGTGTTGCCGTATCAAATGATATTTCGACTGCGCCCCGTGCACCGATATACCACTTTTTCCCCTATTGTTTAAAATATCTATTGAAACTGAATGTTTACGGAAACAAATGATTCTCGTATAACAGTTGTCACACTGCGTTTTAACTTTAAATATTAAACAAACAAAGAGAAAACCAAGAAAAGTTCCTAAAAACATTCACATTGAAAAAACTGTTGTCCTATACATCTATAGTAGTGGAAAGAAACACGCTCCTCGTACAATTTTTTTTACAATAGTAAAAAAAAGTGAAATATCTCAGTCCTTTTTGTAAGAATTCAATTTTGCGGCCTCGATAGTCGAGTGGAAGCGAGTTTGACTGCCACCAAGAGGTCCCGGGTTCGAATTCTGGCAAGGTTATGTGCCTACGCTTTACCATTTCTATATTTCTTTCCACATTTCTTTCCACAGACTTTAAAAGTTATACCTAATTAGTGGTAGAGAAGGATGAAACTGTAAAACAACTTAGTTTAATTGAGGTTAAGTCATAACACTTCAAATTCAAGGGCACATGTTTCTATAGCTTTCCGCCACACAAGGAACATCCTTAACCTGTTTCACTAGATTTCTCCCCTTGTTTCCACTTAACGATCACCTCATTTCGAACCAAGGCAGACTTGGCTGAATAGGTGTAACACCTGAAATTTTTGGTTCAAAGCTAACGATTATGTTACCATTATAATAACCCTTGAAGTTTTTTGTACTATAAAGGTTTTTAACCCTGGATAACCAATCATATTTCTAAGGTGGTATATAAAATACGTTAAAAGCTGTTAAAAATTAAAAACAATAGAAAATTTCACTAGAAACTAAAAATAGGAAATATTGGTCTTTGATTTTTTATTTAATTGTTGACATATTTCGATAAGCTTCTTAATTTTTGAGATAGAAAAAAAATAACAATGTTAGTCGAAACGACTAACATTGGTTATCTAGGGTTAAGATAAAATCAATAGGGGTATTCACGATCCGGAGCTCTTTGCTGTGCTCTTGTACATAAGACTAAAAAAAGTCTGTGAGTAAGAAACTGTGAATACTCCACATACACAGATCTAGAAGTGGAAGTAGAATTTAGTCAGCTGTGTTTTGTTTATCCAATTTTTTTATTTGTTCGAATGGATTAAGTTTAGATCCGAAAGTAAAGTTGCTGTCACTAATCTTTCACATTTTCTTTCTGTTTTGATTGTTGATGTCGTTTTTTGTGGGGAATTATATGATCAAAATAATAAAATGAAAGTCATGCGGAATTGGGATCGTAAACATTTTACTTGTAGCAAATATTTGTGTTATGTTTAAACATCTACGAAGGGTTTTGATATTTTATTAGTTTGTTTCATTTGTGCTCAAGAGCTTAAGCGCACAACAAAGGACTACAGGGTATCGCCAGTGTACTTGTGCAAAAGAGCACAATTTTGACAGCACGTTTATTTTTTCATCATTGGATTGCACAACAGCTCTACGAAGAGCTCAGGATCATGAATAACCCTAATATTTTTTTATAAGAAGTTTACATATAACATATTCATGTTTATTAGTAAAGTTTCTCAGAGCTTATTTTGTATAATGAAAGTTTTATTTATGTTTAATTAAGGTACACTGTAAAAATAAAAATACAAATACTAGAATATGAATTAATTTTAAATGCACTAATATGTAAATTAAACTTCAAAGCAATTAGGCATAAAAAGAAAATACTAAAAAATTAACATCATCTACTAAACAGCGCAATAAACATTCCAATACTGACCACCACACTGCGCGCAATTAGGTCTGTTAATAGCAAAAAATTTATGTTACACGCACTACTCTAACCCTTCATGTTACTCACCACCCAGAGCAGCAGCATCTTAAGTAATACCACTAAAAATACCTGCTGTTTACATCCTGTATATACCATTTAATTCATTTTGTCTCCATGTCAACAAGCAAAAATATGTGAATCCTGTAAATATGATGAGTGCTTGATGTAGAACGTCCGCTGCTTAAAAGTCACCATCTCTCCGTTATCAAATATTTTATATGAAGGTAACCCAATGAGTTAATTTGTTCGGCTTGAAAACTATAACGCATTTAATTAGTTTGTTGCTATGATTTTTTATATTGAAAATGTTTTGAAATTTGCTTAATGAACTACTTATGTGGGACTTGCAGAGAAAAATGCCGATTGACTGGGAGAAACATCCCAATGTGCCACGGCCCACACTTATTGCCGATCCAGTGACAGCTTTTGGCAGGTACAGGCCCGAGCGTGAAATGCGCAAGACTTCCATACTTGATCCAATCAACAGGGCCGCCATTAGACCAAGTTACCATGTGCTTTACGAGCCGATCAAGCCTTATGTCTCAGCACGTGATCAGAACCGCGAACGGATTTTGAATATGGTTCGCCAACACACCGAAACCTTAGAAGCTGGCGGCAATACGGCAGCTAGAACAGCACGGGACAGCATTGACACTGTTTTGCCACGTTTACATCGCGCGGCATCTGAAAGCATTCCCAGACGTGCGTCTTATATGTATGATCACCGAAATGACTTGGGTCCTGCATCGCTCTATGGTGGTCCAGTAAAGCGTGAGACCGTTGTTAACGAGCGTACGGGTGCTACCGTCACAAGATACTATTGCTAAGGCGCGATATTCATGCGAGATTGTTCAAACGAAATTTTCGAAATTTAACTTGTAGTACGAAATATTTAATAACATGTTTTTTGTTGTTTTTTTTCGAAAATGCTTTGTTTTTTAATGTCTAACCATCACTTAGTTGTAAAAATCTTTAAAACTGAAAACATTATCATTTACTTTAACGTAGTTGGTGTTCCAACATGGCAATGAATGGCAAGTAAGGTTTTGAGTAACTCTCGAAGACCCAACCAGTCCAAATATTAATACCGAAAGAATGTTCACAGTATGTAGTGATATATCTTTAGGAGTATTTGCAAGACCTCGTTTGCTTTAGGACGCGAATAAAAGCTATAGAAATTCAAACATGTTTCAATTTCCGGCCAAGTTTCTTCTAATTACTCTCGTTAATCTTGTAATGTAGCTATAATCATGTTAATGTAGAAAATAAAGCAAGTCTAATATTTAATGTACCGTATTTTTATACAATTATTGCCCAATTCTTCTGGAGACTTAATGATTTTAACATTTGAAATACTTAAACAAATTCGCAGACTCCACGCCTGGATCTCTGCACCGACAGACCCGGTCAGCATCGTAGCCATGGCTCATCTGATTACTCGTACTCCTACAAGTCGAACGTAGAAAAGTCTGCATATGACTCGAGCAATCCTTATTCCAGGCCAGAGCGTTCCAGCTACACTTCAAATTATGAGACAACTTCTCGCAGCGGTCCCGGTGGATCTTACAACTACAATACCGAGAGGACCAGCACCACTGGCGCAGGTCCAGGCGGCTATAGCTATTCATCCACCACAAGCGGCAACTTGCCAGGCGGCACCAAATACCGTCATTTCTCTTACCGCGTCTAAGTCCGGTGTACGACTTTAATGCGCCTATAAGTGGGCCCTAAAAAAAGCATGCTAAGATATTAAAATAATTCTTTTGAACAATATCGATTAATTAAACTAACACAACACACTAACGTACCTTACTTTATGCATTATGCTCGACAAACAGATTTATTAGAATCCGAACCTCCTTCTTTATAACAGCACCTAACCAAAGAATGCTTATCATTGTGCACTCAAATATATTTATTATTCTATATAAATCACATGTTAACCTTTTAGAATAGTGCAAAAATAATAAAAGTAATCAAACGATTAACAAGATTTTATTTAACAGTTATTTACAATTTATTCATGGTTAATGTTGTTAACATTGTTATAAAAAGTTTACAGAAGTTTCCAACCAATTTAACTGATAAAAATGTTTACTTTTAAAATATTTGTGATACGATAATGTAAACGATATTCAAGGAATAAATAAAAAAAAAAAAAATATGTCTATATTAACTCCAATTACTTTAGTTTTATTTTCTGTATTAAGATCTGAGGAAGTTGTAAAATGCGATATTCATGTAAAGCTATTTTAAAGTAGAACGTTGCGATAACGCTCAATAGTTTTTGAAGATTCAAAGTCTTGAACTTTAATGATAGCCAGTTAATATATGTTCATGATAGTTATGATGTTCTGAGGTGAGTAATTATAGAGTATTATCCATAATAAATTGTAATAAATTATAGACTTTTTTGGTTTGAGATATTAATATTTTAGACTTGATTGTAGCATATGTTGAACGAAATGTCGCGTGCATTAATACAGGATGGACCAAAAGTCACCATGGGGCTTATAATTTAATAAATTCTTCGTTTATTTTGTTTATTTTTTTTTATAGATTATAAAATATACAAAATGGAAATTATTTTACACTTAGTATGCAAAATAATGACACATAAATGACCCCCGTTTTCAGCTTCGCAACGATGGGCTCGTTTTAGAGCATTTTCCACAACATCTTTCAAAATGTGGCTAGCGCTTGAATTTCTGCAACCATGTTGGGCTTGAGTTCAAGGATTGTCTAGGGCTTGCTCACATATACTCGCTCCTTCAAATCACCCCAAAGAAAATAGTAGGGTGCTAACAAATTTGGCGAACGCGCTGGCCAATTAATTTCTGAATTTCTGTAAATTATTCGCTCTCCAAAAATTTGACTTAAAAGTGCCATTGTGTCTCGGGCAGTGTGGGCAGTGGCTCCATTCTGAGGAAACCACATCTCAGGTCTGTTTTTAAGATACCGTATACTGATACCGCTCTCCATTTACGGTTACAGCACTTCCATCTTCATTTTCGAAGAAGTAACGATATTTTCAAATGTAAAGCCACACCATACTGTACACCTAATGGGGTGCAATTTTTGTTGATGACTGTCTCTTGGATTTTCAGAACCCCATAACCTACAGTTCTGTTTATTCACAAAGCATTCAAATGAAAATGAGCTTCATCACTCATAATCAGATTTTCAATAAACTTGATTTCCTTCCTGGCCAACTGTTGATGGCCAGATCATCGTTGCTGATGATCTGTGGGTTTTAATTCTTGCACCAATTGCACTTTAAATGGGAATAACAGTAAATATTTTTTTTTAAATGCGCCGTAGTGACGTACGAGCCATTCATACCTAGCTGAGCAGAATGCCTTCTGGTAGATATTTCTGGAGTTTCGTTAACACTTTGCTCGTTCAATATTTCCACAGTGCGAATTAAACGTGGTCTACCGTTTCGAAGCAAATCTCTTACGGCGAAAATCTCTTATTGGTAACTTTGACAGCTGCTGAAAGATAATAATAGTAAAAACTATTACTATTATCTGATCACCCAGTATAATCTATAGAAGAATAATGCGTGTGAAATCGAAAATAATATATATGGTTCTTCCCAAACCAATTTCACGTTTAATTTTTCATTCTATCCGTTTCTTTTTTCGGGTCTTACAATTGTGCTTAGTTTTTGAAGGGAAGTAACTACCTAGGCAATTGCTTTAATAAAGAAATGTTGAATAGCAAAGGAAAATTTATTGCTAACTATGTCATTAGAAGAATTATGTTGAAATAAGGCATCATGAAATGTTTTCTATCAGGACTGGGTAGTTTTTTAATCCGCAACAATAGAACAACAGAATAAAAATTTTTCCCCGATTTCACCTGGTACAAAATACAAAAAAATATAATTCAGTTCTTAATATAACCCATAAGTTAATAGCCTAAAATACTCTTGTTCGGTATAAAATAAAGTTAACTAAGGTCTAAGGATTAAGTTAAGGTAGGTCTTAATAAGAAGTTCTTTTTGAAATAAAAGTTAAATTTAACCAAAGTTTGGATTTAAAATTATTTTTGAAAATTGTAGTGTCTAGATTATTCATAGCTAAAAATAATTTACAAAATACAATTACATATATGTGTACAGAAGCAACACAACATAATGATGTTAATCGTGAACTTTTGTAGCAGGGATTTCGTTATTAACAGTCGAAATATTTAAATTTCACAGTAATTTAGCATTGTTGTTGTCCTCTTCTTATACAATCTTAGGGTTTTGGGCTTGGTTTTCAGACCTTTATTATTCTGAGCCTTAATCAGTCACTCCCATTAAGGGGGATTATATATCCAGAGGCCGAAAAAAGGTCATATATGTGAATTTTTTTAAGGAGACCTAAGGGATATTTTTAAATTATGGGTTTTATACCTAAAAATATACACATTCAAGATTATATTTAGTTTTTTTTATCAAAAAAAAAAAAATAATATCAAGGTTGATACAGCATTTTTTATAGAGCGCTGTGAAAAAAAGGCGAAGTTACTTTAGATACTTTAAACACGTACTTGTTATAGCCGATTTTGAAAATATGGATTTCTTACAAAATGGCGGATTTCCGAACTTAAAATAACGATTTTCGACCAAAAATTTGTCATTATTTTATCTATAACTAATGAACGAAGCTACGAAAAAAAAATCTTATGACAAGTACGAGATTATTATGAATAAAATAAGCCTACAAAAAAATCAAAACAATCGCTTCACTGAGTTTTGAGAAATCTTGGTCACCGACTTTGAAAACATGGTTTCGAGAAAAACTCTTTTGAAAATAAGGGCCAGCACTGCCCGTTCTCGATAACTTGACTAGGCTATAACTTTGTTATTTTTTAAGATATCGACTTGAAATTTTCGCCACATATTCTTGAGACTTGAAGGTTTTAGAAAATGCGTTTTTGAAAAAGAAAGTTCTGGGTACATAACCCCCCTTAATTAAAAACAGTGGTTGATCTTCTTACAGGCCGAAAGTGCTTTAGCCCTACCCCTTGAAGAATTTTTTGTATGGAAAAAAATTAAAATAATCCCTAAAAGACGTTTTAGCCCCCTCCCCTCCTCCTTGGTCGCAAAACTGATAACTTAGCTCCCCCCTCTGTCGAATCCTAGATCCGCCACTGATTAGTTAGTTAGTAAGAAACGAAGAAAACAAATTTCTTGGTTTCGCTTTAGTTTTTAAATTTCTGACCGAATTAATATTTTTCATCATCTGGGTCGTATAAATTTGTTTAAAAACAAAACTTATTTGAAAGTATAGATAGTTGGTTTTTAGGAATCGATTATTTGTGGAAGTCATTAGTTAATGTAATGAATTTTTTAATTCTAATAAAAATATATGAATCTTATCGATGTTTTTTTGTTTGATTTTTTATATTTCAGTACCCAACCGTAGAGAGAGTTGCACGTGTAAGTATAAAATGTATTCTAAATTTTATGGAATAACTTTCATTCATAGCTCATTTTCATGGATCACTTTTTTCTTATGATTCTTATGAACACTTTCGAACATTGAACATATTAACATACGTAAACATTCACAACACATCTCATCCTTTAAATTTTTCATCGCCATCCAACTGTGTTAATCTTATGAAGTGCCAGTCATGAACATGGTTAGTAACAACAATCATCTACACTAAAAATTAAACAAACTCTAAGCTTACGATGAATTATTTTCAGTCAAAAAATTCATCACAACTTTTATTATACGTTGACACAATTCAAAGTTAATACAAATTAATTTTTTATCTTATACAGTGAAATTTCAATAAATAAATATTTAAATGGACTGCTTAATATTATTAAATTTGATTTGAAATATTGGAAAATGTGCAGATAACGGAAAACATACACTCCGCGACAAAAAGATAGCACATATGTATGTGCATTAATGCATTTTTTTTTCTTGTAAATGATCAAACTTAACCTTTTTTAACATAAAATGAATTTGTTTTAATAGAAAAAGTGAGAAAATATTGGAATTTTATTTATCAAATGAACTCAATGTTTAAAACGAAACAAAAAAGTTTTTAGTTGTTCGACCATGGTATAATAACCCAGGTAGACTTATTAGAATGACAGCAAAAGTTGGCATACCTTTGCTGTCAAAATACGGTGCTGCCATATCTTTAAGCAAAAATCCGAGTTTTCAGAAGAAAATGTTTTAATATTATATGGAATTATAATAGATATATAAATTAAGAACAAAAAATAGTACAATAAATTTATATGAATTAAGCGTTTAATTTAGTACTTTAGTACAGTTTAGTACTTTCTTCTGTTCATTGAATTTATTTATTATTACGTTACAAGTATTATTACAAGTGCGGTATGTATGAAAATCAAAGCGTGCTAATAAAACCATAGTTAGTATTTGTGTCAAAATATTGCAATGATGCTTTGTTATATAATATATTATTGGAATCTAAAAATTTAGTTTAGTTAATTATCAAAAATAAACAAAAACTAAGGTTGCTCTGTTATTATATTATTTTTATCCTTTTAGCCCATTATATAATCCCAACCTAATTACTTTTTCCCACAAAATTCAAGATGTGGCAATATCAGCGCAGAGTTTGACAGCAAAGGTCGAATTCTAGGAACTCAACTCTAATAAGTCTACCTGGGTTATTATACCATGTGTTCGACAAAGTAATATCACTTCTTAATATCATTTTTTAATTTTTTAATGTTTTCTTTCGGAATCACTTCCCACTTCGATATTATGCTACTATAGATAATTTTTTAGGGTCTGTTTTATATTTAAAATCACTTTACGACTTCTCTTTACTTTTTTTTTTTTGCGATTTCAATGATTTTTCATGCTTTCATTATCAAGATTTTGGGCAAGTTACATGTCCTTACTGTTAAGCCATTTCCACGCCTCACTTTTATTCAAATGCTTTGATTTATTTTTTTATAAATATTAATGACGAGGTTAATGAATCCTTAAAAACTAATGGTGTTTTTTTGCTGCTGACAAACTGTCGATAAACCGATTTCATACAAATGTGCTATCATTTTGTCATCAGACAATTCTTAATTAATAAATTTTACATTTAAAATAAAAAAAAACTAAAAATAAAATTGCTGTTCTTAATAAAAAAGTTTTGCTGTCTTGTATGCGAAGACAACAGCATATCTTAAAAATTTTTATACCATAGCCCACAAAAAAAAAAGAGTGTAATGTTTGAGCACGGAGAAAATAATACTCAAGAAGCTAATTTGAACAAAAAAATAAATTGGGGTAGTCGGGGTATTCTTGGACACGGGGTATTATGGGACAGCACGATATTTTTCCCCTAGCAATGCCAACGCCAAGCTCATTTTCCATTGAGCACTCGACCTGTTTACACACACTGTTTCCTCGCTGCTATAGCAGCATTACATTTTTACATTTACATTTTTTGATGTAATTGTTAAATTTCATGTTAGGAAATATTTTTTTTTTAAGTATCAAAATAGAAAAATAAAATGGTGGCCTTAAGCTGGTATTTTAAATTTAAACTTTTAGACAGGGTGTTGTTCAGAAATGTTTGAAGAATCCAAATTCAGAAAAGTTTCTTCGGTACCATTTCTGATACCCGAGATATAAAATCTGATATTAATTTTTTTGAAAAAGTTAAAAAATTGCATTCAAGTGTACATTTCTCAATAATAGGAAAATGCATATGCAAAAATTATGATATTTATGAATTCGCCAAATTTAAGGAATACGTTAACACTATAATTAATACCACCAAAATTTAGACTATTGGGTAACAATCAAAAGTTCTGTGCTATCTCGATTACAAGTTTAGCTTCGAATATCCTTCTCACAGGACACTGTGGATAAAAATCGTGAGTGGCATCGTATTTACCAATGTATTGTTAGTGTCAGCCTATACTTACTTTTGCTTTAAGACATACGCAGTTTGCTTTATAAAAGTCAAAGCATTTTAAGGTCGTTATTTTTTACTGTTTTCCTCAAAAAACAACTTTGTCCTTGCGGGACAGGAAGACATCCTTTTTTTTCTTAAAATTTTTTTTTGGTGATCTTGACAACCCCATGCAACTTTTGAGACCTCTTAGAATGTGAAATTCGAATAAAAATTGTAATTCGATACGCCCTAGTGTTCACTGCGATTCGGAATAATATTCATCACCACTTTTCACTTAATTGTTGCACAAAAAAAAACAAAAACTCGAAGCAGGATTTTTTCGGCGATTTTAAACAAAAGGCACCCTAAAGTGAGTTTCATTTTTTGATTGCAGCAATAAAAATGTTCTTCCAAAAAACAATTGTTTTAATTCTCGCTTTGAATTTTTTACCAATGTTTTGAGTACGTCAAACCAGTAAAACTTGCAAAATGGACTTAAAATGACTTGTACGGGAATAGACCTAATATTTAAAAAAAAATAATAAAACCGTTGAAATTTGCGACTGTCAAATAAGAAGTCATGATTTCATTATATGATTTTACTTTTTCTGCATAAGTATTATTTTTGTATGCTTGAAAACCACTGTGACAAAAGTAACCAAACCAAAAATAAACACATAAAGCCCCATCTACAGTTTAAAACTAAACTTACATTTAAAATTAAAAATGATTACAACAAAAATGATTTTTTAAATTCTTCATTGGAAGGTTTTTTTTTTTTAATTTATATTTATTTATTTATTTGGGAACAATGTCGGCATGTAAGACAGAGTCTTTTAAGTGCGCTAAGTAAGATATCATAACAACATGTAAAGGTTCCCAAGGTTCCCAAATAATTTACCTTCCAAGCCAAACCCAAAGATAAGATAATTTTTTTTTAGATTTGTAGATAAATTGTAGATAAAACTTGGAAAAATCATTCGGACTAGTTTTCTCTCATCAATCCCATCTTGACAATATAAATACAATTAAAACAAAGTTGGTCAAATGTCTTATCAAATTCGAAAACACTTGATCTGGAAATGTCAAATGAGACAATTAAAAATTTGAAACAAAGTAAACTTACCCAAAGGGCGAGTGAAAAATTTCCTTTGAGATACTCACAACATCGTTCGCTCAAGATCGCTCCTTATACTATGTTCACACTAATCCCGAAAAGCCGCTTTTCGGACAATAATGGCTTTTCAGCTGAAAAGCTACATGATATCAAGTTTTTCGCCATAGAAAAACTGTCAAATGAAATGCATTTTTTTGAGTGCTTTTCAGCGAAAAACTCTGAAAAGCTAGAAAACAACCCTGATTTGAAGTCTGTTTTTTGAAGTAAAATCAAAATCTATTACTAAAATTGAGGTTGTTACTAATATTTGACATTTCGTCTGTCTGTTTTTGAAGTGAAACTTCTTTAGCACCGTTGTGATTTGAAACTCGATGAAACGAAAAATCACACGAAAAAGGAAATTTTAACAAGAGTACTAAGAGTAGACACTAAAATTATCCCAGTGGCACATAATTTTACAGATCAATATCTACTGCAACGTTTAAAATGCGTTTGAAATTTGTTTGTGTACACAAACCAATCGGTACCCAACCAAAAAAGTACCTGCCTGTACGATAAGCAAACCACGCTTAGCTATGTACACAAACCAACATTTGTAATGTTGCAGTAGTTGTTGAACTGTCGGCCAAATTTTGAGTCGAAAACTTAAAAGGCGCTACAAACGCATTTATCGCGTCTCTTCTTTATGCGTTGCTTCGTAGTCTCCCAACTCCTGTCAATTGTTTTCGTAGTTTGCAATAATTTTGCATAATTTCGTCGTTTAATTTTATTTGTTCGTCTTTTCTTTTAAAGTTAATGTTTTTGATAGGAATGTTTAACCACAGAAGGACAGATTGCAGGCTGCCTATTTAACCCTGGATCACTAACCTATTACTGAGTTGCGGCACAACTAACTCTGGGTGTTTTCCACCCACATAATAAACTCTCAGCTTAAACCTAAGAAAAGTGTGGTTTTAAATAAATTCAAGATTATTTTTTACCATTTTAAAATGTTTTTTATTAAAAGGATTAATTTGTTACATGCAAAACAAAACATAAAGAATTAGTAATTCATTAGAAATCTTGCAAAGAAACAGTGACTGGGTGGATTC
Source organism: Pherbina coryleti (assembly GCA_943735915.1). Taxonomy (NCBI): domain Eukaryota; kingdom Metazoa; phylum Arthropoda; class Insecta; order Diptera; family Sciomyzidae; genus Pherbina; species Pherbina coryleti. Next base: position 104,551,805 of record OX030949.1, read on the forward strand.
CACCCTAAGATTAGTGATGCAGGGTTAAAATACAGTGTGTTCACCAAGAAATAAAGAGTTCAAATGGAAAATGGAAATAAAAAAATTTGGCGCATATGTAGCTTGTCTTTGATATTCATATCAAAAACATCAACCTTAAGCGAAAAGACAAACACTGACTGCTGCTAAGTAACAGAGTTGTGCTCTACAAAATTTTACAGTATATTTCAAACTTTTGTGCAGTAATTTCAAATCAAACCTGAAATCAAAACGAGTACTATACAACATTCGGCTGGTTCTCAAAAGAGTTTGTACAGAATCAGCTGATCATGCACACCCTTTGTATAACCGCAGAAGGCCAGATTACAGTGCTGTCTGTTTAAAATACCGTGTGTTTACCAAGAAATGAAGACTACACAGAGTATATTTCTGTATAGCATTTATTTTCCTTATATCTTTATGCTTTTGATATAAAATTCTACATATCACATAGTTTTATGACACAGTATGACGGCATTGGATGATAGTATGGTATGCTATGGTATTTTCTGGTACGTATGGTATGGTATGGTATGGTGTGATTGTTTTGGTGCGATTGTTTGGGTCAAATTTTCACTACCGTGAGGCCACACACATATTTTTTTTTCATGTGTATACTTGTAGCCAATAGGAGCATCTTATTTTCTGAGAACAATGAAACAAAACGCAATAATGAGAAACATATGACTACTGTGTATCAAGTGAAAAGTTGCTTTTCAAGTGTGGACACCTTTTTTTTTAAAAGAGGTTTTTCAGCTGAAAAGCAGCTTTTCGGCCTGTGTGTGAACATAGTATTAGATGTCTCGAATTGAGATAGGGTAAGATGGTTAAAAGTATTTTTTTACTCCAGTAAAAATTAACATAAAAACGGAAAAAACTGTACTATACACCCACATAGACTCCCAAGGCAACATAGATTTGTTAAAAACAAAAAAAAAAAAAAAACCATTGGCTTGATTTATGCATACAAATAATTATGTTTTTATCTTGATACATTGTTTTTCTAATAAGAGCACCGCCATTTTTTTATGACCGCAAGAAATGTTAAAACCGAAAACCACCTGTTTACAGACGATACAAGCAAGCAAGTTTTACTACAAAACTACATACTCTCCAAAGGCGACACAGTTTCGTTAAAAACAAAAAATTCCATTGGATACAAAAAAATGATGTTGTTTACTTTTATATTGTTTTTCTTTAAACCCTGCAGTAGTCGCGTGGACTATATATGTATGCATGTTATTTTCATGTAAAACTTAGGTACGCGACTACTGTAGGGTTAAGGGGCGGTAATTTTGCTAAGCTTTTTAATTCGAGGCAATTCAATAATTCAGTAAATATTCCAACAGAATTTCAAAATAAAACATCTTTTTTTCTGCAAAAAAAAAAAAAAAATGTCTGAAAGTATACTATAAATATTACAAAATTTCTGATGAGAAAGACGCACTAAGAAAACAATTTCGTTTTGTGGATTTGTAATTGATATTTAATATATGAAATAAATATTTTTTTCAATAATATATATTTTGGCGGGCCGTGGAGCTGCGCTTTAACCTTTCTGCATTTCTTTAATTATTTCTTATCAACTGAAATTAAATATTAATTAATATTTACGACTTAAACGTTGTAGTTGGTAGTAGAGAAGTTTGTGAATGGGATTACCTGACAACTAAATTTGACTAAGGTAAAAGCATAACACTTGCCTCAGACTCTAATTTACATGTTTCAATGGCTTCCCACCACGTTTAAAACATCATACACATGTTTCACTTGAATGCTCCTTTCTTCTCTCTTATCTATCATCCATTTTGAACCATTGTTGACTTTCCTATATAGGTATAACACCCAACACCCTTGGTTCAAAGCTACAGAAAAGTCTTTTGGAAGTTTTATGGGGTTTGAGAATTTTTATGAAACACATTGATGATTCTATGGCTAGAAGGATAATCGAGAAAGTATCGAAAATGTTGGGGTATTGGTGTTTTTAAACTTTCTCTCACCTCCTTGTATTGTTTATAGTAATCTTGGTCCATACACAATTCCAGAGGAATCAATTTTTTAAAGAATCAACAATGTTTGTGCAATTAGTCCACAAAACCTATCATACATAGCCCCAGCGTTTCCTATTTGCCATAGGCTCATAGGCAAGGAGTTCATGGAACCCATCAAAGTTGCAATAACTCTTTTGTATTTTTTTATTTATTTCCATGTTTGATTCCCGGATTTGCTCAATATCTCTTAAGAGTCCATTGATGTCGCAGTTTTCTAAAAGATTCAATGCTCATATAAAACAAAATAATGAGGTTCTCTAAACCTCTATAAGTTAGGGCTTTGAAAAGTTGATAGCCTAGAAAGTTCGAATATCATGACTACACCAAACTAAATAATATAACTATTTATCAATATTAAGAAAATTGCCGTGTCATTCTGAAGAATTTGAAGTATAGATTTAAAGTATGGATTGTTAAACTTAATTATTATAATTTTCAAATAAATTTAATTAAAAGAATCGATAAATTCAATTAATAAAAAACTAAACCATTTGGTCTTAAGACATTTTCTCAGTGATTCATTGAAAAGCTTAAAAGAAAGGGCAAAACTACAAGAAGATATAATTTATTTTCAATATTTATTATGTCTGTCTTCATAAAAAATAGAAACTGGGATATACGGGTTCAATATTATATGCCTTCTATGATACCTAAGTGGAATTTCTTAAGTGTGCAACAAAAAACCCGATTTTTGCCGAACTGTATGAAATACATGATGAATAAAAATGTTGTGATAATATTCTTGACTTGAAAACTAGCCAAGAAAATTTTGACTGGGTAATTAATTCAAACGTAAGCTAAGTACCTCATGGTTCTTTCGTCATGCTTTTTCACACATACAATAAACATTTGAACATATATTCGTAGAAAAGTATAATGAAGTCGCTTGGATAAAAATAATTGGTTTAATAAAGGTTTTTTTTTATACTTTCAAAAGGTTTGTTTCATAACAAAAATGTATAGAGTAAGAGGCAGCACACACCTTGACATATTCTGACGAAGTTAAAATTTCTCAGAATAAGCTCAATTGATTTAATAACAATACAGCGTAAGCTATAAAGCCCAACTATTGGATTCTTAAAAAGTAAACATTATTACATTGAAAAAGGACTTCATTTTAATTTTCTCGGAGCAAAACATTTAACAAATATAATTAACACCCACAAACTTATACAGGTATACAAAACGAGTTTTCCAATCTACTCGTCCTACACGATTCCACACGTTAGCCACAAGCGTATCGTTTCTGGAACACGTATCATTACGTCGCCTGTCCGTGTGATCACCTCGCCAACTCGTATTGTCTCGCGTGTTATCTCGTCGCCTTCGCCAGTGCGTGTTGTTCGCACAACGACTCGTGTGGTCTCCTCACCAGAGCGCTCAATCGCTTACTCCTACACGCCTTCGTCCTACTACAGCTCATCCTATGTGCCATCACGCTATGTGTCATCGACCTATTTGCCATCACGCTATGCGTCATCGACCTACTTGCCGTCGACAACCTATCTACCCTCTTACGCATATACAACACCATCCCACGTTTATCAACCTATCTCACGTGTCTACACACGTTCTATGAGTCCAGTTAGAATAACCACATCACCAGTACGTGTAACACCCTCCATCCTGAAGAGAATTCCACCAGGATATGGTGCTCGCGCTCTAACTAATTATCTCAACACAGAGCCATTTACTGTGAGTCTGGAATGTATATTTTTATATATGGCTAAATCCATTCCAATAGTTCTGCTTGAACTGTGGCTTTCTACAATTGTTAAAAAAATATCTATAGAAATTGTAATTCTTTTCCGTTTTATTAGGTTTTCTCCGAGGAAACAAGCAGGATTCGTCACCGTGCTCAGTCACTAGTCCGGGAATTGAATGCACCAGTCATTCGCCGTGCACGTAGCTGTACACCCTTTCCAGTCACTGGGTTCGTTCATGGCATCAACAGTCAACAGATGAAGATCGATTAAAGTTTGATTGTTTTATTTCCGTAGATATCCTTATGAACCAACTTCCCAATTGGCCTTTGATTATTACTTGGCCAGAATAACGAATCCAGGTCGTCATGTGGCTAAAGAGGTTCACAATATGTCACACTACCCAGAACCTGCTCGCAAATATGTTGGTAAGTTGAAAGAAAAAGTTCACAGCCAGGTCTTAACGAAAAGATAAGAAGATCAAGGACAAAATGTAGCGACTATTTAAATATTTCGATGTCGATATTTTATAATAAATTTTTTTCTTTAAAAATTGGCTAAATTAAAAACATTGCAATCTCCAAATTAAATATTAAGGCAAAAGTCATCTTGCATCTTTGAGGATTTGCGGAGATAAAGCCTATAATATTAGGAGGCCAATGTATGATTCGGAAAAAATCCGAACTGATATTAATCTCAAGTCCTGGTATTTAAGACATCCCTCAGGAGTAAGAGAGACAAAAGTTAACAAAAAAACTGACGCAAAAGTCGAAGTTAAGAAAGGTAAGTTCGCGTTTTCCACTTCTGCATTTCGAAATCAATTCAAGCTTTTTAAAATTTTGTAAATAAACGCATTTCATTCAGCTTTATTAGTTTTTGCCTTTGATTTAAGATCTGATCACTTAAAAATACAAATTAATTGGGTTCTAGAGCTCATGAAGGTCTGAGCTTACCTGATCACTTGTGTTGTAGGAGTAGTTCGGGATTTTGATATCAATTCAAACAAAAAAAATTATGAACATAAAAAAAAAATAGACTCGATACGGGTTGAAATCTCACATACGTTCCGAAATGTATAAAAATATTTCAGCAAATGAGGCTATAAAACAAAACCATATAAGAATCCGAAACTATTAAAAGGAAATCCTGGCTAAGGCCCTGCCGCATTGTCATAATTAAAAAGTCAAAAGTGTCCAATTGTGTTGTGCATGTCATTAAATCTTTGTACATAAATGATCGAGAACTGGACCTAATAGTTTTATGAAGGCTCCGAACGGTTAATGATCATGTTCTCAAGAAGGTTTACTCTCTCATTTATTTCCTCTTTGAGTTTTGCCGTCCTTTGCGAGAGGTGACGGTCGAACAGAAAAATCAATATGAATTGAAAATAGTGTGTTTTAGATGCTTCTCCACAAGATAATTTTTTTTTCTTTTTGACCTACCGTATTAGGTACGTATTAGGTTCAGCAATTGTACTGAAGAATCAAAACTTATTATTAACAGGAAATTAATTTATTATGTTTTAACATAGTATATTTTATACAAATACCATAACTTTATTGTTATTATAGAATATGGTGCAGGTGAAAGAAGATGTATAGTCTTAAGATTGCTTGAGTTAGAATTAAGGGATATCAGATGGAGCAGAGCATGACAGTTACAAGGTTGTTCTGTCTAGAAGTTGGCGAATAAATATCCTCAGTTTTTCAAGAGTTTGCATATTAACGAACATCAACCGATCAGCATAAGTAGATAGATGTAGACTGTTAGAACCGGGAAGGCCTCGTAAAGTGAAACAAATGAATCTCCAGCTTACGGCGTCAATAAAAATCGTATGGGAGTAATATAAAAGCGACCAGACCTTCCTAGCATATTCAAGTATGGGTCTTACAAAAATGAGGTAAAGAGATTTTGTAATGTATAGTATGGATGGGTTGGCAAATTCTCTTAATCAATGTTTATGATATTATCGATATTGGACCGAAAATTCAGTTCCTTGTCGCAAATAACACCCAAGTCAGGCAAATAATTTACTGAGGGAACTGGCTTTCTCAATTGTAATAAGTTCCTAAAGGAGATTATTATATATTTTGAAATTAAAGCTTGAAATTTGTTGACTTTGAGCACCAGAATATTTTTTTCGTACCAACTGTAAAAACTGCTTAAATCATCTTGATGGCGGTTAAAGTCAGTGATAGTAGGCATCTGTCGATAGATTTTCATATCATCAGCATAGACTGAAAGATATGAGTCATTGATGATACCGTCTATATCGGTAATTGAGGGGCACCAGAAGGGACTGAAAACACCTCTCAATTGGAAAATGCAAAAATTGCATTTTATTGATGATTTTCAAGACATGATTTAATCCAAGCAATAAACTGTGATTGAAAGCCAACACGGAGGGAAAAAAATCAAGCATTTTATGCTCGAATCAAGCAAATAGGCTATCAGTTTATACTCAAAAGCAAATTTAAAACACATGATATTATGTAAAAAATGCTTTATTCAAGAAACATTATTTAAAACTCAAGAATATTTTAAAGCTTGAAGTGAGAAAAATTTGCTTGATTCAAGTAACAATTTGTTGATAACTAAAATAATTTGCTTGATTTTAGAAATTGATTTTCCATGAATTGAGAACAATTTGCTTGATTCAGTAAAGATGTTGGATGTAGGATAACCGATCATAAGAAACTACTCGACTATTAAATATATCTTGTTAAATATATAGCCTGGTGGTGTCCGTGGCGTAGTTGGTTAAAGAGCATGGCCTCTATGTCAACGAACTTGGAGACCTGGGTTCGAATCCCAGCAGCGAGAGAAAATTATTTGAATTTAAATGATTTTTCTGCACGACCACCACCTCTCTGCAGACAATGGCAAACCTCAGAGAGTAATCAAAATGCCATGTAAAGCTTCTTGAGAACAAGAACATTCTGTTCATCGCCGGCGTTAAATATGTAGGTCCGGTTCTCGGTCAATTGTGTACAAACTTAATAACACGCACAACACAATTGATCATAAGAAGCTAGGTCAAAGTCATTTCAAGGGCTGAAATGGCCAGTTATTTATTTTTTTATTTTTTTTTTACGGAAGAATTCGTTTAAGATACTAATCTTACATTTGTCTCTAATACTCTATGTTTTTTGAAAAACGGGTATGAAGTTGATGCAGTCTCTACTGACTTTGGCAAAACGTTTGAAAAAAATTTCCACGCTATCATGCGTCTTAAGCTCAAAGATAATTACGAGGAGAAATATTGTAATATTTTTATATTAAGGAAATATTATGCTTGATCTAAGAAAATTTTTAACTAAGCCACATTTGCTCGCTTGAAACAAGAAAAAAATACGTGATTTTAAAACATGGAACAAATTGTTTACTTGAATCAAGCAAATTTTTCTCACTTCAACATATATTGGCATCATTATAATTCACGATATGTTTACATCAAAACATGTTTAAGAGAGTGCGGATTGACAAACTATGGCATGGTTCGAAGGCGCAGTGTCTTATCTGTTACTTTACTTGGAAACATGTAAGTGCAAGTAGTAAGATATATTGGCAAGATATATTTAAAAAAAAATAAATAACAGGTCACATTTCAACCATTGAAAGGACTTTGACCTAGCTTTTTATAATTAATTGTATTGTGCGTGTTATTAAGTTTGTACACAATTGACCGAGAACAGGACCTACAGGTTTAACGGCGACTTCGAACGGCGATGAACGGAATTTTCTTGTTCTCAAGAAGCTTTACATGGAAATTTGATTACTCTCTGAGGTTTGCCATTGTCTGCAGAGAGGTGGTGGCCGTGCAGAAAAATCATTTAAATTCAAATAATTTTCTCTCGCTGCTGGGATTCGAACCCAGGTCTCCAAGTTCGTTGACATAGAGGCCACGCTCTTTAACCAACTACGCCACGGACACCACCAGGCTATATATATAACAAGATATATTTAATAGTCGAGTAGTTTCTTATGATCGGTTATCCTACATCCAACATCTTTGCTGAATCAAGCAAATTGTTCTCAATTCACGGAAAATCAATTTCTAAAATCAAGCAAATTATTCTAGTTATCAACAAATTGTTACTTGAATCAAGCAAATTTTTCTCACTTCAAGCTTTAAAATATTCTTGAGTTTTAAATAATGTTTCTTGAATAAAGCATTTTTTTCTTAATGTCATGTGTTTTAAATTTGCTTTTGAGTATAAACTGATAGCCTATTTGCTTGATTCGAGCATAAAATGCTTGATTTTTTTCCCTCCGTGTTGGCTTTCAATCACAATTTATTGCTTGGATTAAATCATATCTTGAAAATCATCAATAAAATGCAATCTTTGCATTTTCCAATTGAGAGGTTTTTTTCAGCCCCTTCTGGTGCCCCTCAATTACCGATATAGACGGTATCATCAATGACTCATATCTTTCAGTCTATGCTGATGATATGAAAATCTATCGACAGATGCGTACTGTCACTGACTTTAACCGCCATCAAGATGATTTAAGCAGTTTTTACAGTTGGTACGAAAAAAATATTCTGGTGTTCAACTTCACCAAATTTCAAGCTATAATTTCAAAATATATAATAATCTCCTTTAAGAACTTATTACAATTGAGAAAGCCAGTTCCCTCAGTAAATTATTTGCCTGACTTGGGTGTTATTTGCGACAAAGAACTGAATTTTCGGTCCAGAGAGGTGGCGGCCGTACAGAAAAATTATTTTAATTCAAATAATTTTCTGTCGCTGCTGGGTTCGAACCCGGGTCTCCAGGTTCGTTGACATAGCGGCCACGCACTTTAACCAACTACACCACGGACGCCACAATAACTTCTTCCAGTTATCTTCCATAACTTCGGGAAAAGAGACTATGACATGGCGAGCTGGAAAAGAGCCAGAAAGGGACGAGCCAACATATTTATAAATTTTTTCAAAACAATTGCAGGCAACCTTTCGGTCCAGGAGAGTTATCGTACTTTAAATTTCGTCACTTTCCTATGACAACGGAAAGTATAACATTAACTAAAGTTAGAGATGTTTGGCCACAAATGCTCAGAGAAAAGAAGTATTAATAATCAAGTTCATCATTGTGGCTTGTAAAAAGCTGACTGAAGAAATTAGCAGGGAGATTTGTGATTATTTCAGGGTTGTCCGAGAAGTTTTCTGACAATTTTAAGGTGGATGGTTGATTATCAGTTTTTTTTAATATTGATGAATTGGTAGAAAATTTATGAGTCAGTAAGTTTAGTTTGCATATTAGCAAGATAGGTTACTTAAAGATGTTTACAAAATTCGGCGACAAGATTTTTAAAGTAAATATATCTTGTGGGGCCAGACACAAGATATCTAGTGGAGGGAAGAATGAGAATTTAAGTATACACGCCAAAGTTTATTTCATTTATACCAATAATCGCCAACAAATACGAGAAATTTCCCAACATTTATTAAAGTGATCTTTCAATCAGTATTTTAAGTGTATATAACATTGTTTTGAAGGCTACTGTTTCAAGGTTATTATTTTTTGAGAAGATTTCGCTGTCGAAATATAGTTCCAGTTCGGAAGCACAACTGCTTAAGCATTTACATACCAACACAACACAAGTGTAAACCTCGCTCGGGGAATTTTTGCGCTCTAGTTCCCGAAATTTATTACTTCAATATTATCAGATCTTAGTTTCATTTGTAGCTACCATTTTATGCCAGTCTTGTTCGGAATGGGCTCACTTGCCATTTAGCTCGCATCTTATTTAACCTTATCTTATTTTATATCATGCTCTATGGAATTCATTTCGTCACTATGTTTCATACCAATTTCTAGCATCTAATTGTTATCTCTTTACTAACGTTATTTTGTCTTTTTTATGATTGATTGATTCTTTGCAGTTGAAGCTGTTGAAGTTGAGGCCTAATTGATTAAGTGCCTGTTATAGATATGGATGATTATCATTTGTATTATTTAAGTAATCAAAAGACTTTTCTATTTCAACTCGATTATGAAATTAATTTGACGCAAAACTATCTCATACAAACCCACACACACTCACACGCACACGCACGCGCACACATACGCACGTACAATATCTCAATTTAGATTGCGACAAAATGAAAATGATCCTGCATAAATAACATGTACTTAACATTAATGTGTATTTTTTTTGTTTTTGATTTTTTCATCATTCATTCTGACTAAGACTTGAACGAACTTGGACGTTCACACGGTGATTCTTTAACTTGCAACTAATAAACATTTCATAAGGTCACAAAGAATAATTTTTGTTGAAATTTTTTTTGATTTTTGGCCAAAACAAAAATGTAGTTACTATTAAATTCTTTATAATTTAATTCACTTTTGATTTAATTCAGTTTATTTAATGAATGTATGTGTTTCAATAAGTTATGACGATACGAAAGTTCTTGCCATTCGATTTTATATATGTAAATGAATTTATTTTTTATATGTGGTTATTTAATGATACATCGATTCAAAACAATATCCAAAAATAAAACTGTGTTTCCTTTCTGATGTTGTTCATGTAGTTGTCGGAGATGTGTGGTATGCGTTAATCATTATCTGTGTACGAGCAGAGAGAGATTCATATAAAAATTATAAAGATTTTTATATAAAAATTCGTATACATATGTGTGCAGGCATACTAGTCGACTATTTGGGGAGAGACTATTTTTAAATTTTACTAAAAATCCAAATATATGGATTTTATTTCGAGCACGACTATATGTTCGCTTCTTAAGTTATATGGAATGGCCTTGACCCATTTAATATCAAGCGTGACATTGACACATTTTAGCACATGATCTAGTAATAATTGTCATGCGAATGATTAATAAACATTTAAATACAATCAAAGTTGGTTTCCACCAGTTGGCTTTTCTTATGAATAATGTTCGGCTTTCGCAAGATGACGGTCGAGAACAGATGAACAACGCTTCTTAATTGCTTTGCGTGGGAATGGGGATTTTGGCAAAAACATAATAATTTGAAATGAACATGCAATTAGTTTCTATTCTGATTTGAATTCAGCGAAACGCCACATGAAAGCAAAAAAGTCGCAAGCCGCATGTTTGCAAACGTCATAATAGATAAATACGAGTATCGTAGACAATTTGATTGGTTTTCGCTTAAAACAAAAAAAAAAAAAATAAAATATATATATGTAAGAAATTTGTAAGAAATCATCTATTTTTAGGCTAGAAATTGATTTGAATATGTTAAATAATGTGCAGCACACTTTCTAAGATATAGTTTTATTGTAAATATTTGAAATAAATCGCTTTAATAACATTTGCTCTGTTCAATCCCAAAATAAATTTTGTAAATTAAGATTTTAAGAAATTGTTAATTTGCTTTGGCACCGTATGTTGCGGCAATAATTTTGATATGTCAAACATCCGCACATTGTCTTAATATAATTATGTATATCTATGTAGTAGTGAAAAAAAGCTTTCATGGCAAAAGTAATTTACAACTTACTATAAAATTTATAGATAAGTTTTGAAATAAACAAATTAATGTATTTATACAGTCTCGGAAATTCACATATGCACGAGTTTTTTCCCAAAACATTTTATATTCACACTTCTTGATGTCACACATGACAAAAACAATAGGGCTATTCGCGGCCCAATGCAAAAGTACAAGCAAAATTATGCAATTGCACTATTTTGTCAGAGATTGTGAACGCACTTACTCAGGTGAACAATTGTTTACATTGATTGTCGCAGAGGCGAAAATTACCTCTCAATCTTGGCTAAATAATAAGGTTGTCTCGCGCTGATCGTACTGTCTTCTCAGTACCCAGAATTGTCAAAATCAATGAAACGCAGGAACAACAACTTCATCGGTTTTTAATTTTGTCAATCTTCACTTTCAGAGTTTGTACTAGCTGTCAACTTCCATTTGACATTTATGGGCACTCACCCTTACGACAACCTTCATATTCAACTTTTATTTTAATATCAGCTGTACATTAAGGAGCCTTACAAAACAAAGTTGTCCGGGGCACCCCCTTAAAATAAACTTTGGTTTATGTTATGATGATTCCCAAATATTTTGGCTTTAACGATAGCCGTCAGCTAGCTAGAATGGTTCGAAAAAACCTCCAAAAATCGCATAATGTATGGATAACTTTTTTGCCATGATATTTTTAGTAAAAAAAATTGCACAAATAGTGTAAATCAAAGAATTACAGAGTTCTGCATCAATAATTTTGAGATAACATAAAAGATATTAACATAAAAGTTAACATAAAAGGTTATTACTTTGTTGTAGTGATTTTTTATACATATATTTGTTTTTTGCAATTTTTATTAAAATATGTATAACTCCTCCATCTTTTGCCTGATTTTCAATTCCGAGGTGTCATTGGAAAGGTGCTGACTGCTGCTTTTCATTTTTGTCATCAATGTACCCTTATAGGCCTTTTTTATGATCGAAGGACATGTTGTCAACAGTGACGTGGTTTCCAAGACGCTGGGACTGTTTATTTGTTGACACTAGGTATTTCGTCTTATCTGCGTTAACTGGAAGACCCATTCGACTCGACTCTTTCGCTAATCTGCATAATACTTTTGTAGAATATTGTGCCACTGCGTCTCAAATCAGCAGCTCGGATGATCTTCTCCATCATCAGGTTGAAAAAGTCGCACGATAAGAAATCACCTTGTCTGAAACCTCGTTTTGTATCGAATGGAGGAGTCAGATCCTTCCCGATCTTAATTGTGCTGCTGGTGGTGCCCAGTGTCATTCTGCAAAGACGGATGAGCTTTGCAGGAATACCAAATTCAGACATGGTGGAGTATAGATAATTTCTTATTGGACTGTCGAAGGCGACTTTATAATCGACAAAAAGATGGTGTTAGTCGATTTGTTTCTCTAGGATCTTCTCCAAGATTTGTCATAGTGTAGATATCTGGTCTATGGTGGATTTTCCAGGTCTGAAGCCACACTGATAAGGTCCAGTCAGCTGGTTTACGATGGGCTTCAGTCTTTCACATAATACGTTTGACAGGATCTTATATGATCTTATTTGTTTCTCTAGGATCTTCTCCAAGATTTGTCATAGTGTAGATATCTGGCCTATGGTGGATTTTCCAGGTCTGAAGCCACACTGATAAGATCCAATCAGCTGGTTTACGATGGGCTTCAGTCTTTCACATAACACGTTTGACAGGATCTTATATGCGATATTAAGAAGGTTTATCCCACAGTAGTTGCTGAAAATTGTGGGATCGCCTTTCTTGTGGATTGGGCAGGGCACACTAAGGTTCCAATCGTTTGGAATGCATTCTTCCGACCATATTCTGCATAGGAGCTAATAAATGCATTTAAATAGAGCTTCGCCTCTATTCTTGAAGAGCTCAGCAGGTTCGGCTCTTACGGCTTTGTTGTTTTTAAGCCGAGCTATAGCTTTTAAGACTTCACTATGGTTGAGCAGCAGAACTTCAACGCTGTCGTCCAAAATTGGCGTTTCCGGGATATCATCTCTATTGGTGTGATTGTTGTCGTCATCGCCATTCAGAAGCCTAGAGAAGTGTTCCCTCCACATCATCAGTGTACTCTGGATATCTGTCACTAGATTCCCATTTTCATCCTTGCAGGAAGAGGCCCGGTCTTGAAACCATAGGCCAGGCGTCTTTTTTTTTGAAAAATTTTCGGAACTCATTCCTATCTTCCCTCCTCTTCTCTTTGTATCGCTCCTTAGCAGCACGCATTACAACCGACTGCAGGGTGGCTTTGTAGGCGGAGTCTTTTTCTGTAGTGGCGTCGCGACATTACTGGTCGTGCCAGTGGTTTCTGCGATTGCGGTGATAGCCAATGACCTCTTCGGCAGCCGTACGCATAGAGTGAATAATGTGATCCACTGCGCGCATATATCGCCGATCGGAGGAGTGCTTTCTTGAAGCAGGAGTGAAAGTCGAGTAGCGAAGTCTTCGGCTGTTCGTTTTGATTGAAATTTTTCAACTCCTAGCTTTTTCTGTGCTGGATTGCGTGCATTCTTGGTTGTGCACAGACGTGTACGGATCTAGGCTGCGACAAGATAATGATCCGAGTCTATATTGGCACCACGGATCTTTCATACATATAAAACACTGAAAGAGTGCCTTCCGTCAATGAAAACGATCAGTTTGGTTGCGCATCTATCACAGGATGTTTTCCGTGAGTTAACATGTCCCTTTCATCGCATTTCTTGGATTGCAGTGATATCAGCTTTGTATCTCTCCAAGGTATCTATCAATTGGATAGAGGCACCATCCCAATTAAGGTTTCGGGTATTCCAAGTGCATATCCGTAAATCATTGTCCGTAAATCATGGGATCATTCTAATCTTTTTTCTTATTATTTGTTTTATTGAAATGTGTTTTTACGTGGTGGGCTTCAAACCCGACACACAACCCTTTAAAGGCAGCCAGCCCGTCGCTCAGATTAGTCGTCAAACTAACGGTTGCCAGTTTGCCGTTTCTAGAGGACACCACAGAGAGGTTTGAGTTGACTTGAGACGATTTCGACATGGATAATGCTGGCCTCGACAGGTTGATGCAGTCAGACACGTTGTCATGTAAAGATCGCCGCCCTCACCGTCATGTATTACCTTGTGAGGATCGTCCTCCATGAAATTACCACTTGGTAAAGTCCTTTTAATAGAAAACTGAGATGGACATTGGATAAGAAGTCGTAGGTCCGCCCAGACTAGCCAAATTTTTGAGACCGAATAGTTTTGGAAGAAAAGTTACAGTACTTAAATTGAAACTCAGAATGGAGTAACTATTTGATGATGTCTTGCTACTGGGAAACTGTAACGGGAATTGGAAAATGAGCTAGGTTTCAAACTGAGCATCTAATAAAAGTTTTTATATATAAAAAATAACCTTTCTGGCTCGATTTTTTATATTTTTTTATTATACGCATGTATTTATATATTATTGGCACGTTTGAGTAAATAGGGCAGTGTTATGTGTTATATTCTGAGTATGCAAAAACATGCCTTTTTTCAGGGTTGTGGACAACATTGGGAAAATTTTGCACCAATTTGGGAAAAACACCTGTAAGGGTAGTAACAAAAACACCATTAATCAAATTTTTTAACACATAGGACAAGGTTCGGATTTCATAAATATGTGGAAGTTATCTAAATTTAAAGCGTGCATGATAAATAAAAAAGTAAAAGTTAAGAGTAGACTATTTGTGAATATCCGGCATTGTATATAAGCATTTTACCACCTAAGCAATATAACGCTGAAGCATCCTCATCCCAGAAACAACAAACTCCGATTCCTGAATCATGCGTTACAAATCATCTTCTCTGTACTAGTTCTACCTTCATGCATTCATCTTGTTCGTTTTGTACACTAGCGTTTCTGCATTTTGTTTTTGTTTTTTGATTGCACAAGTAGACACTTATCAATATCAATAACACCTCCGATACCAAAATCCGACGGCCAATATTACAATACATCAAAATCAAACAAAACACAGACCATACTCAAGGATCATAAGATATGTAAGTAACATTTGCCTTATATCTGCAGGACTTATCACTTGGTCAAAAAAAACTTTACAAACTTACACTGGAGTTTATTTCCATTTAAACTATTTCATTTAAATTATATCATCTTTAAGCACACTCATGTTCCTACTAATTCATCCTAACTTGTGCTTCGTTTGCACGCTTCATTTTACCTCTTTAGTAGCTGATTTGGATCCATTCAGGCCATCGAGAAAATTCTCTGAACAAAAACCCCTGGAAGATTCAGTTGATTTGGAAACCAAAGAGAAACAACGATTGCGCCACGACCGTATGATGACGGTGAATGAAGAAGCAGTGGACGAAGTAGCTTTGGAGAAGAAGAAGGCGCAGCGTATCGATGAAGCTAAGCGACTCGAAGAAAAGTAAGTATTTCGCTTCATATACATATTGAAAAGATAAGTAATACCTATGCTTTAACAAACAGGGCTCTTGAAGAAGAGAAGAAACGCAAAGCTGAAGCTGAGCAAAAGAAACGTTTAGAAGCTGAACGTAAGGCACAAGCTGAAGCTGCCAAGAGGGCTGAAGAGGAAGCGGCCATGCAAGCTGAGGCAGCCAAGCTTGCCGAGCAAGAACGTCTTCTAGCAGAAGAAGCCAAACAGGCTGAGGAAGTCCGCTTGGCAGAAGCAGCTCGTTTAGCCGAAGAAGTGCGTATTGCTGAGGAAGCGCGTCTTGCTGAAGAAGCACGTATCGCCGAAGAAGTACGTTTAGCCGAGGAGGCAAAAAAAGCAGAAGAAGATGCTCGTAAAGCAGAAGAGGCTCGTCTGGAGGAGGAACAAAGATTGCTCGAACAGGAATTAGCTCGCTTGGCTGAAATTGAAAGGCAAGCTGAGGAAGAACGTGAAGGCGTACTTGCTCGTCAAGCAGCCGAATTGGCAGAAATAGCCCGCCAAGAAGCTGAAATTGCTGCACAAGAATTGCAAGCACTTCAGCAGGCTGATAAGGAAGCTCAAGACAGTGCTGAGGAGCCATTAGTCGAGGAACCACAAAGCCCTCTCGATGAGGCCAAAGTAGAGCCTACCATCGAATTAAGCACCAGTATTGATGAAGTCAAATCTGCCAATGATGCATCCTCTTCAGAAGAAGAAGAGGAAGAAGAAGAGGAAGAATAAAAATTATCATTTCTTCCTCAACCACAATATTTAATAATGACGAACTACCATATTTCAAAAATATAAACTTCGATTGTGTTCAAGCAGTTTTCAAGTTGATTTTCTTATTGCTGAATTACATACTTTTTAAACCCATTGAGTGTACAAGTGCTATCCATCATTTATACATCTATGAAATCTAAATATTTAAGTTGTTCTGTACAAGATTCCATTTATCTTGGAATGACATTCTATAAGATAACTTTACAATTTTCCCGCATCTATTTTTGATCGACGCCGTAAGCTTATCTGGCTGTTCATGAATTTTAGTAGCATCATTGCTTGATCATTGCTAGTCTCATCTGATGCACCAATCAAGAACAACTTCAATATTTATGTTATACATTGTAAAGTTGCTTCCTGAGTGCATTTTTGCATCAATGCATTTTTTTTAGTTAATTCATTTAGTATTTATTTTTTTATTTAAGTATAAAGAAATAAATCAAATCAATTCATTTAGAACAAACTTTTAAACAAAAATAAAATTATCAAAAAATCAATTGGTGTGTTAATTTATTTCGTTAAATAGTAGGGATATTCACACCGAGTTCGTTAGTTTGTTAGTTGTTACTTGTTACTTTTTTACATGCATTTTGTTTTTGTAAAAGTATCGAACTAGTAGTAGTAAGTTTGTCAAATGGATTGTCAAAATCAAATGAATATGTTTGTTTTTTTTTTGTTTGCTTTGTTTTGTATGATTTTTGACAATTCATGTTCGATTGAAAACTGTCACACCTACCTGATTAATTATACCATGCTATCAAACTACCGAGTAACAAAGTAACAACTTAGCACCCCGATAATTTTTTCGTTATTTGGCAAAATACGAGCAGATCATTACATTTTAACTCCATGTAATTTTAGCTCCCTAAAAAGAATAATCTGAACACAAATTAAATTTAAGTTTTTGTATTCTGAATAGCGTTTGCAATCAAATGCTGAATTATTTCAGCTTCTATTCTATTTCAAAATCAGCTGTTATTCCACAACAACTACCAGGCTAACGAGATTAAACGAAAGGGTGTGTTCACACTTCACAAAGTTAACGAAGTAACAACTAACCAAATAACAAACTAACGAGTTCGGTGTGAATACCCCTAGTATTTTCTAGCGAAATCGCCTCGAGCACTTCAAATACAACTCGAGCAAGTAACTCAGAGAGCAGTTGGAGTACAAGTTTATTTTTTTGGGTTCATGTCAGGCCAAATCTTCTTGTTGAAACCAGTAACTGTCCAAGCCTTTTTTCCTCATTTGTGGGCAAACATAATGAGCCAACATCCATTCCAATCGACTGTTTCACCTTCTTTGAAGAAAAATGAACCAATGTTGGCTTCGGCGCAAACGCCGGCCCAAACAGTCACTTTTTGTTCATCCAATAGTGTTTCATGGATCTCATATGAATTTTCCGTTCCCCAGGAAAGCAGGAGAGTTTAAAATTCATCTCGTCGGTCATCAAAATTTGTTTCCAAAAATCAGGTTCTGTGTCAACCCTTCTAGCGACTGTTTCGCCGTATTCCAACCGACCTGGGCGGTCTGTCGGCAATATCCTTTGCGTCGGTTGCAATTTATACGGAAACAAATTAAAATCATACCTCAAAATGCGCCGCAAAGTAGTTCCACTGGCGCCAAAATGCTGAGCGCAGTGACAATACGACACATGTGGGTTTTCGATAACGCTCTGTCTAACCGCTTCAACCAGTTCATTGAAATGGGTTGATAAAAATTGTACTGAATTGACGTCTAAAAAAACTGTCTACTCAAGTCAACCAACTTATAAATGTTAAAGTTATTCAATGCTAACATGCTGACATAAAATATGGTGCACCCTGTATATGTATGATTCCAAGTGATTAAATTACAAAAAAGGTGTTTTTGAAAATAAGGGAAGAAATTAGCTATTTTTTAAAACTCAAAATTAAGTGGGGTCTGAAGTTTTTATCCAAAACTAATACAGATTCCTAAAAACATTTTTAAGCATTTATGGTTTCAATGCAATTTCTGCACCACTATGAATTTTTCTTTGAATACAGATTCAAAGTAGTTGTATTGAATGTTGTGCTTAAATTTTTTGTTTGGAAAGATTTTAGACGAAAATTAAAAATTAATGTCCCCTAAAGTATCAACACTGTTCTTCCCACTACTAACCACCATAAAAAGGAGAAATAAAAGGTTTTTATCCTTAATATGGTTAAAAAATCCAAACCAGTTTAAACCATTTAATTATACGAAGATAACCCTTCGCAAAAAAATAACTGTTCTCTCCCGAACACAAGTAAAAAGATAATCTACTTCCTGTTTCTTAGATATTGGCAATAATCTTACTTACTTACTTATCTGACGCTTACAACCGTAGGTCGGTTTTGGCCTCGTATAAGAAATTGCGCCAGCCATTTCTGTTTTGCGCTTGCTGGCGCCAGTTGGAAAGACCAAGCGTGGTCAGGTTATCCATCACCTGATCCTTCCAACGAAGATGTGGGCGTCCTCTTCTGCGTTGACCACCACCGGGCACCGAATCGAATATTGTTTTCACTGGAGCGTCGTTTTCCATTCGCTCAACATGACCTAGCCAGCGAAGCCGCTCGATTTTAATGCGCTGGACTATGTCAATGTCAATGTCAGCGTACAGCTCATACAGCTCGTGGTTCCATCGAATTCGGTACGCAGATTGGACCGAAGATTTTACGAAGGATCTTTTTCTCGAAGGCTTCCAAAGTCTTTTCATCAGAACTGCTCAACGTTCAGGTTTGTGCTGCATATAATAGGACGGGCATGACTAGTGACTTATAGAGCGTGAGTTTTATTCGTCGAGAGAGGGCTCTGCTTCTCAATTGCCTACTCAGCCCAAAGTAACACCTGTTGGCAAGAGTTATCCTTCGTTTTATCTCAATAATCATCATCAGATAAATCTTTTGTTTGCGATTCTTTTGATGTTTAAGTATTTGTTTGCGATTCAGTGTTTCATAAATATGAATAAATGTTCCCAGCTTGTGGCTAATAAAAATAATATTACATAATGTCGTAAATTATTACTTTAAATTAATTTTGGAAACTAAACGATTGAACTCTTGATTAGCATTTTTGAATATGCCAAATTTTTTCATTTATTTCTATAATTTTTTATTTCAAAACGAGGCTTCGCATTGATCAAACAACAACAAAAACTATCTCAATGCGTGGGCGTCGCTTGATGCAATACCATGATTTATATAATCTTATGGACCCAGCTCCTGTATTAAGCCACACATTCATATATGTAGGTACAATGTAAATACATAAATATTTGTTCATAACATTTACTGACACACTGGCTTAGGAGTCAGAGAAATGAAGTATCGTTAAGAGCTGGCTTTGTTTGACTTTATAGTTGTATCATAGTTGAATCGAGTTCAATTCCATCGACAACTTTCCTAAGTAACCGCAAGCTGCTGCATAATCACAAAATTTCATTTATAGCACCCTGTACGCAGTAGAAAAATGTTTAAAACTTCATGTACCGCCATTTTTTTTTAACTTGCTACTCTTTTTGAACTCCAAGCAAAAGAGAAACCAAATAAAATCTAGATACTCGCGAGACAAACATTTTCCGCCTTGTAACAATTTTAACTAACAACGCCCAAAAACTTGTTTCGCGTTAAATTTAACTCACGACATACATTGGCTGCATCCAAGGGGACTGAAAAACTTAAAATTTCTTCAGTACAGATCAAGAAAAAATTGGTGCCATGATAGAATGAATAAATTCTAACAGTAACAACTTTTTGGCGTGACAACGTCACATTTTACTGCACAGGTTTCCAAAAAAAGATGAAAAAGGCATTTTATTTTGTAAATTCATCGTCGCTGCAAGGAATTGTTATTCGCTGATTATTGATGGTATGATACAAATTAAAGACGCCTTTAGGACGCAGAGGGAGCTGCTTAATGCTGAAATCGCAATACTGCGTTAGGTCGGTCGTGCGCCGATCGTACGTTATATCGACGTTTCAAAAACTTTACGAGATAAGCTGTCAGAACGCACGACCTTCGAATTTTTCACTCTCAATATTGCGTTAGTAGGTCGTGCGTCTGCCACTTAGATGATGCAAATTAAACCAGCCATGCAAGAAATCCCACAAAAGTTGTTTTCCCAACAATTCTCAATCCCGCAATTTTCTTTAATATATCGCGCTTAAGGCGGTTCGTGAAAAGTATGGCAATAAGTATGGCATATATAATAATATAATGGCATTTAACGGCATGAGTTATAAAAAAACATTATATAAATCATAAATTGCAACGATGATAAACGAAATCCCATGAAAATCCTTCTTTGCCAGTGAAACTATAAAACACCTACATACTAAGCTTTTTCAACGCAAATGCAACTCTGCTATAGCAAGAAATGTCAAACGCACGACCCAGTCGAAGTTTTCTCTACTCATCTCGTTAGATCGTACTATGATCGTACTTTACCCCTTCGTATGATATTTACGATCAAAGTACGATCAAAGTTTGAGGTCGAATTGCGAATTGCTACATAAGAACACGTGAGCATGGTATAATAATACAAGGTAGCATTGACAGTTGCTTGGGAAATCATCTACTGTCAAAAAATATACTCAAAAAGAGAGCGCTCACAATCCGCCATTGAAAACACAAGCAATGTTGAAAACGTTGAAGTGAAAAAAAAAACAACAACCACAGCAGCTGCTGATGTATTTCCACAAAAAGCTGATTTTGACAGTTTATGTTTTCCTGTTGAAGAGAAAATAAGCAGTTGTCAATGCTGCCATGTATTATTATACCATGCACGTGAGTTTCTACTCGAGCTGTCAACGCACGACCGACCTAACGCAGTATTGCGATTTAGCTATAAACAACGCAACTTAAAATTTGTTACATGGAATTGTATTACCCTATGTAAAGGCGCTACGGCAAAATTTACACTCCAGCTGGTTACGACAGAAATAGACAAAAAATACATGACATTTTGTTTTTTTTTTTTTAGACTAAACCAATAGCATTCGGAAGACGGGTGATAGTTATTTGGAGGGTGGAAAGGTAAAGTAGTTTCGGGGAAGATTAGTTTAATAGCTGAATTACAATACTGCGTAAGGTCGGCCGTGCGCTGATCGTACGTTGGTCTACGTTGTAAGAACTTTACGATACAAGTTGTCAAAACGGACGATCTGAAACTTTGCAAAACATAATAGGTCTGTTTCCGTACTTGCAAGTTTGTGAAAACTTTCGAAAACTGGCACAAGTTTTTACTAAACTGCGTTCCCGTACTCCAAAAACTTGCAAAAGAGAGCGACAATGAGAAAGTAAAACATTTCCCCTCCTTGCGAAAAGTTGCAAGATTCTGCCATGGTGTAATAATAATAGGTCTGTTCCCGTACTTTTTGGGCTAAAAATAGTAAAACTGTCAAAAACGTGAGAGTAAGGAAAAATCTCTCAAAAATATTGAAAAACACAAAAAAGTACGGGAACGCTTTTTGGACTAAAATTGTGTAAACTGTCAAATTAAATCGTTTGTTTGGTGTGTAGCATCGGCAGTGCAGACGACATACTAAAGATTTTGAAAAATATAAAAATTAATTCTCAAATAAACATTTATATTTAGTATTTACACAATTTACCATGTTTTTGGTTTCCATTCCAACAGTTTTTTATTTATTTCAAAGAACTTTTATTGTTTTGCAATTTCTTTGCTAACACGTTAACATATGATTTAAAGCAGTTTGACACTTTTACCATTTTTGCCAGAAGAAATTTCTCGGACTAAAACTTGCAGCTTTTGCCAGGGAGGGGAAATTTTTTACTCTCTCGATTGCACTCTCTTTTACCATTTTTTCGAGTACGGGAACGCTTTTCGGACTAAAACCTGTAAAAATGGTAAATTGGACTAAAACTTTAGAGTACGGGAACAGACCTAATAAGGTGTTAGTGAATTTTTGACAACACCAAGAATAGCTTTCTTTCTGTCAAAAAATTGAGCGCGAAAGAGAGGAGCCGTTGATAGTTGTCAAATTGTGTGATTTGTTTGAGTTGCTGGATGATGATGTGTTATAGTTTTTATAGGTTATTGTGCGAATAAAGTTTAAATAAATATTTAATTCAATTAATTGTGCCTTGTTGTGTTGACAAAAAGTTATTGCAGTTGTCTTCGCTCATTTGCCAGGTTCGCCATTGAATGGTTTTGTCATTTTATCAAAAACGTGCGTTGGAAGGTGCCACCGACATGAAGCTTTGGCCAGCATGCAAATTGTCTTGCATTCACATCGACTCCTTCAAGAAAAGATTGAATGCCCTGAAAGAATGTTCAATACCTTCACCTCAACAATAATAGCCATCAAAAGAAGTGGACATGGCATTGAGCTTCGACCGACTGCACGTTAGCTGTTTTATTTTCATTCCAATTCACCATCAGCTGTTTTTGACAGGAGCGGGGCGAAAAAATTTATCATTTTGAGAGAGAAGTGTCAAATTCACTTACACCTTATTATTATTACACCATGGATTCTGCTACACAAATTTCGTGTAGTAAAAACTTGCAAGTTGTCATGTGTTGACAGAAATGTCAAAATGCGCGCTAGAATAAAAAAAAAATGGCTGACAAGTGCATTAAGTAAAAATTTCCTCTAAAAATGGAAAATAAAAAGACAAATATTCAAATTAATTGTACGCCAGGCGCATAGAGTATATATATTTATTTATTAGTGCAGCTAATTTATCAGACATTGTCGAAATCTTCAAAAATTTTTTTCGTTTAATTAGCCAAGTGTTTGTCCAACATATGTTTGATCAAAATTTGCAAGTTTTTACTAAAAAGCGTTCTAGTACTTTTTAGAATTTTTATTGCTCAGAGACAATTTTTTTGCTTACTCTCTTGAATTTTGCAACTTGCAAGTTTTTCCTACAAAAGTACGGGAACAGACCTAATGTTGCGCTGACAGATCGTGCTTCTATCAATTTGGAGTTGCCAATAAAAGCAGCTACACAAAAAATCCCACGAAACATATCTTTTCCCCAAATAATGCAACTCTTAATCACCGTTATTTTCTTTAAAATTTAAAATTAATACTATGGATTAAAGACTATATATTATTAAAGCTTGGAAATTCATCTTTAACTAGCAAATACCCGCTACTTCGCCGGCGATAAAAATATTAAATATCATTAAAAACTGAAAACAAATTTTTCGAGCTCTAGGCCAAGCATGTTGACAACAAGACAACATGAAGAACAAAGAAGGCAACAACCAACAACAACAACACCGGCTCTGTATAGAGCAAATCACACAGCTTGACTATACAGACTGTTTCATTGGCCGCTACACCAACTCATCAGTAGCATAAAAGTAAAGGCTATGCGTAAAAGGATGATACGATCTAGGTTGTTAACCTTGGTACAGTATGCATCAAAAAGTAGATAAGAACTCAGTTACAAAAATTCAAGCGTTCTCTGCCAAAAATAAATTCCGGGTAACTTTCTCGACATATTGGCAGTATATGTAGAACCTAAGTAGCTTGAGTGGATCACAGTGTAAAGTCATACAAAGGCTACTGATGAGTTGGTGTAGCGGCCAATGAAACAGTCTGTATAGTCAAGCTGTGTGATTTGGTCTATACAGAGCCGGTGTTGTTGTTGTTGGCTTGTTGCCTTCTTTGTTCTTCATGTTGTCTTGTTGTCAACATGCTTGGCCTAGAGCTCGAAAAATTTGTTTTCAGTTTTTAATGATATTTAATATTTTTATCGCCGGCGAAGTAGCGGGTATTTGCTAGTATAAATATAAATAAAGAAATCAAAACAATAAATTTGTATCGCATTTTATTTAAATGGAATTAAAATTTTAAATTTAATCTGAATAAAATGAGTTGTTAAGACGAATTCTTCTGGAAAATTTTTGTTACCAACCCAGAAGATTATAAAATCTAACCATAAGCAAAAGTTTACCATTAATACCATTCATATGGACCGCAGGCGATACTACTTATTAAAAATATCTCATATTAGATTTATATATCGGAAACAAAAAATTTTCATAGCACAAGTGGCATAAGTCCAAACTTTTTCACTAGTATGCAATATTCTCCATTATTTTTTATTACTTACTTTATTTTTTTAGAAATTTTCAGGAGAGTCAAAAAACTATTTCGTTTTCAAGCAACTTCATACAAAAGAAGGATACAAATTGATTTTTTAAAAATTAAAGAGCAATCCGGTTAAAAAAAAATTTTGACAGCCGATGTAGATGTGCATTACGATTTGATTTATATTAAAAAGTCAAAATTGGAAAATTTTGAGTTGTGTCACTTTTGAAGAGGGTGTGCGATATGTAAAATAATCATTAATTTTGATAGGATACATATTTAAATTATATTTTTATAATATTAAATTCATTAAAATCATTATTAACAGCATAAAACTTAAATAAACTCCATCAATTATAAATTCCCACGATAACCCCATTGAAAATCTTAGTTTTCCATCGGAATCCAAGAATACCCACATATAGGGTATGCAACTATTCGACAATATAAAAAAACCGGCTTCGAATAGTAAAATTTTTACAAACCCGGTTTTCGAATTATTCGACCAGAAAAAAACCGGGAAAACCGGGTTTTTTAAAATTAAATAAATTTTTTAGTTTCTTACCTAAATATATCTATGTAGGTAGTTTTTATTTAAAAAAATAGCAACCATTTTTTAATAGAGTAAAGAAAGGTACTTATACAGTACTACCCACTGAACCATAAGCGAAAGTTTTGCGTAAGGTGAGAGTTTTGCGAAAGTGTTTAGTTTTTGATTTTTTATTTTGTTGCTTAAAAGAACTTGCTATAGAAGATTATATTCGTGAAAATTTTTCACATAAATAAAAACTATTCATTTTTTAAAATTCATAAAAAAACTTATTTAGAGTCAAAAAATAATATTTTATTTTTATAATTTTAAAAATAAATAAATAAAAATAAATAACTGGCCATTTCAGCCCTTGAAAGGACTTTGACCTAGCTTCTTATGATCAATTGTGTTGTGCGTGTTATTAAGTTTGTACACAATTGACCGAGAACCGGACCTACATGCTTAACGCCGACTCCGAACGGCGATGAACGGAATGTTCTCGTTCTCAAGAAGCTTTACATGGCAATTTGATTACTCTCTGAGGTTTGCCATTGTCTGCAGAGAGGTGGCGGCCGTACAGAAAAATTATTTTAATTCAAATAATTTTCTGTCGCTGCTGGGGTTCGAACCTGGGTCTCCAAAGTTCTTTGACATAGCGGCCACGCACTTTAACCAACTACGCCACGGACGCCACATTTTTATAATTTTAGTAGGTAAAAATGTCTCGTAAATAAACCAGTTTTGTTCATAAATGAGTTCAGAAAATAATCATAAATATTTCATCGAAATCATCATCGATATGTAATAACAAATAATATTATGCAATAATTAAATTTATAATTCAAAAAGGTTGATTTTTTAACACATTTCTGAACAAAAAAGGTTAATTTTTTAAAGGCAATTCAGTCTGGCGATTGATTCAAAAAGGGTGTATTTCCGAGTACCAAAAAATAACTTTTCTTTGGTTCTTTTTTTAAGTAATTTCCGAACAAAAAAAGTACAAATTATGGTTCTTTTTTAACTCATTTCCGAACAAAAAAAGGTTAATTTGTGAGAGATATTTTAGTCCGAAGAATGATACAAAAAAGTTTCATTATAAGTGCCGAAATTGAACGTTTCTACCCGAAATGGTTCATAAATGAATTCGAAAACGGTAGTTTTGATTCACTGGGTAGAATTATGTTTCGAGTTTTTCTTTAAGTCTTTTTAACACGTGTTTTATATCTTTTCATGATTATCTCGGTATTTGTACTTAATGCTTTTAAATTTTTTTTGGGATTGCGTGCAAGAAGCCTTGTTGAATTTCCTACCTTTTTTTAAATACTTCCAGATTTCTGAGTTCATGTCAAGCTGTTGATAATTTAATATATTTTGTAAAAAAGAATGCATTATCAAATAGAAATCACGTTTAACTTACATTAAATACGCCACCACCATGTAAATGCTGTTTTAACGAAAGCAAGCAAAAAGAAATGGCCAAAGCATGTTTAAACGAACTTAAATAAAGCAAAATGAAATAGAAGCCAGGGATAAGAAATGTTAGAAAGTAAGTGAAATGTAAAAACGTAAGAAGAAAAAAAAAAAAAAAACAGGGTCGCTCAAATGCAATAATAAAAGTGGTTTGCAGAATTTATATGAAGATTAATGTATTTCTAAACTATTCGAGCAGTCCAATAATTCGAGCCAAAAAAACCGGTTTTCAAATTATTCGAAAATTACGATTTTCAAAAAAACCGGTTTGAATAATAAAAAAAAGACCGAAACGCCGAATAATTCGAACCGGTTTTGCATCGAAAATGCAACCCTGCATTAATATGGAATGCCAAAAGCACGAGCTGGTAGAAAATGTCTCTACTCATAGCTTTGATCTTACGTCACACAGTGTAACCAGTGCGGACAAAAATTGCTTACGAAAAAAAGTCATAAATTTATAAATCTAAATATGCAGAATAATAGTTTAGAGTATTAATATTCTTCATGTAAGAGGACTTTGTGATATCTTTTCAATTACGGATATGCCACTCTTTAAAAGTTGATTTGAAAATATGATGAAATTCTTCTTTTTACAATTTGACACAGTATGTATATATGTATCTTAATAAGGCGTAAATTTTAGTATAAAAAATATGCAAAAAAATGAATTTATATATATTTTATGTGTTTCAACAAAAATTTTTTAATTAAAAGGAAAAATAAAAAAAATTTTCTATAACTAAGGACAAGTTCTAGAAATATAAAAAACCCAAAACTTTGAAAAGCAATAAAAAAAAAGCATTTTTGTTTTTTTTTTAGTTTAAGTATGTCGAATATCACACTTTCTCAACATGTTCCCAAAATTTGGTTTGTCAAAACTCAATAATAAGGACTTTATGCTTTGGACTTTATACTTTTCTTTTGGCTTTATACTTTTCTGGAGCATGTTTTAGCGAAAATGAGCAATTTTGTATGAAAAAATCACAACTTTTTCACAAATTTCAAAACAGAATAAAATAAAAAAAGCATTTGTGTTTTTTTTTTTTTTTAATTTTAGTACGTGTAATATCAACATTTTTTCAATATGTTCCCAAAACTTGGTTTGCCGAAACTCAATAATAAAGTGGGCGTAAACACTTTTCTGAAGCATGTTCTGTCGAAAATAAGCAATTTTATATGAAAAAATAAAAAAAATTTTCTCAAACTTAAAAACAAAATTAATTTGTTAAATAAAACTTTTAAGTAAAACACTTTATCAACAAAAAAGCAAAAAAAAGGAGTAATGGCAAATTATCTGAATCTTGTTTTCGGTAAAATGCCCTTCACGTTCATACTGGAAAATAAATTATATAGGAGGTGGGCGTGCTAGTTAGGGGCGGTTCCAGGAATATATTTCGGGGGGCGTTTCAAAAATATTTATGCACGTTATATATATAAAGGGTAGTTAAATTTTAAAGGCCTATGTTGATTTTGAATAAAACACAAATTATTAAGGAAATTATTGTCGTTTCTTTTTATTATGATAATATTGGTATGGTTCAATTATGCATGGAACAAAATATCGGCTAAATGGCCGCCGCGACCTCGGCGGCACACCTCCATCCGATGGTCCATATTTTCGATGACGCCGAGGCATAAGTAAGGTTCTATGCCGTTAATGTGCCGAGTTGGCGGGGTGCAATAAGGCCAACGGCAATAAGGCCGAATTGGCTTTATTTCCTTTTCAAAGAGAAATAAGGCCGAAATTGTGAATTTGGTTTTATTTCCATTTGAAAAGGAAATAAAGCCTAAAAAAAAATTTAACAAAATGGTAATAAGGCCGAAAAATAATTTTTGCAAACAAAGGATTATTTTTTATAATTATTTTTAATAAAAAGTACGCACCCTGTAGTCTGTTGTTTGAAAAGTCACTGGACTCAGCGTAGGTACTCAATTTGCAAGAGAACAGTTGCCATTGTCAACCTCAATGTGCTTGTTTTCGTATCAACGCGAAAAATTTATTAGTAGTAGTTCAATAGTGAAGGTGAAGAAGTTTTAATATTATAAGGAATGAGCGCCGCAGGCAAAAAATTTTTATTAAAAATCGCGGCGATTTATTATAAAACCTGCGGCGCTCATTCTTTATAATATTAAAGCTTCATTGAAAATTTTAGTAAAAATCGCGCATATTTTATAAATTTTCATTCATAACTTTTACGTTTATATTTTACATTTTTTTCTCGACCACTTACAAAAAGATGTATGTTCTTTAGCATTTAAACGATCATATTTTTCGCTTTAAACGGATATATATTTCTATTATTAGAATAAGATATCCTAATCTTCTCAATAAAAAAATATGTAAATTTTTCAGACTTTCACGATTTTTATCTCCTAAACCATTTGAGACCTACCTATTTTTTTTGCAGCATTAGATTTAGAAGTTCCATACACATTTAAAAAACAAAAAAAAAAAAAAAAAAAAGAAGCGTGTACCTAGAGTGCAATTATTCCAAAATATGTACATTTATCAAACTTTCACGATTTTTATCTCCTAAACCATTTGAGACCGACCTTTTTTTGCAGCATGTGCATTAGGAGCTCCAAATGCACATTTAGAAAAAAAAGAAAAAAGGAGCATGGGCCCTTAAGTACAATTATTCCAATACTTTATATCTTTAATTTTTCATTAAATAAAACTAAAAAACTTATTTGATGGCGTTTTAATATTGGTTCCTTTTAAAGGGAAATAAGGCCAAATTGGCTTAATTTCTTTTTCAAATAGAATAAATAAAATTGCCGTTGGCCTTATTGCACCCCGCCGCCGAATTATCTCATCCTTTAGCTTTTGAATTGTTGCTGGCTTATCGACGTACACCTTTTCTTTCAAATAACCCCAAAGAAAGAAGTCCAACGGTGTCAAATCACATGATTGGTGGTCAAATGACATCGCCACCACGTGAGATAACACGGCCATTGAATTTGTCGTGCAAAAGAGCCATTTTTTCGTTAGCTGTGTGGCAAGTGGCACCGTTCTGTTGAAACCACATATCGTCCACATCCATATCTTCCAATTCGGGCCATAAAAAGTTCGTTATCATCTCACGCTACCGAACACCATTCACAGTAACTGCCTGGCCAGCCTCATTTTGGAAAAAAATACGGCCCGATGATGCCGCCAGCCCATAAACCGCACCAAACAGTCACTCTTTGTGGGTGCATTGGTTTTTCGACAATCACTCTTGGATTATCATTCGCCCAAGAGCGGTAATTCTGCTTATTGAGGAATCCACTGAGGTGAAAATGTGCCTCATCACTGAAGATGATTTTCTTCGAAAATTGATCATCCACTGTTGGCATTTCTTTCCACCATTCTGACCGTGTAAATGCAAGTCTTTATGCATAATGTTCATCAACGACAAACGTGAAAGGTGCAATTGTTGGGCACGACGACAAGTTGAGGTGGACGGCTCTTCAGCCACACTATCGCGAACAGCAGCAATATTTTCTGCAGTACGAGCATGCACTGGTGTTTTCACATCTCCTGCAGACCTGGTTTGTTCAAATTTTTGCACGATTTTTCCGATTGTACGCACATTTGGACCATTAAATTGACCGAAAAAATCACGAAGTGCTCGATATGCATTTTTATTTGAAAGCTCATTTTCATAATAAGCCTGAATAACTTTAACGGTTCAAATTGAGTTAGTCTGAAATTGAGAAATGTCAAATGAAATGCAGAAAAAAAGTTGACATTTAGGTGTGGTTTATATTCAACATCGGCCCTTAAAATTTAACCACCCTTTATATACATTAGAGCGGGATCATTTTTTTTTCAAAAAATCGTAGGCGTGGGAAGAAACCGTTAGTCTAAAATCTATTTCGAGCCTCTGGTTTTTCAAAAGAAGGTTATAATTTGTGTTTTGCTGCAATATGTGAAAAAATTATTCCACTTATTGGAAAAAACTTTGCTACGAAAAAATAGCCATCCACATTTCACTCCATATTCACTCCATATGATTGTGTGGTCCTCAGGATTATTTTTTTGTGTTAAATTCCACAAGCTGACGCTGGGGTGAAGATAATTATAATAATAAAAGTTATTTCTCTGTTTATTTGACTCGAATACAAATCTTAAAGGCCAACATAAAATCAACATCAAAATAAATAAAAACTACAAAAACCGGAATTTTTCTCCATTACTGTATAAAAAGGAATTTTACGTCAAACTACAAAAACCGGAATTTTTCTCCATTACTGTATAAAAAGGAATTTTTAGTCTACACTTCCGATACTATCGAAACTGTGGGTTTTTAAATTAAGACTGTGCGGTGTTTGGATATATTTTATCCAAAAAATGCGGTGTTTTTGTGATTTCAGGTTAAGATTGTATGTGTGACTGTTTACAGCTACAGGCGCAATAGCGCAAAAACAAACAAAAACTGGAACAGAATTCAGTATTTTAGCAATACGTGTAGAAACAGCTACAAACGTTTACAGCATAGGGGTGTAAATATTTAAAGTAAATTATAAAAAACCAATTTTTTTTCTGTTTGGTACTCTTAGCCCACATAATAAACATGAGTACATCACATTTAAATACAGGTTCTTTTAGAATTTTCTTTGGGTTTGAACCCCCAAAACCCCCCCTGGATCCGCGCCTGGTGCTAGTGGACCGATTTGCTTTATTTTCACTCCAGCTATTAACAGCTACAAAAGAATTATGTGTAGTAAATTTAAATGATCTGGGGTAATTTTTTGTGTAAATCTACCTGATTACCAATTTCAGTTCTAAGGGAGGTGGTCATATTAGTGAACCGATTTAGTTCATTTTCATACCAACTGTTTAAACTCCAAACGAACTATCTGTACCAAATTTTGTTGATCTAGGATAATAGTTTGGGGAACTATTCCATGTTACCGTTTTCAATTATGGGAGGTAGGCGTGCCATTCATTCAATTTGAACAAAATTTTGTGAAAATAATTCTTTGAACGTAAAACTTTCAATCAAAAATTTTCACAAAATTTCCTAATTCTAGTAACTAATTCTATTTTTGTCCACTCGCTATAAGGGCTCTTCACACCGTGCGCAGACGTGAAGAATACATGAAACTAAAAAAGGGGACAAGAGTGTTGTTTTAGCTATGCTTTTGGAGATTTTAGCCAGATTTTTCATAATTTTATACAACAAGCATGATATTTTGTAAATGAATTTTGCACTTGCACATGTGGTCGCTGAAGCAACTTGCAAGTCTTTCGAACTTTTTTCGAAGACAATATATTTTATCCAAAGACATAAAAAGAGAAGACCTACAAAATGTTAATGTAACAGAATTTCGTGAGCGAACCTGACTGGCCATCGAGAAGCTTTTTATCAAAGACATAAATCTTATGTCTTATCTTTTTATGTCTTTGCTTTTTATGTTTTTGGTGGGGTCTTCTCTTTTTATATCTTTGATAATAGTGAAGACACAAGCAATTTAGAATAGAGCTAGTACTATTTTTGAAAAAAGCAGGTACTTGTGGCGCTGTAAACGTTAGATGCTATAGCTACACTGACAGTTTGCAAACAGCTGTTGAAGAATGTTTGTTTTTTTTGAGATGTTGGCACGGCAGCGTTAAGATTGCATCAAATAATACTAATTTTTATTTGCTGTATAAAAACTTTTATTTGTTTTCACTTATGATAAGGAAGGAAATATCTGTGTTCTGCTCCAGTTAACCATGGATGATATGCAGAAGAAGCTCGAACAATACCGATTAGTTAAAAGAAGAAAAGAAAAGTTCGAGGACATAAAATCAAAAATTAAAACATTTCTTATGCTTGGGACGGGCAGTGGAAAGGAGGATCAGCTCAAACCTGAACATCATGTAGTAGATGTCAAGGTAAGTAACATGTGGCGAAAATATTATTTACTAATAATATTCGCTTTTTCGTGCAGGCCGAAAATTCATCTGACCAAAAGGAACTCTTGCAAAGTGATGATGAAAACTTCTCCTCAGATGATGAACAACTAATACTTTCCACAGATGATGAACAAGAAGATGTTGAGGCTAAGCCTGATACTAACGCCAACACAGCCTTAATCAAAGATGACAAGTGGTTTAAATATATTTGTTGGACGGTTTATTTCTTGTTTTGGAGTACATTGTTCATAATTGCGATTGAACTGCAGTTTGGAATCGTCTTCCTAATGCTTTCTGGACTATTTGGTATTTATTACAATACCCGAACGGGCCCCAGAAAAAAGAAAGAAATCAGTGCATACAGTGTCTTCAATAAAAACTGTAAAAGCATAGATGGAACCTTGAAGGCGGAACAATTTGAACGTGAAATGCGTTACGGCGCTGGAAGTGTAAGATAGCTTATGACAGACCTTTAGTCTACAAAATTATATAAAAAAAGTTCGGTTTATTTAAAATTTTTATATGCACACGAAATAAACAAATATATTTTAGATTTTCATGTTTCCGTGCTTCTAAAATGTCAGACAGTTTAAAGCTTAACTAGGTTGATTTGGTTCCTGATTACAGTCAAGCTAAGAAAAAAGTACGATTTGAAAAGGTAAGATAGTTTGAAGTGTTGTTGGGTACATACTAAAACTTTAGGGTTTATATATAACGTATGGTATATAATTTCACTAAATGATATCATAACCTCTTAGTTATGGCCAGTGTTGCCAGATGGTCCGATATATCGGATTTGTTACGATTTTTAGCCTTGAATACGATGATCCGATATTAGGCCGAAATTCCTCAAAATGTTACGATTTCAGGAAAAATAGATCCGACGTCAGATTTCACATATATGTCTTTATGTATGCATATGAAATAAAAAACAAATTTTAAATAAAAAAATGGTGGCAACTTTGAAGCATTATTTTTAATTAAAAATCGTTGGCAGCACTTCTTTCCACGAATGTCAACATAAGGAATGGCAATTACTTTCGCTACCCTGCTTTCAAAACTTTTCTTTACGTTTGAATTATTTACTGTTATGTTTGTGCTAAACTGCGTCGTGGATGAAAAAACATCTTATATTTGGATATGGATAAATTTCTGATTAAAAAACGTAAAACACTAGTTAATTATTGTTGGAAAATAAATGCACGAGTTTAATAATAATTTCTACTATTCTCTTAAGGCATAAGTAGTGGTCTTTCTAGCTCAAATTATGCAGAGCAAATTCTCTAATTTTGTATGTTTGTAGTATAACGTTGCTTAAAGAAATAGATGATGTAAAAAAAGTAATTTATTTAAATGAATAAACCTTAAATGTGGATCACACATTTATATTGCATTTTATATGTCTTCCTTCCGACAAACGGGATGAAAATCTGACGGGCTGAAAGCAAAAGTTACGATTCGAAATATTTTTTCATGGCAACACTGGTTATGGCAAACACTTCGCACACTCTCTTCAAAAGCGCACAACACAAAGTTTTGAAATTTTCAAGAGATTCAAAAAACTATTTTGTTTTCAAGCAACTTTATACAAAAGAAGGATACAAAATGATTTTTTTTAAAATTAACGAGCAATAGATTAAGACAAAATTTTGACAGTCGATCTAGATGCGCATTACGAATTGATTTATATT
Source organism: Pherbina coryleti (assembly GCA_943735915.1). Lineage (NCBI taxonomy): Eukaryota > Metazoa > Arthropoda > Insecta > Diptera > Sciomyzidae > Pherbina > Pherbina coryleti. The sequence continues at coordinate 104,585,930 of OX030949.1, forward strand.
AAAAAGTCAAAATTGAAAAATTTTGAGTTGTGCACTTTTGAAGAGGGTGTGCGACTTGTTTGGACCAGACACTTAGGAATAAACAACGAAAGGGTGAAAAGCCGGTTGCTTCTATTTGCACTCTGAAATGACAAATCAAAATTTTACACTATTAAAATTACAAATTTTGTGACCAAATTACAATATATATATTAAATTGCAGCATGTCATTTGCAATTTGCAATAAAAGTAATCGTAAGTTGGCGTGCTACATGAGCGCGTGTATGTTATACAATATATTGGAGGAATTTTTGGCTAGTACTTTTTAGAGGTTGAAATAAATATTAAACTTGCGTTTTTATTTCAATAATTATCTTTTTTTACACAAAGAAACAAGTATCGCTCTCTAGTTAATACAAAAATATTCGTTAAAAATGTGTATCTATCTAATCAAAAACTGCTGAAAAACAGGGTTGTTAGTTATAAAAATAGTGTTGCCACAGTGTTGGAGAAACTGCACTACACCACCCAGCTAGACAGCTCTAACGTAGGCCCCTATTAGGTACGACAACTCAACTTAAGTCGACATGACTTAAGACACCTCAACTCAACTTTTTTGCCATATTACATATAATATACATTTTCAGTTGAGCTGTGGTGTAAAATGGCTTTTTCTATTGGAGCATGATTACACCGAAATTTTGACACTTTCATTGAAATGAAGCATTAATTTCAATTTTTGTTTATATGTATTTTATTCACAAGTATCCAAGCAAGAAAACAGCGGAGCGGTAAGACATTTGGCTGTAATGCCAGCAGTCCGAGTTCAAACCTCGCATGTGACAAAGAACACAATTTTCTTGCCATGTTTTTGTGTATTTTTTTTTTAACACAGCTCCTTGGACTAACACATAAAAGAGCTTTTTTAACTATTTGTTGAAGCGCTTTTTAAACGATTTTTTAAGCTGCATTTAAGAAGCGCTTCCATCCTAGGATATCCATATAAATTTTAATATGAATTTGGTTTACTTAAAATGCGCTCCAGGTGTGTGAAACGCTATGGCACCCAGCGGTAATCGAAGCGCTTTATTAGCACTAAACAAGCGCTTCTGCCATGTCTTACCGCTCTGCTATTTCCTTGCTTGATTACTTGTGAACAAAATGTAAACAAAACTATGAGCTCCACAATTCTGAACTCTGAAAAAAGCATCCTCAAAATAAACGCATAAAATGCGCTATTTCTAGGAGCGCTTTTTATTTTCCCGCTGGGTAATAATATAATATATACACGATATAGATAATAATTATCCATTTTCACTCAATTAACAAAAAACAATAAACAAATAAAAAGTTCGTATGAAAAAGACGTTATACAACTAGCTCAAAGCAGATGTAAGTTTTGGACAGTCTTTACACTCGACACGGAGTTGCATTGTTAAACCTAATACCACAAAAAATACATACACATCTCGGAAATACATACTTGTCAGACGACAGACACGTATGTACCTCAAATGTGTAGTAGACAATACAAATTTACAAAATACACACTCAACTTAGGCCCCTATTAGGTACGACAACTCAACTTAAGTTGAGTGTGTAATTTGTAAATTTGTATTGTCTATTACACATTTGAGGTACATATGTGTCTATCGACTGACAAGTATGTATCTGAGAGATGTGTATGTATTTTTTGTGGTATTAGGTTTAACAATGCAACTATGTCTCGAGTGTAAAAACTGTCAAAAACTTACATCTGCTTTGAGCTAGTTGTATAGCGTCTTTAGAGGTGCCCAAGCCCTATGCACTTGGTGCACATTTGTTTTTGTAAAAGCACTTAGGCATAGGCTGTGTATTCTAATATACACACACAGCACTCCGCACTAAGCAATACAAAATACACAAACAAATTTGTCTTTTTTGTTTTTGATCTTTTTTCGTTGCTTATACCGAAGTGCAAGCAACAACACTTTCGTATGCTTTGTTGGTACATTTTGGTGACAGTGATCTTCTACGTAGATTTTGTTGTTGTCTAACATAGTATGCTTTCGTTTACAAAAGGTTGCAGGATTTTATATGTATTAGTGTTTGCACTTCCATAAGAAAGTTTTGGGCACTCCTGCTCTATACTATTATTTCCTTGCTTTATTACTTGTGAACAAAATACATATACACAAAAATTGAAATTAATGCGAACAGCTGATTCATTTCAACGAAAGTGTCAAAATTTCGGTGTAATCATGCTCCAATAGAAACAGCAATTTTACACCACAGCTCAACTGAAAATGTATGTTATGCGTAATATGGCAAAAAAGTTCAGTTGAGGTGTCTTAACTCACGTCAACTTAAGTTGAGTTGTCGTACCTAATAGGGGCCTTAAGTTGAGTTGTCGTACCTAATAGGGGCCGTAGTTACGCACACAAGGAAACAAAATTTGGTGTTCACTAACACACTCTTACATTTTGTTGTCATGCTAAACAAAGAAAGTTGTATGTGTTTACATAGCTTGCTCTTTTTCGCAGCAAACAAGCTGAGGGTATGAAAAAACAGCAAACAAAAGCTTTGAGCGTGTTTTATCCTCAAATAAATAAATATGAGTATGATGGCCGTGGCGCCGAGGGTAGAATGCGTGTCCCGTATGCCAGAAGCCACGGTTCAAATTCCGTCTGGCACTTGAGAGTTTTTCAGGTAAATTTAATAGGAAATCAATTAATATGATATATAAGTGAAAAATAAGTGAAAAATAGTGATGTCTTAAAATAAACAAATAAAAACAACTTCTTTGTGAAGAAAAGTATACAGTTCCTTGCTAATCTAAAAAAAATATTGCAATATTTTAAATTAGTTTTTTTATTTTCTTTAAATATTTTTTTCTTAATTTATACTTTATAAATACAAATATTTACAATTTCCCATAAAAAAAATAGAAAAACAAAAACAATTATAAACAAATTATAAGAAAAACAAAATTTGGTTTTATTTGTGGAGGATATGAACCCGCGCATGTTCGCGTTAAAAGCCAGAACTCTAACCAGTACGCTATGGTCGAAGAGCTCTGCGGGATGCTAACTGCGGAGCATATTAAACAGCTGAATTTGTTTTTAATTCTTTATGGAATTTGTAATTAGTGTGAGTAGAACATCTATAGCTTTTTTGATAGATAAAACATGTGTGGCAGACAGAGATGCCAGACCACACGGATAGACAAAAAGGCGTTATATTTTGCACGACGCTCTTTTTGTCTATACGTGTGGTCTGGCATCTCTGTCTGCCACACATGTTTTTATCTATTAAAAAAGCTATAGATGTTCTGCTCACACTAATAATAAATTCCATAAGGAATTAAAAAACAAATTCAGCTTTGTAATATGGTCCGCAGTTAGCGTCCCGCAGAGCTCTTCGACCATAGTGTACTGGTTAGAGTTCTGGCTTTTAACGCGAACATGCGCGGGTTCATATCCTCCACAAATAAAACCAAATTTTGTTTTTCTTATAATTTTGTTTATAATTGTTTTTTTTTCTATTTTTATTATGGGTAAATTATAAATATTTGTATTTATAAAGTATAAGTTAAAGAAAAAAATATTTAAAGAAAATAAAAAAACTAATTTCAAATATTGCAATAATTTTTATAGATTAGAAAGATTAGATTAGAAAGTAAACTCTATACTTTTCTTTACATAGAAGATCGTTTTTATTTGTTTATTTTAAGTCATCACCATTTTTAACTTATATATATATATTAATTGATTTACTATAAAGATTACCTGAAAAACTCTCAAGTGCCACACGGAATTTGAACCGTGGCTTCTGACATACGGGACACGCATTCTACCCTCGGCGCCACGGCCACCATATTTATGTTCATTTATTTTAGGATAAAACACGCTTAAAGCTTTTGTTTGCTATTTTTTTCATACCCTCAGCTTGTTTGCTGCGAAAAAGAGCAAGCTATGTAAACACATACAACTTTCTTTGTTTAGCATGACAACAAAATGTAAGAGTGTGTAAGTGAACACCAAATTTTGTTTCCTTGTGTGCGTAACTACGTTAGAGCTGTCTAGCTGGGTTCCTAGTGTAAACGACGTCTGAAGCAAACGGTAGATGCTCCAAAAACCGAACTCTGCACGATCTTTCTTTTCCTCTGCGAAATTCTGCTATCTCCTCTGTTGGCACATATGCTGGCTTTAATCGGTCCACCGACACCGTAGTTAATTTTGAATTTATTAAAATGTTAAACGTTTTTGGATGACGCTCTATAACCTTAAAAGGCCCGTCGTAAGGTGCTTTCAAAGGCGCTCGAACCTTATCGTCGCGCAGAAATACGTAACCGCAGAATCGCAAGTCTTTTGGCACAAATACAGCTTTTCTACCATGTTGAGATGTTTCGGTTGGTCGCAGATCTTCGAAATGTTGGTGTAGTCTACGTAGAAACTCATGCTCGTCCATATGAGTTGTTAAATTCTAGTCAAAAAATTCAACCGGAAGCCTCAACGCTTGACCGTAAACCATTTCAGCAATCGACTCGCCTAAGTCCTCTTTAACAGCGGTTCTTAAACCTAGCAAAACGGTAGGGAGAACCTCCGTCCAGTTTGCATTTGCTCCATGACATTTTAGAGCCGATTTTAGTACACGGTGCCAACGCTCTATAAGGCCGTTTGCCTGAGGATGATATGCCGTCGTACGGATATGCTTTATTCCTAATATTTTTGACATTTCATTGAAAAGATTACTTTCAAATTGGCGGCCCTGATCAGTGGTTATAAATTTTGGCACACCAAATCGGCTGATCCATCCATTGAATAGCGTTTTTGCGACGGTCTCGGCTGTAATGTCGGGAATAGGAATGGCTTCGATCCACGCGAATATCTGTCCACGCAAGTAAGGCAGTACGCGCAACCATTTGAAAGCGGCAATGGACCAACTATTGTTGCGTGTCTCTGTTAGGATGAAAAGTATTTTTGTCCAATAAGAATTAAAAAACTATGACTGAATTAAAACACACTATAACGTTAAGCACATATCGCACATCATTTTTCACAACGTGCATTAAGATAATTGTTTCTTTAACAAAAAAAAAAAAAACTTCACTTTGTTGCACGAGCTGCTTTTGACAGATACTGATTTCCGTATAGCTCAGAAAATCAACACCTTATTATCATTACACCAGGTATGATTGTATCATGGCTGTCAGTGGTGTATTTATTCGCGTTGCCAACGCCATTAGAAAAGTCGGTCAAGCAGCTTAAGAATAAACGTCAAGACTAGATCAGTATGCCAGTTTGGAAATCCCACGTTAGGGGATGCTAATATGCATAATGTCGAAAAGGGTTGTGGATGAGATAAACTTATAAAGGAAGAATTATCAGAACAAGATAGTTATATTGATGGGGGGGTGTTCGAAAAAAAAAAAAGATTGGATGGGGAAGAAAATTAGATTTAGAAGAGGCAATGAAAAACCCTGCAGGAGGAAAGAGTGGCGAGGGTATAAACGTTGGAGAAATAAGGACGATTAGAAAAAAAAAAATGGAAAAGTCCAGTTCCTGCGAAGTTGAGTCGAGGTTCCGATTAGAAAAGAAAACTTCTAGAGTTTCAATCCAAGACAAAACGTCCAAGGGAGAAGTGGTAGTGGTGAATTTAAAGTCAAAACTTTAAAAGTTTAAAAAAAAAAAAAAAAAAAAAAAAGAGTCAAGTTTTCGATAGAAATTCAAAGGCGGTCAAATCGAGAGATTTGAAATTTTAATAATTGTGAAAATCGGACAAGCACATAAATCAACGTTGGCACAATAAAAGTATAAAGGGTGAGCTTGGAAAAAGGTAATGTTTATATATTTAAGTAAAACAAGAAAATTTAAGGGACAGGGTGACCGGAAGGAAGTAGGAGAAAGTGCAAGAGTCAGCAAGTCTACCACTGAAGCTGTTGGAAAGAAAATTAATTGCTAGAAAGCTAGAACTGTTAAATAGCGGAAATAGCTTTTAACAAGCCAGGCGTTCCCAAACCGTTACCCATCAAGTGCCGCTATTTAAAGTACGGTATTCAGAAGAAAAGCTATTTAACGGAAGCCGATCATGGCAACCATCTTGAATTCCAGGCGGTCCCAGTCCTAATCAAAAATTTATACATCATTTATATTGCTTTAACTTATTTCATATATACTAAATTTTTTTTATTAGTTTATAATTTAAATTTAAGTGTATACATTTTTTTTTTGTTATACGCGGTAAATTTTGTTTGGATAAGTTCAATAGTATTTTTTTTTTGGTATCTATGTGAAACAACGAAGCATGAATTCATGTCCGTTCGGTCTGAACCGAAATTTTGGGAAGCCATTTTATTTTCTTCTATCGAAAAGTTTTTTGTATTAATGCCCCCTAAGCGAGCTCCTTTAGGTAGGAAAAAAATAAAGAAACAAAATTTCTTTAAGTGAAAATGAATTATGTAGATTGTCTTTTTGGCGAAAAATTTTTTTGTTTAAACAGGTCGAACATGATTTTGTCTCTTTGTTGTTGACTTAAATATTTTTAATATTTTTGGATGTTAGTGATTTTCTAATTTTTTATCATCATTAATAATGTCTTTGATGAAATTACCGCGATTCGCTTTAAAATGAGAAAAAAAAAGAGTTAAAAATTTGTTTCTTCTTGGTTTATTATTCATTTTTTTTTCATTATAATTTGTAAGTGATATTTGGTGTTTTTTTTTGTACTTTCTAGTGTTAATTCACCATTTTGTAGTTCTCAATTTTTTTTAACTTACAATTTGAATTCACGGTTTAATATTGTATAAATTTTTTATTTACAAGTTGTGTTGGTCAAAATAAGGCTGATCAATATCTCTGTGTTTATTTATAATTTTATAATTTTTCTTTCAAATTAATAATTTAATGTTTTAAGTTCATAATTTAGGAATATCATAAATTTAATGCAAATATCGTTTAATCATGAAATTGTCTTAAGAATCTAAGTAACAATCCACTGTCTACTGTAACACGTACCTAGAATTAAGAAAAAGAAAATTATGTTAGTTTTAGGAATAAAAATATGAAACAAAGATTGAAATAACATGGGTTGCTAAAATTATTTGTGGTGGGGATTAGAATACAGGGGGTGTTCTCCAGAGGGGGGTAACAGGTGAGATGGACCATTAACAGCAATTTACGATTGCGATCTTCGTATGGGATTATCAAAAAAAAACAAAAAACAAAGGAGATAAGACAAGACATTTGGTGATCATGGATGGGGAGCATAAAGGGGGACCGACACCTCCTCCATCTCGTTAAGTGTTTATGTGCGGTGAGCATGCAAGGGTGAGATGACAAGGTTAGAGTTTTGATCTTGGTTCGGCTTTTGGTTCAATTTGATTCTCTCTTCATTAAAATTTTTTCCGTTATATAATTTCTGTCTGATCTAGTTTAAGTTTTTGTTATTTCAATTGGATTTTGGGAATTAGGTTATTCTGCTTTTATTTAAATAACTGTGCCTTTTATTTAAATTGTGATTCGATAAAGTTCATTCCGTTTTATTTTTTTAATTTTCCTCAATTCCATTTGATTTTGAAATACATAATTTACTTTTGCTTTGATTCTTTTCTTTTTATTTTTTTTTCCACTTGATTTTCGCATTAATTCAAAGTTTTCTTAATGTAGTTAAATTGTGTCTCTCGATTAAATTTTTTTTGCTGTATTTCCATTTCTTTTGCTGTAATTTAATTTCTTTTAGATATTTTTAAATTTGAGTTTTTTTTTTGTTTACTTCCGGTACAAACCGGAAGTTATTGTTGCGGCCTCGACCTGGCCTGACGGGTTATGAACAGCGCCGGTAAAACGCTGAGCTAGTTGGTGCGAATCAGGCCAGGTACGATACAATGGGACGCGTAACAATATGGCGCCCAATCAATAAACCAAGCCCAGCTTATAATCGCGCTTCCTCGGGGTATCTCTTTTTCAGTAGTGCTGGCTTAGCTAGAGTAGTCAAACTCAAAGATAATTGCGCCTACAAAAGAATACCTTGAGAAACCAGCGATTGAAAGTTTAGGGTCAAATGAATCAAAATAATTTCAGTAACTTTCAGTAAAAAAAATTTGTGTATCAAAAATCGAACCAAAACATTGCCAAGTTTTGTTTGTGTATGGTATGTTTGTGGATGGGTAGCTTAGCAGTAGTTTTTAAACTTCAGACTAATAGTACCATATCAAGATACCATAGGAAAAGGGAGTCAAAAGTTAGGTTTCCGAAAATGAACAAACGAAGCAATAACTTATTTTGAAGGAATACAACCAAACAAAAAAATAATAGTGTTGTGCAAAAATGTTTCATTTTCGGAGAAGCTGAAATAAGGGTTTCTGGTGATGATGGAAAAACATAATTGATGAACCTGGTTGGGTCAAATAGTCCACATCAGAGGCCAATAGCACAACATCGTCCACCATCGAACCATTATCAGCTTTTACCAAAAGAAGGGTTTAGCGGTAGTATCAGCAAAACTTCAAATAGATTTAATTTTTGTAGTTTGAATTAGTTTGCATCAGCAAAAGCTAAGTAATGCAAGCCAAACATAAGCAGCGAGAAGTATGCATAGAAGAAGAGTGTCCAAAATCATCTGTATAACCCCGAAAGAATAACACCCTGTAAAAAGAAAACCCCACACAAATCCTATAAATAAATAATACGTTTTAAAGTTTTCTCAGTCGGTTGTCGCTTAGAAAACCCCAAAGAAAATTTTAGTTTGAGTAGTCAGAGATTGTTCAAATGAACTCAGAAATTCCACAGCGAAAAAGAATTGCTCATAAAAGACGACAAATACGCTTTGAATCGAATCGTTCTTCACCCCAACTTACGTCATTCAAAAGAAATACTCCGAAGAGAACTAATATGGCAGAGAGTCACACAAGGAAAAGGGCCGAAGAGAACCCGAGCATTTTTCATGATTTTTCGGAATCCATATGCACTGCCGATAATCCTGACCGAGCGGAAGCTAGAAGCTGGAGCCAACAGTCAGAGCAAGGTGCAATTCCGAAAAATGTGGGAAATAAAACATTCCTTCCTAACTTCTCTATCCCTCCTCCGACAAATAACGATGGCGGCAAGCCAGTTGCAAATCCAAAACCTGCTGGTTCATCGATAGAATACATGGGTTCAAATGAGGATAAGCAAGTTAATGAGATGGTCGCGAAAGCATGTGAAGACGCAAGAGCGTCAATAGATAGATCGATACGAGTCCAAATTCAGGAAGGCATACGGGAGGGTCTTAAAAGTATAACGGGCGAGCTTAAAGATATAATTCAGCACGAAGTCAATGAGTGTATGCGAGCACGTAATAATTTACCTGGTTATGGGGGTGGCGAAGAAATCGGTAGATATAATTCCGGCCGAGTACTGGGTAGGAGTAGCGTTGGGTATCCGCGACCTGAAAACAGAGAAGAAAGATCAGTTCAAAATAATATAGACAGTAACAAAATAAATCATACAACCAGGGATGCCTTTTCAAGTCGACGAGATGGAAGTAGACAGGCAACAACAACCTTTGAGCGTCTCTCAAATGGAGCAACAGCACAAAATCTATACGATTACAGCCAGTCTAACTCCAATGCTTACACAGGAGCTATCAAAGTAGACAAGTGGGGATTGCTTTTCGATGGACGCAGCAGCAACCTATCTTTTGAAAATTTTGTGGTCCGTCTTGAGCACCTTCAAGCACAATACGGATGTACCTGGGTGGAAATAATGCGAGATTTTCATCTGTTACTATCTGGAGAAGCTAAAGAGTGGTATTGGCTCTTCATACAGACCAATAACGTTCCAGACTGGCCAACCTTGCGTAACTCCATCATGCGCCAATATCGTACTAGTCGTACTAATTTCGAAGCCATGAGGGACCTAGTGGAGCGAAAGCAGCAGCCAGGCGAATCAATCGACGCTTTTTTTCAGGCAGTATGGAAACTGAGGTCCAGACTGATGCAGCCAATGCCAGAATATGAAGTAATAAAAATTATCAAAAGAAATCTTAAGGAGCACATAGGGCGAATTGTGTATCCGATTGCTGTACACTCGGTGGAACATCTCCGTGACGAGTGCAACGAGGTAGAGCGGACGTTTCCTCGGCGCGATATGCGGACAGCTCAACCAACTATACCAAGATATCCTTGTAATATCAGCGAGCTAGCGATGGAGGTACGTGATGAGTACGGAAGTGAAGATGGTCAGATGATGGTCGAAGAACTGACAGCGGCGAGGTCTCTGGGGACAAGTTCACAGCAACAGCAAGCCGGTACCCGGGTGCTGATTTGCTGGAACTGTCGTCAGCAAGGCCACGCATTTAATGACTGCATGTCTCTGGAACAAAATATATTTTGCTATAAGTGTGGGAGGCCAAACGTTATCACTCCGAAATGCCCAAGATGTGGAGTGGGAAACGACCAGAGGAACGCGGCAGCAGCAGGGATGCCACGCTCCAGTCTCAATCCCGCGGAGGTGAAGCGGAATTAATTCCCATGTTCGACTCGAAACGGATCCCGGATGGTGGAGTGGAAAGCGAACCTACGAAAGAAACAAAAATAAGTATTTTAAAGCGAGTAGTTGAATTAAATAAAAAGTTCAAGAAAATTAAATCAATAAAACCAATCGAAGAACGGATCCAAGAGTACTACGAAGCAAGGGAGAGGATCTTCAACAACAGCCAGCTAGATGGAAAGCGACAAATTTCTAGAAAAATCCAGAGAGCTCGAGAGAGTTTCGCAAAGCGTAAACTAATTCGAAAACAAATTATAGAGGCGGTCTCCAAAGCAGATGAAAAAGACCCTAGAGCATACGCTGACATCGAACTGGGCGGCAAAATAGTGCGTGGTCTATTGGATACGGGAGCTTCGGCAAGTATACTGGGACGTGGTTGTCGAGAGTTGATTGAGGAGCTGGGAGTTGACGTGGAACAGTTTTTCTCTATTGTAAAAACAGCCGGAGGACGTCAGCACAACATACTGGGAAAGATTCAACTTCCTGTCAAATTTAAAAATAAAGAAAGAAAACTTTTATTTTTTATATGTCCATCTTTAGAGCAAGACGTTTACCTGGGAATTGATTTTTGGAGAGCTTTTGAACTAGCGAACGATGTAATAGGGTTAGACGAGCTGAATATTACCGACATGGCTAAACAATTTAAGCCAGCTGCACCAAACACAGCACACGAGCTAACAGCAGAACAGCAAGAGCGTCTTGGAAGCGTCATAAAACAGTTCCGAACATTCGAAGAACATGGCTTAGGACGCACACATTTGGAGCAACACGCTATCGAGCTTGTTGAAGGAACCGTGCCTGTTAAGGATCGACACTACCCAATATCACCAGCAGTCCAGGAGATCGTCTACAAAGAAATAGATAAAATGTTAGAGTTGGGTGTAATAGAAGAAAGCCAGAGTGCATGGAGCAGTCGCACGACAATTGTGCGCAAACCGGAGAAAAACCGATTTTGTTTAGATGCTAGAAAGCTGAATGAAAGGACGGTGAAGGACGCCTATCCTTTGCAAAACATTGATGGGATCCTGAGTCGTATCGATGAAACGTATTTTATAAGTAGCGTTGATTTGAAATTTGCCTTTTGGCAGATTGAACTAGAACAGAAAAGCAAGGCTTATACTGCTTTTACGGTGCCAGGACGTCCACTGTACCAATTTTCAGTCATGCCGTTCGGCCTCTGCAATGCCGCTCAACGCCTGTGTCGCTTAATGGACAAGGTCATTCCGCAAAGACTCAAATCCAATGTTTTTACGTATCTCGATGATCTCTTGATTCTGATTCTGAGCTGATTTCGATACCCACCTGAAAATTCTAAGCGAGGTCGCTAAATGTCTGCAAGAAGCGAATTTGACAATTGGCCTAAAAAAATCCATGTTTTGTTTCAAAGAGCTTCGGTATCTAGGTTTTATTGTAGGAGGTGGTGCATTGAAGACAGATCCTGATAAAGTTTCAGCGATAAAGCGTATACCTATTCCAAAGTCTACAAGGGAAGTCCGAAGTTTTTTAGGCACCGCGGGATGGTACCGGCGCTTCATCCAAAACTTTGCGGCTATATCAGCTCCACTTAGCGAGACGCTGAAGAAGGGAGTAAAATTCACAATGACGCCCGCGGCAATTGAAGCGTTCAACCAGTTAAAGCAAGCCCTAACGTCAGCTCCTGTATTGAAACATGCAGATTTCAGCAAACGATTCTGGATACAGTGTGACGCGTCAGACATTGGTATAGGAGCTGTGTTTTATCAAGTAGACGAAAACAAACATGAAAACCCGACTGCGTTTTACTCACAAAAAATTAAACGGTCACCAGCGAAACTACAGCGTGACGGAAAAAGAGTGCTTAGCAGCAGTACTGGCAGTTAAGAGATTTCGACCATATGTCGAAATGATGCCGTTCACCGTCGTAACGGACCACGCAAGTCTAAAATGGCTAATGTCATTGAAGGACTTAAGTGGCAGACTAGCTAGGTGGTCTCTTCAACTGCAAGCGTTCGATTTCCAAATCGAACACCGGAAAGGCGCAGACAACGTGGTGGCCGACACACTCTCCCGTGCGATTGAGGAAGTGGAATTAAATGGCGATGAGCTATTGGATATTGAAACACTGGAATTTACATCAAAGGAGTATCTGGACCTGATAGAAAACGTCAGCCAAAACGAAGAAAGGTTGCCGGATGTAAAGGTGGATAATGGGATGGTTTTTAAAAGAACAAAATTCGATAGAAACGACAGCGATTTGGAAGAAACCACTTGGAAACTATGGATACCGGAAGCGTTAACATCAACACTAATTTCGAAGGCGCACGAGCCTCAAACGACGTCGCATGGCGGAGTTGCAAAAACACTCCATCGCTTACGGCAATTTTACTTTTGGCCAGGAATGACCAAGCAGGTACGCAAGTACATAAGCGAATGTGTCACTTGCAAAGAAAACAAATCTACAAATGTAGAAATGCGACCTGGGATAGGACAGGAGGCAATCACGGAACGTCCATTTCAAAAAATTTATATAGATTTTTTAGGCAAATACCCGCGCTCCAAGAAAGGAAATACGTACATATTCATCGTAGTGGATCATTTTTCAAAATTTACATTTTTAAAAGCGTTGCGTGAAGCGACAGCTGTTAAAGTTGTTGACTTTCTAATTCACGAGGTCTTCTATAGATTTGGAGTACCCGAGGTAATCCATAGTGATAATGGAATTCAGTTTACCTCAAAGGAATTTCAGAAGATGATCGAAAGATTTCATATCATTCATATGAAAACAGCAATTTACTCACCACAGTCAAATGCAGCAGAGCGAGTGAACCAATCAGTACTAGCAGCAATACGAACGTATCTCGAAACTGATCATCGTGACTGGGACTTATATCTACCAGAGATTGAATGCGCGTTAAGAAGTGCTGTTCACGCAGCAACAGGAGTTACACCATTCTGTGCTCTATTTGGGTACAACATGTTCCTCAGCGGATCTGACTACAAACTCGCTCGCAAGCTGAAGTCTCTAAGTGACCCAGAAATCATGATCTTAAGCAAAGAAGACAAATTAACATTGCTGCGCGAGAAGATTAAAACCAATTTGCACTCGGCTTATGAGAGAAGTGCACGTCGATATAACAAACGAAAACGTGAAATACATTTCGTTCCGGGTCAAGAAGTATTTAAAAGACATTTTATGCAGAGCGATTTTAAACGCAACATCAATGCAAAATTTTGCAGAAAATTTATGAAGTGCCGTATAAGCCAAGCAATTGGAAACAATATGTATAAATTAGAAAGCTTGGATGGAAAAACACTTGGTACTTTCCATGCGAAAGACATCAAGCAATGAAAAAAAAAAAAAAAAAAAACCAAATCCACTAAATAACCCAACAATAAACAACCACTTTACAAAATGAATTAGCAAGACTTACCCATCTAAACAGTTAGAATAAATTTATTCAAAAGTATTCAGTCCACGAGAGATGCAGAACACCAAAACTGCCACAACGTTATTCCTAAACCAGTAACAATTCAATCCTTAAACCGATCACTCAGTCATCTGTATCACCTGCCGGTAGTACCTGAAAAAAAAAAGAAAGGATAAACAAAGTACAAATAACTTAAACATAAGAGTACGGAAACTTCCCGTCATATAACGAACAACTCCGGAAGATCAAAGAAAAATATGGGTTCATTGCAGCTACTAGCAGAAAGGGCTAAAGAAAAAAAAAAAAAGGTAAATGCATTACAAAAAGAAGACAACATCAAATTCGAAACAAACTTTAATCTTGCCCGGCTGGGTAGGGTTAAAAACAGGAAATCTCAGGGTGTGGGCGGAAGCCTACGTTGCGCGAAAAAAAAAACCCAAATTGTAGACAAAGCAAAAGCCAGACGCGCACACTGTCTTTGGTCAAAGTAGCTCTAACCAAAGCCAGAGTTTTGTTGCGTGTCTCTGTTAGGATGAAAAGTATTTTTGTCCAATAAGAATTAAAAAACTATGACTGAATTAAAACACACTATAACGTTAAGCACATATCGCACATCATTTTTCACAACGTGCATTAAGATAATTGTTTCTTTAACAAAAAAAAAAAAAACTTCACTTTGTTGCACGAGCTGCTTTTGACAGATACTGATTTCCGTATAGCTCAGAAAATCAACACCTTATTATCATTACACCAGGTATGATTGTATCATGGCTGTCAGTGGTGTATTTATTCGCGTTGCCAACGCCATTAGAAAAGTCGGTCAAGCAGCTTAAGAATAAACGTCAAGACTAGATCAGTATGCCAGTTTGGAAATCCCACGTTAGGGGATGCTAATATGCATAATGTCGAAAAGGGTTGTGGATGAGATAAACTTATAAAGGAAGAATTATCAGAACAAGATAGTTATATTGATGGGGGGGTGTTCGAAAAAAAAAAAAGATTGGATGGGGAAGAAAATTAGATTTAGAAGAGGCAATGAAAAACCCTGCAGGAGGAAAGAGTGGCGAGGGTATAAACGTTGGAGAAATAAGGACGATTAGAAAAAAAAAAATGGAAAAGTCCAGTTCCTGCGAAGTTGAGTCGAGGTTCCGATTAGAAAAGATAACTTCTAGAGTTTCAATCCAAGACAAAACGTCCAAGGGAGAAGTGGTAGTGGTGAATTTAAAGTCAAAACTTTAAAAGTTTAAAAAAAAAAAAAAAAAAAAAAAGAGTCAAGTTTTCGATAGAAATTCAAAGGCGGTCAAATCGAGAGATTTGAAATTTTAATAATTGTGAAAATCGGACAAGCACATAAATCAACGTTGGCACAATAAAAGTATAAAGGGTGAGCTTGGAAAAAGGTAATGTTTATATATTTAAGTAAAACAAGAAAATTTAAGGGACAGGGTGACCGGAAGGAAGTAGGAGAAAGTGCAAGAGTCAGCAAGTCTACCACTGAAGCTGTTGGAAAGAAAATTAATTGCTAGAAAGCTAGAACTGTTAAATAGCGGAAATAGCTTTTAACAAGCCAGGCGTTCCCAAACCGTTACCCATCAAGTGCCGCTATTTAAAGTACGGTATTCAGAAGAAAAGCTATTTAACGGAAGCCGATCATGGCAACCATCTTGAATTCCAGGCGGTCCCAGTCCTAATCAAAAATTTATACATCATTTATATTGCTTTAACTTATTTCATATATACTAAATTTTTTTTATTAGTTTATAATTTAAATTTAAGTGTATACATTTTTTTTTTGTTATACGCGGTAAATTTTGTTTGGATAAGTTCAATAGTATTTTTTTTTTTGGTATCTATGTGAAACAACGAAGCATGAATTCATGTCCGTTCGGTCTGAACCGAAATTTTGGGAAGCCATTTTATTTTCTTCTATCGAAAAGTTTTTTGTATTAATGCCCCCTAAGCGAGCTCCTTTAGGTAGGAAAAAAATAAAGAAACAAAATTTCTTTAAGTGAAAATGAATTATGTAGATTGTCTTTTTGGCGAAAAATTTTTTTGTTTAAACAGGTCGAACATGATTTTGTCTCTTTGTTGTTGACTTAAATATTTTTAATATTTTTGGATGTTAGTGATTTTCTAATTTTTTATCATCATTAATAATGTCTTTGATGAAATTACCGCGATTCGCTTTAAAATGAGAAAAAAAAGAGTTAAAAATTTGTTTCTTCTTGGTTTATTATTCATTTTTTTTTCATTATAATTTGTAAGTGATATTTGGTGTTTTTTTTTGTACTTTCTAGTGTTAATTCACCATTTTGTAGTTCTCAATTTTTTTTAACTTACAATTTGAATTCACGGCTTAATATTGTATAAATTTTTTATTTACAAGTTGTGTTGGTCAAAATAAGGCTGATCAATATCTCTGTGTTTATTTATAATTTTTCTTTCAAATTAATAATTTAATGTTTTAAGTTCATAATTTAGGAATATCATAAATTTAATGCAAATATCGTTTAATCATGAAATTGTCTTAAGAATCTAAGTAACAATCCACTGTCTACTGTAACACGTACCTAGAATTAAGAAAAAGAAAATTATGTTAGTTTTAGGAATAAAAATATGAAACAAAGATTGAAATAACATGGGTTGCTAAAATTATTTGTGGTGGGGATTAGAATACAGGGGGTGTTCTCCAGAGGGGGGTAACAGGTGAGATGGACCATTAACAGCAATTTACGATTGCGATCTTCGTATGGGATTATCAAAAAAAAACAAAAAACAAAGGAGATAAGACAAGACATTTGGTGATCATGGATGGGGAGCATAAAGGGGGACCGACACCTCCTCCATCTCGTTAAGTGTTTATGTGCGGTGAGCATGCAAGGGTGAGATGACAAGGTTAGAGTTTTGATCTTGGTTCGGCTTTTGGTTCAATTTGATTCTCTCTTCATTAAAATTTTTTCCGTTATATAATTTCTGTCTGATCTAGTTTAAGTTTTTGTTATTTCAATTGGATTTTGGGAATTAGGTTATTCTGCTTTTATTTAAATAACTGTGCCTTTTATTTAAATTGTGATTCGATAAAGTTCATTCCGTTTTATTTTTTTAATTTTCCTCAATTCCATTTGATTTTGAAATACATAATTTACTTTTGCTTTGATTCTTTTCTTTTTATTTTTTTTTCCACTTGATTTTCGCATTAATTCAAAGTTTACTTAATGTAGTTAAATTGTGTCTCTCGATTAAATTTTTTTTGCTGTATTTCCATTTCTTTTGCTGTAATTTAATTTCTTTTAGATATTTTTAAATTTGAGTTTTTTTTTTGTTTACTTCCGGTACAAACCGGAAGTTATTGTTGCGGCCTCGACCTGGCCTGACGGGTTATGAACAGCGCCGGTAAAACGCTGAGCTAGTTGGTGCGAATCAGGCCAGGTACGATACAATGGGACGCGTAACACTATGTCAATATTTAAATGCTCAAAACGTTTGTCAGGTACTGAGAGTGTTTCTAATTCGCTTTTTGTGTGGCGGAAAACTTTGCTACTCTGGCACTGCTGACACATTTTTACCATGTTTCTTATATCAGAATTCATGCCCTTCCAGACGAAACTTTTCGAAACTAACTTGGTCGAAGCTTTCGTACCAGGGTGTGATAAGCCGTGTAATGAGTCGAAAACTGTTTTGCGTAACGTGCTAGGAATGTATGGACGGAGCTTACCTGTAGATTCGTCGCAGATGATTTCGCAGCTGTTATCAGGCAGCTTATACTTGATAAGCTTAAGAGATGATGAATGCAATCGCATCAAATTTTGTAACTCACTGCATTTATTTTGTTCCTCGTGTAGAACTGTGCAATCAATTTGCGATGGAATTTGAATTGTTTCAACTCGCGAAAGCATATCCGCTACCACATTTTCTGCTCCACTGATGTGCTGAATGGTCAGAGAAAATTGGCTTATGAAATTTAACTGCCTTGTTTGCCGGGGCGAAAGTTTTTCCCATTTCTGCTCAAATGCGTGTATTTACGGCTTGTGATCCGTGTAAACGATGAACTTTGCGCCTTCCAAAAAGTAACGAAAATGTCTGATTGCTGTAAAAATAGCCAGGAGCTCACGGTCGTAGGTGCTATATCGCTGCTCGGTTTTACTGAATTTTTTTGAGAAAAATCCCAACGGCTGCCAGCCTCCACCAACTGACTGCGGCAAAACACCTCCCATTGCTTTGTCCGACGCATCAGTCATCAGCGCGATTGCAGCTCCCTTAAGTGGAAACGCCAGCAAGGCCGCATCTGCTAATTGTTGCTTTAACGATTCGAAGGCAGCCTCAGTCTCTGTTGTCCATTGCAGTTTAGTTTTGTCGCGCTTTTTGCAAGGTCCCATCATTTTTTGTAGGGGTAGCTCTGTTTCTGCAGCGTGTGGCAGAAACCGTCGATAAAAATTTATAGCTCCTATAAAACTTCGTAATTCTTGCACTTCAGAAGGTTTTTTTCGAGATAAAATACCTTCGACCTTACGTGGCAGGGGCTTAACACCGTCTTTCGAAACCGAATGGCCTACAAATTCCACTTCCACTTGTCCCACTTGACATTTATCAATGTTTATTACTAATCCTTTTTGTCGATATCGTTGGAATAGCTGTTCCAAATGATATAAATGCTCTTGCAATGATGATGATGCGACGAGTGCATCATCAAGATAAGGAAAAACAAATGGCAATCCGTTAACTGTTTCATCCATAAAACGTTGGAACGTTTGAGCAGCGTTTCGCAGGCCAAATGTCATGAAGTTAAACTCAAAAAGTCCAAACGGTGTTGATATTGCGGTTTTGGGCACATCATTCGGATTGACTGCAATTTGATGATAAGCTTTTTTACAATCAATTACAGAAAAAATCGATTTACCTGCCAGCTCACTAGCAAAATCCTGGATATGACGAATTGGATACTTATCCGCGACTGTTTTGGCATTGAGGTGCCTATAGTCGCCGCAGGGGCGCCAAGCACCATTCGGTTTGCGTACTAAGTGTAAGGGGCTGGCCCACTGGCTTTTGGAACGCGCGCAGATGACACGGTCGAGTAAATAATCAAATTCTTTTTTTGCTATTTCTAGTTTATCTGGAGAAAGTCTGCGAACTTTTTGATAAATCGGTGGGCCTTTTGTTTCGATAAAGTGAAAAACGTCTGAGGGTCGTTTCTCAAGAACGTTGGAGTCGTCGGTGAGGTCGATATATTTTGTTAACAGCTCTCGAAATGGGTCCATAGCTTTCAATGATGTGCAATCTTCTGACAACTCAGCCGCGATATGGCATATACTAAGTAGCCGCGATTTATTATCAACAAGCGCTTTTCTTTTCATGTCCACTAATATATCAAATTTTCTTAAGAAGTCGGCACCGATAATAGGATGCGATACATCCGCCACTGTAAAAAGCCAAACAAATTGCCTACGTAAGCCAAGATCTAAAGTAAGGCGTTTCTTACCATAAGTATTAATTTCAGTGTTGTTTGCTGCCACAAGTTTTACCGGAGATGCTTGCATATTTTCCCATGAATTTTTTGAAATTACTGATAACTCAGCACCCGTGTCAATAAGATATGTAAGAGAAGACGTTTCATCTTTAATATATAAGCGACATGATTTTAGCTCCTCCTCCTCGTTTGTCGCTATGAAAGGAGGGCTTACTAGTTTTCCTGCTGGCGATTACCATAGTTGCAAGGCGATCGACATTTCGTAGCTCTGCCCTTGAACTTGCGATGATACCAACAAATTTCACTAGACGATGAGCGTGGACGAAAAGGGTGTGGCGAATCTCGACCGCTCCGGCGTGGTTCATCGTAGTTTCGGTCTCGACTTGCGCGCTCTAGCCGATCGAATCTCTTTGTTAGTTCAGCGATGGCTGCATGTATACTTTTATTTTCTTCTTCCTTTGCAATTGTATTTATCCTATTTGCCCCTGAAATTTCCATGATCATATCTGCCTTCTTCGCCAGCATTTCCGTGTCGCCCTCAATCGTAGCCAAAATTTGTTGCACATTCGCTGGGAGCCGACGCAGCCAAAGAGATTTTAGAACTTCGTCATGTAAGTGATGGCCGGACGAACTTTTCATTTCCCTTAGGAGTGTTGATGGTTTCTTTCCGTCGGTGTCCACGCCATCCAGCAAACGCTTGAATCGAGTATCTGCAGATTCGGTGAACTCGGAGATTAATGTGGATTTTAGTTTTTCATATTTGCCATCATCGGGGGGGTTAAGAATGACATCGCTTGCATATTTGAGGATAGACGAATCAATTTCAGCCACAAGTGCGTAGTATTTTGTTTCGTCTGTAGTTATGCCTGCGCGCTTGAATTGTGCTTCCACTTGAGTAAACCATAGCTTTGGATCAGGCTTCCAAAACGGTGGTGGCTTCACCGCAACTCGAGCCACTTGGGGGACCGCAGCTGCATCTTGAAAGATTTCACCTTCGTCGTCCGTATTAACCATATTAGTGTTCCTTTAGGCGGGGTCACCACTTTAGAGGTTGAAATAAATATTAAACTTGCGTTTTTATTTCAATAATTATCTTTTTTTACACAAAGAAACAAGTGTCGCTTTCTAGTTAATACAAAAATATTCGTTAAAAATGTGTATCTATCTAATCAAAAACTGCTGAAAAACAGGGTTGTTAGTTATAAAAATAGTGTTGCCACAGTGTTGGAGAAACTGCACTACAACTTGTTAATTGCAATCAAAGGCTTTATTCAATTTTATACCCAACGTTTCGTCGCTTTTTTGGCGACTTCTTTAGCGAATTTTTTATTGAATTATCTGCTTTATAAATGCATTCAAACAATTATATTGATTCCATTGTACATTGTAGACATCACAATGAAAACATTTAAACTTAACGACTCCACGTTTTGAAGACAACCAACCTCAAAGAAGTCGCCAAAAAGCAACGAAACATTGGGTAAAAAATTAACTGGGTAAAAAAACTTTTTATTACAATTAACAAGTACTGGCCAAAAATTCCTCCAAAAAATCATCAACATCATTAAAACCAAATTGGCCCATAATATATTTTCCTTAAGGGAGTTTTATACCCAGAACTTTTTTTTTCAGAATTGTTTTAGCATTTTCTTAAAGCTTCAAGTATCCAAAATATTTTTTGCAGGCTTATTTTATTCATAATGATCTCGTTCTTGTCATAGGCTTTTTTTTCTTCGTAGCTTCGTTCATTAGTTATAGGCAAAATAATGACGAATTTTTGGTCGAAAATCGTTAAATTACGTTCGGGAAACCGCCATTTTGTGAAAAATTAATATATTTAAAAATCAGCGATGACAAGCAAGAGTTTTAAGTATCTAGTCTTATATAAAAAAACTAGCCTTTTCCCGGCGCGCGT
Organism: Pherbina coryleti; assembly: GCA_943735915.1. Taxonomy (NCBI): domain Eukaryota; kingdom Metazoa; phylum Arthropoda; class Insecta; order Diptera; family Sciomyzidae; genus Pherbina; species Pherbina coryleti. The sequence goes on from OX030949.1 coordinate 104,607,203, forward strand.
TGCTGCACCCTGCAACTATATGGGAACATAATAGGTGTTCCCCATATACACCATGTGTGCGCATCTGTATTTTTTCACACCTGTATTGTTGATAAGTTCACTAAAATGCCAATTATTCATGAACAAATACACATACAAAGACCATTTGTACAAAAAAAAGATACAGTAGTTTCGACTATGTCGTAACACAAGACGTAGAATTATTCAATTCGCTTTTGATGACATCTTTTTTAAAAATATTTATTCCATACACCTGAGGATATGACCTTTAAGAGAGTGCCGGAGAGGGTTAATATGTATCACCAACCCCCATTACTTTTGCAAAAGGGACATTTTTGCCTTCGACACCTATTGCCTCCGACCACTCCTTAGGGGCGCTCCCATACAAATTTTATGCTTTTGTCGATAAAACCGGAAACTGTCCATAAATAGGTAGAAAACTTAAACAAGCAAACAAAATTTGTTCAATGCTATCAAGTTCAACAACCCATGTGTCAAAATTTCACTGTCGATAATATGCCCGGATATTTTATTGGCTGCGTTTGACATTTCAATAACAGATTCTGTTAAAAAAGCATGCCCCTCAAAATTACTCAGTATTACTGGGCTACGCGAGTCTGTTAAAAACAACATGCCCCCAAAAGTATGCTTTTTTTAATTAGAAGATTTATGTCTTCACGCTAGATGGCGCTGTCTTCGCCGTCGAAAAAACCGGAAGCCGTCGATAAATAGGTAGCAAGTTTAAGCAAACAAAAACATCAAATGTTGGCTTTATATTTTATGTAATTGTGTAAAATTGATATAAGTTAGACAGTTCTAACATGAATTTTTGTCGCATTGAGGATCAAGCAGACCAACAAGTGCTAAGATCAACATTGTACGATTAGTACTTTAGGCCCACCAAAGGCTCAAAAAGTAATGTAAATACCGACACCTGATCACTATCAACCACCCTACTTACCTCCGAGAACGACGTATTCTACGTCAAAATCTTCCAGAAACAAAATCGGTTCACGCATTACCGATAACATCAATTTCATACACAATGCAACTTATTTTTATATATGTGACCCGGTCTACGAAAAGGGACCTTCGGTGTGAAAATATCATTTTTCACTTTTTTGGCGATTCGGATAGACTAATGTGTGCTCTTTCTAATGGCGCAAAGCAGAAGTTTCCAACTCGTAAAGAAGTTTGTCAGGAATTTTCCAAAAAAAGAGCAGAAATGAGTGAAAATGAAAAAAAATTGGACATTGAATTATAACATAATAAACATAATTTCATACTTTTATTTGAAGGGAAACCAGCTGTTAACTGTTGGTCGTTAACTAAAAAAAAAGAACTCGTATTAATTGACTAAGAAATACAAATCTGTATTAATAGACTAAGAAATACAACTCTGTAAGAATAGAGGATAAGCTGAAATAAATGAAAAGACGCCATTCAGTGTGCGACAATTAAACGTTTACAAACAGCTGTTTTCTCGAAAACTTGTTTTTACACCGAAGGTCCCTTTTCGTAGACCGGGTCACATATATAGATGAAAAGGCCGTATACAAATATTAAGATTAAAAAAAAATTAATAATATTTCGTGCGTTATAAAATTGTGGCATTTTTAATAAGTTTATTTATTTTATAATTCTTAAAAAACATATTTTTTAAGAATTATATTGTGAGCTTAATGCCAAATAATTCATGAAGCAACAGGTTGCTACAACAAAAAGTTCTTTGCAGAACTAAACCAAACTGACTAGACCATGGTTTCGTCGGACGCTACTCCGACTCATCAGTAGTCTCAGTGGTTCTAGCAGTCCACTAACTTTGACAAGCTAATAAGCGCAATATCAATAAACCAGAACGAAATTATAGAAGCGCTATATAGCTTAAACGCAATACTGCGTTAGGTCGGTCGGCCTTTGATCGTACTTTGGTCTCCGTTGTAAAAACTTTACGATATAAGCTGTCAAAACGGACGACCTCAAACTTTGCAAAACTCAATGTTGCGTTGACAGATTGTGAGTCTGTCATTTTGGTGATGCCAATAAAAGCAGCTATACTAAAAATCCCACAAAACGTCCCTTTTTCCCGAAATTATGCAATCATAATTTTAATCAATCAAAAATTAAAAGATATTGTCATAAAATCATTAAGAACCATAAAGACTACTTTATAAAACTAACAAGGAAAGGTTCCCAAGTGTCAGACGCCGATTTGAATGATTTTCGGATATGTGTTAGAGGATGAAATTCTAAGGCTGACGTATTTTTTTATATGTGCTCAATTGAATGTTTAGGGTTTCAAAATGGCGTTTCAAAATCAGCAAAAATTTGGTTTTTTTACCATAACTCTGCTATTTTTGTTGTAATTTTTAACAGTTTTTAGTCGACATCATGGGTAGCACGTAAACGAAATTATTTCATATTAATTTGTTTTTGAGCGCAAACAACTTCAAAAGTTACCCTTATTTTATTTTTTTAAATTTTTAAGCTTTTGTAATGGGTTTTTTTTTTCTTAAAATGTACTAATAACTTAGCATTTTGTTTGTTTTTACAGATAAAGTACACAATATGGGTATAAAAATTTTTGGTTTTTCACGATCTTTTCGAATATATAGATAAATTATTATAAAAGCTCATAACTAGTAGGGTTTCGATAAAAAATGTGTGCCTTTACTTGTTTGCCCCATGCCACAGTTAAACCCAATTTTTATAAATAAAAAATACTATATATTAACACTTTTTATAATGAGCAAACGCTTTTGCATACATTTTCTTACCGCTTTTAAAAAATCCAAAAATCCTTCCTAGATTCAAATACCCAACTTTATGAGCGATTCACTTGTCTAATATCCAATGTATTTTTATCATTTAAATTTTCAATGAAAAACCATTAAACTTATGACAATATTCTGTATTTAACAATGCATTTGGTTTATGTAATGTTTTTATATGATTGTTTTAAAAATTTATCCTGTTTTATTAATTTTTTTTAAAAACTAACAAAATTAACTGCACAAGTGTTCGCAGTTGAAAATTTTTTCAAACACATTCATGCACATGTCTAATATTTATCATTTAATTCTTATTATGCTTTTATATTTATCATTTGATATTTTGTGGGCAATTGCAAATCTTGCTAGCAGCAATAAATTTGCATGTACTATTATTTTTTCAAAGTAAAAATACAACACTCCTTTGTGTGTTATAGTATTCAAACAATGATATTAAGGGTATTCGTCCTCAACCAACCTCATTAAAATATATAATTGCCCAATATATAATTTTGCCATTTTGCATGAATACCCTCATAATATTATTTATAATATACTAAAAAATGTATAAATTTTAATAGGATATACAATTGAATAATATTAATATCATGCTAAATTCATCAAAATCATTATTATACTACATAAGCAGCATGTTCATTTAAAAAATTTTATCAATTTAAAAAAAACTCGCATCAAAATATAAATTCCCACGATAATCCTATGAAAATCTTAGTTTTCCATTGGAATCCAAGAATACCCACATTTTAGCATTTCTCAACGAAAATGCAACCCAGCGTTAATATGGAATGTCAAACGCACGAGCTAGTAGAACATGTCTCTACTCATTGCGTTGATCGTACTTTACCCCTACAATATTTTTTTACGGGATGAGGTCAACGCAAAGTATGAGGTTGAATTTAGTGTTGCTTCATAAGAACTCATTGTTTCTAGTCTAGCTGTCAAAGGCCGACGGACCTAACGCAGTATTGCGTTTTAGCCAATACTTTGTCAAAGCAATGTTTTTCTACTCTTTTGCTAGTCGCAACATTTCAAAAAGTTGACTGCATTGATTCTGCAAAGACTTTGTTGTTGCGCTTTTTGCTTACTTCTTTATCACGTATCAATCTAGGTTCCAACATTTTGTTGGTATTAAACCATAGAAGGCGTGAAGAAGGTTTTTTGAAAGCAGATGTTTATTATATGCGCAGACATATAATATTTCATCATGTTTTCGTAGGTCGTGCTCGCACCAGTTTACATGAGTTATAAAATTGTGGCATTTTTAATAACTTTATTTATTTTATAATTCTTAAAAAAAATATTTTTTAAGAATTATGTATATTGTGAGCTTAATGCCAAATAATTCATGAAGCAACAGGTTGCTACAACAAAAAGTTCTTTGCAGAACTAAACCAAACTGACTAGACCATGGTTTCGTCGGACGCTACTCCGACTCATCAGTAGTCTCAGTGGTTCTGGCAGTCCACTAACTTTGACAAGCTAATTTTTTGTTGTAGCAACCTGTTGCTTAATGAATTATTTGGCATCTATGCATTGCGGGTTATTCCATGTAACAAATTTAAGTTTTTCCTTGCAAAGGTTGCTCCCTCCGCATCCCGGTGACGTCTTTAATTTTTTATTTATTTGTGTCATAATGTCAAAGAATTAACCTTTACTCTCATTTCTTTTATCATAACAACTATACTTATTGACTAAAAATTCCATGCAACTCCGATAAATTAAAGAAAAATGCCTTTTTCAACTTTTTTTGAAACCTGCGAGGTAAAACGTAACGTTTTCACATACAAAAAACACCGAAAGTCCGTTATATAAATAATTCATATTTTAACCTATCAACTATTGCGCACATACTTTTCCAACTATAGATAAAAGAAGATATTCTGCTTTTGCTCTATAGCTAATATGTTAAAATAACTTTCCTCAAATTAGCATATATTATTATGTCGTATCTATTATTTTGTCGTAGCCGTGGTACGATCACAAATAAAAAAAGAGGCACAAAAATGGATCTTGATAAGTGCAACTTTTTATCAAAACTACAACCTTTGTAATGTGAGCTTAGCAACACTGCTAATAAAAGCTTTTTATCAGCTACTTCATAAGAGATGGCAGCACCGTTGCTACTGTTCGGCAGCACTGAGCCTGAGTCGAAAACAGCAACAGCATTTGTGTCATTTACTCTTCCGTGTTTTCGTATAAAGACAAATTTTCGCTTACCTCGTAAGGGCACTACGTGATCGACACAGATTTATATACATATATCAAAATATGCTCATGTTAACATTTTTATTTATTTTAAACATTTTACAGTAGGGAATTTCATAAAAAAGGAAATAGATTCTGTCTATTTTAAAATTAACATTGTTGTTGCTTCATTAGCTCATTTCTTCCCATTATGCCTATAAGCCATTGGTGGGCATTCTTTCACAGCCAGAATCTTGGCGTTTATGTGGTTTTGTGCATTCAAAAGCTTTCCAATGTTAAAAAGTGTGTAAAAAGCTTTAACAGCGTATGTGTGAAGCTCTAGCAACGTATGTGTGGCGGCAGAGAAAGCTCTTTGCCCGCGAGCGACAGAAGGCTCCCTGCCTTTAAAGGGTTGTGCTTTGGGTTTGAAGCCCACCACGTAAAACACAATTTACCATTCATTCATTCATTGGGTCTTTATTTTATAAGTACAATAAGAACTAGGTTCTTTTACAGTACAAAGTGTAAACACAAGATACAATTTGATTTTTTTGAAATTAAATTAATACATTGCTTAAATTAATACATTAATACATTGAATTTATATAATACAAATAGTTTAAACTAAATTAACAAATTAAAATTGACAAAAAATTTTATCAATTTGTAAAAAACAAAACAGAAAAATAAAAAAAAAAAAAAAATTTGCTTAAGTATAAAAGAAAATAGAAAATATAAAAGAAGTTTATGAAAAGAAAAGAGAAAAAAGGGGAAAAAAAGAAAAAGAACTGTTTACTTAGTAAATGCCTAGTGAAGAAAAATGTTCCAAAATGGCATGTTTGAAATTTGCTATTCTGACAATAGATTTTATGCGACTCGGTAATGCGTTCCATAATCTGATGGCGTTAATAAAAAATAATCTTGTCGAATTTAAAAAATTAAAACATGGAATGATAAGCGTTTGGTTCCTCAACGACTGGGAAAATTGTAATTTTTCAAATAAATAGCTGGGCGTTCTGTTTTGAATTAGTTTGTGTAAAAAGATACAATTCCTGGCATTGAGATAACTTATAATGTCACAACCAAGTATCAAATTCCTAAAGTGAGCTAAGTGTTCATGTGTACGCAGCCCATACACATATCGCGTAGCATGATTGTACTCAACTTGTAATTTATGTTGTGAACGTGAATCTAATTTACTGTAGACGAGTTCAGCATATGTTATCACAGGAAGGACTAATTGGACAACAAGCTTGCGTCTTGTATCAACTGGTGTATAATTAGCTGAGAATCTAAGGTTCCGCAGGATGAAATATATTTTACGGACAACATCGTTGATGTGATCTGTGCACGTGAGAGAACAGTTAATTTTAAAGCCAAGACTTCGAACACAACAGACAAGTTTAAGGTTTTTGTCACCAATTGAAAGATCAGGAATATCCCCGTGATGAATTTTTTCTTTGGATATGGGCAACACATATGATTTTAAGGCATTTAACTGAAGATAATTTTGTTTAGCCCACTGGTAAATACTGTTCAGATCTTCATTTAGCTTATATACCAAATCTTCCATAAGGTTTGTTTTACCAGATAGGTATATCTGAACGTCATCAGCGTAAGCATGCAGTGACGCGTATGTGCAGGTATAGAAAATGTCATTGATAAACAATGAAAACAGAAGTGGACCAAGAACGGATCCCTGTGGCACACCACTGCAAACCAATTTCTGCTGCGAGAACCTATTACCAACTTTTACTCTTTGTACCCTGCCTGTTAAGTAGCTATTTAATAATTTTACAGCATTGCCACTAAATCTATAAAAGTGTTTTAGCTTGTGACAAAGAAGTGCATGATTAACAGTGTCGAATGCTTTAGAGAAATCAAGCAGACAAAGGAGAGTTACTCTACCATCATCATAAAAGGATCTAATGTCATCCAAGACTTTAAGGGTAGCCGTCGAGCAGCTATGACCTGAACGAAACCCAGATTGCAGAGGAGATAAAAGATTATTTATTGCTAAGAATGACGATATTTGGTCAGCCATAATAGCTTCACAAACCTTCGATAGGGACGACAGGATGCTTATAGGTCTGAAATCTTTGGGATCAGAAGCTGTTGTTTTTTTTGCTACAGGTGTAATTAAAGCAGTTTTCCAAGAACTAGGAAAGGAAGATGTAGCAAAGCAATAATTTATTATATGGGTAAGAGGGCTCAAAATATGAGCTAAAATAATTTTAATAAATTTTATATTAATACCATCTTCTCCAACGGCGTTCGATTTTACGTTCATTACAAACTTTGCTACATCATTTTCCGAAACCGGGGAAAATTGAAAGCATTGTTGCGAAGGAGACTCAGCAGATTCAAAAGTAATATTTTGCAGAGAGTTGGTGTTGAGGAGAAAAAAATCATTAAGAATATCTGGATCAATCGAGCAGTCGGAGGTTTGCTTATTGCCAATGCTTAGTTTTTTTAAGTTACTCCACAGAGCCTTAGGAGGAAGAGATGCGTTCAGTTTAGCATTACAATAGTTTATTTTCGACTGCCTGATAATCAACACTGAGGCATTTCTGGCACACCTATAGTCTTCCCATTTCTCAGCTGAAGGGTTTCTTTTCCATACACTTCGTAACTTGTTTCGATTTTTTAAAGCATTCCGGACATTACTTGTAAACCAAGGACAGGAAGCATTTTTAATAGTGACAGTCTTTAACGGTACATGTTTAGCAAAAATATCATTAATTTCATTAGTAAACGTACACAGTTTATCTTCTACAGACAGACAAAACCAAACCTCGTTCCACGGAATTAAAAGAACATCACGATACAAAGACGGATAATCAATTGACTTAAAATCATAGTAAGAGAACGTGTTTGACACTGGAGAACGCGACAAGTTTATATTAATTGTACAGAAAATAAGGTCATGATCAGATATGAAATATATCTGGTCGAACAATAATACAGTTGAGACATCTGACACAATGAAATAATCAAGAAGACTAGGATTATCATTAGACGAATAACGTGTGGGCATGGTATCATTAACGACTGACAGACCGACGGATGAGAGATTGTCAAGCATTGAACTACTGAAACAATCATTACATAAAAGATTAACATTAAAGTCACCACATATAACAAAATAATTAAAATCAATGGATATACTAGATATTCCAGAAAAATACGCTTCTAAACTATTACTCTTACGAAGATTATATACACAAGAAACAAAAACTTTTATATTACTATCAGATACACATATATTCAAATATTCAATACAGCTGTCAATAGATTTATTAATTAGTTTAGGATTTAACGAACTTCGGCAGTAAATCGCAACACCACCGCCCCTTTTATGGGGTCTATCATTTCTAAAAAGTGTGAAGTTTTTCATACTGTAAACCGAGTCCATCACATCAGTGCTAAGCCAGGTCTCAGAAACACATACGACATCAACGGAAGAGCCCTCAAAAACATACTTCATGTAATCTAGCTTTACGGAATTTAAACTTCGTGCATTGAAGTGCACAACTTTGAGACCATTGTACCTTTTACACAACACTTCTACAAGTACTTTATTATTAACACCACCACAATTATAATTATTGTCACCCATAACAGGAAATAACAGAAATACAAACAACAAACACACCAGACAAAATTTTGAAAATCTTTATCACAACACAATTATTTAATAAACAGTTCACTTCAATGAAATTTAAGGTAAAAAGATAGAATGAAGACGGAGTTAAAAAGAGAGAATAGAATAAAGACAGCGAGAATAAATTAAATAAGAGATGAGAAGATAAGATTAATAACATTTTACAATATATAATACATTTATTTAGTAAAATTAAGAAAATTAAGAATACTAAAAAAATTAAAAAAATTAAAATTAAATGTGACGAAAGTTGGCAACTCTTAAGAGTCACGAAAGCTCTCAGCACCTCCATCCTCCAGTTCGCTTGACACAATGTTATTGAGTTCATTTATGTCTGAGACCACAATACTCGCATCACGCTCATACCTCTTTATATGAATTTGGCCTCTCTTCACATAAACAGAATGCAGCCTTCTGTTTCGCTTTAGTTTCACGGCACTTTGGAGAAGCTTGCGATCGCGCTTGGTAATGCTTTCATTTAAAAAACAGCTACCCGTTGCCTCATGCCCGACATCACTCAAAGAGAGATTCCTATGATTCTCTTTTCGGAAAACAGCAGAAGCTCGAAGTACCGTATCTCTCTCATAGGGACTGCAAAATTTTAAAATAATGGGTGAGATTGATGAATCACTATTGAGTATTTTTCTTTTGACACGAAAGATGCTCTTGAGTGTAACAGGCCTGCAGCTGATGGTGAAGCACAGTTTGTTAAAAATAACTGTCAAGTTCTCCTCATCACTCTCTGGAACTCCAAGAAGTACAGCATCAGAAGCCACTTCCCGTCGCTCTAATGCACTGATCTGCCTGTTTGCATCACTCACTATCTCTTTGAGTTCATTTACTTCAGCTGATTCAGACTCATTTTCGATTTTCTCAACACGTTCAAGAACACTAGCAATGGCAGCATTAACTTTCCCGATCTTCATTACCCAGTTTTTCTCAATCTCATCGATTGTTTTGTTAAATTCTGCTCTTATTTTCTTTATCTCATTATTGAAATTATTAATAAGCAGCTCGCTTTGCTTACCCAGGCGATCATCCAGATCATTAAGAGTGAGGGTAGAACAATTTGTGTTGGTGGGTGCCAGAGAGTTGTTGTTTGTTGGAGTCTGGAGCACTTGCTTTGAGTGTAATGTCTTAGCTCTGGTAGTCATTGTTATTAATTTAGTTAAATTTCTGTTTTAACTTTAAAATATAATGTTGCGGGAAAATTACGAACTTATACTTCTTTTAAGCACGTTTAAATGTTTTTTGTCACCGCACTTGTGTATTTAAATAAGCAGAAAAACTATTTAAATTTTAAATTTTGGTTGAGTATATAAAAAATACGTCCGCACTCGACTCTGACTCGACTCCATTTTCAATTTCAATTTCAATGAAACGAAAAAGAAATAAGATAAAAATGATCCCCATATCTGATGACGACTACCGCAAACGAAAAACTGACAATGATTTACGGATATGCACTTGGAACGTCCGAACCCTTAATTGGGATGGTGCCTCTATCCAACTGATAGATATCTTAGAAAGATACAAAGCTGATATCACTGCAATCCAAGAAATGTGATGGAAGGGACAGGGTTGCTTACGGCAACCATCCTGTGATATCTACTACAGCGGCCATGCATAGAAGCACGAATTTGGATGCGGATTCGTGGTTGGCAAGAGACTACGGCATCATGTCCTGCTATTCACACCTGTGAACGAACGACTTGCCATAATCCGTTTCAAGGCAAGATTCTTTAACATAAGCCTAATTTGTGCGCATGCTCCGACAGAAGATAAGGACGATGATACCAAAGACAGCTTCTACGAGCACCTTGAAGAGGCCTATGAGCGCAGCCCCCGCCACGACATAAAAATCGTGCTTGGTGACTTCAACGCCAAAGTTCAGCCTCCACGACAATACCTCCGATAACGGAATGATGCTGATTGACTTTGCCGCAGCGCGAAACATGGTCGTTAGTAGCACTAGATTTAAGCATCTCAATATTCATAAAGCAACTTGGCTGTCTCCTGATCAAAAGACGCGCAACCAAATTGATCACGTTTTGATTGACGGAAGGCACTCTTCCAGTGTTTTAGATGTACGCACGATCCGTGGTGCCAATATAGACTCGGATCATTATCTTGTCGCAGCCAAGATCCGTACACGCCTGTGCGCAACCAAGAATGCGCGCAATCCAGCACAAAGAAAGCTAGACGTCGAAAAGCTACAATCAAAACAAACAGCCGAAGACTTCGTTACTCGACTCTCACTCCTGCTTCAAGAAAGCACTCCTCCGATCGACGATATATGCGCGCAGTGGAATCACATTTCCCACTCTATGCGTACGGCTGCCGAAGAGGTGATTGGCTATGACCGCCTTCGCCGAAACCAGTAGCACGACCAGGAGTGTAGCGACGCCACTGCAGAAAAAGACGCCGCCTACAAAGCCACCCTGAGGTCGGTTGTAACGCGTGATGCTAAAGAGCGATACAAAGGGAGGGAAGAAAGACGCATTTTCAGGCGAAAGAAAAGGGAAGCGGAAATGCGTGAGTGCGAGAAAATTGAGATGCATGGTGACAGGAATGAGGCCCGAACATTTTTCGAAAAAATAAGACGCCTGGCCGATGGTTACAAGACAGGGGCCCTTCCTGCAAGGATGAAAATGGGAATCTAGTGACAGATATCCAGAGTACACTGATGATGTGGAGGGAACACTTCTCTAGGCTTTTGAGTGGTGACGGCGACAATAATCCCGCCAATAAAGATGATATACCGGAAACCCCAATTGTGGACGAAAGCGTTAAAGTTCCGCTGCCCGACCGTAGTGAAGTCTTGAAAGCTATAGCTCGGCTTAAAAACAACAAAGCCGCAGGAGTCGATGGCTTACCTGCTGAGCTCTTCAAGAATGGAGGCGAAGCTCTACTCAAATGCATTCATGAGCTTCTATGCAGAATATGGTCGAAAGAATGCATTCCAAGCGATTGGAATCTCAGTATGCTCTGCCCAATCCACAAGAAAGACGATTCCACAATTTGTGCCAACTACCGTGGAATAAGCCTTCTTAATATCGCATATAAGGTCCTGTCGAGCGTATTATGTGAAAGACTGAAGCCCATCGTAAACCAGCTGATTGGACCTTATCAGTGTGGCTTCAGTGTGGTAAATCCACCATAGACCAGATATTTACGCTACGACAAATCTTGGAGAAGACCCTAGAAAAACAAATCGACACACACCATCTTTATGTCGATTACAAAGCCGCCTTCGACAGTCCAATAAGGAATCATCTTTACTCCACCATGTCTGAATTTGGTATTCCTGCAAAGCGCATCCATCTTTGCAAAATGACACTGAGCAACACCAGCAGCACATTTAAGATCGGGAAGGATCTGACTCCTCCATTCGATACAAAACGAGGTTTCAGACAAGGTGATTCCTTATCGTGCGACTTTTTCAACCTAATGATGGAGAAGATGATCCGAGCTGCTGATTTGAGACACAGTGGCACGATATTCTACAAAAGTATTATGCTGCTGACGTATGCTGATGATATCGATATCATTGGTCATAATACGCGCGAAGTCAGTGCAGCATTTTCCAGACTAGCGAAAGAGTCGAGTCGAATGGGTCTTGCAGTGAACGCAGATAAGACGAAATGCAACATCTCCTTCGAGGTTGTTAAGGACTTCGTCTACCTGGGATCCAGCATTAACTCTTTCAACGATGTCAGTATTGAGATAAAACGAAGGATAACTCTTGCGAACAGGTGTTACTTTGGGCTGAGTAGGCAATTGAGAAGCAGAGCCCTCTCTCGACGAACAAAACTCACGCTCTATAAGTCACTATTCATGTCCGTCCTAGTATATGCAGCACAAACCTGAACGTTGAGCAGTTCTAATGAAAAGACTTTGGGAGCCTTCGAGAGAAAGATCCTTCGTAAAATCTTCGGTCCAATCTGCGTCAATGGCGAGTACCGAATTTGATGGAACAACGAGCTGTATGAGGTGTACGCTGACATCGACATAGTTAAGCGCATTAAAATCGAGCGGCTCCGCTGGCTAGGTCATGTTGAGCGAATGGAAAACGACGCTCCAGCGAAAAAAATATTTGATTCGGTGGCTGGTGGTGGTCAACTCAGAAGAGGACGCCCACATCTTCGTTGGAAGGATCAAGTGTTGGATAACCTGACCACGCTTGGTGTTTCCAACTGGCGCCAGCAAGCGCAAAACAGAAATGGCTGACGCAATTTCTTATACGAGGCCAAAATCGACTTAAGGTTGTAACCGCCTTATAAGTAAGTAAAGTAAGTAAAAATTCACTTCCTCGACATTTTATTGCTTTGTTTAGAATGTTTTTAGAATATTTTCACTCAAATTAACACAAATTTAACACACGTATCCGCACTATTTACAACTTGAAAACATAATATTTTTATTTCATTTGAGGTTCCTACGAACTTCGGCATTTTGACAATTAGCCTCCTTTTTTATTCTCCACTCTTCGTTGACGCGTGAGGGCTGTAAGCCATTTGGCCCTACCTTGTAATTCTACCATGAGCATGGTAAAATAACACAAGGTGGCATTGACAACAGCTTATTTTCTCTTCTACAAGAAAACATCTCCAGTCAAAAACAGTTGTTTGTATGAAGCTGCTGAAGTTGTTTTTTTCACTGCAACGCTTTCAACATTGTTTGTGTTTTTAATGGCCGATTGTGAGCGCTCTCCTTTTGAGTATATTTTTTGTTAGGAGATGTTTTCCCAAGCAGTTTTCAATGCTTCCTTGTATTATTATACCATGTCCATAAGTACTTGACTCATTTCTATAGAACTGAATATAAATAATACTCATGTAAAGATAGTGTTTAGATTATGAGTATTATGAATACTTTGAATTCAAATGATCTTCGAGTGACTCTTGGCTGCTGCTGCGTAATGCTGTCATAACGCGTAACTTTGTTTGCGGGAATTCCCAGTATATAATAGACAACAAAGAAAAGACAATAGCTGCGTTCGATTCGCCAGTGCTCAACTCAACTACGAAAAAAACGGCTACTCACTTAGCTGTTACTTACCGCATAGTTGGCAACACTTTTGTTTTTACAGACCACATAAAGTCTGCCAATAAATTAATTTTGTTTTTGTACTCACATTACATTTTGACAGAATCTATTACTTTTACCTTATTCCGTACACAAACCAACTAAAAAATAAGAAACTGGCAACGCAGCTTTACTCAACTCAACTGATAAGTGACCTAATCTATACTCAACTAGCTGTAGACTTTAGCTGCGTTCGATTCGCCAGTGCTCAACTCAACTACGAAAAAAACGGCTACTCACTTAGCTGTTACTTACTGCATAGTTGGCAACACTTTTGTTTTTACAGACCACATAAAGTCTGCCAATAAATTAATTTTGTTTTTGTACTCACATTACATTTTGACAGAATCTATTACTTTTACCTTATTCCGTACACAAACCAACTAAAAAATAAGAAATTGGCAACGCAGCTTTACTCAACTCAACTGATAAGTGACCTAATCTATACTCAACTAGCTGTAGACTTTAGCTGCGTTCGATTCGCCAGTGCTCAACTCAACTACGAAAAAAACGGCTACTCACTTAGCTGTTACTTACTGCATAGTTGGCAACACTTTTGTTTTTACAGATCACATAAAATCTGCCAATAAATTAATTTTGTTTTTGTACTCACATTACATTTTGACAGAATCTATTACTTTTATCTTATTCCGTACACAAACCAACTAAAAAATAAGAAACTGGCAACGCAACTTTACTCAACCTAACTGATAATTGACCTACTCTATACTCAACTAGCTGTAGACTTTGTTGTTGTTTTCCCATACAAATTTTGAAATAAGCGACATGAATTGAGTATAGGCTGGCGAATCGAATGCAGCTATTAACAAAATGAGTGCACACACTCTCGTACTTCCCCGCTCATGCAGTTTTGATCGGTCGCTCTTTAGTTACGTATGTATCTTATTGATTTCGCTAAAAAATTGTGCTACATCTGTTAGATAAACGTTTTTATTGATTTTGTGAAAATCGGTGCTGTGTTAAGATAATACGCAAAATAACCTATTTGTTGATTCAATGAAGACCAGTAGTCTGTTCCGGTAATAACAGTATTCTTGACTTGTCTAGTGTACTTTACATAAGTTATTAAAAAACAATGATTGTTATAACGCGAATAAGCCTGTACGGGCTAAAGTGTCTAAAGTGACGCTTGATGAGGGCCTTTCGGTGTTGAAAGAGTATTTGGATAGATTGCCAAATGATCGAAAATCTCTTCCTGGGCTCACGCAACCCATTTGGGTAGAAATAAGTAAACGTTTTTCGGGAAAATGGAGTGTCGAGATGTTTACCGCGAATGCAAAGAGAATCGACGGCAGATATGGACATTATTGCACCCAGAAAATTTGGCAAGGAACTCAGTAAATAAAACAGGTTATGTATCACGTTCAGTCGGTTCAACATTGAATTCGACGATCGATGAAGATGATAATGGTGATGATGGCGGTAATGATGACGGTAATGATGACGGTAATGATGACGGTAATGATGACGGTAATGATGACGGTAATTATGACGGTAATGATGACGAAGCATCGTTGCAATTAGATGAATTTGAAATTAAATTATCTGAAGATATGTATAAAACATTATGTGAAGCTGAAGCAGTGAATTACAACGGCCGCATCTATACTGCCTTAAAACGATGGTGATGGACTGATTATATTGCCGAAGAATTTTTCAAAGCTAGTGAATCTCGGTGTGCATTTGTTTTTAAAAATGCCAAAGTATATAACAGCCCATCTGACCATTATCTAATAACAATTCGTGGTAAACGCAAAAGTAAAAAGTGTAATATTCCGTTTTATGGATTCTAAACCAGAGCAGTTTCCGACGAAAATTCGAATTAAAACCAAATATACAGTTTTTGAAGTGAACCACGACGATGTAACAGTCCAAGAAGCTGCAGCAATGGGATCCAGTAACTGGTTGAAAATTCAATTTTGTAAATCTGAAATTCGACGTATTCCACCAACTATACCATCCGCTTCTGTCGTTCGTAAATGTGTAAATGAGTTTCGCGATGATAATCTTGGCGTGGACAAAGAAGATAGAGTAGTGATCAAGAAGATTGAACATATGAAATATAGTAATGAATATAGCAATTTCATCAGAGATGTGAAAAAAGATAAATTTTATGTTTTTTACAGTTCCAACGTTCAATAACACGCTTGCAAAAAGTATCATCATCTTATGAAAATTAAAAAACAAAAATCATACATTGCAGTTGATGGTACTGAAAGCATCTGCAAACAAATTTATGCGATAATGGCCGAACTAGTGGTAATATTTTTCTATATGCAATAGTAATAAACTACAATCATTATACTCTATGTGTCCACCAACTTCTAACTGACGATTAAAGTACCATACTATTTGAGTTTTGGATAAAAAAATTGGATTAGGATGGGTTCTCCAAAATCGAATAAAGTTGCGTGTGATAACTCAAGAGCACTTATTAATGCTCCTTCGTTGGCATTCAATGAACAGAATATTAAAATATATATACGGGCATGTTCTGAAATCCGATTCACGTCGGAATCGGATTTA
The DNA here is from genome assembly GCA_943735915.1 of Pherbina coryleti. Taxonomy (NCBI): domain Eukaryota; kingdom Metazoa; phylum Arthropoda; class Insecta; order Diptera; family Sciomyzidae; genus Pherbina; species Pherbina coryleti. The sequence continues at coordinate 104,623,478 of OX030949.1, forward strand.
CTTCCGATGACATTTGAATGAAAGGTGTTCTGCAATCCGATTCCGATCTTCGAATCCGATATTTGTTTTTTTGACGGATTGTAGGTGTTCTGTAATCCGATTTATCGGAATTAAACTGAAATCCAATTCGATCAAAATTTTGTTGACGGATTGTAAATGTTTCAATGATTTTTCATTAAAAAAGCGGTGAAAGTGTTAATCTCCTGAACTGCTGCAATGTTTTAGTTTTGGCATTACTTTTTTAATGTTATTTTTTTTATTTGGCGGCTTTTTAACCATCTTTAAAAATGTGAGTATTTTTATAAATGATACATTTTATTCAAATATGTTGCGATTACAAAATTTATAAAGGATATTTCAATTCTTTCAGTTGATCTCGTCTCCTTGCCGGTGTCGGTTTAGTTATTTGTGTTGTAGTGTCAGTGTTAACTTTGTGCTAAAAATCATAAAAAAAATTGTTATATTTTGTGTATTTAGTGTCAGTATTAACTTGAAAAATTGTTATACTTTGTGATCGTTAAGTACATTAATGTTTTTCATTCTAATTTGTGCATGTTTTCAACGTAAATATTTTTGCATTTAATTTTGAAAATAAGTATTATACTTTGTTTTTAATAACCAACTTGTGCCGGTTTGCTTGCAATTGTTGTTGTGTGTTTTTTTCTATTCCTCTTTGTGCGGTGTTTGTTTTATTTTAAGCTTAGTGCACGTCTCTATTGTTGTTGTCAACAAACTGTTTCGTTCACTGCATTGTGCTGAACCAACCCTAGAAGCACTTTTTTAACGCTTTTTGGTGCTCACTTACAATAAAATATTAGTTCAATGGATTATTTTTCTGTTGATAATATTGCTGCTTGTTCCTTGAACGAGCAGTGTAAAAGTCAGAATATTCTGTACCCTATGTTCAGTTGTTCTGGTCCTTGTGAGCAAATGTTTCACGCTTCTTGTGTTGGCATATCAAAACCGTGCGTTGATAGTTTAATGTCCGTCCGATCAGGGCTTCGTTGGTACTGTACCTCATGCAGAGCCCTTTCTCCTGATGAAATATTTTCAAAAATTAAAACTTTTGGAGAAAGTCTTAACTTGCTAAATAATGATTTTAGAAGAATTCTGTCATTTTTTAGCGAAGTTGGTGCCGCATCAACTAACAGTACTACTAATGAAAATGAAAATTCTTTACCGGAAAATATTGAAACTCTCTCTTCTGAGAATGCTTTTTCCGGTACTATGACCGTTTCATTAGTTAAAGGCCCAACAAAACCTAAGGCACAGAGGAAAAACAAAAGGAAAAATAATAAGCGCCGAAAGGCGTCCTCCGGGCAATCCGAGGCAAAGCAGCCCTCAGCAACGCCTCTTACTCCCCAGCAAACCGAAAAGAATAATTCGGTAATCTCTTCTACACCTTCTTCTATTCCTCCACTGTGTAATAATTTGAATGCGATTTCAACTGCGCCCAATAGTCATTTGACTTTAAAAGCTGTGTCGAGGACCCAAAACATTTTTGTTTCGCGTCTACAGCCTGACACAACATCAGAAAATATAGTGACGTTTGTTAAACAAAACAACTTAGTTGCTTCAAATGCGTTCTGTTCTTGTAAGAAAATAGGTAATAAGCCTTCCCACGCCTCTTTTATACTTGGAGTTGCAGCTGAAGACTTTGCAACTGTACTAAATTCAAAAATGTGGGCCGATAATATTCTCGTTACTGAGTTTAAGCCTAAAAATAAGTCTCGAAGGACGACTCCAGCCAACCGTCAGACTCAAAAAAACTAAATAGGCTATCCCTTTACTACCAAAATGTAAGGGGACTGCGCTCTAAGACTCAAAACATTTTTCTGTCGTCTCAGAATTGCTCTGAGGATATTATTGCGTTAACAGAAACGTGGCTGAATGGAAGCATTACTGACTTGGAATTGTTTGACAATAGCTTTCAGGTATTTAGAAGGGACAGATTCACTGACAATAGTTCTTCTGTCGGTGGTGGTGTCCTATTAGCTGTTAGGAACTGCTTTGTAAGTTCCATTGTTGATATTCCCTACTCATCTAACATAGAACTAATATGCGTTAAAGTTATACATTGTAACTCCAATGTATATGTTATAAATGCGTACGTTCCTCCAACGAGTAGTGCAGAGGTCTATGCAAGCCTTGCAGATTGCTTAGACTATGTTATAAACAAACTTGACGTTAATGACGACATTTTATTATTGGGCGATTTTAATCTGCCTAACTTAAAATGGCATTCTTCTGACGATGATACATATTATTGTGCATCAAATTCGAAGACCCGCCAAGAACATATATTTGTTGACAATATATGTTCTGACTTACAACAAGTTAGTTGTATTTATAATAGTCTTGAAAGACTTCTTGACCTGGTCTTAACTACAGACAGTAACAATGTCATTGTTAAGAGGGCTTTTCATGCTCTGACTCCTATTGATGAATACCATCCACCATTGAGCATTTGGTATAAATCGGACAGAGAGAACATAGTAAATTCGAGTTCAATGGACAAGGTTTATGAATTCAATTTTAAAAAAGCTGACTTTTTGAAGCTGAATCATTTACTTGATTGTAATCTGAATTATATTTTAGAATACATTAATGGACACAACCTTGATGAATCCATTAATTTTTTTTATTGTGAACTCTTTGCTATAATTTCTCAGTCTGTGCCGTTTAGCCTCAAATTTGCAAAAAACTCAGCATATCCCTGGTACACTAGGGAATTAAAAACGCTTCGCAACTATAGGAACAGGGCCTGGAAGAAATATGTCTGTAGCTTGGACTCAAATGACCTGGAAACCTACAAACGTTTGTTTCTGGAATTTGAAAATCAGTCATCTATATTATACCACGAGTATTTAGATAATATTAAGTTTAGAATATTGTCTGATCCAAAGAGATTCTGGGGATTCATTAATACTAAGAAGAAATCTGACGGGTTTCCTTCATCTTTCAAGACCCAAAATGGGTTTACAGACGATCCTGTCATAATAAGTGGCCTTTTTGCCAATCTTTTTAAAGAATCATTTTGTTCAGATTCTTTTCATCCAGATATGGAGTATTTTGAATATATGAATACTACACCCAGAGTATCTATGGACTCTTTATCCTTTACCTCAGAGGATATTTTAAAATATATTAGTTCGATCGATGAAGATTTTAGCGCTGGACCTGATGGAATTCCTGCCGCAGTGTTAACTCAATGCGGTTCAATTTTGTGTCAACCACTCTCTTTGTTATTTAATAAATCTATAGACGAAAGTTATTTTCCACTGTTTTGGAAAAAATCATTTATTAGTCCTATTTATAAAAAAGGTTGCAGGAATGATGTTATTAATTACAGGCCCATTGCTAAACTGTCATCGATTCCAAAACTCTTTGAGCGAATCGTGTATGATCGGGTAAAAATTCACTGCCGTGAAGTCATAACAACTCGACAGCATGGTTTTGTTAATGGAAGATCTACGGTATCTAATCTACTCGATTTTACAACCTTTTGCTTAAACACCATTGAATCTGGTTGCCAGGTCGACTGTATCTACACTGACTTTAGCAAAGCATTTGATAAGTTACCACACAATTTAATTCTATTTAAACTTAAGTCCATTGGATTTCCACAATATTTTGTAAACTGGATTAAATCGTATTTGACAGAACGATCTTATCAAATACGATTCCGAGGGGTTTTGTCTGCTGAGTTTATTGCGTTATCTGGTGTTCCTCAAGGAAGTCACCTAGGTCCACTTCTGTTTATTTTAGCCATTAATGATGTGACCCATATCATTAAAAACTCTCATCTGCTTATTTATGCGGATGATATGAAAATATACAGAAAAATAAACTCTCAAGACAATTCAGCCCTACTCCAGTCCGATCTGAAATCTTTTGAGGTTTGGTGTTCTAAAAATAATATGTTTCTTAATCCAGATAAATGCCAAACTATGACCTTTTCGCGAAAAAGGAATAATTTAGTTTTTGATTATAAAATAAAAGATACTGCTTTATGTCGTGTGGATGTCGTTAAAGATCTGGGAATATTTATGGATTCTAAGCTTTCCTTTAACATTCATATTGATAACATTTGTAAAAAAGCATCTTCTATGCTTGGATTTATTAAACGCTGGGCCAAAGAATTCAATAGCATGATTACGACTACAACATTGTATTATGCAATAGTGCGTCCTCACTTGGAGTACGCAAGTCAAGTCTGGTCTCCAAGTTACAATGTGCATGTTGATCGAATAGAGAGAATCCAAAAATGCTTTATTCGGTTTGCCCTAAGGGGCTTAAGTGGATTTGACATTTTAAACCTTCCTCCTTATGAGGATCGCTTAAAACTTCTAAAAATGCAATCATTGAGTGAGCGAAGGAAGTCTGCAGACATCGTCTATTTACACCAACTCATAAACGGTGTATTTGATTCTCCAGAACTTCTTTCTCTTATACAGTTTAACTCTAATCGTAGAAGCAGTAGAAATGCTAACAATTTAATTTACTTACCATTTAGTAGAACAAATTATATGTTAACTGCTCCTTTAAACCGTATGAGTAAATTAGTTAACAATTGTAGCTTTTTTGATGTTAACTTGTCTAAAGGTCAACTCAAAAGTAGATTAAAAACTATTGTGTAATTGCATGGTTATGTCTTTGCATGGTTAGTCGTGATGTCTTGTGTTGTCCTTGAGCCCAACCATATATTGGTGGGTAAATTTTTCCCACATTAACTTATTTTGAGCCACTAGTTTCAATATCGTTGATAATTTCAAAGATTTTTGGGTTGCGGCTTTAAATGGGTTAATGCTGAGAATGTGCGAAAAAGCTGTAGTAGCTAAACTCTATTGTTATTGCATGTAATTCTTCAACAATAATTTTCATGCAACAATCACTATAATACTTATATTTATAATAAAGGGTGATTTTTTTGAGGTTATGATTTTCATGCATTAGTATTTGACAGATCACGTGGGATTTCAGACATGGTGTCAAAGAGAAAGATGCTCAGTATGCTTTGACATTTCATCATGAATAGACTTACTAACGAGCAACGCTTGCAAATCATTGAATTTTATTACCAAAATCAGTGTTCGGTTCGAAATGTGTTTTATCGACAAATTTTGTTCAGCGATGAGGCTCATTTCTGGTTGAATGGCTACGTAAATAAGCAAAATTGCCGCATTTGGAGTGAAGAGCAACCAGAAGCCGTTCAAGAACTGGCCATGCATCCCGAAAAATGCACTGTTTGGTGTGGTTTGTACGCTGGTGGAATCATTGGACCGTATTTTTTCAAAGATGCTGTTGGACGCAACGTTACGGTGAATGGTGATCGCTATCGTTCGATGCTAACAAACTTTTTGTTGCCAAAAATGGAAGAACTGAACTTGGTTGACATGTGGTTTCAACAAGATGGCGCTACATGCCACACATCTCGCGATTCTATGGCCATTTTGAGGGAAAACTTCGGAGAACAATTAATCTCAAGAAATGGACCGGTAAGTTGGCCACCAAGATCATGCGATTTGACGCCTTTAGACTATTTTTTGTGGGGCTACGTCAAGTCTAAAGTCTACAGAAATAAGCCAGCAACTATTCCAGCTTTGGAAGACAACATTTCCGAAGAAATTCGGGCTATTCCGGCCGAAATGCTCGAAAAAGTTGCCCAAAATTGGACTTTCCGAATGGACCACCTAAGACGCAGCCGCGGTCAACATTTAAATGAAATTATCTTCAAAAAGTAAATGTCATGGACCAATCTAACGTTTCAAATAAAGAACCGATGAGATTTTGCAAATTTTATGCGTTTTTTTTAAAAAAAAAGTTATCAGGCACTTAAAAAATCACTCTTTATATTAATTTTACTTCAATTGAACTTTTTATTTTTCTTATGAGCAAGTGTCAGATTTGCTGTCATTTAGTTGATGCGTTCAGAATGCAGCATGTTCGAATGCTTGTTCGAATCCGATTACATTGATTGCTTTCCGCTCGGAATGTAGAACACCTTTTTAAATCGGAATCGGAAATGAAATCCGATTCCGATCCAATTCCGAGGTGGATTTCAGAACATGCCTGATAGAGACACTTTTTTTTAAGTTCTTTTTTTTAATTCATCAAATTAATTAATTCATCAAATAAAATGCGTCCACCAATTTATCAAAATGATAACGAAATGGACATCTATAAAATCTGTTGAAAATAATTCAATAAGGAATTTGTATATACTAGTAAACCCGTATGGCGTTAAAACGCCAAAATGTGCTCACAATATCTTCGTTATGAGGCTTAATAGCACATCTATTTTGTCGTCAACTAAAATTTATCGTAGCACGTCTCCTGAGCGAGTTATAATGCAACGATACTAAATATCTGTTGGATAAGCTGCTATCTTCATGACCTGACCTTCCGTGCGTAGAATTGGGCTTATCACCTAAGCTTTTATCTGTCTTAAGAAGAGGTATAGGAAGTTTGAATTTGCTGTGCAAAGTATGATCTCCTTGAAATGAGCTGGTGGCGATGCCAGTAAAGGCTCCTAGAATAGCGATTTTGCATGAACTTGCTATTTTGTGGCTAGTGTATCAACATTAAATATATTTGTACGTTTTTCGCTTCGCTCAACTGCTTTAATAATACAATAGTATGAAATTGAAAAAAATGTATCACATAGTTTTAGGCATTAAATAGAATGCTGACTTTCTTCGTAGAAGATTGTTTTAGTTTTTCTTGTTTAAATACACAATTTTTAAGAAAAAATAAGACCTTATTGCACATCTACAGAGCAAGACCTTTCTATTGATACCCTTTTTATAAAAATCGCATTTAGGGTATAGATTTGATGGTCATCACAAAAAAAGCGCTTGCGTAATAATAATATAGATTTTGTGTAACACTATTAGTTGATGCTCAAAATATTGCAGAATTTGAAGAAATTTCGAAAAATTTTTTTGTAGTTTACGAAATGGAAAAATCGTTATCGAAGTACGAAAATTGGAGTTAATAATTAGTCTGCAGCATGTTAACCACGAGAAGTAGAACATGCTTCAACAAGTTAAGTGGAGAGTTATTTCAATGATAAAAAACACCGTGTTTTAGCTGATTAAAAGAATCAACTTCGCGTAGACAAGTTTTTAAAAATCGTATACAAGGATCTTCAAGGTGGATCAGCATTGTTAAACTCCAACTAATTGCATGATTTTCAGAATGTAAAGGAGAAATTAAAGCACGATGATGCAGAAGTGAACTCAACAGTTCAGACTGATATATATTTCAATGATGATGCTCAATCATACGATTATTGGTCGAATAAAGGAAAAGTAGAAAATAGTGACTTTGAAAAACCAATTTAAGAAGAAACTCCAAAAACCAAATATCAGGAAAAGTCACACAGAAAAAAATTGGATTTTTCCTTCAAAATCAGCCGAGCATTTCTTTTGTTAATGAAAATGCAAATCTATATTATTATTACGCAAGCACTTTTTTTGTGATGACCATCAAATCTATACCGTAAATGCGATTTTTATAAATGGGGTATCAACAGAAAGGTCTTGCTCTGCAGATGTGCAATAAAGTCTTACTTTTTCTTAAGTATTGTGTGTTTAAACAAAAAAAGCGAAACAATCTTCTGTAAAGAAAGTATGTTTTCTATGGAATGCCTAAAAGTATGCGATGTTTTTTCTGAAATTTTCCAAAATCATACTTTTGTATAATTAAAGCAGTTGAAAAACTGCTCAAAAAACTGTTATCTTGATGTATTAATCAGCCGTAAAATAAAAAGCTCATACAAAATCGCTATTCCACAAGCCTTTACTGGCATCGCAGCTAGCTTGGTTGAACGAGGACGTACCTTGCACAGCCAATTCAAACTTCCTAGACCTCTTCTTGAGATACATCTGTATCAGGCATTAAGCCCAATTTTGCGCACGGAAGGTACTTTGGTTATGCTCATCTTTTCATTATTGATGAAGCAAGTATGATTCCTGCAGTAGCACTGACAATGATTGATCGTATGTTTCGCGATATTACCAGATATTTCTAAACTGTTTTTAGAGAAGTTGTTACATTTTATGGTGATTTTAAGAAAACGGTTCCAGTAATTTATTATTCTAATAGTAAATAAAATAGTAATAGACGCGTTGTAACAATAGAAAATAGCATTAAAAGTCATGAATTGTGATCTTACGTTAAAACAATAAAGCTTGAAAAAACATGCGGTTAGACAAAAGCGAAAAATAATTTTCAAGTTATTTTGGCTGTGACACACTACCTAGAGATACAAAGTACCGGATATTTAATTTTTAATCAGCTCCTTTGTCGATTGATTTTATTTATGATGATATATAAAACGACATAAACAGTGGTTCCCACAAAGAAAAAGCTATTCTTGCACCAACAGACGAAGTATGGTTTCAAAATGAATTTGTGGGTAATTGAACAATTATCTTATCTGGAAGTTTTGTATAAAAGCATTGCCACAACCGTTTCTGATGAAGTGCACGCACAAATTAACTTCCCAACGGAGTTTTTTAATAACACTGAACATAGGTTAGTGGTCTTCCGCGACACCACTTAACGCTCAAAACGGATGCAATTCTTATGCTGATGAGGAATCTTAATACAGCGATATGAAAACTCAATAGAACTCGACTGCAGAGATTAAATCCTTACAATAATACTGTCGACTGCATTTTACTAACTGCTGCAAGCACTGGTCAGCGAATTCTTACCAAAAATTAAGCTCAGCCTATCGGAAATATTTTTCCCATTTAAAATACAACGTTTTTTAGTTCCGGTCTCTGTAATTTGCTATGACTATTAATAAGAGCCTAAGACAGCTGCGAGATGTTAGCACCCCATTGGTTTAATTTCGACTGACCAATTGCATCATTTAAAAGGTCAGCAAAAGGTCAGTAAAGGTCAGTAAGTTTCAGTAATAGGTCAGCGATAGAAAATTTTTTATTCGCGGTTTAAATTTTTCAAGGTCACATTGAGATGTTGGCACCCCATCATCAATGAAATAAAAAAAAAATACATGAAATCAATAGAATATTGTCTGCTGATAATAGGTCAGCATAAATGAATAATAGGTTAGTCGTATTTCTTAACCAAATTAATTAATTAAGTTGCGTTTTCGAGATCGCCCATGGCGTATGAGTGATTTTTAATTAATATTATATCCCATTAATGTTGCGTATACGCTACGGTGACAAGATTTCATCAATTGAAACAAGCTCCTATCAATTATTTTTATGTATATTAACTGTAAAGAATACTCAGCCGATTCTAAAATGTCAAGTAGAATAAGGTGTGCGATTTATAAAAGAATGACCCATATTCAAAATTAATTATAATCAAGATTAATTAATTAACTATAAATATTATTGAATATTTATCTAATACAATTTTTCCATACACCGTATTTTGTTTGATGAAATCTTGTCACCGTAGCGTATACGCAACATTAATGGGATATAATATTAATTAAAAATCACTCATACGCCATGGGCGATCTCGAAAACGCAACTTAATTAATTAATTTGGTTAAGAAATACGACTAACCTATTATTCATTTATGCTGACCTATTATCAGCAGACAATATTCTATTGATTTCATGTATTTTTTTTTTATTTCATTGATGATGGGGTGCCAACATCTCAATGTGACCTTGAAAAATTTAAACCGCGAATAAAAAATTTTCTATCGCTGACCTATTACTGAAACTTACTGACCTTTACTGACCTTTTGCTGACCTTTTAAATGATGCAATTGGTCAGTCGAAATTAAACCAATGGGGTGCCAACATCTCGCAGCTGCCTAAGACAGTCGTTGCGGAATGTTGCAATATACCTGCAAGCCCCAGTATTTGCGCACGGCCAATAATATTTGGCATTAAGTCGAGTCCGCTCTTCTGATGTGAAGATTTTTAGTAAAAAAAGAGTATGCAGCGCATTCTACCCAACAATGAAGGTTTCACAACATCAAAAATAGTAGTTAATACAGAAATATGTTAAAAAGTGACAACAGTTCTAATAAAAAAAAAACACAAAATAATGTTACACCACATAAGTTATAAAATTGTGGCATATTAATATGTTCATTTAATTTTCAAATTTTTAAAAAACATATTTTTTAAGAATTATACTTTGAACTTTATGCCAAATAATTCATGAAGCAACAGGTTGCTACAACAACAAAAGTTCTATGTAGAACAAACCGAGCAGACTAGACCATGGTTTCATCGGACGCTACTCCGACTCATCAGTAGTCTCTGTGGTTTTACACTAGATATTTTTTTGTCTCTTTTTGGCGTTTTAACGCCATACGGGCTTACTAGTTGTAAAATAAGAGCCGGTTTAATTAATAACATTCATTATTATATTCGAAATACCGTCCATTTGACTCTATCACCCAAAACTGCAGCTGTGGATGACCCATCGTATTATGCGTTTGCAACGCTCAGTCGAACATATATAATGAAGTTTATTATTAATTTCATTAAAACAGTTAAAAATGAATTTATTTTATAAAGAAAGAGCTAGGGTGATCATCACTACATTTCCAGAAAAAATAAAAGAAGATTCAGCAGATGTAAAATGCAGATTACTGCCGCATATAGTAGATATGTATACGACGTCAGCAGAAGTTTGTTCTAAATGTTTCATTGATATACCAAGTGCATTTGATAACTATTACTGCGACCAATGTGGTAAATATACCAATAACGTGCCTATCATATGGTTAAGTGAAGAAAAAAAAAATTTGCGAGGAAGGTTATCAAGCTCTCAAAATATATCTACAACAGATTTCGACGACATTCCAAACTACTTGTTATCGCTGTAAGAATACATGCAATGTAAATCGAATTTACAATCATCATATGTGTATTGAGCTTGAGCTTAAAAAGGATTTGAAAAGTCAATTAATGTGTGTCAAAAAGTCAAATGAATTTTTGGCCAATAACAATACATTTAGGTATTTATTTTTCTGCTTTAAATGATATGAATAAATAAGTTTTTTTAAATAACTTTTCATTCAAGTCGATTATTAATATAAAATTAATATTTACAGGTTAAGAGGAATCATTGGTTATAACACAGGTCATTATGTGGCTTACTGTAGAAGAACCACTAATCAATGGTAAATTCATGATGACATATCACCCAAAGAAATGCGAATCACACATGACCCAACAATAACCCCAAATGCAGCAATTTTAGAAAGAGATGATACTGCTTATTAGGGCCCAGTTCATTTTTTATTACATGATCAAAATATCTCACAAGCTAAGAAGGAAAAAATTAAGATTTTGTGTTGAGTGAAACCATAAAAAAAATAAAATCTATAATATATAAAACTGTTCTCTCGGATTTTTGTCGTAAACGACGGGGTAACCGCTGAACCAATTTTAAAAATTCTTTAACACAACTTCAATATGCTCTGATAGCGGTAAACCACTGTGATCGAATTTCGAAGATGCACATGAGTTAAAGCTATGCCCAAAAGTATGATACGATCTAGGTTAACCTTGACACAGGGTGCATCGAAGTAGATTAGAACGCAGTTACTAATTTAAGCGTTCTTTCTGTCAAAAATAAATTCCGGGTAACTTACTCGGCATATTGGCAGTGTAAGTAGAACCTAAGTAGCTTGAGTGGATCACAGCGAAATTCATGCAAGACTACTGATTAGTTGGTGTAGCGGCCAACGAAACAGTCTGTATAGTCAAGCTGTGTGATTTGCTCTATACAGAGCCGTTGTTGGTTGTTGCCTTCTTTGTCTTCATGTTGTCTTGTTGTCAACATACTTGGCCTAAAGCTCAAATTTATTTTCAATATGAATAATGAAAAGTCATATCCAAATATTTTGACCTTTTTTAAAAAAAGATTAAAATATATACGATAAGCTAACGATACCCTTCAATTGGTTTTTATTAAGTGCTTGAATTGAATTTATCAACAAAAAATTGAATGAAATATATTTAAAAACAATGGAGTTATTGCATCGAAAGTAAAGCATACGAATTTCTGATAGTTTTTTTGTTATTCTAAGGAAACGATGTTATTAGAAAAAGACGTTGTACTGAAAGTTTGTGCAATTTTGAAGATACATAGTGAATGTTTTTGGTGTCAAAATAACAGATTTGTTTTTTTTTTTTTTAATAATTAGACGAACATTTTGGTTAAAAACAAGTATGCTACTACACTAAGGAAAAAAAATATTAAATTTATTCAAAAACTTTTTTAATTTATCCAAAAAGCGAGTCATTTTTGCACCAATAACGCATTTACTTAAATCAACTACGTAAATATTTAAAATTGATTTAAATACTTTTTTAATTAAATAAAATATTAAAATATTTAAACAGAATTAATAAAAAATATATAAAAATTATGCACGAATATATTTAAATATCTTTCAAATATTTACTATTTGAAAATAAAACTATCGCATTTAAGGAAAATTTATATAAAAATATTGAAATTGAAAAACAATTTATTTGAATATTTCCCACGAGCTGCGTCCATATCAAACGCCATTTAGTGGTATATTTTATTTTCTTTTTGTGAAAATATGATATGTGAGTCCGGTGGTGAGTGCGATGCATGATGAAATCATGTAGAGTGGAGTGACATTCTTGAGAAAATACCGAATTGTCACTCCACCTTACATGAATTAATCATGCATCGCACTCACCACCGCACTCACAAATCATATTTGCCAAATATCCATGATATATTACCCTTGAAACATTAACTAAATGAGAACTATAAGCCCTGCAACTGCTGGTGCGAAGAAACTGCAAGCAGCAGCAGCATCGCACTCTGTTCCTGTGCCTTGGCGGCTGCTTGGCAGCTGTATGGAATATGTGTGTCAGTGTGTGGCATAAATAAAATTTAAATACGGGAAAAAAACGAGTTGTAAGGAAAATATTTGATTTATCCACGTAAATATTTAAATGAAATACAAGGTGGTGCAAAAATAACCTTCCGATGTTTTTTGGCTGAAAATTAAAAAAAAAATGAAAAACTTTGATTCTTCTTGTCGATTATTTTTATTTGGTCTTTTAATTTTTTTTACATCAAGTCGAGAATATGATGTCATGTAAATGGCCGCCGCCACAGTTGATTGTCATTTGAGCCCTTTTTATGGCATTTTCCATCACTTCGGCCAAAATTTCCGGGGATAGGTCCTCACATTCTTGACGGATATTGTCTTTAAGAGCTCCAAGAGTCTGAGGCTTGTTGACATAAACCCGCGACTTCAAAAAGCCCCACAAAAAGAAGTCTGGAGCGGTCAAATCAGGCGATCTTGCTGGCCAGTGCAAATCTCCAAATCGGGAGATTAGGCGCCCGGGAAATGCATCCTTCAGCATATCGGTTGTGGCACGTGCAGTGTGTGCCGTTGCACCATCCTGTTAGAACCACATGTTTTCCAATCCCAATTCATCAAGTTGCGGCAAAAAGAACTCGTTGATCATTGCTCTGCAGCGCTCACCATTCACAGTAACCGACTTCGAAGAAAAATGTTCCGATGACTCCTCCAGCGAAAACAGCACACCATACAGTGACTTTGAGCGGGTGTAATGGCTCTTCGTGAGTTACACGCGGATTTTCAGTGCCCCAGAAGCGTAAATTTTGCTTATTTACGTACCCGCTAAGATGGAAATGGGCCTCATCACTCATGATTATTTTTGATGAAAAATCATCTTCCTCTTGGTGGTGATTAATTCCGCGTTCTGGAGCAGTGTAGCGTAACATTGTTTATTAACGTGTATTTCGCATGTGTTTACTACACAAATGTCAAAACAGAACTGACATTAGGGGCCAATCGCAAAATGTATAGCATTTTCTGATAGGAGGATTACTTTTGCGCCACCTTGTATATACTCAGGCGTGGATAATGTTAATATGCGTTATTTCCCTTAGTGTAGCTAGATTTGCATCTCTTGTAAAGTAGCGGATGAGGTGTGGTTCAAAACTAAGTATGCCATTACCTAAGTTAGGATTCAAGTAATACGTGTGTCGAATTTGAGTTTAATCCGTCTAGCCGTTAAGATTTGTATTCTGGCCAAATAAACAGAAAATTACTTTTATTAATATAGAAGATAATAGATAATTGAGTTGATGTCACAAATTTTTTATATAATGCAAAGTTTTGCTATATGAATGCTTTTATAAAACTAAAATTATGCAATCGCTTCTTTGAAGTGGTCCGTAAAGTATGCAATATAAATTGTAAATCTGAGCTCTGCATATAAAAGCTTCGTATTTGCAAAGATTTGTCACTGTCCATGATGAGTTCAATGGAATACCAAGGCTAAGAAGGCACCTTAAAGCTGAAGACATTGATTTGAAAACCAGACCTCAATAGATTTTTTTAAATTTATAAATGGGGATTCCAAAAGTCGTTGCCGAATTTAACTGTTGGCTTCAATTTTTTTTTTAACCATTTCCGTATCTGTTGGTTCATGCGAAATAAGCTCTTCTAAACTTAAATTAATAAAAAATTATTTACGGTCTATAATGGGGCAGACAAAACTAACAGGCAATTAAATCTTATCTATTGCAGCCGAAGAGGTTAAGAACATTGATTTCGTTGAATTTATTGAAAATTTGGCATCTGTCAAAACAATAAAGAAGAAATTTTAAAACTTGATGGTACCTTAAAGTTTATAATGAATATCACTTAATAATTTTTATATTTTTTCAGACGCCGAATCGATATTTTTAACAAAGAAAAAGTTATAACAATAAAAATTTTAAACAAAAACAGCATATTTACAAATTTTTATATTTTGTATTGATATTTTAGATATGGATTACCTCCCTTGGGGGTGTAAAATTTATTTTCTGCCCCGGGTGCCAGCAACCCTAGCTAAGCCACTGCAGTCCCTCAATATTCGAGTAAGTGACGAGACAATACGCATGGGTTTTAAAAAAGTGGAATGAAAGTAGAAACAAAAATTAAGCAACCTCTCCTGACAGCCAAGCACGGAGCTGCACGACTGAATTTTGCAAAACAGCATTTCAATTGGAAAGCTGACGAACATTATAATACGAATATAAAATATAAGTACTCCTACCTTTCTAGATTTCAGAAATTTAGGTGTGAGCTAGGCTTTAAGCTGTTCATGCAATGCAAAGACCCTAAACATAAGGCCAAAATCACCAAGAAGGCTCCAAGATTGAGTTTAGTAAGAAAGCTAACACCACAAAATCATGGTGATCTATGGATAATCGTCAACGAAAAGTGTTAAAAAATAAGACCTCAAAATTTAAAAAATTTTATTGGCAGTATGCCCAGGAGCACGCAGCTTATGTTATTATTAAAGCCGAGGGCGGACACAAAATATTGAAACCCGAGCAATAAATTTTTGAATTCAAGCATTTTTTTGGAATGACTAAGGGCCAGTTTTTCAGTGCGGGTTTAAACTCTAGTCAAATTAAACTGAGCTTAACTCACCAAAAAGGTACGTTAAAAGTCGGTTTAACTAAATATTGTAGCATTCGTTTTAGTTGAATGTACTTAAATTATCATATGATGTGCTTTTTTTTTGCTTAAACCGATTTTAAACGTCCAATTTTGGTGAGTTAACTTCGGTTTAATTTGACTAGAGTTTAAACCCGCACTGAAAAACTGGCCCTGAGTGATTTGATGTTATAATAATGCAAATTTATCGATTAAATGTAAAATAAGTTTCTGCTTTAGGATTTTCAGGTAGCATCACATATTATACTTTGGCTCACAGAAGAGAAAATAACGGGCTATTTCAATGTTATCAATTTATTTACATATGAGTACAAATTAGTTAAATTAAATGACGAAAGCTGTAATTATTTATCCCTAGAGGTCTATTCTATGCCCTCAACAAGAAAGCTCCACTATTACTCAATAGATGGCGTTGCTACGAAGATTTAATCGCAAGTATCATATATTATACCCAGGGTTCCAGGAGGTTATATAAATATTCACTTGTTCATAAAAGTGTTCATTTAAATATAAGTGCAAAAACACATATTTTAATCTAGTAACGATAAGATATATTTTATTTTTTATATTTTATTTTTTACGGCTTGAATAAGGCTACATTATGTTTCTTGTATACTTCTTTTTCAAACCACACTATTAAAAAATTAATAAAATCTAAAAATTAAATACATGTTTTTTTTATTAACAGTTTTGTGGGTATATATGACTGTATTCTTGATTGGTATCACCACCTGCAGCGATTTAGTCATGTCCATCTGTTTGCCGCCTATCGATACGATTACAGCCCTAACTTGGAAGTTATCGTAATGAAACTCGATACATATTCTTTTTTCTAAAAAATAAAGATCAAATGCGAAAATGATCCAGAAAACTTCTACAAAAAATTATGTAATGACTTAAAATTTTGCACATGAGCTTTAATTTTTAATATGTACTTTATGTTTGAACTTTGGCAAATTTGCATCAACACTTGATCTTCCTCCCATACAAAGTGACGTCATGACGGCATCATGAACGTCAATAGGCATCATGACCATCAATAAAGAATATAACTGACTGGACAAAAGTTTATTGCCATTTAAAAAAAAAAAAATTAATTTCTTATTTGAATTGTAAATACTTAAGTTGTGGACCGATCAAAAAAGACATGTGCGTCAAAAAGCAGCACAAAATTAAAAAATACAAAAAAGCACCGGTGGTGATTCTAATAGATGCCATCAATTTGGAACCAGCTCCTTTGCATTGTTAGCTTGTAAAACTCAAATGTGGAAGGCTACGCTTTTATTTTAATGTTATTGTTTTGACGTTTTATTTTATAAATGTTTTAAAACAAATAAGCTGAACTTAGCAATATCAAATATTAAACTTTCAAAACAGCTGATTTCGAAACTAGATCATATTTTCAATGTGTCAAAAGAAAAGCGGCCAGTTGCCTAGGTTTCTTAAAATGGTGCAAAAGATATTTCACCCCATCTGATCTCAGCATGATACACAAAATAGTGCTCAATTCGCACATTTGGGCAGGTGCTTCAAGATTCTATTTGGAGGTTCTGGACCGAGTTCAACGGCTTGCGATATATTTAATAGGGGATAAAAATATTATATTCTCTTAACTCTCTCGGGCATCGACGCATTGTTGGGTGCCTTAGCCTTTTATATAGGTATTACCCAAGAATGATAGAAACAAGATTAAGCGTTCCGCAAATGAGAGAGAGAGAGAGCATGGCGTCATTAGCGATATTGTCAGAATTTGGAGTAATTTTACTTTTGGGCCCACCTCTAAATATTTTTTTCTTATTTTTATAATATGTATATGGACCTCCTAAACCTATTGGTGCAATAAAATTTTGTCGGTCTCGAAAAGTTTAGGAGATAAAAATCTTGAAAGTTTAAAAAATCTATATTTTTCGTATACGAAAATATTCATATTTTAATACAGAAGAGTCGATATTTTTACTTTACTTTTCCGAAAGAATTTATTTTCAATTTCGTCAATTTGTCAAGCAAAAGTACTGTGTGACGTCATGCACTCAGTTGAGAAAAATAGCATTAGGTAACGGGACTGCGGAACGCGTAATCTTGTTTCTATCATTCTTGGGTATTACCATGGGAAGTGTTCAAGGGAGGTACAACCCCTGACGTCTCCAGCTCGAGTATTTCCCGGGCCCACTCGGTCAGCACTCCAAGCCCATCCCTATACCATTGCCTTGATACCCAATAGAACATCGCATTACCTAGATAATTCGTTCTTCGGTCGCACAGTAAGATTGTGGAATAATCTCCCTGCGAGCGTGTTTCCTGATCGCTTCGAACTGTGTAGGTTCAAAACAAATCTTCACCGACAATGCTCAATCTTTCCACCTTCCAACTAAACTACCACCCTTCTTCCGAATCAACTCAATGCTTACGTATTTATAGGGGACATTCCCTGAGCGTTGGTTTAGGCTAAAAAAAACAAAAAAAAAATTAAAACTCAATAAATTAAAAAACTCGTTACTTTTATAGTATACTAGCCTTTTCCCGGCGCGCATTGCTGCACCCTGCAACTACATGGGAACATAATAGGTGTATTCAAAACTTTTCTTAGACTCATAGTTTGACACCACTGTCATTTTCCACTGCACGTTACAGTTTCCCAGTAGCAGGAGATCACCAAATAGTATCTCCATTTTGAGTTTGTATGTAAATATTGCTACTTTTACTTTTAAAGCTATTCGATAATACAAATTTTAATTGTATGGGCGGAACCACACCCCCTTATGTAATGCCCATCCCAGTTTTTGGCGGCCTCGGTAGTCGAGTAGATAGCGTGCTCGACTCTTACCCCAGAGGTCCCGGGTTCGATTCCCGGCCTGGCCATGGTCCTTCGCTTTAAACCTTTCTAAATTTTCAATCCTCATTTCTAATCAACTGAAATTAAAAATTCATCAATATTTACGACTTGAAGTTGTAGTTGATAGTAGAGAAGTTTGTGGATGAGGATTGCCTTATAACTTGAAGTGACTGAGGTAAAGGCATAACACTTGCCTCTGATTCAAATTCACATGTTTCTTTGGCTTTCCACCACGTTTAGAACATCCTACACATGTTTCACTTGATTGCCCTTTCCTTCCCACTAATCTATCACCCCATTTCGAACCAAGGCAGACTTGACTGAATAGGTATTTCACCTGAAATCCTTGGTTCAAAACTAAAAAAAAAAAAAAAAAGATGGACATTACACAGTTTTAGTACAGTTCCCGACAGTGAGCATACAGACTTAATTACCAAAATTTTGCCAAATCGACGAAAACCGTAGGAAATATAGCATTTTTATTGATTTTTGGGCGGTAAAAGCGGGTGTGACAGAAATTTAAACCATCTCGTACTTGAAAAAAATGTACTGCCAAAATTTCAGCTCTATCGACTCAGAAATTTTGAAGTTTCCAGCCATCACACAGATTTTTGTATATATATTTTGGATAAAGATTATTTTTAAGGCTATAACTTTTGATTTGTAAGAGATACTAAGATAATTTTTTCTCAAACATTCATTTTTTAGCTTGTTTATTTTTTCAAAAATATAAAAACACAATATTGGAAAAAAGATGTTGTTCGAAAAAATCAAGGGTAGGCCTTGTTTTTTTAATCACAAAAATGGTTTTTAATTTTTGCGTAAGATTGAAATAACTTTGCTTATAAATGTTATAGCTTTTAAATAGAGTTGAAAATTTGCGAATTTGAATTTAAATTATTTTTTACAACAAAAACAAATTTTGAGCCTTTTTTTGAGGAAAACTACAAAATTTCAGACCTTTTTTGAAAAAAATATTTAAAATATATGTACTCAACTAACGGTATTTTTGCAATAAGGTTTTTATAGTACTTTGATGAAGCTTTAGCACAAAGAAAAATTTAACTAAGTGTATAAAAACGCAGCGGAGATATTTGAATCGAAAGTCACAAAATTAAATTTCTGATTGTGTTTTTCATATTTTTGAGCATGTTGCATTAAATATATCGTTATAGTAAAATTTTTCATAGTTTTCAAGATATGTTCATGTTTTTGATGTCAAAATAACGGAAATTTTTTAATTTTACTAAATTTCCGAAATATTTTATATTTTGTAAATATTTGCATATGTGACAACTAAAAATATGCGATTTTGTAAATAATTTGTACTTCAGCACCATCTGGTGTCCAAGGTGGTTCAAAGAAGATACTGTCAAAAAACTCATCGTTCTTGGTAACTACTATATACCAATTTTTATTATAATCGCATGAGCGGTTTGGGAATTTTAGGTGGTTTTGCAAAAAATTTGTACTACAGCGCCCTCTGGTATTCAAGATAGGTCAAAAAAGATTTCAGCAAAACACTCAACGTATATTAAAACCACTGTATATCATTTTCATTCTAATCACATAAGCGGTTTGTGAGTTTAAGGCAGTTTTGTAAAAAATTTGTACTACAGCACCCGCTGGTGTTCAAGGTGGATAAAAATTGATAGCCCACAAATACGCACCGTACCAAAAAACTCCTATACACAAATTTTCATGCTAATCGGATGAGTAGTTTAGGAGTCTATTGCATAGTTGCATACGACATTTAGTTCCAAAACAATTCGATATCATAAATTTGGCCTGTGTAACCAAATCCCCCCTTGTCTAATGTTCGCTCAAATATATAATAATTACCTCTTGGGCCCATAACGTCTACATATCAAGTTCCACTATTAAACATGTACAACTCAGGAATAATAATGATTTCTAAAAAGTGGGCGTATATATAGTTAGACCACACCCAGTTTTAGTATAGTTGCCGACAGTAACCATACGAACTTATTTACCAAATTTTAGTCTAATACGATCAAAAAAGTCTTAAATATAGCATTTTTATTGATTTGTGGGCGGTAAAGGGGGTATGGAAAAAAGGGGTATGCCTATATTTTTCGCGCAAATGCAAACTAAAGTGAGACTTGCCAAATTATTCCAATATTTCATTTATTTCCAATTACCCTTGCAAATATTTCCCCATATACACCATATGTGCGCACCTGTATTTTTTTCACAGCTGTATTGTTGATAAGTTCACTAAAATGCCTATAATTCATGAACCAATACACATACAAAGACCGTTTGTACAAAAAAACCTTCGTATTGACGTCACCTTTCATGGGAAATTCCAGAAACAAAATCGGTTCACGCATTACAGAGAACATCAATTTCATACACAATGCAACTTATTTTTATATATATAGAGTAACGAAAAAACCAATGAAAAGCAAACAGTGCGGCAAGAACTGTATGAACGAATCTATTTCAATGCCTTATAAACAAATTAATTATATTTTTACGTATTTATTCCAATCAATCTCAGTTTATTTCAATCTATGAATTTATAAAATTATTACATTCTTTTTAATTTTATGCAATCTTCTTTTATTGAAATTAATTTCTATCATTCTATATATATAAAAAAATGTTGTCAAATCTGTTTGTGACGAGTGTTTGAGAGTTCGGCTGGGTAAAAAAAAAATCTGCCGATACCATTTTGTAGGGTACGTTCTCTAGATGGTTTTAAAAAAAAAATTGTTTGAAAATGACAAGGGGGCGTGGCACCTCCCATACAACCCAAATCTACGGTAGCGAATAGCTCTGAAGTTATAGTTCGCATAGCATCGGAATTCGGTGTTCTACCTTAATTTACATGAGCCGTTCTACAGGTAAAATTTTATGGGCGTTGAATGTGGGGCGTGGCACTTTTTCAGCAGACCAAATTTTCGGTATAACTTTCAAGCTATAAGTCACACATCAATGAAACTTGGTAGGAGCGTACTATTTAGTCGCGTCCTTCGACTAGCAAAATTTATCAAGTATAGGCCAAAGGGGTGTGGCACCGCCCATACAATTCAAATTTATGATATCGAATAGCTTTGGAACTAAATGCCGTATAATAATGAAATTCAGTATGGAGTTTCCACTTGGTGATATATTTATACTATAAAACTGGGATGGGCTTTGGAAAAGGGGGTGTGGCTATGCCCATACACTTAAAATTTTTGATATCAGATAGCTTTGGAACTAAACGTCGTTTAACAACGAAATTCAGTATGGAATTACTATTGGGTGATATTCTTCTACTAGAATACTGAGACGTCATTGAACAAGGGGGTGTGGCTCCGCCCATACAAGCTAAATTTGCGATATCGAATAACTTTGGAATTATAAGTATTATAGCCTCGAAATTTGGTTATCAATTTACACGAGTCGTTCCACTTAGAGATAGAGATAGAGATAGAGATAGAGGATAGAGATAGAGATAGAGATAGAGATAGAGATAGAGATAGAGATAGAGATAGAGATAGAGATAGAGATAGAGATAGAGATAGAGATAGAGATAGAGATAGAGATAGAGATAGAGATAGAAATAGAGATAGAGATAGAGATAGAGATAGAGATAGAGATAGAGATAGAGATAGAGATAGAGATAGAGATAGAGATAGAGATAGAGATAGAGATAGAGATAGAGATAGAGATAGAGATAGAGATAGAGATAGAGATAGAGATAGAGATAGAGATAGAGATAGAGATAGAGATAGAGATAGAGATAGAGATAGAGATAGAGATAGAGATAGAGATAGAGATAGAGATAGAGATAGAGATAGAGATAGAGATAGAGATAGAGATAGAGATAGAGATAGAGATAGAGATAGAGATAGAGATAGAGATAGAGATAGAGATAGAGATAGAGATAGAGATAGAGATAGAGATAGAGATAGAGATAGAGATAGAGATAGAGATAGAGATAGAGATAGAGATAGAGATAGAGATAGAGATAGAGATAGAGATAGAGATAGAGATAGAGATAGAGATAGAGATAGAGATAGAGATAGAGATAGAGATAGAGATAGAGATAGAGATAGAGATAGTGATAGAGATAGAGATCATTTCCGCTACGACAGCAACGCGTCGGGTATCAGCTATCATATATATATAAATATTTTCATTATTATTCTTATATATCTATATAAATTAAATAAATAAAACGTTTATTTTTGTAAATCAGCACTATGTGCTTCCTTTATTAGTTTAATTAAATCAGTTTGCTTTTTTTATAAAATCAGCACTATGTGCTTTACATTGCGTTCAGTTAAAGACTGCCTAACTTAAAGCTATTGTTCCTTAATATAAACCTACACTTGAGCCTGCCTATGACCAAGATAGCTTGGTCAGCAAAAAGAGGTTTGCGCGTGCAGCGCTCACTGACTCTAAGTAGAACGGATGCGCGTGTAGCGTATTGAATTTCATGAATAAACAAATGAATGTATTGCAATAATGCAATGATGCAATAAAATATTTCTTAACTTATATATAAAAAAGTTGTGGCGTCCGTGGCGTAGTTGGTTAAAGTGCGTGGTTAAGTGCCGCTATGTCAAAGAACCTGGAGACCCAGGTTCGAACCCCAGCAGCGACAGAAAGTTATTTGAATTAAAATAATTTTTCTGTACGGCCGCCACCTCTCTGCAGACAATGGCAAACCTCAGAGAGTAATAAAAATGCCATGTAAAGCTTCTTGAGAATAAGAACATTCCGTTCATCGCCGTTCGGAGTCGGCGTTAAGCCTGTAGGTCCATTTCTCGGTCAATTGTGTACAAACTTAATAACACGCACAACACAATTGATCATAAGAAGCTAGGTCAAAGTCCTTTCAAGGGCTGAAATGGCCAGTTATTTATTTTTTGTTTTTTATATATAAAAAAGGAGCTTATGTTTGTAAGGCCGCAATAGACTCCTAAACTACTCATCCGATTAGCATGAAAATTTGTGTATAGAAGTTTTTTGGTACGGTGCGTGTTTGTGGGCTATCAATTTTGATCCACCTTGAACACCAGAGGGCGCTGTAGTACAAATTTTTTACAAAACTGCCTAAAACTCATAAACTGCTAATGAGATTAGAATGAAAAGTGGTATACAGTGAGTTTTATGTACGTTGAGTGTTTTACTGCTATCGTTTTTGACCTATCTTGAACACCAGAGGGCGCTATAGTACACATTTTTTACAAAACCACCTTAAACTCCCAAACCGCTCATGCGATTAGATTAAAAATTGGTATATAGTAGTTTTTAGGCTCGATGATATTTTTGACGGAATCTTCTTTGAACCACCTTGGACACCAGATGGTGCTTTAGTACAAATTTTTTACAAAATCTCATATTTTTAGTTGTTTTCTTAGGTTACATATTCAGATATTTACAAAATATAAAATATTTCTTAAATTTAGTAAAACTAAAAAAATTCCCTTATTTTGACATCAAAAACATGAACATATCTTGGAAACTATGAAAAATTTTACTACAACGATATATTTAATGCAACATCGTTTCTTAATAATGAGTAAAAAACATTCAGAAATTTAATTTTGTGACTTTCGATTCAAATATCTCCGCTGCATTTGTATACATTTTGTTAAACTTTTTTTTTTGTCTTAAAGCTTCATCAAAGTACTATGAAAAACTTATTGCAAAAATACCGTTAGTTGAGTTTATATATATTAATTTTTTTTTTCAAAAAAGGTCTAAAATTTTGGAATTTTCCTCAAAAAAAGGCTCAAAATTTAATTTTGTTGTAAAACTAATTTAAATTCAAATTCACAAATTATCAACTCTATTTAAAAGCTATAACATTTGTAAACAAAAGTTATTTCAATTTTACGCAAAAATTAAAAACCATTTTTGTGATTCAAAAAACAAGGCCTACCCCTAGGTTTTTTCGAACAAAATTTTTTTTTCCAATATTGTGTTTTTATATTTTTGTAAAAATATAAAAGCTAAGAAATTAATTTATTAGAAAAAATTATCTTATTATCTCTTACCAATCAAAAGTTATAACCAATAATCTTTATCCAAAATATATATACTTATACAAAAAGCAAAACGCTGTCTGTGTGATGGCTGGAAACTTCACAATTACTGAGCCGATAGAGCTGAAATTTTGGCAGCACATTTTTTTCAAGTACAAGATGGCTTAAATTTCTGTCACACCCCCTTTTACCACCCACAAATTAATAAAAATGCTATATTTCCTACGGTTTCCGTCGATTTGGCTACATTTTTGTAATTAAGTTTGTATGCTCACTGTCGGCAACTGTACTAAAACTGGGTAATGTCCATCTACTAGAAAACTGGGATGAGCATTATATAAGAGGGTGTGGCTCCGCCCATACAGTTAAAATTTGTTTTATCGAATAGCTTTCAAAGTAAAAGTAGCAATACTTACAAACAAACTCAAAATGGAGTTACTATTTGGTGATCTCCTGCTGCTGGGAAACTGTAACGGGCACTGGAAAATAACAGTGGTGTCAAACTATGAGTCTAAGAAAAGTTTTGAATGCACCTATTATGTTCCCATATAGTTGCAGGGTGCAGCAACGCGCGCTGGGAAAAGCTAGTTTTTAAATAAGTTTAAATTTTATTCTGGGCTTACATCTATTTTTTTTGTTTAATAATATTTTTCTTTGTTTACCGGTGAAATAGGCTAACAGGGGAACCGAACACCCAAACAAATTAGCAACGCACCGAATTGTGTACCTCAAGGGTGGTGTGGAATAAAGATGCTTCTATATTTTGCTGTATAACCGAATGCGCCCGTTTCAATGTGTCTGTGTGAACTGACACCAATAATACTTCACTTCTGTTCAACTACACTGCTTCTTTATATTTTACTTCTATGGGTCTAATCTGTATATCTTCTATTTTTAGGTCACTTGATCCTTAAGTACACATTTATAATTTTGAACTGAAAGCTCATTCAAAAAGAGGAACTTAACCGCCGTCCGGAGTAAATTTATGAACATCACTTAATTGCATTAAATTGAATTCCCCTTTTCCATTTCCAAATAAGTTAAAAGACACACACATGTTCATAGTTAATACATTTATTACAGTCAAATTTTGAACATAAATAGGAAAATAGTTTTAAACAGAAACTTTCTATGCATCCATTCAAATGTAGGGAGCGTGCTTAGGATTCACTTTTCAGTATTATTTTAATTTAATTTTTTTTTATGCTTAAATTATCTATAATCTTTTCTCTACACTACAACTTACTCTCGTATGATATTTTCTCTAAACTTAATTAGTTAATTTAACTGTTACAAACTTGGATAACCTTATCCTTAGTCTTACATACTTATTTACATATCTGACATAAACACTATCAAAAGCTTTTACAATTACATACTTATGTGTATAAATTCAAAGATTGTTTGTATGGTACATTTATATAATTATGCTATATGTAAGTATGTATTTAAGTTGTTTAATAATCTCTTGCTTTTGTCTAGTAAGGCTTTGTGAATCTTCCCGTTGTAATATTTTAGTTTATTTGAGTTTAGTTGAGCTTAAATTACAATTATACAAAGTATCTATAAGGTATCTTATATGAGCACAGATCATGATTGCTTGGCTATGTTGCCGTGGTCACCATAATCCTTACGTAGATTTAGGAAAGCATGAGGCTTTTGTGGCGCTTATCCAAAGCTCAAGCTGTGAATAGTGTGAATCTCTCATGATAGTTGGTTGTTGGTAGTTTCTAGTTGAGTAACTTACTGATATTTTACGTTAAAAAATATATTTAAATTTGATCAGGATTGTATTAGGGTGTTGATGTAGGGTGTCTGTTGCAATGGGTCATGTTTTTCCCAATGGCACTTCAGTTAAAGTTTATACGCGAATAATTAATTCTACGTCCCAGCAGGAACGTTCTTCTTGTCCACACACGAGTACGACGCCTTCATCTCCGTTCTCTTCACATATAAAATTCCTGCTCAATGAGAAGAAACTCGCGGGTATATGCCGAATGCTAGCATTTCGGTATGAAGGACTTGCGCGATGGCAAGAGGCACAGAATGCTCAACGCCATGACCATGTGCCAGATTGAGTGCACTATGTGATAGTTCTGTTTGGTTTGAAGAAAGGCATAACAAATCAAGCCCACCATAACAAGAACCATACCAAGAGGCATGTAGACTGTAAGGTACTTCCTGGCAGGATACCATTTTCGTGACTTGTAGCATCGAAGACCCCAACTAGCTGAAATGATGCAGATTCCGGTTAGAGCTGGGGCTAGGAAGACCCACAGGCTTTGTTTGTTTAGCTCAGTGCCAAAAGCTAGAAGTATTGCCCCAAACATATGCAACAGCGAGACAAACTGAGGTCTTATGTGCGACATGGCCACCAAGGTCACCCATATCGCCAGCAGACCACAGTAAAAGTCACAGAACTGTAGCACACCTATTTTAACCAGACAGAAACTGTACTCATCCTCACCCGAGTCACAGGCATGATAGAAAATCGAGAAGAACATAGCAAAGAAGTATATCACAGCCTCGGTGTAGTACTTGCGTCGTACTGCCATATAAATGCTGGGAAAGAACAGCAGGTTGCTGAGAGTCAGCAACAGCGAAGCCAGCAAGATAGACATACTTGAGGGTACTTGAGTGTCTTCGGTGCAGTCCCATCCACGATAGCCCTTCATGCAGACACAGGTTGAAAAAACAAAACCACCAGACATGTAGTGATAGCAGCGTCCAAATCGACCACATCTGCCGGCAACACATGGACTGGAGGAGATCGTGAAAACAACCGAAGTGTTGCAGTTCTCCAGCGCAAAGTGTTGTTCGGTGGCGAACTTGTGATGGATCTCAAATCTTCTCGTCATTTCGATATAGTTAGTTGTGCACTTCGAATCCATCAAACACTCTTTCAATTTTAATGTCTCTGTTTCGTTCAGAGCCGTTAGGCATTTGTTATCATTGACGCAACCAAAGAAGTAGGATGCAGCATTTGCACAGGCACAAGGCGGACGCATTGACTGCAACATTGTGGCATACTTCTTGACAAACTCTTTCACGCTATCAATAATGGTGACACGTGCTGCTGTCTCTGCACCATGACAATAAAGTCCCATGGTTACGTACCACTGTCCACTCTCCGGGAATGGCACATGGATGAGACCTGTGCTGGTATTTAAGTCTGTGTTGTTAACGATACTTGAAGCAGGCAGTATTTTACGCCCATAGCGGCACTTGTCAGGCCAGGTAGGTTCCCCTGGTTCACCGAGATGCATGCAGACTATTATGGTTTGGTTGCTTCGCGGCAGTGCTTTTTCGCTGTCACTCTCTGTTGTGTCATCGCCGGACTTTTCTAAGGGTCGACCTATCAGCTTCTCGGCTAGTATTCCGCTGCGTTCAG
Source organism: Pherbina coryleti (assembly GCA_943735915.1). Taxonomy (NCBI): domain Eukaryota; kingdom Metazoa; phylum Arthropoda; class Insecta; order Diptera; family Sciomyzidae; genus Pherbina; species Pherbina coryleti. The sequence goes on from OX030949.1 coordinate 104,651,197, forward strand.
TGGCTGCAGATATTGCAGGCATTGCTTTTAGCTCGTTGCTGCCCTTGAGACCATGCTTCATAGACACACCGAATGAAAGTGTGCCGCCGATGTCATAAACGTCACCCACATCAAAGGAAAAGCCTGCAGGTGTGCCAGCAGTTAGATTAAGTAAGGTAGGCACAGTCCCATTTGCATCCGGAATGAGATCGTAATCGAACATGAAGAATTCTCGGTACGTTTGACGTAGCAAAGGATAGAACTCCATGTCACGGAAAAGAACTGGTCGCCAAGCATTATGTACTTTGGACGTTGAACTATTTGCATTTTCGGTGTTATTTGTTTTTATTGCCTCGGTAAAGTTGGTGTTGGCTGAGTTTTCTTCATAATCTTCATTGAATTCATCAAATGGCTCGTGGAAATCAATTCCAATCGAATACTCAAGGCTGTACCAGACCGTTGTTGATTTTGCATCGATGGTGTTATGTTCTTGCCGATGCTTCTGGTTGGATGATGGTGTTGAGGACACATCTCTCAGTGGCGGTGGTGATGCAGTTGAACTCATTGCCGGCCTATCAAATGACCTGGCCCTTGTTGACTCTCTGGCTGCCGGTTCACCAAATACGCTGACGAACTTTAACTGTGCATAATGCCAGGCATTTGGCTGCACATAAAACTCGATTGAGATTTCACCCGTTTGGTTCGGCTTGATGATGGTGCTATGCATGTAATTGGTTTCGTCAGTTCTTGTTGCCGTTGTGCGTGGCAATGCGTTTGCTTGTATGTAGAGTCCGAGATCCGGGCACTGCACACACACTTGGGCAATCGTGATGCGTGCTGTGGCCACTCCAATGTTTTGAGGAACATAGAATTTATAAATGATTTCATTGTTTGTGGTCGAGTTGCTGCTGGTGTTGTTTTTGTTGTTGTTTTTATCATTATCATCATCATCATCATCATCATCATTCGAGGATTGTAGTCTTTTGGATGATTGGGTTTTCGAAACTCTTTTCTGCTTAGTTGCGGCATTGGAAGGTGGGTGTTGGGAGGTTTGGTTGATAGATTTGTTAATGCTGCCGGTTCTACTTGTATTTGTTGTGAGAACGGCGGCAGCAGAGCGCATGATATTTTGTTCATCGCTGTTGCTTGTTAGTGTGCTGTTATGCATTTGACCATTGTTAATGATAATCGGTCGGAATTGTGACACCGACATTTCGCCCAACAGCAGGGTGTCGCAAGATGCAGCCAAACCTGAAAAGAGAGAGAAGAAAGATTGAAATTTCGTAAAATTTGGAAGGAGTATCAAAGATGGTTCGATTTTAAAAGGTGTATTTTTAGGGTATGTATAAATGGTTGGTTGGAAATAGTTGAATGGAGAAAAATTAAACACAAAGGGTTAACAGATACTTTTCCTCTTTAGAAAGCAGAGGAAAGTATAGTCATTTGTGGAATTTAAAATGCATTGAGCACCAATTGAGTATACAATTTAATTATTTCAAAGATTTTATTTCTATCCAAATCACAAAAAAAAATAACCAGACGGTGTGACCCCTAAAATGGTGTCACCCGGGGCGAACCGCCCCCCCCCCTAAGAACGCCTTTACCGCTGAATAGATTTTATTTGAAAATCTAACCCTGCCAAATAATATAACTAACATGTTGGAATTCCAAATACATACGGATGTTGATTTGTGGTTGTACCAACAAAAGTTTTTAATTAATAAACATTTGAAAAATACTATAATTCGTTGTATTTACAAATTTAGGCTCCCAACTATTTTAAAATCCATTTTTAATAAGGCCATTTATGAGAATACTGGCCTTATTCAACAAACGCTTCAACATTTAATTTCAACGTCAAAACGTAATGAAATATTTTATATTTCAAAGCAAGGAAAATGACCACTCTCGCCGCTAAAGGTGCTTCGGAAATAAATTATCAAGACCCTGTTACAAAATAATCCTGTTAAGCGTGATAATCACTAGGCCAATGTATTGGACAAAGTTACTGTAACTAATGTGTGCTGAAGTTATCTGTCTAATATAATTAGGGTATTCACAAGGTCTCATAAAGTCAAATGACTTAAGTAGAAAATATAAGCATTTACAACTAGTGTGAATAACCTCTCATAACTTATTTTGCTTTTTCAACTCTGAATCAGCTGATGTAAAACAAATTGAAATAAATATTTGTTATCACAATGCCAAAAGAAAGCGAAAAAGATAAAATAATAGCCGATTTGTGCAAAAAGCATATTTTGGACGTTATAATTGCATACGACACTCAATAAACATAGCTTTTAGGGTTGTAATATCTTAGAACTATTTTTATATGGAAGGCAACAACTAAATTTTTAAACTAGTGCAAAATTTTATTACATTATGATAATATGATATGATAGCACACCTTGTGAATACCCTAAATATTTTAACTAATGTATGTTACACGAGTGTAATCAGCAATAAGTTAGAATGAGTCAGCAATGAGTTCGAATTTCTATTTGAATTTTTGGGAGAATAATCTTGAGGCATCGAGAATCACAAAGATGAAAAACCGATGTTTCAGACCCGAAAAATCTAAGCATAGTAAAAAAAAAAAATCCATAAATCCAGTAACTTCACAGATATTGACTGTTGAATTTTATTATTTTGAAGAGCTGGTTGTCATAAGTTTCTTGTCAGCGGAATTTTCTAAAACACTCAAATAAACATACTTATTTGCATTGATCTGTAGAAATGAGAATTGTGCTTTGAAACGTTATTTGTATTTTGCTTAAGTTGAAGAAGGTGCTTCTTTATTCTTTTTGTCTTTCCTTTCATAATCCACTCTGTGTATTTTTGTCTGTCTTCACAGCCTTTCTGTTTTAATTAATGGAATTTGGCTCCATGTTTGTCCATGAAAACAGCCGACTGCACATTTGTAAACGACATTTTAAATGCAACAACATTTGAGTCCTTGTTTTCTAGTAGATGCTTCGAAATATGACACCCGCACCAACTGTAGCTGGAGCCCAGATCTTAGTGCACTTGGATGGTTTGCCGCCCGCAGTGCATAGTCATTATGCTTTGACAACAATAACGTCGACAGCATGCCCAACAACAAATACGAATTACTATTTAGACCTTATGCAGCTAAACTTTGCCAAAAGCGTTTGGATAACATTTTCAGACAAGGCAAGGCCATCACATATCGCCATTGAGTGGAATGCGTTGTTTCCGGTGTGAGCCTGACTGTCTGTGGCATCTATTATTTTGTTATGTTCAGACTATTAAAATAGCACATAGTGTGATTTTATGTGCGTGCGTACGTATGTGTATGTGTTTTGTTTATGTTAATGTATGTTTCCTGTGTAAAGTGACAGTTATTTGGTGGTATTTTGGGAAACTGCTGTTGATCAAGACCGGTTACGCACAAACATTTAATTTTATAAGTATTATCGTAGTACTCACGTTCTGCATCCTGTTTGAAGTAAGGACTATTGTGAAGGGTAATTGAACGAAAATTCATGTTAAAGTCTTATCTTAGGTACGTGATTTTCTATAAATAGATTATTTTGAAATAATTTTTCATATTAATATTGTAAAATATATTTATTCTTTCCAGATGTAAGAGGATAAGGGTAAGATTGATCCATTATGGCATTGGAAAATTTTAGATAACAGCTACAAACTCTTAGCTGTTACAGTTGGTACGTGCGGTACAGTGCTGTATGTGAAGAATGTTCTGTTCTGAAAGGTCGATCAAAGAAACAAATCCAGCATTAACTCAATGGTGAACTTAATATAAAATGTTTGCTAATTTTTTTAAAAATACCTCTTATAGAGGTATCATGTCAAATCGTATATTTCTAAATATACATTGAGTTTGACGAATCTGATTTTAACATATATGTCAGGGTTGCTAAAGATTGCAATTTGCTCCTGTGAAACGAGGGACGTCAAGCTATGATGTCATTAGAATGAATCTTGAAATTGTTTTTTAACTTTTGATTGAAATAAAATAATTCATTAGGAATGATTTCAGTGAAAATTAAAATCCCGGTTACGATTTCAAAACCAAAATTATTGTTTTCACTGAAGTACATATGTGTTGAAGTCTTTGAAGTCAGTTTGAAGTCAATGGATTGTAATTTTTCGAAATAACGTACATTAAGTTCGAAGGAAATCATAAAAGCCACGATAAAAGATTTATGCAAACAATTTAAAGCGGGCGGTAGGTTTTGTCGAGCAATGCTTTTATTACGTAGGTTAAATTTTAAGTCTTGAGATATGGCAACACTAGTTTGAATATATCAAATCTGACATTGTCATCGTAAAGTTTAACATTTTTAGTGGTGAACGTACTCATAACGTTTTGTCATACGAGTGCTATTTGTGTTGTTTACAGATACTTGGAACATTCATCTTCGTAAAAAATGGGATTATATCGTGAACATTTTCTTGCGATGATTTTCTACGACTTTCGATGTGATTTAAACCAACAGCAATGTGCCAATAAACCCCCTTCGACTTTTGGTGATGAAGCACCATCTCGAGCCACTATGTTTCGCTGGTTTTCCGTATTAAATCGTGGTCGCACTTCGCTACAGGACGAATTTCGTAAAGATCGTCTAAAATCTGAAGTTGTGCTACAAAACATCGATGATGTTAGTGAACTGATATTGCAAGATAGTCATTTGGTGTACCGTAAGATAAAGGCATCTTTGGGGATTAAAGGGGCTAGCATATATTCAATATTGCATAAATATTTGGCCGTCAGAAATATTTGTTCACGTTGAGTTGCGAATAATTTGACAATAGCTCAAAAAAGGCACATGTCGATTGGCATCGTGTCTATATCTATGACATCGTAACAGATAACGAATCATGGATTTATGTATATGAACCCGAAACTAAAGAACAATCGACTATATGAGTCTTTCAAGACGAGCCAAATGCATCAAAAGTTGTTCGCGTACGAAGCACTTCGAAGCAAATGGTCGCCTGTTTTTTTTTGCGGAATAAGTGTGTGAATAAGACATGTCGCCATCGTTTCATAAGAGCAATTGCCAGAAGTGTTCGGAAAAATCAGGGAAACCAATCGCTGAAGACGAATCAGTCTCCACTACGACAATGCAAGTTCTCACACATCAGCTCAAATAAAAACTTCTTGACCATTCAAAACATCGATTTGTTGGGTCATCCGCCGTACAGTCCTGACTTGGCACGCAATGTTTTCTCCTTATTCCTGCAGATCACCTGAAGTGATTTGCGTTCAAATCACATGTTTTGGAGCTACCTCAATCGGAGTGAAAAAAGTATATCGAAAATCGTTTCAAGCGCATGTTAAAGTGTATCGATCTTTATGGAGAAGATTTTGAAATACAATAATTTATTTCCGATCCATTTCCGATTGAAAATATTTGTTTTTATTTGTTTGTATCAAGTCTTAAAAGTAAAGGACTCTGGAATGCCCTATTTCATATATTTAGGATTTTATGGTTTTACATATACATTTGGATTCATGCAAAAATTTTAAGGGAAATAAAATTTTAAGGAATTTCTACAAATTTGCTTAATTTTTTACTTTTTTGCATTGCTCTAAAATTTCAAAAAAGTTTCAAGATTACGGTTAATTCTTTCGTAGTTAACCCTAGAATACTAAACATAGCCTGTGAGGCGAAGATAAAAAGACTTCTGTTTACCTCAGATCCAAATATGTGGCCTGCAAAAAAGCCTTTAGTATATGTAATGTATTTTAAAAAATGAATTGTTTTTGTTAATTTTTTTTACTTAATATGTAATAAACATGTTTTTGTCTTTGTTTTAATATATTTTTATTTTTTTTAAAGTAAAATATGGATTTTATATAAAAATCGCCTCCCAGGCGAAGTTTAGCATTAGAGGACTAAAAAATATGTTTAGTATTCTAGGGTTAAACAGCCACCTCTATTTTGTGTTAATTTTTTTTGGTCTTTAATTATATAGAACAAATTTTCATCTATGTACAGTTAAAATGCTTCATATCATAAAAATGAATATCAGATAAAAAGAAGTTTTTTACCTTGTGCAAGGATTTGAAATGTATTGTATATATGAGAGGATTCAATCAACCGTACTATGGAGTGAATGGAGTTCGTTGTTGTAACGTTAAAAATGCCGGTTTGTTAGTCAAGGTAAAATGATATTCATTACCTTGGAGTAAAACTCTACACATTGCAATAGGCTGCTTGAATTATATGAATTTTTTTTTGTCGTTTATGTTACAGTTAGATATTTGCAACCTACCAAAATGATATTAAAACAACTGCTATATATGAAATAAATATTTTAAAACTAGGAATACCTTAATTGGACTATAATTGGACCGTAATTGTAGTACCGTTCAAATGACGATGATAGTGCATAAACAAAAATGCTTTTAAAATAGAGCAAAATTTAGTTAAAAATCTTATAAAAGGAATGAATGTTATAAATATTTAATATTCAAACCATCAAAGAAAACTTTGGATTAAATAAATTTGTACAAAATCTTTTCTCTAAAAATATGTAGTAAATGCTTTAATATTTAAAATGCTCCCATTTATGGATCTTGAGTTACTTAAACTCATGCATTTTACATACAAGTATATTGCGGAAATGTGTTTAAAAATTTCTGCTTAGCGACTGAACGACATGCGCTCAGCCTTTGTATGAATGTGGTTCATAAGGACACAGGCGAGGAGGATGCTTATGTACACTTCGTTGGAAGAGGCTTTACCGGGCAAATTTATGTAATACACCTTTCTTAAAAGGCACACAAACTCTGAAGAAGACACCAAACGACACAAGCACTGACACTGTAAAAGTCTTTTACTATGCAACTGACGTACATAATTGTCTTTGGGTGAGTGAGTGGGGTGTTACCTAATGGGGTTGAAGCAGTAAACGGATTAGCGAGTATGCACTGCAAGAAGTTGCTTTGGCATGGTTCGTTGAAGGTTTATGAAAAGTACCGAACAAAAATGAAGGACTTATAAGAAGAAGATGAGAGAAACTATTATATTAAGCAAATGTTGCTATGCACATTTGTTTTGGAGTCTTGAAGGATGCTCTTGAACCACAAGTAAAGATGTTTATAAATGAACGTATGATGAGATGTTGCCTACTTGATTTTGTGCTGTACTATGTTGTGTTGTGGCTGTGCTGTGTAAGTAAACAAACATATCTAACATTTATCTGGGGCATTCATGTACGAGCAGGTATTCCATTCTGAAGATATTCAAATTTTGTTTACCTCAAATACATAAGAACATATTTGTCAAGAGTAAAAACACGTATCAAATAAACTTACCTTGCTGTTCTATGCGGTCATTGTTAGGATCTGTCCAACTCACAAAGGCCACTGCAAACCAGTTACCGACCTGAGGTCCATTTACGGTAATGTGTTGTTGAACTTCATCCGATTGGAATTGCATGTTGTATATTTTAAATCTAAATTGAAATTAAACAACATTAAAGAATGTTCAGTCTTAAGATAACATTTTGTAATATTTAAGGAGAAATTCACATAAACATGATGAGAGACAATAATTTTTTTAGAAAAATCTTAGTTTTTGTAATTAGCTGAGGTAATTAAACATTTGGCCATATTATGTGTAGTGCATATAGTTAATGCATAAAAATCAGTTTGAAATATATTCTTCAAGCAATAATTTTAAGGTCAGGTCTCGATTTTAAGTTGTACAATTGAAATTCTGTTTATGGTAGACACCTGTGGTTAAGGCTTAATTCTCCTCAGGCTCGTAGCCAAGGAAGGTTGTCGAGTTTAAAACTTCCCCATAGGGTCGAAAAATATACGAAAAATTCATACAAAACAGATCATTAACGGAAAAGGTTGAAATAAATAAAATAAATAAACTGGCTATTTCAACACTTGAAAGGACCTTGACCAAACTTCTTATGATCAAATTGTGTTGTGTGTGTTCTTAAATGTTTGTACATAAATGATAGAGAACTGGACCTATTAGTTGTATGCCGACTTCGAACGGCTAGGCTAATGTCCTGAAGAAGGTTCAAGTGGCATAATTCCCGCTCTGAGGTTTGCCATTGTCTGCAGAGAGGTGACGACCGATTAAAAAATTACTTTCAATTAAAAAAATTTTCTGTGCGATGATTTTCTACGACTTTCGATGTGGATTAAACCAATAGAAGTATGCCGATAAGTTTGCTTTTACTCTTGGTGATGAAGCATCATCTCGAACCACCGTGTTTCGCTGATTTTCCACATTCAATCGTGGTCGCACTTCGCTACAGGACGAATTTCGTGAAGGTTATCCAAAATCTGAAGTTATACCATAAAACATTGATGCTGTACGTGAACTGATAAAGCTTGATCGTCATGTGACCTACCATGAGATAGAGACATCTTTGGGGATTAAAGAGACCAGTATACATTCGATATTGCATAAATATTTGGCCGTCAGAAAAATTTGTTCGAGTTGGATTACGAAAAATTTGAAAATAGCTCAAAAATAGGCTCACGTCAATTGGTCGAAAGAAATGATAAAAAATACCAACGCAGTGCTTCAAAACATGTCTATGACACCGTAACAGGTGACGAATCATGCATTTATGTATATGAACTCGACTCTAAACAACAATCGATTGTATAGGACTTTCAAGACGTGCCGAATGCAACAAAAGTTGTTCGCACATGAAGCACTTCGAAGCAAATGGTCGCCTGAGGATAAATAGACTTGTCGCCGTTGTTTCATAGGAGCAACGTAGAATGGTCAATTCTGAATGGTACACCACCATTTGTTACCCAGAAGCGTTCGGAAAAATCAGGGAAATCAATCGCTGAAGACGAATCAGTCTCCACTACGACAATGCAAGTTCTAACACATTAGCTCAAATAAAAACTTCTTGCGCATTCAAAACATCGATTTGATGGGTCATCCGCCGTACAGTCCTGACTTGGCACCCAATGGTTTCTCCTTATTCCTGCAGATCAAAAATAAATTTCGAGGTCAATGTTTTTCGACACCTGAAGTCGCAAATCACCTGAAGTGATTTGCGTTCAAATCACATGTTTTGGAGCTACCTCAATCGGAGTGAAAAAAGTGTATCGAAAATTGTTTCAAGCGCATGTTAAAGTGTATCGATCTTCATGGACAGGATTTTGAAAAACAATAAAGCCATTTCCGATTAAAATATTTATTTTTATTTGTCTAATTGCAAAAAGTTGAGGGTAAACTTTATGAATTTAAAAGTATTTAGTTCAAAAAAGCTTAATTTCTTTTGCAACGTCAAATCTGATATTAAAACACTTACGGCTGTATTCATAAAAAAATATGAACCTTTTATAAAGCCTTCATAAGAAAAAATTGGAAAAAATTTTAAAGCGTTATTCATAAACGTTCAATAGCGTTAAAAACCTCGTTTTAAGGTTGAAACCTTCAATAAACCCTCGATAGCATTTCATTTTTTTGTCCTCATCTGAGCACAAATTATGTCAAAAATATATCAAGTTATTTAAAAATATATCAAAAATAAATTTTATAAATATGTATAAAAGAATGTCAAAAATTTTTTGAAAATGTTTGTTTATAAATGAGAAAAGTGGCTAAAACGTGCTATAAACCCCTCATAAAAAATTTTTAAATTATTTGTTGTCAGTTTAGTACAAATATTGTCAAAAATAATAACAAATATTTCAAACATTTGGAAAATATGTCAAATATTTTTTAATTACAAATTTAAAATATATATCGCTCGTTTTCTGCAATAACGTTACAATTAAAAAAACTAGATTTTTCAGGAGAAGCATTTTAAGTTTTGAACAGACAAAGGAAATTAAATCACCATTTTCAAAATATGGACAAAACATCAAATATACAAGTACTACTGTAATGTACATGGTTTAATCCATACATAAAAAAATAAAATAAATAACTGGTCATTTCAGCCCTTGAAAGGACTTTGACCTAGCTGCTTATGATCAATTGTGTTGTGCGTGTTATTAAGTTTGTACACAATTGACCGAGAAATGGACCTACATGCTTAACGCCGACTCCGAATGGCGATGAACGAAATGTTGTTATTCTCAAGAAGCTTTACATGGCATTTTAATTACTTTCTGAGGTTTGCCATTGTCTGCAGAGAGGTGGCGGCCGTACAGAAAAATTATTTTAATTCAAATAATTTTCTGTCGCTGCTGGGGTTCGAACCTGGGTCTCCAGGTTCGTTGACATAGCGGCCACGCACTTTAAACAACTACGCCACGGACGCCACATTAATTAATGGTTAATCCATACAAAGTGACAAACAAATCCGGAGATTATCGATATATCTCCGATCTAATCGGAAATATATTGAGGTGAATGAATCCCAAATTCTGCTCTCCTGCAAAAGTTAAAGAAGATATCGTTACCAAAATTGTACACAGCATAGATCATGGTAACACGAATGTTGCTGTGTAATTAACTCAATTTTTATGTTTTTTTGTATTGTAACGTTATTGAATAAAACGAGCGATATATAAAAAAAAAAAAAAAATTAAAAAAAACTTAATTGTACTTTTTGTCTAAGAAAATTTGTCTAAACATTTCGAAATATTTACAAAAAAAAGATAATAGAATGACAATTTTTTCAGTGGAGAGGGTAGCATAGAAAAAAAAATGTTGATGTTTAAATATCTAATTGAATTTATCTAATACACAAACCATTACTGACACTCTTTCCACTTCAAATCGAATTTGTTCCTATTTTAACTACAAAGCAGCTACAACATGTTTATTAAGGCGCCTCACTCTCTATTGAGGAAAAAAAACGGACCGGGTCCCCTCCTCAAAATAAACTTTGTTTTATGTTATGATGATTCCCCAAATATTTCGGCTCTAACGATAGCCGTTACCTAGCTAGAATTGTTCGAAAAAACCTCTAAAAATCGCCTTATTCTTGGATAACTTTTTGCCATGATATTTTAAGTAAAAAAAATTGTCACAAATAGTCTAAATCAAAGAATTACAGAGTTCTGCATCAAACATTTTGGGAAATTTGCCCTAACACAAAAGATGTTTACTTTTTTGCAGTGATTTTCTTATATCTTTTTTGTTTGCAATTTTCATTAAAATATGTGTAACTCCTCCATCTTTTGTCTGATTTTCAATTTCGAAGTATCATTGGCAGCTGACTGCTGCTTTTCATTCTTGTCACTAATTTACCCTTATACGCCTTTTTTATGCTGCCGGATATTAGCCAGATTGACTGAATTTGTTCAAATTTAAGAGTAAACGTATTGAAATCGTATAGATGAAGATTGCACTGACAGCATAAAAAAGACCTATAAGTAGGCTTGCCATAATTTTTTGAAAACAAGTCCGGACACTTTTTGAGCTTTTTTTTTTTTTTTGTGGAGGGTGTATGAGTAGATGACATCCACAATTTTGCTTCACTTGTACAATTCATGTTTTTAACGATAAAGCTTCAGCAAGAATTTTTAACTTAATTATGTAAGAAGCTGTTGATTTTTTCTTATCTTCTTTGATACCTTTGATGCTTTCAAATTAGTAGGAATATAAAACAATTAGGAAGTATGTAATTCATTTATATTTAACGAAATATTTAAAAATAAACAAGTTCTTTAAAAAATAATAAACTAAGAATGAATATAAAAACGTAACAATAACTCCACAATAAATAATTATATGAAAATTAAAATAAAATAAAAACTAAAATGAATTCTGCACTAAATATGTATTAAATGTGGGGCACCTTAGTACAAAGTAGTACTAAAACACCTACAAAAACAAATCGCTACATTTCGCAAATCAAGAAGGGTCAAAACAAATTGATACTAACTGCAAACAACAATCGTAAATATAACAACGATATGATTAACAGTTCATTAAATTATTTTATTAGATACTTACACAGGGTGTTTCAGCTACTTTCTTAAAGGTCACTTTGTGTTCACACGAGGACTTTTTTCTAGGAAAGAGATATTATAATTATTTTATCAATTTGTTGGGTCCAAGTCCGGACAAAATCACAAGTCCGGACAAAGTCCGCACATGGTTGAAAAGTCAGGACAGTCCGGACTAAATCCTGACGTTTGGCAAGCCTACCTATAAGGGTAAACTAGTGACAAGAATGAAAAGCAAAAGTCAGCACCTTTTCAATGATACCTCGAAATTGAAAATCAGGTAAAAGATGGAGGAGTTATACATATTTTAATAAAAATTGCAAAAAATTCATACAATTGTAATTGCAAAAATTCATTGTAAAAAAGTAAATTTTATGACAATATTTTGTACTAAAAATATCATGGCAAAAAAGTTACACATACATTACGCGATTTTTAGAGGTTTTTTCGAACTATTCTAGCTAGCTGACGGCTATCGTTAGAGTCGAAATATTTGGGGAACCATCATAACAACGATTATTTTGAGGGGGGGGGGGGGGGTCCGGACAACTTTTTTTTATGAGGCGCCTTGTTTATGAAATTTTGTTAATGTTTATGAATAACAAAATTTTAAAATCTTTTTAACATTAAATAGCTTTTTAGTATTTGAACATTTTAAAGCTATTTTAAAATATTTTTTTATAAATGCGGCTGTAAACTTCAAAATTAAATTAAAAAAGAAATAGAACAAAAGTAAATGAATAAAATTTTAAGGTTTGGGATTTGATTTTATTTTTTTTTTTTTTGAATTTTATTTTTAATCATTTTTTTTAATATAATTTTTATAAATAATTTATTAAACAAAGTTGAGATTAAGAATAATTGTAACTCAGTTGGAAAAAAGGCTTAAGTTTGAATAAATTAATTTCAATAAAATAATTTTTCTTCAAAATCAAAACATCGTCAAAACATCGTGTAAAAGATACAAAAAAGTTTATTTGTTTTTTTTTTGTTAAATTTCTTTAAATGGTTTTTTATGAATTATTGAAATCGTTAGGGTTTTTTACTATTATTTCTTTTTAAGTTATGTGAAGAAGTTAAAACAGTTTAAGCAGTTTATTAAAATTTTCAATTGTTTTTTGTACATTTTTTTTTTAAATATACTACTTTTAAGAAATTTTCTAATATATTGAGGCATTTCTGTAAAGAGCGTCCCTTAAATTAATTTTTAATTGATTGGTGCGAAAAATCTTCTTAAATCACTTAAAACAATAATACCGAATTGGCTTTTTGAACCCTTGAACAGACTCTGTTCAAGCGTCTAATTATCAATTATGTTGGGCGTGTTATTAACCTTCATCCCGCTTTGTCATCAAGTTGATGGTATGTTTTTTATTTAAAATGTTTTTGTCCTTTTAGCTGTTTATTGAATTGACCTGAAATTTTGGCTTAATGGATAAATTGTATACTTTTTATTTTTTTATTTTTTCTTAAAATATATCAGCTTACATGTGACATATGTGCTGTATAAAAAATGTCCTAATAATTATTTTATACATCAAATTGAAGGCGGTATATTCTAACAGGTATAGCGTCATGTTGGCATCAGTATTTTGTTGTTCTGTCTGTCTTTGTTTATCTCTCGACTGTTTACGATTTTTTGTTTTTGCTAAGAAATAATAAAAAAATAGCAAAATGGATTCTTATTCTTGGTTCGATAACTATGCAACTGATGATAGGGATCCATTCGAAAGTGATGAATATGAACATTATATACCTAGTCAAAATGAATTTGATTGGTTACTACAATAGTGATGAATCAGATAATGATTTTTTCATTCAACAAGGAGCAGTGTTAGATGAAAATATTTTATTGATGTCAAAAGACAAAAACTATAATATTCCACAGAATCAATGCCACTTCCCCGTGCTTATAAATCATCCATTCTTTCTTTTGTTGCTAGGCAAGGTGAATAATGTACATATTATATTTTTTATATTTATTCTTGTAAATTATTTTTCAAATTGTGTTGTGTAGGTCCAACGACATGTGCTGCTCAACGCCGCATATGTGGCACGAAATGTGGCAGATGTAATTGAACAACAAATAAGAGACGTGGGACTGGACATGAATGATGTGGTTGGGCAAGGTTATGACGGCGCTTCTGTTATGAGTGGTGTGCATAAGGGCGTCCACGCATTACTTCAACAAAAATATCCATCAGAGTATTATATTCATTGCAGCGCACATAATTTAAATCTAGTTATTTCAAATTCTTGCAGCATTACTGCTATAAAAAATACTATTGGAACAATAAAGGCAGTTGTGAATTTTTTCCGGAAATCCCCTTTACGTACAAGCTACTTAAAGCAATTTGCATTATTGCACTCTGAAAGATATCACCAACTTATCAGTCTTTGCGAAACAAGATGGACTGAAAAACATTTGTCAGTTGCACGATTTGTTGAGCTGTATGTGACAATCGTCCAGTGCTTAGAAGCACTTTCTACCTCAAATTCTAGCGGCGATACTTCGTCACAAGCTCACCAATTAATGTGTGCAATTACTAGCTCAGAATTTATAGTTGCAATTCATTTAATACACAAAATATTTTCATTAACGTCAACTTTGACTATACAGTTGCAGAAAATAGATAAAGATCTAATAGAATGCTGTGAACATATAAATCTTGTAGTCAATGGAAAATTTTCGGAAGAACGATAAAGAATCATTTAAAGACATATTTAATAAAGCTGAGATGCGCTTTAATAAACTTGGAATAGAAATAAGTAAGCCTCGTGCATCAAGACGCGATGTAATGGCAGGAACAGTAGAGACCTTTTATCGAATTAAGCTTTTCATTCCTTTCGTAGATCAATTTGTTAATCAAATGAAATTTCGGTTTTCAAAGCACTTTCAAATAATTGCAAACTTTGAAAACATAATTCCATCAAAAATAAAAAAGTTAAATATTAAAAATTTTCAAACTGCTATAAAGGACATGTATCCAAGTAAGGTAAATATAGAAAAGTTATGGAAAACGAAATGGACCAACAATGGGAATGAGGGTTGCAAAACAGCTCTTGAGACCCTAAAATTATTTTGCAGCGACGAATGTAGCTGTCAGAAATGGATGTTTCCGCAACTTTACAAAGTTCTGGAAATAATTGTAACACTGCCCTGTAGTACAGCTTCAAGTGAATGTTTCTTTTCCACATTAAAGCGTTTGAAAAATTGGCTTCGAAATGCTACTGGAGAAGAACGCCTTACTGGTTTAGCGTTGTTAAATATTCATAGGGATATTTCTGTGAATGAAGAAACTGTCATTGACAAATTGGCTTCGCGTTCGAAAAGAATTAAGGAACTTAATTTATAAGTATTTGCCACCATGTGTAAATATGTTTATTTTTTAAAATATCTATTTTCGTTAATTTATTTAAATAAATACTTGTCGTCCTGCTGAAAACCGAGCGATTGTATCAATTTATAATTATAATAAAAAAATATCCGTATTTTAATTTTGATTACTGAAATCATTTGGTAATCATCGTTTAGAAAGTTCTTAGGGATTCAGAAATCCCTATGGCAAATGAAAGAAAAACAAATTTTATTTTGCTTCAGTAATCCCCCCTCCTTATGAAATACCTATCTATGGCGTTGGTGCTGCTGCTCAATGTACTGATGCGGTGTATGCATTTTGATTGACCATACCGATCAAAACCGATTGAACATATGCAAAAAAAAAAAGACGTTTATTGCCAGTTTGTAGCAAACGAACTTCGTTTGTCGTGCTTGGGATCGTTATTTCCAAACGTTTCAACAGTTGTCATAATAATAGTTCAGTTGCGAGAAACGCGTCGTTTAGTTGCAGATAATTAATTTTGTTTGTCATATACGCGAATGATTTTTAAATTGCAGCAATTGAAAAATTGTTTTTCCCAACTGAAACTTAATTCTTTTCGAACGCGAAGCCAATTTGTCGATGACAGTTTCTTCATTCACAGAAATATCCCTATGAATATTTAACAACGAAAACTTCCTTTGTTTTTACCTTCGTTGTATACACACAACGCTTATAATTCTTAAGCGAGTTATGGACAAACTGTTCTATATATATAAGCAAATTACCAATTTGTTACACTGAAAAATTGGTTACAAAAAAAGTTACACAGTTCATTTCGTGGAAGATCACTATTCCACGATTGAACATCAATACTTATATGTTTTTTAACGAAAACCACAAAATATGGTATAAAATTGTGGATTTGTGCGGATGCACTAACATATAATGCTTACAATCATCAAGTATAAACTGGCCGTGATCGAAATTTTTCTGCTAAATCAAAGTCACTGTATTGTGCTTGAGATGACTAAAGGTTCACTAAGAGAAAAAATATTAAATTAATCCAAAAACTTTTTTCATTTTTCTAAATATGGGGTAGTTTTTGGACCAATAAATAAAAATTATTTAAATAATTTTTCAATTAAATTATGCATAGGTATTGTTAATTTTATGTTAAATAGTTAATATTTAAATAAAATATTAAAGTATGTAAGCAGAATTAATAAAAAATATAATAAAATTATGCACGAATTTTTTTAAATATCTTTCAAATACTCCCTGTTTGTTATAGTTCTCGTTTAGTTTTTGTAATGAAAATTATTTAGCCTAGATGTTTATCCAAGATGCTTCTTGAGTGCGACTGAGCTCCGCTCAGATCCCCACAAAATCTCACTCATCGCACTCACTAATAATCTTGGCTAAACATCTAGGCTATATAATTTTCATTACAAAAACCAAACGAGAACTATAACAAACAGGGAGTATTCAGCAACAAGTAAGGATCTTAATTCTAAAAACTTCATTGAAAAACTGCAGATTCAGAGGGCGAGTTGTTACTGCTTGTCGGCTATTTCAGCTGTTAGGAATAAGTTTCTGACTTCACTGTGTGGTATAGATAAAATTTGAAACGAAAACAAAACAAGTTGTAAGGAAAATATTTGATTTATCCACGTAAATATTTAAAGAAAATTTATACACGGGCGTGGATAATGTTAATATTCGCTATTTCCCTTAGTGTACCTTATCGGCGAATATTTTTGGACCAAAATATCGGTGACAAATCTTGAATAGTTATACATTAAAAATGTTAAAAAAATTTTGGTCTCAAATAAAATACAGCTTAAAAAAAATTTTTCAAAATGTGGGCAATTAATAGAAATATATGGGTATTCAAATGTGGTATATTGTTGACATGCCAAATGAACTATTCGATGCCCAGTTGATAGTCAAGAAGTTAATTTTCAATTTTATGGTCAATTCGATAAGTTATTGGCCAATTCATTTGTTACCAGATGATAAATATTTCTCATTTGTAACTATTTACTAACTGCAAAGCCTTATAATACACTAAATGTTATGTTAGACAGTGACATGGCAATCCTTATACAAAATACAAATTTTCAACATTTGGGGTCAAAGATGCATAAAATAGGTTTTTGCACAATAACTTTGTAACAGTGCGTTTTAAAATGTAGCAAGTTTTAGTTAAACCCATTATTTAAAAAATTACAGTTTTTTTTTAATACATTTTTCGTGTTCTTTTGTAAAATATTTGTTTCTCAACCGTTCGACATAACACGATAATCAACTCATTGTAAAACAAATATCATTCTTTTGTTTCTTATGTGTATGTTTTTAAAAGTTGCTTCGATTTCGCTCTTTGTGACATATCTAATAAAATGCATTTATTTAAATAACAATGAAGAAATTGAAAAAATATAATTAATCTGACTTCAGACGAAAACACAAACTTGTCAAATTTTAAAAAGATAAACTTGTATTCGCCTAAAATTAGGGATGGACAAAATTTAATTTTGTATTTAATTAGGATTTAATTCAAACTGACGTTGAAAAAATAAAAAAATGTTGTGCTTCAAAATGAACCTGGCACATATAAAATATTTGTTTTTTCGTCTTGTGGCAAATCATAACCCTCGTACATGGAATCAATGGACTCGAACTAATTTATAGAAAAAGAAATTAACAACTACTTTGAACTTAAAAGGCCCAAGGATGCTCACATGTATTTAAGGCTAAATCGATTCTTCCTAATTATATACAATTTTTAATTTTCGGTATTTAATAAAATGTAAACTTATTCGTCGTGTGGCGTATTCGGCGTAGTTGGTTAAAGTGCGTGGCCTCTATGTCAACGAACCTGGAGACCTGGGTTCGAACCTTAGCAGCGACAGAAAATTATTTGAATTAAAATAATTTTTCTGTACGGCCGCCACCTCTCTGCAGACCAGTGTTGCCAGAGGCCGAGCTCCAAATATCCCGTTCTCTTCTTTAAAACGCCCTGTTTATCCCATTTTAAAAAAAAATCCCGTTTACAAACCTTGCACATAGCTTCATGTTTAATTTCTCGTTAATTTTTTTGGCTTGTTTCTCTTTTTTACCTGGTAAAGTCAAGTCAAAAAGAAAACGAATCCGACCATCCAAAATTGAATTCTTCTTCTTTCTCTTTAAAATATTCACAGTGTCATTGTGTTCAAGTTCAATTTTTAAACAGCTTTGCAAGGGTCTGGCTTTAAACAGCAAGATTATTGCTTTTAATGTAGGGGAGATGGCTGGGTTGTGAACCGGGTTTTGTTTTTGGGCTCAAACTTTTCCTCAGAATAAAGATATCGAATAATCCAAGATACTGTTGGAAAGGTGAATATACAACGTAACTTTTTTATGCAGACAGATTAGCGTTTTGATTAAAATTTAACTCTCTACTGCCAATTTTCTAAAGACGTGATTTTTGGCTCTTCCAAAAATGTGGCTGGGTTGTGAAAAATCTGGCAAATACTAATAAAAGTCGGAAAATACGAAGTAAATCACTAATAATATTATAAGTTAGAGGCAAAACAAGTTATAATGACGCCAATTATGCTAAAAAATCGTAATGAATGGAAGTGTTTAATCATAATTTTCTTCACCTTCATCCAAATCGGTGTCGCAATGTTTGCATGTGAAATACGAACGCCTTCCCATATTGACGCACTTCAAGTGAATAGGCCGGCCACATATGTTGCATTCGATGGAGTTTTTGGGTGTCAGTTCTTTAGGCAAAAACCTCAAACAAGTGGTGCAAAAATCAATATCCTCATCAGATGGTTTTTATGGTTTTTTTGCTTTAGGACGCTTGGATGGTGTTGGTTGTGCCTTCTTCAGTGATGCTTTTGCTAGGGATTTTGACTTTTCTGCTGCTTTTTCCTGCTTCAGATCATCAATTTTGTTTGGAGCAGTAAGCTCGCAGCTCTCCATTGCCTTTCGCAAAAGTTTTCACAGTTTCAAACACGATGTCTGCCACTGGCACAAGCAATATATCTGTACACTTCGGTGTAACTGCAAAAATTGCGTCATGTCAAAAGACAAATTTAGCAGTTGAAAGATTGGCGATATGTCAATTACTTACTTACTAACTTATCTGGCGCTTACAACCGTAGGTAGGTTTTGGCCTCGTATAAGAAATCTACGAAAATATAAGAAAAAAGAAACGAAATTCCCTCGATAATTAGGGAAAGAAAAAAGTAATGGTTCACAACCCATCCTGGTTCACAGCCCAGGCCTCTCTCCTAAATTTTTGAAATTAAAAAAAAATGTTAGGAAACCCGACTTGAGCGAAAATCCCATTTTTGGGCTCAAAATCCCGTGCGCCCTTTTGGGGTTTAAAAAACCCGAAATATGGGCGAAATCCCAGGTTCTGGCAACACTGCTGCAGACAATGGCAAACCTCAGAGAGTAATCAAACTGCCATGTAAAGCTTCTTGAGAACAAGAACATTCCGTTCATCGCCGTTCGGAGTCGGCGTTAAACCTGTATGTCCGGTTCTTGGTCAATTGTGTACAAACTTTAATAACACGCACAACACAATTGATCATAAGCAGCTAGGTCAAAGTCCTTTCAAGGGCTGAAATGGCCACGTATTTATTTTTTTTTATTTTTATATTTTTTCATCTTCTTTATTAAATACGGGACTTTTAATAAAAGCCATCAATCAAAGCTACAAAAAAAAATATCTGGGAACTGTCTGCCAAAGATTCAGCCTTCTGTTGGCTCTTTTAGACGCCATAGCTGCTAACTCTCTAAGACTAGCCAGTGTATAAATATGAAGGACAATTTAGCATTGAAAAGCATGTTTATTATGAAGTTGTAAACAAATCTTCGTATTTAGTTTTGTAGGAAAACAAAGTGATATTCAATTTTTAGCTTTTATATGGTTTTTGTTTTTATAAAGAAGGACTGAAATATGCTCTTAAGTAGCTATGGATAATCTATAAATAAAATTCAGTTCTTTCAGCAAGCAAAGGACATTCATAACTTGAACTCTACAACAGGAATTTTAGTTTTGTTAGGAACGAGTTATAAAAAAATGTGAGAGGGAACCATCGCCAAAATATTTGATGTTATTTTCACATTTTAAATAAGAAGTTAAGCGATTTTGTATTTTAAAACGCTTGTCATAAAATGCTAAATTACATTTGAAATTATTGAAGATTGTTTAAAAGAATGAATTTCTTCTTGAATAAATTTATAATTTTTATGACTTCCTTCACAACCCTCTTTATTTTCATTTATTTATTGTATCATAGGATTCATGAACTCAATGTGTATGTACTCGTATCGTATGTGTGGCTTGCTCCTGCATGACCTAGTAACATGTTATGTCTCTATAATTGGGGAAACATAAGACTAAGTGGATTATTATTATTAAACGAACCGATGCTTCCTTATCCACACTTCCACACGCAAAACCATGTGATTCACATACACACACACACACATAGACAACATATTTTCCTCGAAAAATTATATGCAACAAAATGTTGTTACGATCTCATTTGCTTGGTTATAGCAGCTGTTTGTTCAACATTCTCGTAATAACTTTGAGTTTTCTATATTGGCTTGAATGCGTGTGTATGTGTGTGTATGGGTGTGTAAGTGTAAATTTATTGGAAATGTACGATAAAATGCGTAAGTTTGTGTGCCCTCTACAAACTAACTACTATGGGGAATAAGGTCAATTTGGCTTTTTGTACAAAAACAAAAAAATTATTGTAACTATGCAAAAAAAAAATTGCAATGAACAGGTTTTGCAGCCCATCATTCTTCCGAAATAAAACATAAGTGAACATTCAACTTATGAAATATGATGGACAAAGATGTGTGGCAAGTCAGCCACTGAAGGCATCAGTCTCTAGAGCAGTGATGAGCACACGCATGCATTTTGAACTTGTGTTTGCGAGCTTTTTAAGCACTTAAAAAATTACTGGTCTTGTTCTTGAAGGGACTACTTTTCTAATATATTTTATTATTTTTTATAATCGTTTATTAATTTATCCGTTACAATAATATTTTAACATAGCTTATAAAGCTTATTAACATCAGTCTCTAGAGTAGTGATGAGCACACGCATGCATTTAAACTTGTGTTTGCGAGCTTTTTAAGCACTTAAAACATTACTGGTCTTGTTCTTGTAGGGACTACTTTTCTAATATATTTTATTATTTTTAACAATCGTTTATTTACTTATCCGTCACAATAATTTTTGAACGTGCTTAAAAAGCTTACTAAAAAATCTTTAAATAAAGAATGTATGAGCGTGCCCATCGCTGCAGTAGCATTATTCAAACACACACAGCCACATTTTGCCAATGTAATATTCTCGATTTTATAAATAACACTTGAAATTATTGAATTTTTAGATACTTTGGCTAATTTATGTTTATTTTTTATGTATAGCACAAAGTAAAAATAGTAAAAAAATTGTTTGAGAAATTATCGATTTTGAAAATCAATATTTCTTACAATTCAAGTAATTTTTTAGTTTTTGCTCTTAGCGGAACCAATCTAGCTTAGTTTTGTATAAAGTTTGATTTTACCGGGATTTTTAAAATTTTTTACATTGTACTTTCCATTGCGTCCGGGAGTGATCGATATATCGTCCGTGATGCCATACATCAAATGAATTGATTTTTTATATATTTGTCATATTAATTGGAAGGTCGATTCGTACTAATTTTTTCTCGTACGGAAAAGGTACGGACTTCATCGAACTTAACTGTTGCGAACTCTTGTGCTAGCGGTCAGAAAGAACTGATCAGGTAGCGGATACAATTTAAAAGTGCTACAAAAATTTACGCATTATGTTACAACTGTTGAGAAATAAGAACGTCGACGACTTTAGGGTATATTTTTTTTAGAGAGTGCTCTAAAAGTGAGAAACTATACACTGAAATAAAAACTTAAATATGGATGAAAATTAAGAATGGAGACTAAAAATCGTAAGGAAATGCAACAATAACATAATATTTGTAATAAGTTCGCATCTCATTGTTAAAATTTTAGAAGACTAAAGATTTATTTTAAAATAGTCATAAATATTTGGATTTAAATAATAAATTTTGGATTTTATGAAACGAAACGTCTTTAACTTACTAAACTGGCAAAATCAAAATATGTAATTATTTGTATTGATATTATTTTTGATATGTAATATCTTACCGATCGGTTTCCAGCATGTGGGAGCAATGTCGTGAAATGCGACGGATATCCGTAACAGGAAGTCGGGGAAGCAAGCGCCATTTAATTTATCACACAATTGATTGCAGAGCTTCCAACATTGTTCACAGAGTGCCTTTTAGGCTCGAATAGCTGCTACACAAACCACAAACATGTGTTTTAAACACAAACCACATTGATATCTGTTTTAAATTACAGTGAACTGAACGAAGCCACAATTTCCCTTTAATTTTATTTAACTACAGCGCATGCTACTATCTGAGTATATATATATTGAGAATGTATATACTCAAAGCTACTATTTAGTTTAGACACAAACCTGTGTAGCCTTCATGTAAAAGAAAAATAATAACCTTATTTTTTCTAACATCCAAACAGCTGTTATTGGCATACACGGTTAATATTTTAAATATATATGTATATGTAAATCTAATTTGATTATAATAATTTTGTGATTTGCAGAGATGGGTAAATCCAGAGCAGAGTATATGTGAGATTACCGGCAGGAAAAAAGTGAGGAAAAATTTAAAGTTGAAAAGGTAAAGCCAAAAAAAAAAAAAATGAGAATAATTCAACTCAGCGTAACAGGGACTTGCGGAATGTTTTTATAACTTTTCAGATGATTTTAATCAATATAAATGTTTTTTAACCAGAGCTATTACCAAGGCAGACAATGGAAAACCGCAGAGAGTAAAAACTGGCATGAAAAGCTTCTTGAGAACAAAAGCCGTTCGGAGTCGGCATAAAGCTTGTAGGTCTAGATCTCGATTATTTGTGTTCAAACATTTCGGAAAAAGCACAACACAATTGATCATAAGAAGCTCGGTCAAAGTCCTTTTAAGGGTTGAAACGGCCATTTCGTTTTTTTTTTATTACCAAGGTGAGGTGTCAGGTGTTACATATCATATGCGACTTCTGTAAGGCTCGCTTGTTTTTTTTTGAGTTGCATAATAATTTAAAAACCATACATTTTATGTTATGAAATAAGAATAATAAGCAGAATTAAGATTATGTTTTAATTATAATTTTTTTTTATTATTGTTAATTATTAATTATAATTATATGCAAACAACATCCAAAAAACTGAATATATGCAGATATTTTCGAAAATGGCACTGAACCAAAAAAATTTTATATTGTGACTGTGAAAAACGTTTCATAATTTATTATGAATTTCTTACAGGCGAAGAATCGGTTCTTTTGATCAGTGAAATTATTATTACTTTTGAATAACGGATTCAATTAAGTTTCATTAAGACTTTAGCTTACATGAGGCTATTGTGAGGTAAGTTTCACCTCCCTCGTAAGATCTTGTGCGAAGCTTCTTCGGAGCTAACTCAGAGCACTTTACAAATTTGCTCGTGCATGACATAGCCTCGCTCTCACAAGTAATATTCAAGCTACTTGGAAGTGTACTGAACTTTCAAAAGGCGCTTTGCTTAAACCTATACGAAGCACACTAAATAGGGTTCGATCTCACTTGAAGAGCCTTGCTGTCATAAATAATATAGAGCTGATTGACAGAAATCAAAATATAATTTTGGGAAATTTTGCGTTTCTCGCAAACTCATTTTTATTAATTTATCTAAAACTTTTCTCGTTTATTTATTAATTTTCATATTCCAGCACACATAGAATACTGAAAAAATAGTAATAATAATAATAAATTGTTTTAAGCAGGGACTTAAGCATAGGCTTCGTAGCACCCAATTTAATCTGTCCCCATCTGTTATATGAGCATTTTTTTTTTGGAGGTATAGAACTATGAATTGGAATAAAATACTGAGATAACTTAGAAAGATAATTTATTAAAACTATAATTTTATGCCATTGGTGTAAATACATACCTATATAATTTTGGGTATGTGGCCGCCGCGGCTGGCTCAGATGTGGTACATTCTAGAAGTTCAGTTTTTGATATAAAAATTCCGGCGAATTGACCCATATGTCCTTCTCGATAATAACCTCTTAAGCACACATTGTATCTTTATTGCGCACTGAATGCATGGTATGAAAACGTTACATCGTCCAACAATGTTCTGGTGTTAGTCTAATCATTATAAAATAGCGAACCAAACTGAGCAAAATTGGAAATAGAGTTGCTAAATCAGACCACAGTATGGCAGTTTTGTCCTTATCGAAAAATTGAAACTTTCAAATAAACACCCTATATGTATTTTGTTTTGTATTGAATGCGCATTAATTCATAATGTATATAGCCTCGTAGTGGCCGTGGAGCAGTGGGTAGAGTGCTTGGCCCATACGCCAGAGAACCCTGATTCAATTTCCACCTGACACAGAAAGTTTTTTCAATTGAATTCACCTCTCTGCAGACAATGGCAAGCCTCAGAGAGTAAATAATGCCATGTAAAACCTCCTGAGAATATGCACATTAGCCGTTCGGAGTCGGCATAAAGCTAGTAGGTCCAGTCTTCGATAAATTGTATACAAACATTTAATTTGACACATCACAATTTGATCATAATAGGTTCGGTCAAAGTTCTTTCAAGGGCCGAAATGACCAGTTTGCCTGTATATTACAAAGTATGCTTGTAACATGTGCAATTTGTCGCAAAACATGGATTGGCAAAAATATTCGCCGTCAGTGGTTGGAAAAAATATGCGGCATGGAGTTCACAGCGTCTTCTAGGGTGTACGAGCATTTTACTCCTAGCGTTTTTAAGAAAGTAGAAGGTGCGAAGCGCAGACGGATTAAGACTCACCTGAAGCAATGCTAAAGGGTGTATGTACACATAACGTTCAGCTATCCGAAGAAATTGTCAAAATGTGTTTTAAATACCGTATTAACATCACGCAACCTTAACAAGATTCTAGTGCAACTTAAAATAAAGCAAGGAATTGTAGGAAACAAGAAGCTACTAAAAATTTGACTTTAACACTACTCAAGTTATCACTCTAGTAATTTATGCAAATTTCTGCCTGTTCGTGAATTCTTAAGTACTTTTTTAAATTTACTAATTTTAAGAACAACACTTTAGTTTCTTATTATTAACGTTAACTTATATTGTACTTTATTTTTGCAGGAAGTAATATTTTGGCACCGTAGCAACAACACGCAAGATTTCTTTTTGTCAATTCAATTTCACTAGCTCATCAATTTATATGTTTATTGATGCAAATAAACTATAAATTTAAAATTTGTTTTTCAGTATTTTTATTTCTACTATATAGTATGTGTAAAATGAGTTTTCATTGAAGTTAAGTAGGTAAAAATAGTTTAGTAAGTTATTAACAAATAAAGAAACCGGAGTATTAAAACTATCAGAAGAAATTAGTTGCACTCAATTCATACCAAACAGTATGTAGTTAAGGCAGCCGTGTGCTTTTTTCGCTCAAATTACATTGCTCTCATGCTGTCATTTTAAAATAAGCATACCCAAGATGCATTATGAAGGTGGAAGAAGTAGGTTGACGTCTATTAAATCGACACCGTAGCGCTGTGAAGTTTCGTTGTAGTGATGCCACTTTCTTTTTTTTTTTGTGTGGGATAAATACTTTGAGAGCTAACTAAATACTCCGAGAGCTACTAAAGAGCTTGAGGGTTAGGTGATAATGCTTAGAAACATCACAAGCAGCCAAAATTTAGAGTTATTTTTGAGTTGGAAAGTTAAGCAAGCATGATCAGCTCCAAACCGCAACAATCGATACACTTTCTTCTTCGAAAGTCGTCATTTGGAATTTTGAATAATAATTTATTCTCTTTATTCCAGGTACACAGAAAAAAAAGAGTAAAACTTTTACCTAAAAATGTAGTCAATTCAGCTAAAGTAATCCGGTGATTTTCAGTCAACGAATTTGATTAGGTGCGCTACCAATTTCTAAATGTTAATTATATGCAATTATATTGGGTAGTTTAACTGCGAGAGTAGCTAAAAAAACCTAAATATTTAGGTGTACCTTCAACCATAAAATAGATAAGACACATAATTTATTAGAAGAATAAGCTAATTTTTTTTAAACTATGACCACTTCAGATTAGGCAAGCCACCTACTAAGTGTAGAAAAATCATCTAATTATTTAGATAGCATTCCCACTTAAGAGTGGGAATGCCGTGCAAAAAATATGCAAAAAATATGTTTTTTGTTTTGCAATTTCTATTTTGAAGTGAAAGTTTCCTTAGGTGACTTTACTTCATTTCGTCACATGATAGAGAAGAAAGATTTGTTTTATAGTAGATAGAATGAGAGAGATATATACATTGTATAAATGACTGAAAAATTTCTTTGCCACCGCTGAGAATCGAACCTGTGATCTCAAGATTTCAACAACAACGCCTTATCTATTGAGCTAAATTTCCAATACAGAAATTTACTCTAAATACCAATTAATCAAATTGCTGTAGATGCACAGTGGAAACATAAATTTCAGAGTTGTGGACCTCATATTTTTATATACGTTTTGTTCACAAATTATAAAACGGCGTAACAGCACAGCGGTAAAGCGTTTGACTTGAACGCCAGCGGCCCGAGTTCAATTCTCGCGTGAGGCTTTACTTTTTGTAAAATTTTCTCACTTTGTTTTTATTTATGTTTTTTATAGGAGAGCGCTGTGCTCCTATAAAATTCAAATACGGGAAAAAAACAAGTTGTAAGGAAAGCAAAATATTTATATAAAATTTATACTGAGGCGTGGAAAATGCTAATATGCGTTATTTCCCTAGTGTACGAACAAATCGACAACTTGGATTAGGTGAAATAACTAGAAGAATTAGATGATTTAATAAGCAAAATTTTAGTTGAATTAACTAATTTTAATTAGGTGAATTACCTAATGCATGATTTTTAAATTAACTGTGTAAGTAGAAAAGTTGTTGAAAAGATTAGGTGAAATAGAAACTTTCACATTAGCTAAACTAGTTTAGGTAATAAATCAATTCTTTTATTTTCTGTGTACTATGGCAGATAGCACAGCTTTTCGACATTTTTATATATGTCGTAGTACTGTATGAATTTCAATAAAAAACTGCAAGCGGTGACACTCATGTCAAAGCTTGGGTGGAATCGACTGACTACTGAATAATTTTTGAGAAGCAGAAATCAAAAAGATGCAGAAAACGGAAGCAATCAGTAGTGGCGAGATTGAGACTGCCTCGTTTTTTATATCAAATAAATTATTTAATTTCAATTTAAAATAAAATTTGTTAAAATGAAAGATACTCCGACATATATTTTTTCTATAAAAGGTAATCACACAAGAGTCACTTGAAAATTTAAAATAAAAATCATACCAGACGCGTCTTGTTTAATGAAAGCAATAAGAACAAGTAACAAAACATTGGATTTTTCATTAGATTATCGCACAAAATATGGCATCACTTCATTTCTTTTGATTTTGACAGCGCAACGGTGTTGATTTTATTGGCGTCATCTAGTTCTTCCACCTTCTTTAATACATCTTGAGCATGCCAATTGGAGAAAACGTCAAAAATACGAATAAACTTATATTATTGAATCATGGCCTCAACTATATTTTAATGTGTAGGCGTTCTCCCTCAATAAAACCCTTATCAAAATAGTACAGGTTTTTCCAATAGGAACTTGACAACTTTGAATTAAATTTCTGAACGCACCCTTTCACTAATCATCGAACTGTCACTATCAATTTATTCAGTAAACTCAACATTTTCATCATAGTAAAGTACACGAACGAACAACGTCTGCAAATTTATAAAAATCATAAAATTATAAAATTGTGACGAAGCTCTTTTTTGGCTCAATAGGTTCGTCAATAGGCAATATATGCGTTATTGGTCGGGTGAATATCCACATGTGCTTCATGAATCACCACTTCATCCACAAAAAATAACTGTTTGGTGCGATTACTGTGGGTTACTGTGCGGTTACGTTACTGTGAATGGCCATCGTTATCACGCCATGATTACCGATTATATTTGGCCCGAATTGAAAGATATGGACGTGGATGACATGGTTCTAACAAAACAGTGCCACAAGCCACACAGCACACGTTACAATCGATTTATTGAAGAGTAAGTTTGATGAGCGTGTTATCTCAAGAAATGGGCCAGTCGATTGGCCGCCTCGCCTCGTTCGTGCGATTTAATGCCTCTAGACTATTTTTTTTGGGGCTACGTCAAGTCATTGGTCTCTGCCAATTAGCCGACGACGTTGCCAACGAATCGACCGCTGCATACGTGTGGTGGCCGCCGTGGCCATATGAACGAAGTCGAGTTCCATTTATAATTTTTTTGATTGTATTTCAAGCCGATGGCGTCCGTGGCGTCCGTGGCGTAGTTGGTTAAAGTGCGTGGCCGCTATGTCAAAGAACTTTGGAAACCCAGGTTCGAACCCCAGCAGCGACAGAAAATTATTTGAAATAAAATAATTTTTCTGTACGGCCGCCACCTCTCTGCAGACAATGGCAAACCTCAGAGAGTAATCAAAATGCCATGTGAAGCTTCTTGAGAACGAGAACTTTCCGTTCATCGCCGTTCGGAGTCGGCGTTAAGCATGTAGGTCCGGTTCTCGGTCAATTGTGTACAAACTTAATAACACGCACAACACAATTGATCATAAGAAGCTAGGTCAAAGTCCTTTCAAGGGCTGAAATGGCCAGTTATTTATTTTTTATTTATTTTTTATTTCAAGCCGATAATTAATTTTTTGAAATATCTCAAATGGTTTGCGTTTTATTTTTTAAAAAAAAGTTGTCAAGTCCTTAATGGAAAACCGTTTATGTAGATTTTAAAATGAGTTTGATGACTTGTACTGATATCAAATATAAGCATCTGCTTTGTCATCTACACCCTTCTTTTATCAATTTACTTCTGTTTGTAAATAATTCAAAAGTTTACGAGTAGCACATTAAAATCATCAACTGAACTCATTCAGAGAAGCACAATGCTCATTAATTTCGGAGAAAGCGTTCAATTTGTCGCTACGGTTTTTGTATGATGCACAAAACCTCTGCTTGACATCAAATATGGTTGTGCCCATGGTTGAATTAATAAAGTTGTCTCGGGGCTGATCGTACTCTTTTCTCAGTACCCACAATTGTCTAAAATCAATGAAAAGCAACAACAAAAACTTCATCAGCTTTACATTTTATCAATTTTCGCTTTCAGATTCTGTATGAGCTGTCAACTTCGATTTGACATGTATGGGTACTCGCTCCTATCCTTGCGACAACCTTATTGATTCAACCATGGTTATGCCTTGACAAACGCAAAGTCAATGACAAATTTTTTCTTCTCACATCTCATGGCATGCAAAATTGACTTGAAAACTTATTTATTTATAATTACCAAAAATACTCTTGAAAATATTATATTGAATCGTTGTTAAACGTACCTGTCATCGGAATTAAGGAAATTTCTGGGAAACGTTATATTTTCTGGACTTATTACAGGATAACTGCCGGCCTTCAAGTGCAGAGTAACATCGCGGGGCTTGCATTTTCTCTCTGCGAAGAAATCTTAAATTAAGAGCAGCTTTCTTTTTGGTTGAAGTCAAATAATACTCACGAAAGGCGCTCTTGGATTCTTCAAAAGCTTTGAAAGTAAAAAACGCCGTCCTAGTGTTGTGGGGTATGCGAAAGTGTAAGATAGATACATCCTTGTAGGCGGTGTATTTGAGCAGTGTGTTTGATGGCAGACGCACAATTAGCGTTTGATCTTTGGGTATTTTTAGCTGATCCATTTTCTCCTGTGGCAGTTCGTTGACGAGGTAATCGTTTTGCGATGACTGATGATGAACCTGAACGCTAGCACCGCATCCGTTATCATGATGACTGCCAATGATAGACAGCAGTGCGATGGGAATAACAAGCACTCGTTCATGAAGGCGGCACATGGTGTTGATGTGAGCAACAGGTATGAGTGAAAGTGTGGATATATGATAACCTAGCAATTGCTACGATGACTTGCTTGATAGACGTCCAGCTTTAAATGTTAACTGTAAATAGCATTTGAATAAACAGAAGTAAGAATCAATTAATGCACATTAATGCAACTAAATAATATGCAATGTAAAATGTAAAAAGTGTTTGCTTGGCTTTAATTTTTAGATTAATTTTATATAAGAATTATAAATATTTTTGAATTTACGTCATTTTAGTAAATGGATTTGTATGTTGGTTGCAAATTGATTTTCCTTGATGCTAAAGTTTTTTTAAACGAACTCTTTGACATATTTCTACTGAAAGGATATGACAAACTGTCTTTGAATTAATTTTCAGGATATCCACATGTACCAAAAGATAACGTTTTTGGAGCCTTTTTTCTTCAAATTTATACTTTTCGGGTAAGACGGTTAAGAGCCCGAGTGACTAATCGCAAAACAGATTGAAACTGGTTCATATAGACGCATAGGTCAGTTTTTCAATTTCAACTTCAAAAATTTTTCATTTGAAGATATTGTCGATAGTTCAGGGTGTCCTAGAGAAATCTAACATTTTAATTTTGTTAAAATTTTCATTATAATTTTTAATTAATATCAAGAATTCTTCGGAAAATTGTGAATGTTTTAGAAACATAGAAATAGTGAGGTTATGTGTGAAATAGATTATAACGTTTGGTGAAGTTTTGAATAAAAGCGGACTTATTACCTTGAACTGAAAATAAAAAAGTACAGTGCCATCAAAATTCAAAATTTCTGTGTTCAATCGACTTTGCCGCGGCTCGATATATATAACACGATCATAAATCCTTTTCTTGAGTAAAAAAAACATGCACTGTGTGCATATTGCGTCGTCTTATTGAAACCAGATGTCTTCCATATTCATGCATGTATCTTCCATCATCAATAATGTGTCTTATATACGGAGAGAAATAATATTCTTATATTAAGCAAATATTTTGCTTGATTTAAGAAAATATACAATTAAGCCTCATTTGCTCAAATCAAACACTAAAAACTAAAATTAAGAAAAAAAATTTTGTAATGAGCATTTATTTCTAAAATTGAATAGAATAAATTACTAGTTGAAACAAGAGTAAAATATTTGATTCTAGAACCTGGAACAGAATCGAATTAAGAAAATATTTTCTTTCTCTAAGAAAAATTGGTCATTAAAAATATTCTTGAATTAATCATTAATTTTGCTTGTTTTAAGAAATTACAAATTATTTCAAAAAAGCTTGACTCAAGCATGTAAAACTATACAAGTAGGCTTTCAGTCTTAAATCTTGCAACCTTTAGCCATAAAATAGTGAGTGAAAAAAAAAATCACTTTCCCAATTCTTATCTGAAAATTATCTAATCAGAATTAATTTACCACAACTAATAAATAAATAAATTATTATTTATCACAAGATATCAGAAAATCTTTTAATATACGATAAATTAAATTTTTGTTTAATTTAAAAACGCATTGGTGCTAGCTTTTTACTATTTTCAGATACAAGATAAAGGATAATCTTATATATCAAGCTAAATTTTCTAAT
Organism: Pherbina coryleti; assembly: GCA_943735915.1. Classification (NCBI taxonomy): domain Eukaryota; kingdom Metazoa; phylum Arthropoda; class Insecta; order Diptera; family Sciomyzidae; genus Pherbina; species Pherbina coryleti. Next base: position 104,683,038 of record OX030949.1, read on the forward strand.
TTTCAGACAATATATTACTTGGATCAAGCAAATTCTTCTCTCATAAGAAAACTAAAAATCAAAGAATTCTAATATTGAGAAAATTATTTATTTGTATTTGTTTACTTGAATCAAGCAAATTATTCTAGCAAATATTGGACTTGAATCTAGAAAAAATATTCTTGAGTTTAAAGCAAATGTTTCTTGAATTAAACATTTTTTTCTTAAAATCAAGTGTTTTAAATGAGCTTAATTCTAGAAGAAAGAATGTTTGAATTAAGAAATTAACGCTTGAGTGTAAATTAACGATTGAGTGTTTTTAATTTTTGTACGCTCTAGCTTAATACATTTTTAATCAATCGTTTTAAAAATTAACAGTTAGTTTTTTATGCTCGTATTATTGCGGTCTATATGAACCCAGAGTTGTTTTGCAAGTGCTGCGCCCAACAATGAAAAAACAGTGGGTAATCAGTGAAAATGCTTTCATTATTTTTCGAGGTATTCTGCAATATGATCAATAAGTATATTTATGCATTCGTTTTATTCAATTTTCGAAACAGTTGTGCCACTCTATATTTTGAAGACCCCAATGGTCTGTTCTGGCGCTGAAAAAGCCTTGCCACGCATTTTTTCTTAATGTGAGGGAACAAGAAGAACTTATTGCCAAGTTGGAACTGTAAAATGGATGACCCATCAATTTCATGTTTGAGTCAAAAACTCTTTTGTTTGAGATGATGTGTGGGATGTCACAACTCACATTGTTGTGATGGAGGATGATCTTCCTTCGGTGGTTGGTATTCCTTAATTCTCCGAACTGCCGGCAAACAAATAGTTGTATACCATTCAGTATTAACAATTCTCCATTGTTCCAGTGGTATAGTTGCAACATGATCAGTTTTTCTGGAAAAACTGGAAACCATTTGCGTGGATTTGCTCTGCCCGCGGACAACTTTTGTCGGGTTTTTGCTCACTTTGAAAGATCCAAACAGTGGATTGCGGCTTTATTTAGGGCTCATAAGCGTAGATCCGTGATTCCTCACCTGTGATGATATCGTGGACGTGTTTCGAACAATCTCCGCTGTATTTTTTGCAGTATTTTCTTGCATCAATCGTCAAGACACTTTTTTGAGCAATCGTCAAGTTATGGGGTATCCAACAAATCTCCCTAACACCTAAATGCATATATAATATCTTATGTATGCTAATCCTATTAATGCCCAACGATAGCTCCATCTTACTGCATGTCGCTCTTCTTTTAACAGTTCACGCAACGTTTTACAGTCGCTGGGTGTGGTGCTTCATCACCAAGTGTCGAACTAAGTTGATCGATGCGTTCTTTTCTTGTGAGTTAACGTCGAATACGTTTATGCTAGAAAATGTAAAATTTTCGAATGGAACTATCAAAGCATCTGGCAGTACTTAGTGTTGCCGAGGCGTAAGATTTAAAAGGCAACCCTCGTATCATTGCTTTAGTATTTTTTAATAGTAAGCTATATAAATGCCAAAACATTTTTAAAAAAATTCAAGTCCTTATTGATTTGAGATGTAAATTGTGATCCCAGTGCCCTATTTCACTATGCTACAAATTTGTGAATTGTAAGAAAATTCCAACAAAGTTGTAAAAAAATCAATAATTTTCGTTTCACCACAATTGTACAAATGTGTAATAGCAGTGAAGAAAATATCCAAATATCCAATATAAAAGTTTTAGACTGCGAATAAATTTCTTAATAAATAATTTTTTTCAGTTTTATAAAAAGTTTCGTTTAAGTGCTTCAAAAGAAGAAGATCTTGTTTCAATTATTGGGCCATTTTTATACCCCCACGTTTAAAAATGTAAAAGTGGCATATAAAATTTGTAACTCCGTTTGTTACGCCCATAAAGAGGCGTGGTAGGTATAGTAAAGTATATATACATATTCTTGATCAGCATCACCACCCAAGTCGATTTATTCATGTCCATTAGGGCGTATCAAAAAATTTAGATCGTATTCTAAGAGGTCTCAAAAGTTGCATTGGGTTGTCAAGATCACCCAAAACATGTTTCTCTTAATTTTGGAGAAACGGTAAAAATTGTTGAATTGTAATTCGCAATTTCATTTTTACAAGTTGTAGCTTGTTAATTACAAACTTGTGAAATTGTTTATTATTTTGTGAAATATTGATTTGTGATTCGTGCAATGAATTTGACGCTTACAAATTTGTAATTGTGATGAAGAAGTACAATTTTGTGATTGTAATTTGTATGTGGTGAAATAAGGCACAGAATGTACACAAACAGCTATGGTGACAAACATGGTGACCTACAATGTACACTTAACTACATGCGTAGCAGCTGATATCTTCTGTATTTTTCAAGCAAATACTTCAAAAAAATAACAATATTTACTTATATAGATGAATGAAATGATCTCATAACTTTTATAAATTATATACGGTGCTTTATTATAAAAAACAAGTAAGAAATGATCTTCGACTCGGCCAAATCAAAGTAAATAAAATAAAATGTTTATTTGAAAAATATTTTCGTCATAGTTTTAACAGAAAATATTCGCTTTTGTTTTTTGATAGTCACTTTGTATGGGAGGTAGGCGTGGTTTTCATCTGATTTGGCTCATTTTCGAACTTGATATTTATTTTAAAGATACAAGCTTACATATCTAATTTCGTGGTGATAGCTTGAAAATTCGGCTGGCTAAATTCGCTTGGGTGGTGATGCTGATCAAGAATATATATAAGTGGCAAAATACCCCTTTTACGTTTTTTTAACATGGGGGTATAAAAGTTATGAAAATCACAAAACAACTTAGTGTTAAAATTATCTCCGCCCCCCTCCCGCCTACGTTTAATTTCCATGAAAACTCAAAAAAAAAATCGAAATGTCCTTTGGTAAAGTGTTGTATATAAATTACAGGGTATTTATCACACACGAAAAACCAACCAATTGTGAATACCCTTAATGCTTTATTTACAGATTTATTATTGGCCTTTTATTTTAATTTTTTCAACGGTAAGTAAATTTATTTTGATTTATTTGGATTGATTTAAACAAATTAAATAAATTGTTGCTATGTCTATTGATCGTATGGTTTTGTTTGATTGTATGCTGAAAATCTATGTATTTGTGTTGGAATTTGTGTTAGCGTCAGTGTTTTGGTTTGGTTTTGTGGCGTTTGTTGCACACGAGTTCTGTTATTTGAAATAATTGGTTGTGATTGCGTGAGAATGCGTTGCTTGCGCCTAATTACTTTAATAATGACATACATATGAATATGTATGTGTGAATGCGTTTGCAATAGAGTTAGTGTGATAGTATGGTTAAATATTTCATTCAATCGCTGTATACGACTGCTATACTCATTAGTAACCTCATTAAAATTTCTGTCAACATAAAGTCAATCAAACTTGTATTGTTTCTGTTGTTATCCTGTGCTGTGTCCTCATTGTATTAAATTCATCCATGACATTGCGGCAACTACGTTTATTTTGTTCGCAATGAATTTAATTCTGCTAATGTTGGAAACCTGCGCTTATTTAATCCTGAAAAATAGAAATGCTTTCATCAGGAGTGGACAATAAATGAACATGATCTTTGTATTGATAAGAATACACTTTAACAACAAGTCGGGTATCCTTGCATTGTAACAATAAGTATTGTGAAATATTTTGCATTATGTTTTAAAGTAATGCTGGCGTCCGTGGTGTAGTTAGTTAAAGTGCGTGGCCTCTATGTCAACGAACCTGGAGACCCGGGTTTGAATTGAAATAATTTTTCTGTACGGCCGCCACCTCTCTGCAGACAATGGCAAACCTCAGAGAGTAATCAAAAATGCCATGTAAAGCTTCTTGAGAACAAGAACATTTCGTTCATCGCCGTTCGGAGTCGGCGTTAAACCTGTAGATCCGGTTCTCGGTCAATTGTGTACAAACTTAATAACACGCAGAACACAATTGATCATGAGAAGCTAGGTCAAAGTCCTTTCAAGGGCTGAAATGGCGAGTTATTTTTCAAAGTAATGCTAATAGGATTCAGATCCAGTAATTTCGGAGAAGCACACAATGGTTTCTATTTTGATGGAGGAATTTTCGAAACATTTGGAAATTTGAAATTTTTGTAGTGGCTGTAAGCACAACATAAGATGTGAAGTTAGAATAAGTCTGATAATTGCTTTTAGACGGCGGTCTGATACTTGATACATCAAATGTTTAAATCATACAAAATACTTGATTTTTAAATGACCGCGACATATGAACAGAGTAATCAGGATATATTTCTGAAAGAGGACGCCACACAGTGATTCGTATCATAGAGAAAAAAAAAACCAAAAATGTATACATATATGGTCACTGAATTTTTTTTTTCAGAAAATACTAATTTTTTTTAACTATGTTTTCCAAAAACAAATTGTATTTGTTTATTATTTATTGGAATATGTAAGCAAACAAAAATATCAATTAAAAATCAATTATGAACATTAAACTCGAAAATTAAAGAAGGCTGCATAAAATTCACCTGGTCATTAAATAGGCACAACAATTATATGAATATTATATTAAGGAAAAAAGTAAATAAACACACAAGAATGTGAAAAATACCTAATATTAAGTTATATCCACTATGTCCACCCCTATTTTGAGCAACTTTTTCTATTCTTCTAAGCATAGAGTTGATAGTTTGACGGCAAGTCTCTACTGGTGTATCATACCTATATTTTGTACTTTTTGCCTTATTATGATATTTTACTTTTTCGATTTTTTTCTTTAGATCTCCCCAAAGGTTTTCTATTGGATTGAGGTCAGGTGATTGTCTTGGCCATTCCGAAACGCTAAAGTTTTTGTGCCGAAGCCAATCACCTACCAACTTCGACGCATGTTTAGGGTCATTACCCTGCTGGAAAAGCCATTGCAGAGGCATATTCTCTTCCGCGTAGGGTAACATAACCTCTTCTTGTCAGTCCCTATAAATCTCTTTCGTCATGGTATTACTGATGAGGTGAATCGGACCGACACCATTGCACGATAAACAACCCCAGACAATGATATTTCCGCCACCATACTTTATCGTCTTTCTGGTATATCGCGGATCGAATTCTGTACTTATAGGTTTCGTCTAGAGTCATTCCCAAATGAATTAATCGTGGTTTGTCACTCCAGAGTACGTTACGCCATTTTTTGATAACATCGGGACCACACCATGTTCTATGCGCATATGCAAAAGTTTTCCTCTTTTCAATATGTTGTTTTTTTAACAATGGCACACTGCAAGAAAGTCGGTCTGGTAAATTCATATCATATATCGTCGTCGTACAGTTCTAGCTGATATTATGTTGTTAATTTCATCAGATTTCAGTCTTCGAAAGATTTAAATGGGTCTCGTTTGGCAAAGCGTGCAATGTGAGTGTCGGTAATCGGAGTAGTTTTCCTAACAAAATTTTTCGTACGACTTATTCTTCTTGCGAAGATTTTGAATCATTCTTCTTTCTTCCGGTGTACAATGCTTCGCATGACTCATCTAATGTTTAAGTTCATATTCATTTCAAACCTATTTCAGTGACCACCAAAAAACTTTGTTGTGAGCAATAATGAAACTGCGTATTTTTTGTAGTATACGAACCTAACGGCTCTTTTTATTGAAATAAGTAGACCGCGTTGCTAATTGAAAAAAAATTAATACTTAGAAAAATTATTGTAAAATTGGGAAATGCTACACGAAAACTGTTGTCCTTAGTCATCGTGCCTATTTCAATGACCACATGTTTATATATATATGTATATATCGTCGTTGCGCATACAAAAAAGGTTATGTATGTGTTTTTCAACAATTTTTCAGGAGACGAAAAAACATTTTTGTTTCAATACTGTTTTCACATAGCTACCTTTGCTTCATGTTTGCTAACTTCTGATCCAATAAAAATATTAAAAAAACCATTTGTTGAGTAGATGGGGCATATATATGGCTATTAAATGGTAAAATAAAAAAAAATGTATATTTTTCACATAACCATTTTGGTATGCGCAACGACGATATGTATATATATTTCTTATTAAAAATATTTTTAATATATTCACTTTTTTGCTTATTTATTGTTGTTAAAGGGGTTAAATTCACTGTCTTCAGTTTTTTCTACAACCTCTATTGACTCGAAAACATTACGTTTTACAGCGCAGATTTCCAAGAAAAAAATTTAAAAAAGTATTTTTCCAAAATGCGTCGGCGTTGCATAGAACTGTTATTCAATGAGTATAGGTGTTACGATAAAAGTAATGCCATGACAGTAAAGGTACATTTTTTAACATTAAAGTCAAAAAAAGATCTCATCGGGACGTGGAAGGAGCTTCCTACGCTGTGTATAGGTGCTACGATAAAAAATGTTATACGACAGTAAAGGCTGGTTCTTAGCCTTTATGACAAAAATAATTTATGACTTGACATGACGTCATAAGACTAAACATAAATGAAGAATTTGTAATTGGCCTAGCGACAAAAATAAAAAAAAATTAATTATGACGTCTCACAATGGTTTCAAAGTAGTATTTAATATTTTTTTCCAGTTATTTTTGTTTATTTTTTGAAAATTAAGGTTTGAAAATGCTTCAATAGCATATTCCAAAGCAGTTTCTAAGATAAATGTTTTCAATTTTTGTGGACGAGAACTGAAAGCCGCTCAATTTTTTTACTCTCGAAACAAGTCATAATTTTAAGCCATTTTCCGGTATATACTGCTTTGACATAACTGCTTTATTCACTAAATTCTTTTGAAGTACAGTTTTGGGGTATATCTTAAATTCATTTTTTTATTATTATTGTTTTTTTTTTTATAATTTTATGAACACCAATTTTTCCAGTGGCCAAAGTGTGATGGACCAGAACTAATTTACGCGACCAAATTTAAAATCTTTAAAGTATAAACACAGCCCTTAATAGACATAGAAAAATAAAAGAATTGGCTGGGAACCAGCTTTTTAGGTACAAAAGAGTGAGTGCACGAAAGAAATTGGAAAAATAGCTGCTTTTTGTTTTTTTTTTTAGAGACATAACATTAGCTCTACAATTAATTATGTTCTGCTTTCGTTAGGTTGCGGAGTAACTTATGCAACAAAGATGCAATATTGCATGCCATTATAACTTACTGAGTAAATGAGCTTTGAAAAATTTCTGAAGGGTTTCATTGCGACTCCTAATTACAACTTTGTTTATAAATTATGATAAAAGATAAAATTAGATTAATAGGCAACTCCCGATGATTAGTTAAATATAAAAAAAATGTTTATTCTTAATGTTAATCACATTGACTTTTGAGTTTCATTCAATTTTAATAAAACTTATACAAATAGCGAAAATAAAAAAGTTTTTTTGGTACAAAAGAGGCGGCCTCGGTAGTCGAGTTGGTAACGTTCTCGACTGCCACCCCAGAGGTCCTGGGTTCGATTCCCGGCCAGGCCATGATCCTTCGCTTTAAACCTTTCTAAATTTTCTATCCTAATTTGTAATCAACTGAAATTAAAAAATTCATCAATATTTATTTTTTTTTTTTTTTTAAATGCATAACACTTGCCTCTGATTCAAATTCACATGTTTCTTTGGCCTTCCACCATGCTTAGAACATCCTACATGTGTTTCACTTGATTGCCCTTTCCTTCCCACTAATCTATCACCCCATTTCGAACCCAGGCAGTCTTAACTGAATAGGTATTCCACCTGAAATCCTTGGTTCAAAGCTAAAAAAAAAAAAAAACTCTGTGACTATTGGCGCTCCTATCAATTTTAGGGAATGATAATAAATCTGAGATTTTCGATCAAAAATAACAAAATAAAAATAAACGGCGCAATGAGGCCATTTGAGAACCACTAAAAGTAACGTAAAATAGTAATAAAAAAAAGAGATTGAAATGAAAATGAGGACAAGTAGTAGGACATGGCTTTGGATCAGAATTACGAAAATGACTAGAAAAAGTACGTGGGCAAAGATATGGACAAAGATTAGGACCAGGAATAGAAACATAAGTAGCACTAAGAAAGAGTAGAGCATGGAATTGGACAAGAATATGGACAAGAATTCCGATAAGGATTGGGAGGAGAACTGTGATAAGGATTGGGAAAAGTATTAGGACAAAGACTTAGACACATCTTCAACAATATTTAGAACAAGCTTGGAAAAAGCATAAGGACAAGAAATGGAACAAGGAATAGAAGGCTTACTTAAAAAAAATTAATTAAAAAATCAAAGTATTTTTCCATAAATAAGTCAAATTGTAACTTTCCCAATATAGTTCTGTCAAAGTGTATTCGTAGTAATGGTGACTCCAGTTTTAAGATCACAATCCCACATAACCTTTTGGTGCATTTTAAAATAATACGTGCTGGATTTTAATGACATTGCCGATGTATTTTTTTCGGCTTAGCCAAAGTTAAAATACCACAAAAAATTAACTTATTTTTTAATATCCGAAGTTATAAAGGATTTATTATTTTAATGACGTCAAGTTGTATGGGCGTGGTTTCCGTTAGATTTTAATAAATTTCACATCTAGAGTACATATCTGGAATCAAAGCTTATGTGGAAAATTTGAATTGGTTCGATATTTTTTTTTTTCTAGAGATTGTACTACTTAGATGACGTCACTTTACTTGCGAGGTAGGAGTGGTTTTCACTCGCTTTTGCTTATTTTAAAGTTTTATTACGTTTCACTTACAAATGACGGCTGTATTTGTGATGACGAACAGAGGAACAGACAGAGGACATGTCGAAATCGAGCACCAGCTGATAAGGATCATAAAATAAATAAATGGACTGACTAAAAGATGTGAAAAACTTATTATACTCCTTATTAAATATCTCGTAGCTTTTTAATTACTTCACTGGGTAAATAAAAATTCAGACTCGGAAGGGGATGACAATACTTTATGGAAGTCAAATATCTATACACAATAGTGAATAGAACTAAGCATTTTATTTTGTGCCTTACATAATTGAGTCAATATGTCATTTTGAATGCTCAAGTCTTTTAAAGTTAGCAAGGAAAATACATTTTGTTGCCGCCTTAATTTAAACTGCGGAGTCGACACTGAATGCAACATGTGTTCATTGCATCCTTCACAGTGACACATTCAGAAGTTTTAATTTGAGTTAAACGAAAGAACTAACGAACGAACACAAGCGAACGGATGCTAAAAGTCAAGCGACGAGTCATCTATGCAACCCGTACACGCTGACTTCCAGGGGATGTACAGTTTAGTCGCCTAGATTGATGTTGGGGCAGCTTGTTGGCTGCTGCTGGAATCACTTGGGCAGTTGTAAAAAAAATATCTCATCCAACAGCGTTGTCGTAATGACTGCAAGATGAACGACTTAATTAAGTAGAATTTTTAACTTACGAATATTCCTTGGCAGTGTGAACGAGATGAAAAGCGAACGTACATAATATATATGTTTGTCTGTCTTGCTTTTAGGAATTTTGCGGGTCATTTATCTTCAAAGAAAAATACATATTTATAATATCTCTGCTAATATTTAAGCGAAAATTGTTGCTCATTTGTGAGTTCATGTTAGAATTAAAAAAAAAAACAATAGCTTTAGGGGTTTTAAGCAAAATTCAAGTAAAAAGCATTTTTGTTTTAACTTTATATGAAATGAAACTTAGTCAGCTCCTTGCCAGAAAGTCGAAAACTTAGTAGAACCCAATTTACGAAACACATGGACACCAATTGATCCAATGCCAATTTGAACAATGCGCAAACCAAATTGTCATTTCTTTTCTACTTTTAACCGACTTCAAAAAGGAGGAGGTTCTCAAGTTCGTTGGTTTCATTTTTTTTGTTGTAAATGTATGTACATCGATAACTCCTAAAGTACTTGTCTCAACACATAGAGACCATAAACACGGTGGGCCTTTTTAAATAAGTGGATGGTATTCGACGAAGGGGCGTGTCACGATTAAAAAAACCTGTATTTTGGTGAATATTGACACTAGGGTACTGAAATTTAGTACAGGTGTAGGAATAATTTTTACATGTAATGATCAAGAAACTGTGCAAAATTCAGCAGAGGGACATGCCAATGTGAGAAGAACACTGTATCTTGAATAAATTTCGCGTTAATTTTTATTTTATCTTAATTTCTGCTGAAAAGCCAATAATGTGCTTAGCGGAAACTTGTAATCGCCAAAAGGGGGTAAGTTTTAGTACGTAGGTGCATTCTGTCTGTCCCGGCTGATCCGGGCGGGATCTAGAATGTGAATCGTGCATGCATATAGCACTTCCAGTGCGAATCCAAAAAAAAAAAAAAAAAATTTGACATTAGGGTACTGAAATTTTGTACAAGTGCAGGCACAATTATTACAAATTACAGTCAATAAAGTGGGCGTTATTAAACTAAGGGGTGTGGAAATATTAGAAAAACGCTGTATCTCGAATAATATAGACCCTGGAGTAATAAAATTCGTTAGAAGAATGAATAGAATTATTACAAAACACGATAAAGAAAGTGGGCGTTATTCGACAAAGGGATGTGCCAATATTAGAAAACACTGTATCTCGAATAATATTGACACTAGGGTACAGCAATTTTGTACATGGGTATGCAAAATTATTAGAAATTAGAATCTTTAAAGTGGGCTTCATTATAAAAAGGGGTGTGGCAATATTAGAAAAACACTGTATCTCAGTTAATATTGACACTAGGGGTAGGAGGTTGGGTATTATCATTACGAAGGTATAAAAATAATAACATTTCTAATATAATAATACAAATAAATTAATTATCAAATTTTACCAAGTAGTTAACAGGAAAAGTATGTAATTTAAAGTTATTTTTGACTTTGTAGTGATTTTGAATTCGGTTTTTTTTTTTTAAAAAAGATTTTATTTGCCATTAGATATGTGTTAAGGCGTCATACGGCACACATATTTGTTGAAACTTTTGTTATTATTTTGTGTATGCTCGCCTAAATACTTTTCAGCAACTCCATCTTGGTCAAATCTTAATAGATTGTTTTCAAAACATCTTGGATATATTGAGCAAAAGCTGAAGGATGTTTACAAGTGTAAAAATTTTAATTTTAATAATGCTTTAAGTTTTTATTGTCGATTTGTAACTCATCTAGATTATAATACACCTTTATACTTTATATTAGTCTTAAGCCAGGGATTAATGATGATTAATAAATTTAAATTTGAAATTTGAGAATTTGAAGTCTTAGCTGCCACAGCTTTGCGTTATTTGCACCAGTTGACGGAACAGTATGAGTGCTGTGGATGGGCATAAGTCGAATCTTGTGATAGAATCCTCCTAAAATTTCATTCTGCTTATTTTCAATCGAATCGTTGTTCCTTTGAATAGCTAATCACTAATGATTTGACAATTCTCTCATCAATTTTATAGTCAGCTTTTTTCGATTGCTTTTTTTTGCGACAACTGGTTTTTTGAAGCATTTCTTTTGCTTGTTTTTTTTTTAATTTTGAGCTTGCTTTTGGGGTTTTTTCTTTTGAACATGATATTTTCTTGCCTCATTGGCACGCTTAAAAACGCTTAAATATTTTAAAATCTCCGTCGCAAATATAAAACCCATACTTCACATAAAATTTTTCTAACGACTTCAGAAAGCAAGCAAAAGTCTGGATAAATAAAGTCATTTAAAGAGAACTAGGGTCAAGACAACAGGCGGGTCCGCCGACTTATATTTAATTTATACATATATAAATTATATTTATATATCGATGGCTTAATATAGAAAAGGCGTAACTCGATTTTTTGTTACCTTAAAGGAGAAGAAAAGATCTGAATAAAATCTGGAAAACTTTGAATATAAAAACTTTCTTAATGCAGTTTTTATTTAAAATATGGAACAACAAAAACAAAAAAGCGAATTGATTTTTTTCAGGCAGGTGTATTTGAGAGTGGTCTACCAGAATATATTAAAAACGTTATTTCAAGAAAAAACGAGTTACGCCTTTTCTATATTAAGCCATCGATATAAATTATTTATACATATATAAAAGTTTATTTATACATATACTTTTAAAAAGTGTAAAAAATCGATTTCTTAGCAATTACTGAAACAAGTACAGTATTTAAAATAATAAAGATCTGAGCATAAAAAGGGCCCCTGCTTATGAGCATAAAAAAAGTACAATTTTAAAACTGGAATTATTCGATCCAAAAATCTAGACAGACCACTTAATAACTTTAAACTTATTTTGAGAGCACGTACAGAAAGTGCTAAGACTACAAAATCAAATGCACATCAAATGCACTCTCATTAGTTTTCGGAATGCATCAGTCTTACTTTGAATATAAATTCCCATAATTAAAATTTTTCGTAGCAGACATAATTTAAGAAAAAACAAAGTTTTAATCAAACTCAGTGCCTACGATTTGTGACATTTTAGCTTAATTGAAAAAGTCGATTCATGCAGCTTGCCGAAGTAATAGAATGACTGAAGGAATGAATGAATGAGTGCTCTGCAGAACGTCAGTGAAAATAATGAAATGCATGGATGACATTGTTTTCACTGCCGCCGGAGAACAGAGCAACATTAAATAACTTGTTCTTAACAATTCACGAACTTTTGCAATTCACTTTTTTTAATATTTTTTTTTTTTTCAAATAAAACTCGTCCCTTATTAAAAAGTTGCATGAAGAATCTTATACTTACTTTCAATGGGATAACTTTTACCTTGTTTTGAAAGAAAAAAAAAAAAACAATGCAAGTTCTTGAAGTTTTATTGTCAACAATATTAGAAAAGATAAAGAAAAATCCTTTTTTTTTCTCTTAAAGGGTTCTCGTTGTCTGAATTATGACTAAATTGAGAGTTGAGAAAAATAATTTGTTTCTCTATTTAAATTTAAACCTGCATAGTAACAAGATAAAAAAATAAATTGGAAAAAAGAAAACTCAGTCCCAAGCATCGCTCCTTTTCGTTGAACATTCATACTCATTCAACATACGAGAAAAATCGAATCAAAAACTAAACCAGGAATGTAGCATGTATTTTGCATGAATGCACCATTAAGGTAATCAGTGGTGTAGTCAGAGTCAACTGAATCGACTGTTTATTTAAATCAAAATCATTGCATATAACCACGTTTATAGTTTGGTTATAAAAGCTGTTAAAACAACAATAATACTCATAATCATAACTATAACAGTAACAACTGACTGACTAAACGGCATTTTTTACAGTTACACCACATGGTTCAAAAGCAACCGTAACATGTAACAACATTTAAAGCTATCCAACTGAAAGCAATGACATGGGAAGAAGTTCCTGCAGGAGGTTTATTTGCTCAATATGCAGATTTGAATAGACCTACAGTGTTGGTCATAAAAATAGAACAAAATTGTGTTATCTGATAGATATTATAGAAAATTTTAGATTTTGCTTGGAAATCTTTTTTGTCTTAAGTGTATTAAAAAATACACTTCGAATTGAGACGCTCTAAATGAAAAAAAAAAATACTATTTTTATTAAGGTGATTCATGTTACTTCGTTAGTTTGCGTGTATGGTAAATCGTATTTTTCGTATACAAAATTGGTATAAATGAATTTCCATTCTTTTGAGTAAACTTAAATTAGTTGCATTTTTTAAAGTAACGAGCTCAGATATCACAAAGCGCTAATTTCAGCAGAACGCCAATAACTGTACTTTTTCTTTGAAAATGAATTGTTTTTACATTTATATAAATTTAATAGAATTTCAAACATTTTAACCCCCGAAAACCCCGGTTCTTGTACAAGAGTAAAGGGCTAAATGCCTACATTGAACTTCAATTAGCCGTTGACCTATATTGTCTCCATATTTTAACCTTCTGTAAGTAAGTTGAATGCTATCTTAGGACAGATTTTCGGTCGGAAAGCAAGCTTTATAGTGCTTGAGCAGCAAGCAGACGAGTGGCAGGATATCGATAGCAATATAGTGGATAGCGCGATCAGAAATTTCTTCAGCTGCACTGGTTGCACATTCCCCGCTGTCTCGCCTATTATTGAGACAACGGTTGGTTATCGAATGCTTACCAGTTGTTTGTGGCGAAATGTCCTTGGATTGTATGTGAACCATTACACAAATGACTAGTTCAGTGGGGAATTGTTTACCTCAAGGCGAGGACAGCACCATGGTGTATGAGTTCGGGTAACCCTTATGAGTTCCTGCGCTTCTTCTAGGAAACTATAATGACTTCAAATTACTGATATAAAGTGGAGATACTGCTCTGAGAGGACCTGAGGAAGCAGCTTGTTCGGAGCAAAGGGAATTAGCTATCCAAAAGTCAGCAAAGATTAAGAAAACTGAAGGAAATTTAACGTAAACGTGGCTTCTTTAGTGGAAGTGGCACTAGGTAATTTTCATTCTCCCCCATAACGATTGTAAGTAAAACAGACCGAATGATCCGTAGCGACGCGATGCGCCGTCTGAAATGCACTGCTTGCTAGCGGAAGCCCAGAAATAAAATGGAAGAGGCAAAGCAGGCCTATATTCTCGGAAATGGCTTATACTTCAAATGAGTCGCATGACAGACTTTTGATTTAAATATATTGAAGAGCGGTCGATAGCCTTAAAAGCCAAAAGCTCCTATGCTGAAAAGATTTCATCGAAGCTTCATCGAAGAACCGCAACCCTGTTGACAGCTTCTTCTGGAAGGCTTTAGAGAATAAGTCGTGTTCACTCTACAAAATAAAAACACGGTTGTAACAAACAAGTTCTCGTGCAAGTTCTCATGAAGCATGGCATTTTCTCTCTGAGACTTGTCATTGTCTTCAGAGAGGTGAAGACCGATCAGAAAAATTAATTTCAATTAAAAAAATTGTCTGTGTTAGCTCGGGTTCGAACCTGATATCGAATGGTTCACTCAGTTTTTAACGAAAACGGCCACGGCCGCCAAAATAATGATTTTTTCTTATTATAAACTTTATAGCTAATATAACTTTTCCTTAAAAAATAGAGAAAAAAGCTGTGTGTCAAATTTTACTCCTATTGTCTTCAAATTTTTTTTTTATTTAGGTAAAGGGAGTAAATGAACTATAATTCTGAAAGCATGTTACTTATATTACATTATTAATTTGTGAATAGTATCGACATTACTCAATATTGTGACAATACGTTTGTGGAAAGTAAAATACGATACGTGAACGTCGGGAGTTACATGAGTTACGAATCGTTAAAACATCGCGTGTTCAACTTGGAAATAGATCTAAATTAAGTTTGTTATTTTATTTAATTTTTTTTTTTTTTTTTTTAATTTGTCATCTTTATGAGCGCAAGTTCGTGAAAGCGTTTCGTCAACAGTTTTGAACCAGCTTCCAAATGCACAAATTATATAGATATTATATACTTAACTAATAATGCCTTATGGAGAAAATCTACTATTTCTTTAACTTTCTGATTGACTAAATTATAAACTGTGACCATAACAATTGGTTGGCCGTTAGGCAAAGAAAAGATTGTCATATTTTCTCTTCCGATTTTTTCGAGTATAATCCGATCAATTGTATTAAAATGGACAGCAGAAAGCCCTGTAAATTCGTTTCGTTTCATTTTATCGTCTACCTTGGTAAAAACTTTGGCGTCTATCATTAGGTACAATATAAAGTTCTTCTTGAGTCGTGACCCTGGATAAGGCTTCATTAGCCAAAGATTGCGAATGTGTGATTGTAAAGAATTTCATCTAATGTCCCTCCTTACGATTTGTTATTTGTCAACGATCGGGCTGGTTTTAGTGGAAAATCGTTTCTTTTAACGTGAATTGATTTATTTCGATGGAGAGGAACTGCTGCGGAACTGTTCTACCAATTCTTCTACGAGTACAAAACCCTACCAATATAAAATTATGGACCTGTGTTTTTGCCCACTGGAATAATGGGTTAAAATGAGATTATTTTCAATTAAGTCATTATTTTCTATCCTACCACAACTGAAAACTTTCATTTTAGCCAATGCGGGCAGATTTTTTCTTCTAAAAACTGTAATTTTTTAAAATAAGATTTTTTTTTAACAAAACAACTGTAACTTCAAAAAAGAAAATTTTTTTGCAATCTAAGGTTTTCTTAGTTTTGTAACACATAAATACATAATCAAAAACAATTAATTTAAAATAAAATATAATAAAATAACATAAACAGTTTCAATATTAAGTTTTTTATATTCTTTCAAATCTGAGATTTTGAAAAAACTGTAATTTGCACTAGGAGGTAATTTGAAAAACTGCGCGCTTGTCGAAAAAAAAACTGTAATTTACAGTCTTAACTGCAAATATGGCAGCACTGGTTATGGCACAAAGTGAACTAAAATTCACCACAACAAATTCCACCACAGCAAATTCACAAATTAATGCTAATAAATCAGTGCATTCAATAGTACAGCATTCCAATATATAACGCTTTCATTTTTTGTTAACATTTGACCACACAAAGCTTACATTTTTTAACACTTGATTTCACTCGCTACATTCTTTTTTTTTTTGGTATCGCGGGCTATACACGAAACCCGATTCCTAAGGAGTAAACTCCAAAAAGGAAATATTTATATTGTGTTGTATATAAATATATTCTTAATTTTTGAAAATGTGAAACTTACGGAGCTTTTAAAAGACTATTAAATAGTTTGCTATTTATCTGAACAACACTGTAATTTATATGCATCTAATTGAATATTTGCTTCATATTTGTATGGTTCTAAATTTTATCCGCCGCTTCGTTTGCTTACAATGATATTTTTATTTTTTTGAAGCGAAGCTTTTTACGCCTCGTTCTGTGATTTGCTGGAGAAAAAGGACTATTTTTTGCGACACCTTTTTTCTTAGAATTGTTGTTGTATTTTGCTTGCGTCCATTGCAACAAGAAAGTGTTAAATTAAAAATAATTTTATCATTGCCGTAGGAATTGAACTCATATCTCTCAACTGATAGTTTAATGCACTAATTACCAAACCAAAATCCCTCGTTGGGAAACATTGCTGATTTAATATTAAGTATTAACTAAAGCTATGTTATAGGAGATCACAATAATCTACAGGATTGTGTATTGGCTATATATCCTTCATATCTTACAATAACTTTTAGCCAATACACAAAACAAGGATTGTATATTGGCTAAACAAATAATAGTACCAAAAAACAAAAATGTTGCTTCTACTTACTACCAGAGGTCGTGTATGCTTAAAAATAAGCAATCTATAAGTTAAGCAAGGTTTCGTGCTTATTAAATATGTTACTCTACGTTCTATTTTTATTTTTTTTTAAAAAACTGCTAAATCTGAAAAAAAACTGCATTTTGGATACAAAACCTGCCATTCTCAGAAACGATTTGTTAAGCATTTTTTTTTAATTTTTTATAAAAAACAGAAATAATAACAAAGTCATTTATACATAAAATTATAAATAACATAAAAAATGTATGGTTGCATTTAATATTTAAAAAAATTCTAGTATTTTATTCACACTTAAGATAATTTTTAATAGAAGTAATTCAAGTAATTTTAATTAATGTTTTTTTACATATCGCCCATTTCACATTGAAGAGTAATATCAGTTGCACTGACCATCTCCGATTTGGCTCAAATTTTTTCCTTGCATTGGTTTATTGATTAGAAAACGAAATCTGAAGTTATAAATTATTAGAATAATTTTTCGCGGCCAAAATGGTTTGAGACAACATAGATCAGTCAATTTAAATCCGATTTTCGTAAATAGGATAGCACTGAAAAGGTTACTATGTCTACTTTAAAGGGAAAATATAAAACTATTTAGAATACCTGCGACAGATGCCTTAATTTTTTTCATTTTCAGTTTTTTACGTTCCATTACCTTTCCAACGATATAAAATTAAGATGTGCTCTTGAAGACCCTTCAGAGGTGTCCAAGCCCTATGCACTTGGTGCATATTTGTTTTTGTAAAAGCACTTAGGCATAGGCGTCCGTGGCGTAGTTGGTTAAAGTGCGTGGCCGCTATGTCAACGAACTTTGGAGACCCAGGTTCGAACCCCAGCAGCGACAGAAAATTATTTGAATTAAAATAATTTTTCTGTACGGCCGCCACCTCTCTGCAGACAATGGCAAACCTCAGAGAGTAATCAAAATGCCATGTAAAGCTTCTTGAGAACGAGAACATTCATCGTTCATCGCCGTTCGGAGTCGGTTAAGCATGTAGGTCCGGTTCTCGGTCAATTGTGTACAAACTTAATAACACGCACAACACAATTGATCATAAGAAGCTAGGTCAAAGTCCTTTCAAGGGCTGAAATGGCCAGTTATTTATTTATTTTTATTTTTTACTTAGGCATAGGCTGTGTATTCTAATATACACACACATCACTCCGCACTAAGCAATACAAAATACAGAAACAAATTTGTCTGTTTTGTTTTTGATCTTTTTTCGTTGCTTATACCGAAGTGCAAGCAACAACACTTTCGTATGCTTTGTTGGTACATTTTGGTGACAGTGATCTTCTACGTATATTTTGTTGTTGTTTAGCGTAGTTTGCTTTCGTTTCGAAAATTTGTAGGATTTTATATGTATTAGTGATTGCACTTCCATAAGAAAGTTTTGGGCACCCCTGGTCTAGAAGTTATGTCATAAAACGTGAAGTCTTAATGAATTTTTAATACAAATTCAACTACACATTCAATTTTCATCAAAATTTTTTTTTTTTGATTTTTTAAAAAACCAAAAATATAAAAAGTCGATAGAAAGTTGAATTTATATTGAAAATTCATTTACACTTCACGTTTTATGGTTTAAAACATGGCTGCTTTTAAAGCTGCTGCTGAAGTATAAAGCAGGACTGCTTTTAAAACTGCTGCTGAAGTTTAAAGCAAAGCTGCTTTAAAAAAGTAATTGAAATATAATGAATGTTTTGGTAAAGAGAACTTATGAAAACTACATAAGAGTTTATATTTTCATAAAAACTGCATTTTACCTAAAAAACTGCATAAATAATGTAGAAACTGAATTTTTGTTTTGTTAACTGTCAAGCTGCTCAGAGTTAAAAAACTGCCATTTGCAGGCAAAACTGCCATTCTGGCAACACTGCCATTCTGGCAACACTGGTTCCAGAACAATGTTGCCTCAAACTTGTTGAATGTTTGTCTTACAACTTCAGAGTAGCTGGCCTGATGAAAAATTAAGCAACTCAATATTTAATTTGCTTACGCAGTAAGCATCGAAAATGTGCTGATACTTACAAGAAGAGTCATAAAAACATGCCCACGAGTAGGCTTGTGATAAACAGTTCCGGGGCCGGAACGAACATGGAACGTTTCTTTTGTACAGCGGAACTAGTTCGCGGAAACATGTTCGCGGAACTATATAGTTCCTTTGAGCTGTAGAAGCAATTTTTCGTGCTTATTAAATATGTTGCTCTACGTTGTAAGCAAAAATGTTGCCTCGAACTCGTTGAATGTTTGGCTTACAACTTCAGAGTAGTTACGTAATGGTTGTAACCAAATGTTATGGTTTTTGTATATGTATTCTCTACACCTGAACAGAAGGGCTTTAGGAGAAGGCAGGAGAGGATTAATATGTATGGCCGACTCCATTACTTTTGCAAAAGGAACATTTTTTCCTTGGACACATATTCTTGAGCATTCAGCATCACCACCCGAGTCGATTTAGCTATGTCTGTCCGTTTCTTCGTATGTAACTAATAAGTATTTATATTGAAACAAATTTGAGCTTTAGGACAAGTATGTTGACAACAAGAAAACGCGAAGACAAAGAAGGCAATAACCAACAACAACAGCTCTGTACATAGCAAATCACACATCAGACTAGACAGACTGTTTCGTTGGCCGCTACATCAACTCATCAGTGGTCTTGCATGACTTTTCATTGCGATCCACTCAATCTACTAAGGTTCTACTCATACTGCCAATTATGCCGAGAAAGTTACTCGGAAGTTTATTTTGACAGAGAGAATGCTTTCACATTAGTAACTTAATTCTTATCTACTTATGATGCACCCTGTGTCAAGGTTAATATTGATCGTGTCATACTATTAGGCGTAGCCTTAACCCCCTAGCCACACGTGCCAGTAACAGTTCGAAAAACTCAATACACTCTCACTTTTTCACTTATACTCTCACACTTTGACATCGACAGCCAGTACTGGCAGTCCACTGGCAGTCCACTGGCAGCAACTTTTACAGAGACAGTGGTTTTTGACAACCACAGCCAGCGAAGACAAAAGTAAGGAAAACAGTGTTGAGTTTTTTTCCTTAAAATATTCGAACCTTAAATATGCATTTTTCTTTCACGTCTTGTAGTAAAATATATGTAATTTATTTAGTTGACATTGCTTAACAATTAAAATATGATAAGAACAAGTGTAATTTCTTTTTGAAAATATTGGTAAACACATTGTACAACATAATATGTTCCCTATTTTTCTCCCATTTAAGTTAAGTGCTGTGTTGGCATATAAAGTAACACTGAATAAAAGTAAAAAAAAAGGAAAATGTCCGAAATGTCAAACTAAAAATGGATGTGAAACTAACAGGACATGATACAATTACTAGGTAGGCTAATATTGCAGAGTAGGGTGCGCTAGTTATCAAAATCTGGCAATTTTTAGTTTTTAGAATTGTTGTTGTTGCTTCTTTTATCGTTTGACGTGTTTAGATCCTACAGCTTTTTACAATGAACGATTTCTTACTACCACGTGTGGCCATAGCATACTTTTTAGCTTATTTCGAAACATTTTCGAAGTTAATACATACTTTCAACTGGCATGCCATTACTATCACGTCTGGCTGCAGCGTAACTCATGTGCATCTTCGAAAATTCGATCATAGTGGTTTACCGCTATCAGAGCATTTTGAGGTTGTGTTATTTTATTGTTAGCTCCTCCCTTTTTCCACATTACCATTTTAGGGTTCAGCTAGTTTAACTGATGGTACACCTAAAATGGTGGTTTTTGTGATAAACACACAACAAATAATTTTTTCTAAACATTTTAATATGGACGTGCTCTCAGAAATCTTAAATTTAAATATGACCTTTCATTATTTATATTGAAAACCAATTTGAGCTTTAGGCCAAGTATTGAGTACTCGAGTCCTGTGCTTACTACACGATCGTTAATTGTGTTGTTGGTGTATGGTGTTGTTTTTTTTTTTGCATAGCGCTAAGGACCAACAAAATTGACCAAAAGTGCGTTTTCTAAGGGATAAAAAAAAAAAACAAAAAATAAAAATAATAATGAAATATAATAAAATTTACTGGTGTGAAGATTAACGAGTGTTTTGTAGTTTTCTTTGTTATTTTAAAGTTTTAAATTTAAAAATTATTTTAGTCCAAAAAAAAACCATTCAATTATCAAATCTATGAAAATGCGAAAAGGCATCGCTTCTCTGGTGTGTCCAATGGCGCACCTGTGGTTTTTTTTTATTGTGTCTATGAGTTTTTATTTTGATGAAAACAACATTATTTAAAAAATTTTCAGCACTTTTTTCTTGAAAAAATAAGAACTTTTCCTAAAGTGTAAAGTTTAATATTATTAAAAAATGTTGGTATCATTGATTTTAAGTCAACGCGCGTGCTTTTCATTAGAGGATGGCAAGAATAGGTACGTTATAAAAAAACCTCGTACCTAAAACATTTCTGAACCATTGCAATTCGACATCCCATTAATGCACGAATGTAGTTCAGAGGTGTAGCAGGATATTGTTGTGCGTACTCAGTTCTGTTTATTTGCATTTTTGGAATCTCTAGTGAAAATAGTTATAGACATAACTACACATACTTCTATATATATGTATATATATATCTATATTTATGTATTGCAACAATTTGCATGGGGGAATGTTTAATCAGTGTAATGGAATTTCGTGTTCATGTAGCGGAAGGAAATAATTTTTTGAAGTGGTTGCAAACATTCGATTTTATTATTTTACAGTTGAAAAACGCTTGAATTGCTCCAAATTTTCACTGAACAAAATAAATCATATCAGCAGTAAAATTATCATGAGAAGATACAATGATAATAATCAAAAGTATTGATTGACATGAATGTCATTCATGAGTGTGTTACTTTGTTTACTTTCCTTGTTTATGTTGTTTGTGAAAAATATTTGCAATATTTGGTTCTTATTTAATTTATCCAAATTTCAAACTCATAGTAGGCTTTAAATATCAATTCCTATGTGGAAAATAGCAAGTCAATACATTACTTTTTGTAACTCCGTCTGTTCTCACGAGCAACCTGCCCAAAGCCAGGATAAAGGAAGATGGTCGCAGGCAACGGGTTCGCCCTATCCTGTGTATATGTAGAGGGACTACCCAGATCCTGGAATTGGTCGCCCAATCTGGGGAGTTGGTGGACCGTTTGACTAGATCAACGGTAGCGTATGCTTAAGAAGGAATAGAAATGATTATTAAAATTTGTTGGCAAGGGGATAGCCTTTACACCTGATAGACGTGCAATCACAATTTCCACTGGCACATTGGCATTGTGGTCTCTGGATAGTCTTATAAAGACTGGTAAACGATGGTGTATATCTTGGTGTACATGATAGGTGTCAGAATTGGGCACTTCGAGGTGAAAAATATATCAAAGTAGCCACGAAGTGCCAGTTTAAAGTGATGGTGACCATGTATCACACATAGTTAGAAGTGATGTAGTCTACGCTGTAGCACGCCCAATAGTGGTGGCTTTTTCCTTCACAGTCATGAACGATGAATGCAGGTCTGTCGGTGTGTGTTGGTGTGTGTCGAGGTAAATCCCTTTTACCGGGGAGACTATCACAGGGCCCTTCGGGGAGTATCGTGATGGCTGCGGTAGTTTAGTGTCGCGAATAGGTCTGTGAGATCGGCGTGGAGTTGCGCTTAACACACCGTGTGGTTATGCCCTTAATTGTCAGAGATGTTAGATGGGTCTCGATTTCCACCAATAAATGTGGATGGTGACCCAACTAATCATCCATAATTGGTACTGTAGCGTTCCAGCACTGGTTGCTATCCATACAGTATATTTATTAATTTAAATATACACTTAAGTATAGTGTGTAACCGATGTTGAAACTACTATGACGGGGCGTTGGACTCGTCTGGAATCATGGAAGTGACACCCAGTGGAGGTCGGATGGACGTTGTATTTGCATTAGCATGGTACTAACGTCCTAAAGGTTTACCTGTTGGGTATCAATTTCATGAACCTCGACCCCATTGCCATTGGGCAACATGAAATTAAGCCTATACGGCAGGTGTTCACGTTTCAATAAAAAGCAATTTTAATTCCTTTTTGTGGAACATACTATAAAGGTTTTGGTATTTTGGTCACATAGTATGGGAAAGAGCGTGCTTTTCAATCGATTTTGGCTAATTATAAACTAAAAGTATTTGATAACAATGCTTATGCGGAGAATTTCAAGTGTTAAAGTGAATAATTTTTGTGAAATTTGTTGAGATTTTACCATTTTGGTATAGTCACTATACATGGGAGGTAGGCGTAACTTTTGTACGATTTGGATCATTTTCGAACTTGATATTTCTTAAAATAACTAACTGACAGACATACGGATATCGTCTAATCGATTCAGGAGGTGTTCTGATGAAGAACATATGTAATCTTCTTTACTACAGTAAGCGTGGATATTACACAAGAGTTGCTATTTATATTTCTGGCTTAGTAATGAAAAAAATAAACATTTATGCTCGAAATTGGTTTTATTCCCTTTCGAAATATATGTTGGAAGTACTTTTTCCACTCCGATTCAGGTAACTCAAAAAAAAAAAACGTTTTGAATGCCACAACCGTTTCTTCGGGTGTCGAAAATCGGTCACCACGGAATTTTGTTTTTATTTCCGGGAATAACAAAAAGTTATAGATGCCAAATCAGGGCTATACGGCGAATGACCCATCAATTCGATTTTTTGGCTAGTCAAAAAGGTCTTTGTTTAAGCAGATGTGTGAGAGCTCACATTGCATAAAAATTTACCTTCCTTGGTTGTTCTAACGCCACTGTCACCATATGACTAGTAATATCGAAGAAACAGGCTCCGATGTTTCTTCCGCGAACAGCTTTTGTTGGATTTAGCTTATTTTCGAAGACCCTTACGGTCGATTGCTGTTATGTTTTGGGCTCATATGCATAAACCCATTATTCGTCACCTGTGTATATGTTATACACAACCTTTGATGCACTTGGTCGTATTTTTTCAACATTTAATTTTATTATTTGCTCACAACGCTTCCTAATTTTTCCATTTATAGTTTTAATTCTAGAGTGTACTTTATAGTTCAGACAATTTTTTTATTGTATTAATCGAAAAGTTGAAAAAATGGAAAATCTGTAATTCAAAGCTCTTCACGACAATATTCCAATATTTTCAATATTATATTCCAATTCCAATATTATGCAATATTCCAAATATATCAATTTTTTTTCTTAATTTTGGCCAAAATTTTATATTTTGTTCGCCTCATTACATTGTGCTCCGTTTCGATTCAGGTCGTAATTGGCCGGAATGCAAGTTCAGACAGGAATTGAGATATAACTGTTCTAAGAACGACCATAACAAATAAACCTTTAACCTTTTGTTCAAACAATTACTTAATCGAAATGCCAAATAACATTCACGACATAAATCATCGGAATATAGAGCAAAATGACTCCAAATGTTCTTGCTTATCAAACAAGAAACAAATTTTTATGACCCCAATTTTAAGCGTTAACCTAAAGTCACACGCACACGTGAAGCCTTCGAGCTATTTGTGACAAATCGTATGTGTTTTATGTATTCACCATACTGCCAAAGTATGGCACCCACACTCACTCAAACAAAATAATTTCGGCAAGGATAACTCAAAGGCATAAATGCAGTGGAAACGTATGAAATATTTATTTAAAAAATTAGAAAAAGTAACGAACGTGTACACAAAATCATTTTCTCCTTGGCTAGGGTGTTGCTTGCAGAGTTACTCCAGATGTCGTCACAGGGAAAGACATTGAATATCCACCTGCCCTTCTGTGGATGTCGCCTGCGACCTTTTTTATTTACCAAAACTTATGCCTGGAAGCTATTGAGAACATGCGTCGCTTGCTCTCATACGACGGATTTGCATACAAAGCATCGTTTGACAAATTCGAAAAAAATTTAAATTTCCATTAAATTGAAATGAAATAAAAAAAAAAACAAAAATAAAACGAGGAGTTGAAGGCAAAATTTCACCGTCGCCTGTGTCTGCCACTTTCTGCTTCTGGCTGGTCGGAAGAGCATGATTTATGATTTTTGTACACGACTTAAGGCAGATAATGGCTATGTAAAAACTCTTGCGTCCTGGTCGTCTAGCTCGAAGGCGTACGTATGTGTGTGTACTCGTATAGCACAGGATGACGCGCCGTAAAACGATCGACAGGCACTTGTAGAACATTCTCGTTATCTTCAAATTAGAATGCAATCGATTTTAAGAATATGCAAACCGTAAAATAACTAATAAATAAAAATGAAATAAAAATTATGGAAACTCTTCTTGATACGTTGTTTGTAAAAATAAATCTTGCTGAATATTATTTAAATTGGATATGATTAAAAAAACTTTGATTCAATTTGGTAAAATAAACTTTATGCGTTCTAAAAACTTATAAATCCAAACTAGATAGTTACAAAACTGCAGTCAGGAAAGCAAAGAGAGCCTTTTGGTCTTTCTTCTGTACAGAAATAGAAAGCACTTCCGAGGCCTTAAGGCTTAGGAAAATGTTATCAAAGTCCCCAACAGCGCCAAGCTTTATTCAAAAGGAAGATGGTACCTGAACAGACTCATGCATCGAAACCTTATATACTCTTATGAACGCACATTTTCCTGGCAACTTCGGTTTTAAAACATCTCCCTCTGACCTTACACCTCAACAAATTGAGCAGCTGACCAGCAAGGAGAAGTTAAGATGGGCGATTTACTCGTTCCAACCCTATAAATCTTCGGGTCCCGATGGTATTATACCACCTCAACTCCACTATAGTTTCAATGCAATAGTACCCCGGTTGCAGGCAATCTACCGAGGTTGCCTACTCCTTAACTATGTTCCAACAGCTTAGAGAGGACCAAAGTTATCTTTATACCAAAAGCGGGTAGGTCCTCTCACACTAAATCAAATGAATTTAGACCTATCAGTCTTTCGTCCTTTTTAGTTAAAATACTGGAGAGACTAATTGGACTTAATCTTAAACCGAAACTCGAAAGGCTTCAAAAAACTCACCATACCTATATAAAAGGCAGATCTACAGAAACAGCTCTTTATTCTCGTGTGGCTACAATCGAAAAAGCACTTGAGAACAAAGACTACGCGCTTGTCGCCTTTCTAGACATAGCAGGAGCATTCAATAATGTTCTTCCCTGTGCATTCACCTTAGTCCTGTCAGAACTGGGGGTGGAGGATTTTCTCGTGAGTCTCATCAATCCGATGATATTGGGCAGGGTGGTGAACTCAGAAATGGAAGGATCCTCTACCCGTAGGTTTGTAAGCAGGGGAACTCCGCAAGGGGGAGTCTTGTCTCCACTTCTGTGGTCATTGACGGTTGACCGACTGTTTTGCATCATGGAGGGGAAAGGCTGCAAGGTTATTGCATATGCCGATGATATTGCTCTCGTCTTTAATGGAAAATTTCCTCAAACCCTCTGTCAACTCATGGAAAGAGCACTTTTAATCCTTTCGAGATGGGCATCCTCTTGTGGATTAAGTGTAAACCCAGAGAATACAGATCTTATCCTTTTCACTAGGAAATACAAAATCTCCAACCTAGAATCACCGCGTCTGAATGGCACGAGGTTGCTTTTTAGTGATAGCACTAAGTAGCTAGGAGTTATTCTAGATAATAAACTAAATATAGCTCTATGTGCCTGTAAAAAATCTATAGGTAAAAAATGGGGTTTCTCCCCCAAAATAGTACGCTGGATTTATACGGCAATTGTCCGCTCCATACTTGTATACGGTTCAATGGTATGGTGGAGGGCCCTTAATAAGGCAACTGTACTTCAGAAATTTGCAAAGGTTCAAAGAACTGCATGTCTCTGTATTACTGGTGCATTATCCACAACAACAACTAGTGCTCTTAATGTCATGCTTCACCTTCCTCCTCTAGATATCTTTGCCAGAGAGTATGCTAACTCAGCAGCCCTCAGACTAAGAGAATCTAAAAATTGGATAGGTAAAAGCTGCGATCACACGGTCATTTTGAACTCATCGGTCCCCGACAAAACAGATTGCTGTGTACCTTGTTTAAGTCTTGAAAAGAACTATGAAGTTCTCATCTCTTCACGGCTAGACAAAAAAACACCCCTTAAAATAAACGGAATTAAAATCTTTACAGACGGATTCAAGCTTCAAAAGCAGGTAGGGGGAGGAATTTACTCACAAGATCTGAAAATAGAAGCTTCCTTTAGACTGCCAAACTATTGTTGTATCTACCAAGCGAAGATGATGGCTATATATGAAACCGCTAAGATTTTAGATCAAAAAGACCTTAGAGGAAAGAATATTTACATATTCTCAGATAGTCATGCTGCGCTTAAAGCGCTGAATTCGCATACTGATAACTCTGAAACTCTCACTGAGTGCTGCAGATCTCTTAACAAGATAGCAAGGTTATTCAAGATCCACCTCATATCGGTACCCGGTCATAGGGATATCGAAGGCAATAATCTGGCTGACGAATTGGAAAGGAAGGGTACGACCTCGAACACCCTCTTAAATGAGGATTTTATTGCTATACCCATGTTCTCCTATAAACTCCAGTGCAAGAACAAATCCTTGACTCTTACACAAGTACGTTGGGAACACCTTGTCACATGCAGGATAGCTAAGCTTACGTGGCTTTTAAAAATAATAAATGTAAATAAGTAAAAATGCAGGTTCCTAGAATATCACAACATAAAAAGTCGGGACGGAAGTTAAAACGGTTATAACAGAAAAAGTAAATTCAAGTAAATGGTAGTCTGCATTTTCTTCCACAAATTGGAACTTGTGGGTGCCTTAGCGAAGATTTGTGTAGAACAGTGGTTCTAAGCATTTAATCGATGCCGGACCACTTAACCTCTTTTTCTTTAGTCGCGGAGCACACAAGTTATCATCAGTAATAAAGAAAATATAAACAAAATTATGGGTAGCAAAAAATATTGTTAAAAAGAACGGAAAAATGTTCATATATGTGAAATTATTTCACACATTATTAATCAGATTTTTGAGTTTGTATCTGTTTGACTAATTGCTGAATTCTTGATTCGGTATTGTTCATAGCTACTCGCATACCATTCTTATTATCCAAACGATGTCGGTGTTTGTTTTTTATTACTAATGGCACCGAGAATCTCTGCTCGCATAGATATGTTGTTGAAAACAGAGCAAGATACCGCAAAGCGATATCTCGATTTTTACTGAAATAACCTGCTTTTTGGCTCCAGAAATCTTTAAGACCTGACTGATATGCATCTCTGCAGTCACTGTCGTTTTGCAATTCAATTACTTCTTCTTGCAAATCATCAAAAGTTTTAGTAATACCCACTATGAAAGGATTGTATACCATTTACTGAACACCTCTTGATTAATTTTCTTTAAATTCTGGAAAGTAACGGGTGAATTCATTTTTCAACAGCAAGATTACAACAGAGATCACCAAACGATAAAAATGTAGACATGACGGAATTAAGAAAATATTAAAAGATGTTTGGTGAAAAATCTAGTATCAGCTGATGTAACAAAACACTGCATACTTACACAATGAAATGTCCCGATTCCTGAGACAGATTAATAGAAATTAATCTCTCTGATCGGCTGTCACCTTTCCGCAGACAATGGCAAACCTCAGAGCGGGAATAATGCCATGTAAGGCTTCTTAAGAAGATACACTTAAGCCGTTCAGAGTTGGCATAAAACTAGTAGGTCCAGTTCTCGATCATTTATGCACAAACATTTAATAGCACGCACAACACAATTCGATCATAAGAAGCTCGATCAAAGTCCTTTCAAGGGTTAAAATTACCAATATTTTTTTGTTTTATATTTTGTGCTTTAAACACACTTTAATTTTAAATTTTTAATTCTCATCTGTACCAAAATAATGAGGGTAGCTCCAAAAACATCGGAGCTGGACCTATTTTAAGTCCTT
Organism: Pherbina coryleti; assembly: GCA_943735915.1. Lineage (NCBI taxonomy): Eukaryota > Metazoa > Arthropoda > Insecta > Diptera > Sciomyzidae > Pherbina > Pherbina coryleti. The sequence continues at coordinate 104,712,107 of OX030949.1, forward strand.
AAAAATACCTCTTTTTTTTAATTTTGATATTTGGATGCTACACTAAGGGAAAAAAATATTAAATTTATCCAAAAACTTCTTTAATTTATCCAAAAAGAGAGTCATTTTTGCACCAATAACGCATTTGAATAAATCGACTACGTAAATATTTAAAATTTATTTGAATACTTTTTTAATTAAATTAAATATTTAAATATTTAAACAGAATTAATAAAAAATATATTAAAATTATGCACGAATTTTTTAAAATATCTTTCAAATATTTACTATTTGAAAATAAACTATCGCATTTAAAGAAAATTTAAATAAAAATATTGAATTTAAAAAAAACATATTTAAATTGAATATGTTATTAATGGTTTTATAGCATTATTTTCTTCATATTGCGTCCATCAAATGTCATTTGCCTGTATTATTTATTCTGTTTCACAATTCTATATTTCACTGTTATACTATTTTTGACAGTTGGTAAAAAATTAGGGCACCAAAAGTCAAAAATAGCATAAACTAGAGGAAGAAAGAGTAACAGAAAATTATAAGCAAAATATGTAGGTAAATGACAACCGGTACAAGATATTTGTAAGTTAATATCAAGTTGTCACTCCACCCTACATCATTTCATTTCATTGCCAAACATGCATACTATATTACTTTGGCAACAATAACTAAATGAGAACTATAAGAACTGCAAATGCAAGAAATAAACTGCAAATGCAAGAAATAAACTGCAGGAACAGAGTGCGATGCTGTTGCTGCTTGCTTGTATGGAATATGTGTGTACGTGTGTGGTATAAATAAAATTCAAATACGGGAAAAAACGAGTTGTAAGGAAAATATTTGATTTATCCACGTAAATATTTAAATAAAATTGATACTCAGGCGTGGATAGTCAGTTCCGTTATTTTTTGAACGATCCTCTCATTTCTAGTACCGCCGATAACGGCATTAATTCTAAACATATTTCTGTTTTGCTTTTTATTTTCAGAGGATGCTTAAACATTTTTTGACAAAATCCATCGGCATACCGTTTTTTTTTTTTTTGTTGGTCTATTTTGACATGACATATAACGGCAAAAACAATGACTAAAACAACAACTATATTTTAATTAGTTTGATACTTTATCTCTTCAATAAAAAGCCGTTTTTCGATAGAGCATTCATTTTATACAGCCAAGGTAAAGGTAAATCGAGTTCTCAAATCAAGTTTTAATAAAGTTAAATGTGTACAATTGTGTTGGAATTTAAATGTGTTAAATTATCTAATACGTGTTTAATCATTTAATGCGTTTCGAAATATATTAACTCACTGGTTTGTGTTCTTGAAAATGACAGAAAAAATGTATTTTTTTGCTTTTGAACACATCTCAATCTGAATAAAGCTTTAAAATATGACATATTCAATTGAATCAAACAATGATATCATATACTTTGACTTCTGCAGTTAAATAAAAATTAATTAAAAATGAATATGGAAGCACAACAAATTGAACTGGCCGCTCCTACAGGATTGTCAATTGTGCAAGTATAGAATTTATTGCCAACATTCGTAAAGCAATTGTCACGTCCACAAACAAGTAAAGCTGGAGTTGCAGAGCTGCTGTCGCCTTTTCATATTTTTTTTTTCACAAAAATTTTTTTGTTTACTGCAAAATGTAAACAAAAAAAAAAAAAAAAGAGCTGACATTATGAAACAAGTTCAGGCAATGCGAACGAACGTGTTAAATGAAAAGATTTTTTGTTTACCATGTTAAATGAAGTTAATCTGAACATGTTATTAGAATTGTGTCCTGCGTGTTATTCCATGTTTGCACACAAATGATCAAGAACTGGACCTACTAAATCTAGTGCCGATTCCGAACGGCTAATGTTCTATCTGAGCTTACCAATGGTCGAAAAGAAAAATTAATTTAATTAAAAAAAAATTCTTCATTCGTTAAATTTTCATCGAACGATCCTAGAAAAGTGATAAACAGCTTTATCCCGAAATACATTCACAAAAGCAAAAGCACGAATATAACTCACATACAGCACGACGAAAGCTTTAGTTTGAATTCTCCGTCGAGCTGGCAATATCTATGCTGCTCGTCTGCTTATGCGCTCGGTTTTATCAGATCGTCTTCTTACACTGAATACAATTTTCTTAATCAACCTTATGATAGGATCCGTCGTAGCTGTGACTTTTTTTCGGATTCGTAAAGTCGCATTCTACGATCCGAATCGTTACGACATATTCGAAATCGTAACATGGAAATTCCACGTTCCGAACGTATCATCATTTGACAGTTCTTTTCGCGGATTTTTTACAACATCTTTGCATCGTCGGATTTCATTGAAAAACCAAAATTTTAAAGTGATAAGTTTTTATTTTGTCAAAATAAGCTGCTTAGTGTAAAATATGTATGCATTTCTCCTTTAAATCAACAAAACAAAAAAGGTTTTTTCTGTTTATGTAGGTCAAAATCAGAAAAAGCAACCAATACACGCGTTTGGTCAGTTTAATGAATGAAATGCTATGCATCGTCATCAAAACCGAAAATGTTTTGAAACGTCTTATTCAAACGTTAGAAAAAAAAAATTTACTATACCAATGTCAACACAACCCCAACTTGTGTATACATTTCCCAAAAGTATATTGGATGTGTTTGAAGACACACATTTTTTTGTTGCAAAAATGCTTATTTCGAAAACTGGCCAATGCGTTGCTGTGGAAAATAATCCAATCTGGAGTCGATTCGCGGCATGCCTGATAGTTGACAAAATAAGTTGATGGACGTAGTTGACATATTTGAAATGATTTTTCTCGATGACGAGTGTCGCAATTCGGACAGATCGCACAGATGTACTTCTTTCGAAAAAAAAGTTAACTTCCACCGTCAGTTGCGTGGTTGCTGCTGGTAGTTTTCTATCCACCAAGTCGAGCACTTACAAATGCTTTGGAACGTGCACTACCTACATTTCGTTATCCCTTTCAAAAGGATAATCTAGCAATACTTTTTTCCGAACTTTCATATCTCTACTTTGTACCATATTCTCCTCATGCTACGCAAAAATTTAAATTGCAATGGAATTAATTTTAAATAACTTTTTATTTGAAGATCATTCAAGTTAACACTTTAATTAATCACATTTGTTTTTTAAAATTTCATATCTCTTGTCAAAAACAGCAGTTTTCGAATTTTCGAAATTAAATTTCAATGAGGCAGTATTCCACTTTGTTTTGGTCGGAACCTAGGATAGCAAATTTTTCGTATTCCTAGCGTAGACTTACGTCCGTAGATTTATTACGAACCTAAGTCTAGAATAAAGAAGAAAGTCTATTCTAGGAATAGGGCTGAATATGTGGCTCGATACTTTTTTTTCAGCAAAATGATGGCATGACGTAATACATGGTGTGGGAGAGTAAAGTAGCAATGAAAAAGTATAACGCTAACAGGCATGCTACACAGGCCGAAAAACTCAATACATTCACACTTTTTTACGAATACACTCACACTGGATTCACTTTCACGCCACTTTCATCGCTACTGGCAACAAAATTTCAGAGCCAGTGGATTTTGACAGCAGCAGCCAGTGTATGTCAAGAAGGGGGATATCATTGTTGTTTTTAAATTTCGGATTTATTTCGGGTTTTCCTCGATTTCATACAGGAAGCAACACTGATAGCTTGTATTGCTGTCACAAATGGAAAAAATTAATACGATGAAATTTTTTTAATGAAATTTCACTTGCATGTGTAGCACCTCTTGATACTAGCATGAAAGTTCAAAATTTTTCGAATCATTCGAACAGTACACGTATTCTTTCGCAGTTTCACTGCCACTGGCCTGTGTAACCGGCCTGTAAAAGCCACTATGAAAACTCAAGCAGTGATCAAAATATGAAAAATATAAACATACATTTAATTGATTCGTTTTTTTTTTACTTTGATTTTTTTTATTCCTATATTCGTTTAAAAATTAATACCTAATTTTTTCAATGAATGAATTTATTTAACAACTTAAACTTTGTGCAATAGCAGGGTTCGTATTTGGTCACTCGTGAAGCCTCATTTTGGGAATTTTTTGTTCAAAAAATAAATCTGCTCATTTTCATTTGCGTGAAGAGCTGAGCAGATTTTTCTTTTTTTTCATGAAGTGGAAAACAGTTGGTTTCTTCATTTGAAGAAACTTATGTTACTCACCTCTTCATCATGGCTTCACTTGTCGCTCATTGAGTCCTCATTTATTCATGAATTGCTCACGAAGTAGTGAGGCAACAGATGATACCCTCTGTTTTTTCTGTTGTATCTACACGACATTTGCATGCTGTTTTGAATGGAAGCAAGGCATAGAAATGTGTTGAATATTTTGTGTGTTGTATGTTGAGCAGCATGGCAATAAAAATAAAAAAACATAAGTGATCTGCGATTTAGTTTTGTATTGTATGGAAAGCATGATTACAAAGCAAGCTCATTTTAAGATGCCTGCTCAATTGAGAAATTTTGCAACAACAAATCTGTAGAAGCTACAAACGTCAAACGACAAAAGCAACAACAACAATTAGAAAAACCAAAAATTACCAGCTGATTTTTACATCTAGCGCACCCTGCTCTCCAATATGAGCCTACCTTATAATTGTATCATGATGGAAAGCAACCATAGCTTTGTTTTTGCTACGCATGCACTAATATCATCTCATATCATATCATATAATATCATATCATATCCTCATATCATAAGTAACAAATTCACCACTCACCACTTCGTGAGCAATTCATGAATAATTGAGGAATCAATGAGCGACAAGTGAAGCAATGATGAAGAGGTGAGTAACAACAGTTTCTTCAAATGAAGAAAAAAATATTCTTCTTCACCAATTGTTTTGCTCTTCTTCACTTCATGAACAAAAAAAATGTGCTCAGTTCTTCACGAAAATGAAAATGAGACCCTTTATTCTTTACTGATATTCTAAAATGAATGAAAAAGAGCAGAAATGAGCAGTTCAAGAATGAGCAAATGCGAACCCTGTGCAAAAGCATGTCAATTTGCTTGAGTCTGTTTGCAAAATACCAAGTAATTTTCTTTTAGTGAAAGCTTAAAAGCTCACTAGTGTAAAAGCAGAATGTGAATGTATTTGTGGAGCAAAGCTGTTTAATACTGTCCTACAACGTTATCGCTTTCGGCCATGAGCGTTACAGGCCATTATTCAAGATCAGTAATTTTTTTATCTCGACAAAGCGTATTGACAACGATACATATATCCTCGTTTCTTTCTTTCTTTTAAAAAGTTGTATTAAATAAACATTGAGCAATTTTCTTTAAAGTTGGTTAATTTTTTGAAAAGACATTAACATGCCAATTAGTTATAAAAATATTTAAATGACTTCTACGTGCCACAATAGCTGAAACTACGAACAAATGCTAACATACATTAAATTGTTGTTTCTATGTAACTAACATTATAATGTTAAAACAATATTCAATATCTGGCAATCTTTTTTAATAAAGACAATTAGAATGTGCGAGTAAAATAATTGGAGAGTGAAAATATTTCAATAAAAAGTCACACGTTTGCAAAATATTGGTTACTTTTATTTATGAAAAACTTGTGAAAGGAGTCCATTCTTAAGTTAACTGCTATTTACATAAATTTCTGCGGATCACAACATATAAATTAAATTAAAGTTATAGAGTAAATAATAAAACAAATGCTTATGAGTACATTTCTATAAATAATTTCTTCTGAAGAAAAGTTATTTCGTAGTGCAGACTTTTCTATGTGGTTAAATAAGGAGGATTTATTAGTATCTGGACTTGAATGCATCTTTTATACTCACGAAATTTACAAAAAAAAAAAAAAACAAAAACAATAGGTGCTTTATCTACAGCAACCATGGGAAAGGCTACAAAAATGGTTAGGGAGAATGATAAAAATATGATTGTTTTCAACAATATTGTGCTTGAATATTTTATTTAACGAAAGAGAAACGCTCGAATGATTTTCTTATCACATATCCCAGTAGCCAAAATTTATCTTTTTGATATTGAGATGACATCGTTAAGAATATAAAATTTGTATCACTAGCGATTTTCGTGATAGTGAGAGTGTAGTCACAGAAGTACTGACCTGACGTATAGATGGCGGCTGTTATTATTATTATTATTATTATTATTATTATTTATTAAGAAAACATCGGTACAGTAAGAACTTAGTTCTTTTATAGTACTACAGGAAGCATACATAGGCTTATTCATTAAAATATATATTATATAATAACAATATTTAAAATGTTTGGCTGTTGTTTGAAAATAATTGCAATGGTAATAAGTACAAACTTTATAAAGCTTAAGTTTGAAGTTTGACGACGCTAAGTAGTGCAGTATTTGTTGTACAGCTAGCAATAGTGAAAGCTCTCAGTGAATTTGTGAACATGGAAAAAAATGGCCTATTACTGGGGCAGGAGAATATTTCAATCGAATGTTTGGCGAAGTTTCATAGCAATAAAGCAGAGTTTTTGCCTGAATTTACAACCATCGATAAAACATGGGTCCATCACTTTACACCTGAGACGAAGACACAGTCAGAGATATTTTACAATACGTAGTTATCTTCAGAAAGGAAAACAATCATCGACGAGTATTATGCGAACTTCGGTATCAAAATTATATAGATAAGTATAAGTATGTGGCGGCCGTGGAACCCTGGTTCAATATGACACAGAAAGTTTTTTCAATTAAATTAAGTTTTCTGTTCGGTCGTCACCTCTCCGCAGACAATGGTAAACCTCAGAGAGAAAATAATGCCATGTAAACCTTCTGCAGAACATGCACATTAGCCGTTCGGAGTCGGCATAAAACTAGTATTAACACGCACAAAACAATTTGATCATAAGAAGTTCGGTCAAAGTTCTTTCAAGGGCTAAAATGGCCAGTTTATATTATTTTTTTATAAGTATCGAGCTCTGATTTATTATTGTATTTATCTGGTGAATTAAATATTCCAAAATTTCTAATTATTTAACCGTTGACTCGTTTTCTGCACATATTTTAAAATTATAACTCATTTGTTCAATTATTTTGTTCTTAATGCACTTATAATTATTATTTAAAAAACAATTGTCATGTAAATACAAATAAATTAGTCCTTTTGCCACATTTTGCTAATCGTTGAATACGTACACATGCAAACATTATTTCGTTTGTGTTTTACGTTATTAGCAATTGAAAGGTTCATGAATAACATCAGATTTGCAATTAATGTTCATCATACGCCATGTTGTCGCTTAAGGAGCAATATATCCGTATATCTGAGAAACTAAATATAAGATGTAAGCAGTTCTTATAAGCAGCAATAATCTTTTTTTGTTTTTTTTTTATTTAGAAAAAGTATTTATAATCTTTTTTCTGTTGACAACGACGTGTAATGGTGGGTTTCCACAATGTGGGTTTCTCCTGCAAAATTAATTAATAATCTTATCATGTCTTATTATGTCTATTTTAGCAATTTATGATATTTCTCTAAGGTATTGTACAATAATTGCATCTGTTTATTAATGCAGATTATATGAAAGTATAGATAATATTATTGCTAACAATTCCCACCCTCACAAGTCTGATATGCCGTCGTTACAAATCTGAATTGCGAACTTGAAAAATTGAATTCGTCTTTTACCTATTGCTTAAGTGGATTACATGCTGTGTTAAACCATGAACAACACGCATAAAGTCATGTAAAAATATTAAATATTGTAACAAGAACAATAATGATGGCCGAGCCGAACTGCTGTTGAGTAAAAAAGTTTTTTTTTTCGTTCTCATGAAAAGTAATGATTATCAGATGCGCAACTTCACATTTGTAACGACGATGTGACTTCTACAGTTTTGTTTTAATCTAGATAAATGTCGAAGTGAGATATAATCACGAAAAATTAATAATTTAATTTTTGATTAAAAACAAAATATACCGTTAGTCGCGTAAATACCGCCATAGAATTTTGGTATCCATAGATTCTCGTGTTATTTTACCTTTATATTTATTAACAGTGATTATATGAGTTCTCATCTGGTCAAACATCTAAATTGGTAGGTAAAATTTGTATTTAAATCATTGTAATGCTAAGAAAATGCATGAAAGCATTTCTTGTTAATGTATATATAACATGTTTGTTTTAAAATGCAATCGAAAAAAAAAAAAAAATCGAGTAGATGGAATAGTTCCTGAAAAGAGTATTTTTTATAGAAAGAAACTTAACTGTTTTGACTTTTTATTTATTTTGATCTGTATGTTATAGTTACAACTACAAAATCAATTCACTGAGTATAGGTGTTATATTAAAAGTATTGGAACAAAAGACAAAGTTGATTTTAGGATTTTTTGACAAAAAGAAAAAAAAAATAAAGAAGTCATATAAATGAGGATGGAACTGACAAAGCAACGAAATTTTAAATTTGTTACATTGAATTATAACACGCTCTATATATAAACAGTGCTGTGCATACAATAATTGCCACTCTTTAATTTTTTACATATGTTAACTTATCCCACCAAAATTTTTACTCATTAATCTCATTAATGTGTCCCGTTTAATATAACATCAATAAAAATAGGGAAAAATTTAACGGTGGTACAAAAGTACTTTTTGCCTTTGCAGAACACAACAAACTTTCATTATCGTAATTTATTTTCTCAGGCCAACATTAAATTACTGTTACAATTTAGAGTTGCAATTAGACATTCGTGTAAAGAAGTTCTAAAAAATATCAAATCGTCATCATTCGAATGGCTCGCGATAAATATCTGGATAGTTCATACGAGTAAATTACTCAGTGGATATTCAGTGAAATGTAAAAATCGGACTTATTTTATAATTTCTGTGTATTTAAGAAATCAAACGTTCCGTAGTACATTTAAATCTTGGACTAATTTATTAAACTCGTAAGCCGGTATGGCGTTAAAACGCCAAAATGGGAAAAAATATCTAGTGTTAGTTTTTGTTTTATTAAAACTTTTACACTTTTTGATATATTTCTGTATAAACTATATTCGATGTTGTATAACTTTCATTAATGGGTAAATTGCGCTGCATACACTTCTCTTCAAAAAAAATGTTCACGCCATCAAGAGCGGGCTCAATTTAATAAAAAATATAATTGGCCGTGTGTGAATAGTTACTGTGGCTTTCAGGTATATTGAAATTGTTCTCAACGACTTCCCAGGCTCTTATAAATAGCTTTTTATAATAAATAAAACTATAGTCCTAGCAAATGACAAAGATACCGGAAATTGAAAAATTTACTTTTTAAATGAAAAAAGAGTTCGCTGTGTCGTGGACACACCCGTAGGTTTTCACGTGACGGTGTTTCTTTATCCGTATCACTATCCTTTCCTTTGTTCCCAAACTTATCCTTATCATTACGTATTTTTTTATTTATCCTAATGATTTTCCTACTTCATGTACAAACTTTTGTTTTAATCCATATCCCAATTCTTGACTTAATCCTTACCCGAATCCCTTTCCTAATTTGGAAGGTATGTTTATTTTATTTATTTATTTTTTTATTTATTAAATGTAGTACTATAAGAACTTAGTTCTTTTAATGTACAGTTTACATCGATAATATAGATTAAAATATATAATTTAATTACAAAAAAGATAAAATAATAACCAGAAAATATATTAATATTTAACAAATTTTAAACTTAAACCTAAGTAACCTAAAAGTTTTGATATAGAGAGTTTGTAGTTATAGCAGAAAAAATAGAATTAGAGAAGTAGAGTTTGAAGAAAACTGGTTAAGAGTATTTAATTGGCAGAAAAGTATTGAAATGCAGCACGTCTAAATTTTGTTGCTTCCCTTATAGCTCTTATATGAGTTGGTAGAGAATTCCACAATCGAGTGGCGTTAATAAAAAACATTCTTGTTGAATTAAGGTAGTTAAAGCTTGGCGGTGTAAGCATGTAACTTCTTGTTGAGTGACCAAAATGAATTTTTTGAAATAAATATGGAGGCATTTTATCCATCATTATTTTATGCAGGAAGATACAATTTCTGGCATTTAGATAATTAATACTATCACATCCAAGAATACATTTATTGAACTGCGAAATGTGATCAAATCTGCGTAGCCCAAAGACATATCTTGTGACTTGATTATATGCTGAACATAGTTTTAATTGAGATCGCGAGTCCAATTTACTGTAAACGCATTCTGCGTAGGTAATTACAGGTAGAATAAGCTGAAGACCAAGTTGACGTCTTATTACAACAGGTGTAAATTCCACTGATACTCTGAGGTTACGCAATATGTAATAAATTTTCCGCACTACACTGTTGATGTGGTCAGTACATGTTAATGTAGGATTGATGTAAAAACCAAGATTTTTAATTTTGTTAACAAGATTAAGCTTTTTTCCACTCAAAATCAGATCCGGTATATCTTCGAAAAAAACTCTGTCTTTACTGATGGGTAACACATATGATTTAGTTGCATTGAGCTGTAGCCCATTATTAGTAGTCCACTGCCCTATATTTTCTAGATCCTCATTTAACCTACATACCAAATCTTCCATGAGTCCAGATCTACGAGATAGATGTAGCTGAATATCATCAGCATAAGCATGCATGGTGGAATATTTACATACGCTGAAGATATCATTTATGAAAATGGAGAATAAGAGAGGTCCAAGAACCGACCCTTGAGGTACCCCACTACAAACAGGTGAATACTTCGAAAAGTTTTCACCGACCTTTACTCTCTGTAATCTATTTGAAAGATAGTTATTGAGCAGCGACACGGCACTGTCACAGAAGCCATAAAAATATTTTAGTTTAAAACAAAGCAAGGAGTGGTTTACCATATTAAAAGCTTTAGAAAAATCAAGTAAGCACAACAATGTTACATAGCTATCATCATAAGAGTATCTTATATCGTCCATGACCTTTAGCATGGCCGTAGAACAACTTTGTCCAACGCGAAAGCCTGACTGAAGCGGTGATAAAAAGTTTTTATGAGATATGTAGTTTAAGATTTGATTAGCCATTAGAGATTCACAGATTTTTGATAAGCAAGATAAGATACTGATTGGTCTGAAATCATTGGGCTCGCTCGATACTGTTTTTTTAGGAACTGGAGTAACGATTGCAACTTTCCAGGAGCTAGGAAAACATGATGTTGTGAAACAGTGATTTATGATATGCGTTAGTGGGCTGAGAATAAATGGTAGAATATGTTTTAATAATTTTATATGGATTCCATCTTCTCCAACTGCATTTGATTTTATTTTTTGAACGCATTTTCCTACATCGCTTTCACTCACCGCAGAATATTCAAATACTTGCTCGATATGTTGTCTTGGCGTGACCAGCTCCAATATTTTGTGAGCTGGACAGGAAGAAATTATTGAGAGAATCAGCGTCAATATGACAGTCCGACTTTATATTGCTGCCAATGCCAAGTCTCTTAACATTATTCCATAGAACCTTGGATGGGAGAGATGATTTTAGCTTAGAGCAGAAATACAATTTTTTAGTGTCTGATTACACTACTCCACAAATTTTCGAAAACTTTCACCACAACGAATTGCGATAACATTTTCTATAGTAGAATTTTCCATAGAATCCGAATATCGTAATGATTTTTTTGGATTAGCCCCAATTTTTTAAGGAAATGGAAAAATTAAAAAAATCCACTATTTGGAACACATACTTTACATAAATGCTTGTAAAAACTTACATGTTCAGTCAATGAATTTTAATTTAATTGCATGTAGTAGAGGAGAGTCAGATAAAAATTTAAAGGTATAATATGTGCCAATAACATCAGCGATATGGCTGTTATGATCCCAAACAGGTAAAAAAAAATCACGTTTTTCGTTTTTTTATAAACATATTTTATGTTTGAAGCCCCATATTTCAAAATAATTATATGGGAGAGAAAAAGTTAGCCCTCTTGTGTCATAGAGATTTTTATTACAAAAATTTCAAGTATAAACATGTCTAAAGAAAATTCATAATTCACTAACTTTTTTAACATCAATGCACAAACCATTTTTTTAAAAAAAAATTTTTTATTGCAGTTAAATTGAGAAATGCATGCATACAATGATTTGTTTCTTACCATTAGGTAAAAATGGGTCGCTGAATCCGAATCTGATGTCAGAATTTCAAAATTTTGATATTTTAACAATAGCGTTACCACCTAATAATATATTTTTTTAAGAGTTTTAAACATTAGATATCTTACAGTTTTAGGGGGTCGCTAATTTCGAATCTAATGTCAGAATTTTAAAATTTAAGATGGCTATAGGGTTGCCACCTAGTTTTTATTTTTTCGAATTCGGTGCTTTTCGAACACTAGGTAAAAATGGGTCACTGAATCCGCATCCGTTGTCAGAATTTCAAAATTGTAAAATTTGGCAGCCCTATACGGATACCTAGTGTTCGCCCCAGCACCGAATTCGTAAAAATAAAAGAATTAGGTAGCAACTCTATCAGACATCTTAAATTTTAAAATTCTGATATCAGAATCGAAATCAGCGATCCCCTAAAACTATTGGAAAATGTTTAAAATTCTTAAAAAAGCATATTATTAGGTGGCAACCCTATAGTATTCAAAATTTCACAATTTTGAAATTCTGACAACGGATACGGATTCAGCGACCCATTTTTACCTAGTGTTCGCCCCAGCACCAAATTCGTAAAAATAAAAACTAGGTGGCAACCCTATTGCCATCTTAAACTTTGAAATTCTGACATTAGATTCGAAATTAGCGACCCCCTAAAACTGTAATATATCTAATGTTTAAAACTCTTAAAAAAATATATTATTAGGCAACACTATTGTTAAATATCAAAATTTTGAAATTCTGACATCAGATTCGGATTCAGCGACCCATTTTTACCTAATGGTAAGAAACAAATCATTGTATGCATGCATTTCTCAATTTAACTGCAATAAAAAATTTTTTTTTAAAAAAATGGTTTGTGCATTGATGTTAAAAAAGTTAGTGAATTATGAATTTTCTTTAGACATGTTTATACTTGAAATTTTTGTAATAAAAATCTCTATGACACAAGAGGGCTAACTTTTTCTCTCCCATATAATTATTTTGAAATATGGGGCTTTAAACATAAAATATGTTTATAAAAAAACGAAAAACGTGATTTTTATTTTACCTGTTTGGGATCATAACAGCCATATCGCTGATGTTATTGGCACATATTATACCTTTAAATTTTTATCTGACTCTCCTCTACTACATGCAATTAAATTAAAATTCATTGACTGAACATGTAAGTTTTTACAAGCATTTATGTAAAGTATGTGTTCCAAATAGTGGATTTTTTTAATTTTTCCATTTCCTTAAAAAATTGGGGCTAATCCAAAAAAATCATTACGATATTCGGATTCTATGGAAAATTCTACTATAGAAAATGTTATCGCAATTCGTTGTGGAAATCCTTGTTGAGTAGTGTTATGCGTATGGAATCATTTCAAGCAAATCTATAGGTTGCCCATCTTTCTGCAGTAGGATTATTTTTCCACAGACTGTGTAGTTTATTACGCTTATTAATAGCATTTTGCACTCGGCTATTGAACCAAGGGCAAGATGCATTCTTAATGGTGACAGTACGATATGGGACATGATTAACAAGAATACTATAAATAATGTTTGTAAAGGTTGTTAACTTATCATCTACAGTTTCATAGTTCCAAACTTCATTCCATTGAATAGAATGAACATCTTGAAGAAGTGCAGGAATATTTATATTTTTAAAGTCGTAATACGAAAAGGTATTTGGGGTATTAGTGCGCGTTAAGTTAATTTTTAAGGTACAAAAAATTAAGTCATGGTCAGACAGAAAATAGATTTGGTCAAACAGTAAGACAGATGATAGATCAGACACAATGAAATAATCTAAAAGGCTAGGATTATCATTTAAAGAAAAACGAGTGGGCATCATATCATTAACAACGGACAGACCGACGGACGATATACTTTCATAAAGAGTTTTGGTGTAAATATCCCTGCACAAAAGTTTAACATTAAAATCACCACAAATAACAAAATAAGTATAGTCAATTGATACATCAGAAACTTCAGAGAATAATGATTCTAAGCTATTTAGCTTACTGGGGTTGTAAACACTCGATACGAACAATTTATTGGAACTATCAAAGACACATATATTCACGAATTCAACACTGCAATTTACTGATTTTTGTATAAGCTTGGCTTTCAAATTCTTACGACAATATATGGCAACCCCACCCCCTCTTCTATCAAGTCTATCATTTCTAAAAATATTAAAGTTATCAATACCATACACAGCATCAGATACATCATTACAAAACCATGTTTCAGACACACAGATAATATCAACAGACGATTCTTGAAACACATATGTACTTCATATAATCTATTTTGTTTGAATTTAGGCTTCGTGCATTTAAATGCACAATTTTTAAGCCTGTGTGTCTTCTACATAAAACATTAACTAGAGCTTTATTATTAACACCACGGTTGTTTATATTAGGACAATACATTTTGTAAAGACGAAGCACAAAAAACAGGCATACTGCAACTATAACAAAAGTTACTATTTATTTTTAATTTCCCTATTAACCAGTTGACTTTAAAAAGATACATATACAATTTAGGATTGAAATAGATAAAAAGTAAGAAAAACAAGAATATGATAAGAGAGATGAGCATTAAAAGGTTTAAAGAAAAAAATAAAATGAAAAATATGAGAAATACATTTATAAACATACTATAATAATAAAAGAGATTGATCTTGCTTAGTTTTTTGTTGTTGATGTAGTTGTTGTAGTTGTTGTTATTCATCCTGTTGTTCTAGCTTATGGTCCCAGCTACGCAGTCAACACTTTCTTTGTTGTGTACTAATTTGGCCTCACCATCACGAGACGCTCTCACATGTATGTTTTAGGTTTGTCAACGTTTTTTCATTGTTGTGGCATTTTCACTGGATTATATGGTTGCCATCTTGGAACCATGACGATAACAATTTTTTAATATTTTCGTTGTGAGGCTTAAGAGTACATCTATGTTGTCGTAAAAAAAAATGTACCATAGCATGTCTTCTGAGTTATAATTCTATGCAATGACACTAAATTTCTGTTGGATAAACTGCTATCTTCATGACCTGACAACGTCAGAATTTGTTTTTTTATTTTTGTCGTAAGGCTAAGTATAAATCCTTCATTTTCGTTTTTCAACATTTAGCGTAGCTTATATACTACCAAGTAATAATTCAATGCAACATCTTTGCATGAATGTTTCATTATCGACCTTTGAGCGAATCTCTCTCTCTTTGTCCCCATGACGTCAGAAGTGTTTTGTTTAACCTTGTTGCGAGGGCTTAGACCTATATTGGCGTATCATATTTTTATATTTAACAAACTTGCAGTTCCGTTGCTTAAGCGGCTCCCCCTGAGTCCGGAAGACGTCTTTAATTTTTATTGATTGGTTATGATTTATTTTAATCATAACACCTATACTTAATGAGTTACAACCTGTTAGTACAATACAATCGACAATACTATTGTTAAGATTAATAATCTGTTTAATAATCTGTAGCCAGGTTCCACTGAGAGCATCTATTTTGAGCGTTTAGTGGTGTCGCGGAAGACCACTTACTTTAATGCTATTAAGGGATACTCCATTGGGTAGTTTATTTGTGTGCCCACTTCATCAGAAACGATTGATCAATGCTTCTATACAAAAACTTTTGGATAAGATTACCAGGTTCAATTACCAGTTAATAAATTTTGGAATCCTATTCTTAATGGTGCAAGAATAGTTTGTTTTGCATGGCACCACTGTTAATGTCGTTTTTTATTTCATCATTAAATTTAATCGGCAATCTATGACGTAACAGACGCTGATCTAGAATTAATTCTACGGCACTATCGCCATTAGCTCATCATAGTTGCTGTCACAGCACGCCTGGACTGAGGGATTACTTGAATTGTTTCCTTGAAATCATCAGAAATACAAAAACTTTTAAGGCAAAAAACAGTTAACGATATATTGCGACAAACGATCAATAACTGTCAGTACTACTGCAGGAATCAAGCTTGCTTCATCAATAATGATAGATGAGCACTACTATCAACGTGCCTTCCATGCGTAGAATTGGGCTTAACACCTGACACAGATGTCTCAAGAAGAGTTATAGTAAGTTAGAATTGGCTATGCAAGGTATGCACTCCTTCAACCGAGCTGGCCACGATGTGAAGGCTACAGGAATCGCGATTTTGAATGAACTTGCTATTTTTCATCTAGTGCATCAAGATAAAATATAAAAATATAAAAAATAAATAACTGGCCATTTCAGCCCTTGAAAGGACTTTGACCTAGCTTCTTAGGATCAATTGTGTTGTGCGTGTTATTAAGTTTGTACACAATTGACCGAGAAATGGACCTACATGCTTAACGCCGACTCCGAACGGCGATGAACGAAATGTTCTTATTCTCAAGAAGCTTTACATGGCATTTTGATTACTCTCTGAGCTTTGCCATTGTCTGCAGAGAGGTGGACCGTACAGAAAAACTTTTTGTTTTTTAATTCAAATAATTTTCTGTCGCTGCTGGGGTTCGAACCTGTGTCTCCAAGTTCGTTGACATAGCGGCCACGCACTTTAACCAACTACGCCACGGACGTCAGACAGGCCCGTAGACAAGGGGGGGGGGGTTTTTAGGGTTAAAACCCCCCCCTTATGGTCCAAAAAGTATAAAAAATAATATATTAGCATTAATATAACTTTGCCAATTTGCGAATACTTGCTGCACGTGCGTCTTTTTTCTCTAACAGTGCAAACTGCAAGTGTAAACAGCAACAGTGAAAACATTAACACGCTTAAGTTATCGAAAAAAGTTCGATACATTCAATTTGTCCACCACCAGCAATTTAAGAATTTATTGCGTTAACTGGTTACGTGAAAGTGGTGAAATTTTGATTGAGTGCGATAATTTTAAGAGTTTCAGTGCCAGAACTACAAAAATGAGCCTACTTAAATGGCTGCAGAAACCAGAAGAAAAGAAGGCTAGAACGGTGGAAAGTAAGTGCTTGATTTAATCGATTTTTTTTTTCTTTACCAATGCGTAAATGTGTTAAAAAGTTGCCGAATATTTCTGAAGGTTAGAGAGCTGTGTTGCTTTTTGGTAGTGTGTTTGCATTGATTTAATATTAATGGATTAACTTTTTGGTTGATGCAGAACCGACAAAATCCTAATAATATTATATTGTATCTGTATTGCAGAAAACATTCAAGAAACTTTGGAAGCTGAAAAGTCTTCAGAACTTCCTTTGGAACCTGTAGTTGTAGAAAATTTTAATGTTGACAGCTATGTGGAAAGCGGGAGTACAAGTTGCGGTATTAATAGTTTACTTTTAATGTTTATAATTCTAAGTTTGTGTGTATGATTGTAGAAATTGTTCCAGAAATATCATTTGATCCATCGGAACTACCTTCGACTTCGAGGGTATATCCAAATAATGATATTTCCAAGTTGATGAGCAATATTTCCGATTCGAACCGCCTTGAGAGTTTTCAAAGCATTTATATGCCTCTACCAAATTTTAATTTTCCTGCCAGCGGTTCTCGCAAGCTCAGATTTAAATATTCTTGGTTGAACCGTTGGCATTGGTTGGTTTACTCCGAATTGGAAAATGCAGCTTATTGCAAGTTTTGCGTATTTTTTAGCACTGGTTTTGGAGGCGCAGGATCACAACCTCTTGGTAATTTTACCGAATGATAGTAAACAATTTTTAAATAAAATTTTCTAACCTTTACTAACCTTTAATCGTGATTATTTTTATATAGAATTATATTCAGAATTAAATAGTAAATTCAATTTTTTGTAGGTCAATTAGTTAGTAAACCGTTCTCCAACTGGAAGAATTCTTTAGAGATATTTACAGCGCATGCGAGTTATAAATACCACGAGAATTCCATTTTCAATTACAACCAGCGCTTAAAAATCGAGCAAAATCAAAAAGTTCCTATTAACCACAAAATAAATGATGATATGGCAAAAGATGCTATTAAAAATAGAGAAAAGTTAAGGCCAATCATTGAAACTATCATCCTTTGTGGTCGCCAAAATATTGCTCTTAGAGGATCGCATGAAACTGGCGATTTGGACGAGACGCCTAAAATTGAAAATGACGGAAATTTTCGGTCAATAGTGCGCTTAATAAGCGAAAACAACGTTGTTTTAAGAGAGCACTTACAAACAGCAGGAAAAAATGCTCGATATCTAAGTCCATCAATACTATCGCTTTGCGCTCGTTACCTATCGTCATCAACTCCACATATTATCAAGGAAGAATTTTTGCAATTTGTACCTATTACTGAGCTCACTGGCAAAAACTTAGCCCGAGAAATCATAGATAATGTAAAGGCTATTGGCATAGATTGTGATTTTATGTTTGGGCAGGGATACGATGGTGCGGCTGCCATGAGTGGTACCCTACAAGGAGCACAAGCGTATGTTGCGGAAGAATGTGATCTTGCCACGTACGTTCATTGCGCGTCTCACTCACTAAATCTGGCTATATCAAACTCATGCGATATAAGCTGTATTCGAAACGTTTTTGGGACCTTAAAAAATATTTATAATTTCTTCAATACTCCCAAGCGACAGATTATACTGACACAATGTGTTGAAAGATATACCTGTCCTATTTAAAAAAAAAAATTGAAAAACATCTGTCCAACTAGATGGGTTGCAAGACATGAGTCCATAATTACTTATCAAGAGCTACAGGATGCCGTTATTGAAGCTTTAGACATCGCAACCGAATTTCGCGATACTGCCATATCTTCTCTCGCATTTCAAATCTTAAAAACAATAAAAACCTTTGATTTTCAAGTAGCAATTTATGTGGTCGCTGACGTATTTTCAGTCACCCTCCCTCTTTCTAAAAGCCTACAAGAAAAACAACTAGACATAAAAAACGCCTTGAATTTATGCTTAATAGTGAGCAAAGATATCAAAAAGAAAAGAGAAAGTGTGGACTCTTACTTTAAAGTTATATACAAAAATGTGGAGGAAATTTGCAAAAAACATGAAATTGCTGTAATTATTTCTAAGAGAAGTCCCATTTCTGACAGCGTCGAGCAGTTCTACAAAAGAACCGTTTATATACCCTTTCTTGATGTAACCATCAACAATATGGAAGTGCGATTTTCAAAGCATCATCGGCTTTTGTCATCGTTCAACGTGATTTTGACGACATTCGAAGACGAGGAAGCAGCAACATTTTTAATTAAAAAATACGCAAGAGTTTTGCCTTGTTATGGTAATACTACAATTGGAACAAGTGAAATTAGAATTTGGCAGCGGATCCTGGCGCAAAAATTGGAAAAGTGGGGCGATAGGGGTTGGAGTGCAATTGATGTTTTAAATGTATTTTTACCACTTAATTTGATTTACTTTTTACAGTATTTTTTTTTACATTTTTAGGAATGCGACAAAATTGCTTTGCCAAATGTATATTACCTCTTAAAGATATTGCGCATCTTGCCAGTGACCACGGCAACAAACGAAAGATCTTTTTCATCTTTAAAATTAATTAAAACGTATCTTCGAAATTCTATGTGTGAGAACCGTTTAAATGGGTGTGCATCCTTAAGCATACATAGGGATTGCAGTGTCACAGCGGACGCTGTGTTATTAGAATTAACAAAAAAAAAAGCAGACTTAATATAAATATATAAAATAAACAAAAATAAAGTAAATTAAGTTTTGTTTTATGTATTTGGTGTACAAAAAAGTTTTAAAGTGTTTTTTTTCAAGTTTTTCGCTTTATTGTGAAAAATTAGTTACAAATTCATTTTTCAAAGTATTCTCCATCGCAACACCACTGATTTTCAAAGGTTTCTGGCAATTATATAAAAAAATACTTTTCCTTTATCGATATCAAAAACTATTGATATTTTTTTTTTAATTCAAACCCCCCCCTTAGGTAAATTCTGGCTACGGGCCTGACGTCAGATAAAATATAATGGTACGTTTTTTACTTTGCTCAACTGCTTTCAGTATACAATAGTATGAAATTGGAAAATTTCAAAAAAATTTATCACATTAGGCATAGGCAGCAAATAGAAAACCGACTTTCTTCGTTGAAGATTGTTTTGGTTATTCTTGTTTAAATACACAATATTTAAGAAAAGTTCAGACCTTATTGCACATCTGCAGAGCAAGACCTTTCTTTTTACGAATATCGCATTTACGGTATAGATTTGATGGTCATCACAAAAAAGCGCTTGCGTAATAATAATATAGATTTTAAAAACCAACTCTGCGTTTACTTACATTAATGGCTTCATTTTGTATTTCTATCCGATCGGTAGTTTCGTTCAAAACAGTGTTCGTTCGTGTTTTTGAAATTTGTAATTCGAATAGAATCAAGCAACGAAAACAGCTTATCAGCTAGCGAACGATGCCGTAGTAGAGTTACATATTTGCAATAGTTTTTCTAACGATCACTGAAACATCGAATTCAAAGGTCAAATTCAAACGAATGCTTTTATGTTATCGTTGTGATGTAAAAAATTTATTTTAAAATGAATATTTTAACAAAAAAGTGCTTATATATGATTAAACTTATTTATATATCAACATATAAGTGCAATTTAAGTACTAAAAATTAATTCATTTGAAATTTATACAATTTAGTTATTACTTAAATTTCAATATTAAAAAACAAGCAATATTTTTTAGCGCTTGTGAGTTAGAGGCCAATTCAAACTATTTTTTATTTTTCTTCCAATTCAAATTTGGGCAGATCTAAGCAGAAAAAAATAATTGCAGAAAAGAATAGCAACATCCAAGAAAAAAGGCGGTGATTTTTTTCGGTTAGCTACAAGTAATAAATAGAAGCAGGCCATGATATTATTCTGTTTATGTCAAAGGCAGCACAATTCGCGACGTGAGAACCAGCGGGTTCCATCTGGCTTTTTTTCACTTTTGTGTTTTGATTGGAATCTACTCTTTATAATGGTTTTTATCTATTACAGAAACTCTTTTTTTAATTATACTAATAATTTTTGAAATATTAGCAGAGCTATTTAGTTCTATCTGCAAACAAGTGGATGCGCTTAGTTCCAAAAGGTTCTATCTGCAACCAATTTCAATTCTGTTACAAAAATAGGATAAATTGTTTGAGTTAGTTTTTCTTAAAATTCTTAAAATTCTTAGAATTCCAAAATGAAATTGGCAATTTTGAAAAAGTGGCAGGACGGAGAACTATCTGGTTCTGTCTGCAGCCACCGTCAGTGTTGTGAAAGTGTTTGTGTTGATCATTAGATTTTTGAGTGTCCAAGCCTGAAATGTCTAATAATATAAACGAAATGGAAATATCTAGTTACAGTAGTTAAAAAAAATGGTTACGGTGCTGTTTGGCATGAGGGATTGTGTGGCCGAACAGGAAACGATATAGCCAGTGCTTTAATAAAGATCCTCTCTAAAATATGTATGGACTACTCAAATGCAAAAGATGTCATTTTATGAAGTGACAGTTGCAATATCCTTTGCTATTGCATCATTTCTTCAAAACAACTCATTTGTTCGGACTATTACTTTAAAATATTCTACACCTGGCCATTCATGCATTCAGGAAGTAGACAATATCTATTCAAATATTGAAAAAAGACTAAAATTGACTGAAGTTTGGTCACCTGTGTCTTTGTTACGAGTTTTACTGGTAGCCAACAACAAACATCCTTACCATATCAGAGAGATGAGCTGCAGTGACTTTTTTGATTTTCAATCGCCAGCAAAAACTTTAAATTACAGCAATGTTTCATTTACCAAAGTTTTCCAGCTTACTTTTAAGAAATATGACATATTCTATGTAGGTTACAATCTCAATCATGATTCCAAAGCCACTCGATACACTTCGAATCCAACACTTCCGGCTCCTAATAAAGCAAAATCTAAGTCAACATTAACTAAAGACAAAGAAAATGACTTAAAAAGTATGTTTAAGTGGATGCCTTTCGTAGATATAGATTTTTGTAAAACGATTTTTAATTAGATGACTTTTTCATTTGAAAAAATAAAATTGAATTTTTGAGTTACAGAACGTTCTGTGTGCAGGTTCACATTAAAAAGTATTAATTTTGTTATGCTATATTAATTTTTTTCACATTTACCTTAATATTACAATACAGAAATTAATAATTCTTATATTGCTATCGCTTATTTTATAATTTTGTAATCGTATAAAAAAAAGTAATAGATATAAATAATTTTTGAAAACGTGCAAAGTTTGAGCTCCAAAAGGTTCTATCTGCAATCTTTAATTAAAAAAGTTAATTTTTTGTATGTTTTTTTGTAACTTTTTATGAAAGAAATTTTATATTCTAATAAAGAAATGAATTGTTTTGATTTCTTCTGTGTTTTATTTTTCATATTTATTATATAAATAATATAAAAATGGATCCGAACTTTAAAAATGCTCTCCTGAACCTTTTTCAAAAAGCCAGATAAACCCCTCTGGTTCTCACGTCGCGAATTGTAGCCAATAGAACAACCTGCAGCACAGCTTACACCGCAACCCACAATTCTACCAACAACACAGGCAACAACCAAGGCAAGCATTGCCAACAAACACGAAAAGTGCAAAAAATGCATGAAATCTTAAAAGAAAATACAGAAAACTTCCCTAATGTTTGATATGGCAGTGCCACGTTTGACAACTGCTTGTGTATAACAGTTTTAGTGTAAGTAGCAACCATAAGCTTGTCGAATGAGTTAACGATAAGCTGTGTTCGAAATACATATTTCAGTTTCAATGCAATATCGTTCGCATACAGCGTTGCCATTGTGACGTTAAATACGTCATTTTGACGTATTTTAAGCTCTAATAAAGATTGACGTATTTTGAGGCATATTTGACCTAT
Organism: Pherbina coryleti; assembly: GCA_943735915.1. NCBI lineage: Eukaryota > Metazoa > Arthropoda > Insecta > Diptera > Sciomyzidae > Pherbina > Pherbina coryleti. The sequence goes on from OX030949.1 coordinate 104,735,024, forward strand.
TTAATAGACACAATAGTTTTCATTATATCAAAAAGTCTTAAAGGTAGAATGTGAACGTGTGAACGAGAGAACATTGATATATGATAAGGAACACATAGTATACATGCAACACTGCCTTCATAAGTGATAATGTTATCGACTTTATTGTCATCGCAACTGTTTGTTAGCGGCGTGATATTTTTTAATGTATTCAACGAGCATGCAGCTTGCAGCCAAATAAAACAAATGGAGTGCTATTTTCAGCTTTAATATTTAACTGACGTTTTTTTTATTGAAATGACGTATTTTAAATCTGAAAATGACGATTTTGAATCACAGTTTTCTGGTAACACTGTTCGCATAGTCATCGTTCGTTAAGCTCTTCGTTAGAAATACATAATGAAGCAGTAAGAGTATATTTTCTTGACTCAACTCTTGAACAAATGAGGCTTAATTTTAAATTTTCTTAGATCAAGCAAAATATTTGCTTAATATATGATTATTATTTCGCTCCGTGCATAAATTTCAGAGTAGAGTTTCAGTTTGAGTAGAAACTCAATTTTACTCAATTTGCTGCTGCGAAAAAAATTGATTTTATTAAATATAAAATATTGGTTATCCTCTTAGTGCGAGGTTGCGGATTTTTCTAAATGCAAAATCGAATACTTTATGAAGCTAGCATAGCTTTGGAACAATAACGTACATTTCTTTCATTGAAACCACTCAATTTGGATCTATTTCGAGTGCTTTATTGGTCAATTGAAATTTTTTGATTTCTGCAATTCTATCTCAATATCGCTGTCGCAGTTGCTGCTGGTTTTCCAATGTTGTGCAAATGTATTTCAATGCATCGTTTTGATTTCCGTTTTACATAGATTCAAACAGGATGTTCAAATGTTTTACTGTTTTGGCAATTCAGCTGCAGGTTAGCATTTCTCTCATCTAGCTGCCATGCACGGACTCAGTCTGAACCATTGTTGGTGTTGCATAGAATTCTTCGTTTATTATTACTCCATAACTGCGAAGAGTTGATTGCATCGAGTTGAATATTTGGCGCATCTATATGATTGAAAACCGCAATAAATGAACATTTTTATTCAGGAATTGTAAATCGAACCGAATTTTTATTGCTCGTATTGAATTTGTTGGAGTATATTTATTTTGAGTTTGTTTATTGTTTGAATATTCCGAACAAAAGCGCCAAATATTTTTTTGGTATGTTTTTGTTTTTTATTCTTTATTTTTATTTTTACTAATTCTACCTTGATACGACTCGCAGGAACTTGACTTTCTGTGGGGTAAGAGAAGAGCAAGCGATGTCAGCGCATGAGTTAATTAAATTACTCTCGAAAGACATAAGTACAGCCACTTAACGCCGCGAAAGCCATAAGGACCACGAGTATCTGGACAAGTCCTTAATTTGTACAATTGGATAACGTGCAAAAGATGCAGAGCATAACAAACTTGGCATGATGTAGAAAAACGAATTACTGGGTGTGCTTGCTGCAACGTTGATCGTTGAATTTAATGTTGGAACCGAAAGTAGCTGCAGTTAATCAAGATATAGTCCTTTGAGCTCAGTTGTTTTTAGTGTTGTTGATGTTGTTCTTGCTGTTACTTGTGTGACTTCTTCTCTGTTTTAAAGTGAGTGAAGAAGATAAGCTTTGTTAAAAATAATTTGCAAATTGCATTGAAGAACTCCTCTTATAAAAAAAAATCAGTTTGTCAGAGTCCGCGTAAGGATATCAGCTAGGGATCGCTTATAATAAAATTTATTTAACAAACATAAACAATCTTATTAAAGTACCCAGCTCGTTTTTCACCTACGCCTGCTGGCCGCCCACAGTTGTTCATTAATATCCACTTAACCGTGGAGTTTTCTTTTCCTGGAGTTGCACAAGTTTTAAATAACGAGCTATGTACATTGGCTAACAATGCAGACGAACGCACAAAGAAAATGGAATACTACAGTTGAAGGACGGTCGTTCGTTTTAATCTGGGAAAGCATCAACATGCCAGAAACTAGATGCTTCTTTGGATATATTTGAGTGTGTCTTCTGCTTCTTTTAAACTCATTGCAAAAAATGCAAATAAAAATAATAGCAAGAAAAAATGGAAATAAATTCGTCCAATTAATTTTGCCTGCGCTTTCAAACTGATTTGAACAAGTTGCTCCAGTGCACAGCGACTGGATATTCCGCATGTTTGTTTTCCATCGTGAGCCTGCGATGCTCGGCATCCGCGTTTAAGCCGCTTGGCCAGTAGCCAGTAGCCAGTATCCTGTACTTCTCGGCCACGTCTTCAAACCGAACCGTGAAAGGTTTGGCCACATCCAAGATGCTGGACATTCCATTCCCCACTAAGGCGATTCAACTTAAGCCAAGGAATAGCAGAATATTTTGTCATTATTTTAGTCGTTTTTTTTATTTCTTTATCTAGGAAGTTTTTTTGTACTGCATCTACTATTTAGAATGCTTCTTCCTTTTGAGCTGTTTGTTTATTTAAACAACACTTTCACTCAATTAGCAGAGCTTACGATTTAGTTTAAAAAAAAAAACTTTTAAGAAAACGCCGTTTCGCCAGAGATGTGAATTCATCAAAATAAGAAAACAAAAATATATATAAATTGGTTTTTGAAAGGGCTAGAAAAGATTTTACGTAAATTCCCCCCCTAGAACAGTGGGGCCCAAGAAATTTTAAGCGCGAGCCAATGCTTAAAAGAACTAAAAAACAAACACAAAATGTTGCTCATCGTTGTTTTTGACAAAAAATCAAACAAAACAAAGAAAACAATTACAATGCAATAAAAACTTATGTAATAAAGTACACTGCGACAAGACTTAATTTCTGTTGCAATAACAATGCTTGCATGAAAAACTACTCGACACACAAGTAACGGGAAAATCAGCTTTAGCATCGACATCATCGAGTGGCTTTGCATGCATTTGTTTTTCTAAAATTCGCTGGAAAATGTGCTGAACACTGGACGAGTGCGGTTTGTGTTGTTGTTTTTTGCAAGTGTTCTTTGATTTTGGCTCATCGCAAAGACAAAATTAAGATAAAAAAAATTTGTATGAAGGGCCACGCGGGCGATACGGGCAACTACGTGGGCATATTTGCCCTAGAACTTGAGTTATTTAAAGTTGTACCGCTATATAAATCTTTCTATAGAGATATGATTATGTTAAGATCGGCGGATTGGTTTGTTGGTTTGTTATAACCAGGGATGTCCAGGGGCAGACCAACGCCTGCGGTGCCATTAAATAGAGGTCTCCAAATGATGACTCCATGAGTCTCTTAAATATTTTATAGTCTTTTAGAATCTTGGTCGTGATAAACAGAACTCATATTTTTGTAGCCTTACTTAACGTTTGTAGATCATCCTATCAAGTAAAAATAGCTCTATATTTTTGATAATATCAATTTGCTTAAAATGACAGTATTCAAGGTGACTAAGTTTCCATATAAAATGCGTACTTACCGGCAATAATTCGTTGTGTATTACAAAAAGTACACAATCCAATTGACTGAGGAAAAAAAAAACTAATAAAATGGATCGAGGCATCTCCCACAAATTTTGAAGTTTTGGTGAAACAAGTCGTTGCAAGCTTGCTTACAGCGTAAATAATCCTTCAGGATGCGTTCGGTAACATGGCCCCATGGGTAACCATTCTATTTTGCAAATAAACAGTAATTCACACAGTACATCACAATTTATAACTTAATAGCGGGTTGATGGAGGTTGCCAAGATTTTCGACAGGGAAACTAAAAGACTTGAATTGGATGAAATAAAAGCATAACATTTGCATCAAATGGAACATGTTTCTACTGCTTTACTCCAAATATACAACAAATACCTTACTTGGATTCCCCTTTTTATTCCTACTTAAATTTCATCTAATTCTCGAACCAAGACCAAGACAAACACCAATTTGTGAATCAGGGCTGTACTAAAACAATACAACATACATATAAATTAATTTAAAGCATTAAAAAAGTGCTAAAGCATTGTGGCGTCCGTGGTGTAGTTGGTTAAAGTGCGTGGCCTCTATGTCAACGAACCTGGAGACCCGGGTTCGAACCCCAGCAGCGACAAAAAATTATTTGAATTAAAATAATTTTTCTGTACGGCCGCCACCTCTCTGCAAACAATGGCAAACCTCAGAGAGTATTCAAAATGCCATGTAAAGCTTCTTGAGAAGAAGAACATTCCGTTCATCGCCGTTCGGAGTCGGAGTTAAACCTGTAGGTCCGGTTCTAGGTCAATTATGTACAATCTTAATAACACGCACAACACAATTTATCTAGGTCAAAGCTAGGTCAAAGTCCTTTCAAGGGCTGAACTTGCCAGTTATTTATTATTTATTTTTAAAAAAGGGCTCGGTCAAAATTAGGAAAGTTCCAGATATTCTTTTGAACAAAAAAAAAAAAAAAATGAATCGAAGATTAAGAAAAACTATTCGAGAAGAAAATAAAATAGGCGACTGCTTTTTCGAAGGAAATAATTTCAAGTGAAAATTTTATTCGGAATTTTCAATGAATATGAATATTGACAAGTATAGCGAAACATCTGAAACAAATTATTTAAATATATTCCTCTTCGACTAGGATTAGTTCTGTATGGATCATGGGATTTACGGTAAGCTATCCATGGAATTTACGGTAATATTCTATGGGTTCTCCTAACATTTATGAGGCTGAGAAAAAATACTACGAAAAGTTGTTCATGTATTTCAGCAGAACCTATCAGCTTCGAGTTGGCTGTTATTAAAGTTACCTTTTTAGCAATGTTTATGTACAGTTTATCAAAATAACATCTTAAGTGATATTCCTATATAATCTATTTTTGGATGAGAAGTGAGCATGACTCACAACAGCATTGTCATGCTCAATTGTTTTTACAGCAAAATGTCTACAAAACTTTACTAACAAGATTGCTATCGTGGGTTAATTGTACTGAGATAACTCATTTTGTTACCATTCGCTACTTTAGTAGCTTTAGAAGATTGTAGAAATTTCCAATTCATTTCCAGCCACATAGCGCACGAAAATAACTTTAACGGATTTAGGACTCCACAATATTTACCTCTGAGAGGATACAGTCATCGATGTCTAGATGCGAAAAGAATAAAAGAAAACAACTTATATTGTGTTGTTCGAACAAAATGAAAATTACAAGGAAATAATAACTTGAGAGCATATGCAAACGACAGCCAAGACCAACAACGATGATCTCGGTACAAATCTTAGCGTGATTGTCTACCATCTTGATGTCCCGGGTTCGAGTCCCAGCCAGTTTATTGTTTAAATTCTTTCAATATATACCTCTTTTAGGCTTAAAAAAAATCTTCCATGGATAAGTTTTCGTCAATTACGTATATCATATAAGACGTCCTTGAAAGGGAAAAGATTTTTTTATACAATTTTTTGAGGCAAACAAAGGAAATATCTTAGAAAATAACTGTAGAAAATAAAACAGTATATCTCTCAAGAAGACATTTAAGGATGTTTCTCTGTTTAAGAACTTACTATAAAAGTAATAATTTAAAACAAGAAAAGTCGATTTCGACAGGGACCACTCTAGTATATTCTTTAATTAAAAAATAATTTAATTCTTAATTTTTTAGGTTAAACAATGTTAGAAAGTTTATCATGTTTTAATAAAAAAACTTTTGTAATCGGTTTTTAAGCATAAGTTAATCATAGTAAGCGTCTAAATTGAATTTAAATAAATAAATATAAAAACAAAAAAAAAAAACATCACCATTTCAATGAAGTATACAATTCATGAGAATTATGTTGCGTTCAGAGAAGTTGATAAGGAAGATATATTTTTAGTTTTATATGTTGAGATGTCTTTTCAAATTTTTATATTTTGTCAAATTATGAATAAGGTCAGGATTTGTTTCTATATTTTTTTTTCTAAAGTTTTTTGGATTGAAAATTGCTGATAAGTTATTTATTTTTTAAAGGCTTATTTATTTTTAGTGTAATAGTAATAATTTTCATTTACTTATTTTTAAACAAATATTTTTACCATATAGTTCTTAAAATAAGTATATCTACTGTCAATGGTTTATTATACCCAAGGGAAACTTGAACACATCCAAGGCGTTTTTTAAATATGCACTACCATACGAAGTTTCCTCATTATCAATGCCAGATTTAATTCCCGATTGACTGTTAAACTCATCTATTATTTTTTATAGAAGTCAACGCCAAAACAAATGTTTTATTTACACACATGAGCGCAGGAAAGAGTTAAATTCACTTTTTGCTGCTATTTTGTGCTGCTTGAGCCGCCACAGTTTGTTTCCACTATGTTATTTCGGGTGCATCCAACTTACTTTCCTGACAGCTCCTTCTGTAAACTGTTTGTCAGGAGCACGCGAAATGTACTGGCAAACATATTAAGTAACCATGGAAGGAACTGGCAAAGCAAGTACTGAGTCCACAGTTCCGCATACGTAGCGGAGCCACTGGAGCAGCAGGATGTGATGCTTTATTGCGCAACAAGGAGTTCACAATGGAATGGAGTGAAGTGCCGAGTTGAGTTGAGTTGAGCAAAATGAAAATATGTGCGAAATTTTTAAACACTTGCATCAACTAAATAAAAAGGATAAAAATAGCGGGAATATTGAAGATGTTAGTAAGGAATCTTAAAGTAGAAAGGACACGAAGGGAAAAAAGACACAGAGTAATATAGATTGATGAGCAGCAAACAGTGTTAAAGCGGTTGAAAGGTAAAAAGAATAACCTGTCATTTAAGCTTATAAATATAAGTAAATTAAATAAAATCGAAAAAAATAATTCCAAATTCTTTTTTTCTTTTTGTTTGTTAAGCGATATAACACCTTTATTCCAAGAATTTGTGAGGTCATGCCCAAACAAATTTCAGCCGTGATATAAATTTGAAATCATATTCATAAAAAAACAATGAAATTTTAAAACTTATCAAAACTTGCTTAAAATATGAAAAAAAACTCCGGTGTTTAGGAGATATGATATTTCAAGAGCTAATTTCAATGTAGAATCAGCAGTGTTTTGCAAGAAGTATATTAACCCATTTCAGCCTAATGCCTAATAAAGACGGCTGATATCACGATTTGGGAATTTGGAGCGCAAAAGATTGTGGCATGGCGCGTCATCCTGCATGAACCAGAGGTCGTCATGTCTTCAATCTCAGTAAAAAAAAAGTCGGTTAAACATGGCCCTATTACGCCCACTATTGACCGAAACGTTATTCCCAGCCTCATTTTCGAAGAATCCGCACCAAACTGTTACTCTCTGCGAGTTTTCCGAGCCCCAGATGCGGCAATTTTGTTTGTTAACGTAGCTGCCGAGATAAAAATGCACCTCATCAGAAAGATGATTTTTTGCCCTTTTCATATAACTCACTGTTTGGGCTACACAGCATTCACTTTGGAAATAAGTTTCCAATATTTACACACGTTGACCAAGCGTAAAGCGACTTATTTCTTTCCGCGGAGGTATAATACTGACTTTATGTTAAGATTTCGGCAGTGTCAAAAATAACCTATGATTTAAAAAGAAACCACTAGATGGCTCACCCTGTGTATCGTACAAGTTTTTAATTTTTATCACAAAATGTAGGTTCATCGACAATACTTTGAGAGAAATTTGGTTAAATCACTTTTCTGATCAGCCGTCACTTCTCTGCAGACAATGGCAAACCTTAGAGAGTACGTAATGCCATGTAAAGCTTCTTGAGAACATGAACATTAGCAGTTCGTCAGCATAAAACTAGTAGGTGCAGTTCTCAGTAATTTGTGTATAAAACATTTAATAACACGCACAACGCAATTTGATTATAAGAAGTCCAGTGAAAGTCCGGTCTAGGTTTGAAATGGCCAATTCGTTTATTTTTTTTATGACTTGGCAAGCATATCTTAATATATAAAAACGTTGGTGCATATGTACATATGTATGTCTGACCATCTCGGCTGAAGCACTGAACCACTACTATATGTTCGTTTGGTGCTCCGAATTGTTTTTGTTTTTCTTAAACCCCCTCCCCCCCTAGGTGGCGCTGGTGTCTCTATGTTCGAAAATTCTTATTTCTATGTTCATTAATAATGACGGCTTAAGTGTGATATTAATGTTTTGAGAAATCTCTCTTCAAAATTTTCAATCTCCATATAAATTTTATGAAAGAATCATTAACATTTGTGTTATAAATTTGATTTGGCTTAAGTAAGAGTTTTTGTGTGTATGTAAATATATACTCAAGGAATATAGTATAAATAAATAAAAAAATAAATAAATAACTGGCCATTTCAGCCCTTGAAAGGACTTTGACCTAGCTTCTTATGATCAATTGTGTTGTTCGTGTTATTAAGTTTGTACACAATTGACCGAGAAATGGACCTACAGAATTAACGCCGACAACGAACGGCGATGAATGGAATGTTCTTATTCTCAAGAAGTATACATTGCATTTTTATTACTCTCTGAGGTTTGCCATTGTCTGCAAAGAGGTGGCGGCCGTACAGAAAAATTATTTTAATTCCCAGGAATATAGTATGCCACACTTAAAACTCAGTTCGGATCAAAGCCGACTTAAGGAATTGTTGCTTGTGGACACAGATTTATGAACCGATTTGACTCACATTTCACACCATATAATATTTAAAATAACATTTTTGGCAAAATTTGGACCCTATGGGTGGTGACGGGCTTGAGGTATTTACGAATATATACATATATATATATATATGTATATATATATATATAGATAAAGAGCAAAATAATAATTTTCCATAGAAGAAATAGCATTTGCAAAAATAATGTAAAATAAATCAATTACATTAAAAAAAATCCCGAGTAATACCGGGAAAATCAGCTGGTTGGATATATTTGTTAACTATATTTAAAGCAATTTTTTGTGATAGTAAAAAGTTTCATATCGATGGCTTAATATAGAAAAGGCGTAACTCGATTTTGTGTTACATTACAAGATAAGAAAATAACTGAATAAAATGTGGAATACTTTGGATGTAAAGACTTTTTTAATGCAGTTTTTATTTAAAATAGGCAACAAAAACAACAAAAACAACAAAAAAGCGCATTGATTTTTTCAAGAAGAGCGTATTTGAGATGGGTCCGCCAGAATATATTTACAACGTTATTTCGAAAAAAATAAGTTACGCCTTTTCTATACCAATGGCTGTATGCTGAAGATTAAGAAATGTTAATATTTGTTTTTTAATTAATACTTATGAAAATAGCCTACATTCGAATCTGATATTAGGTCTGTTCACGTACTCAAAAGATTTTAACAATTTGTACAAATTTTACAAATTGTTACAAGAAATCCGTTCGTGTACCCAAAAAACTTGCAAGTGAGAGAGAAAATGAGAGATTAAGATTTTGTCTATTCGCTCAAGTTTTGAAAAGTTTTTGCTGGCTGATTTTCTACTTGCAAGAATTTGTTTCTATTGTATAAAAAAAAAATCAAAAATGAATTCATGAAATGCTTTATTTATCTGCAATACTTACCAAATTGAATTTTTTAAACGTTTTATGGGAGCAATAAACATCTGTGGACTTTTCCATTTTATATTTGTCAAGCGTAATTTTTTTCGCCGAAAGCTTTTTTTTTGTTTGTTTTTTTCAACTATTCTGACAGATGGACGTGCATTGCAAATTTTGAAACATTTTCTGTTCGAGTACTTTTTCACATTTTGTATTGTTTTGCGAGAGAATTTTTTTCTTACTCTCAAACAATTTTAACTGGCAAGTTTTTACTGGAAAAGTACGCGAATAGACCTATTATGTATAAGTTATTTAAAAAATTCGTATATTGACTTGGAAAGTGATCCTATTTTCCACAAATATCACTTTAAAAATTTATTTTATAAAAACTTTTTGAATTACAAGAACTTTTTCGAAAAAATTCAAATTGTGACTGTGACTTGCAAAGACTACGTATTTTTTATTTTTTTTAACTATCTGACTAGCAAGGACTAACGAGTTGTCCGCTCTTATAGCACTAGTGAAGTAAGTACGGAATGCTAATGTTAAAGTAAGCATTTGACTATTTTCTTTCAGGCTTTCAAAAATTTTTAAAATTTGTAATATGATGGGTAAAAATTACTGTCTTAAAAGAGAAGTGAGAGTCTAATGTCTGCTTTGAAGGGGACTATATACCCAGAGGCTGAAAAAAAGGTCATGTTTGTGAATTTTTTTAAAGAAACCTAAGGGATATTTGTAAATGAAGGTTTTTATACCTAAAAATATACACATTCAAGAGTATGTTTAGTTTTTTTTTATTAAAGAAAATTTTATATTAAGGTAGATACAGCATTTTTATAGAGCGCTGTGAAAAAAAAAATAAATGTGGTGACCAATATTGCTCCTCCTAATTTCATCTGAAACTAAATGAACAATATTATTAAACTAGACACTTAAAACTCGTACTTGTCATAGCCGATTTTGAAAATATTGATTTTACACAAAATGGCGGATTTACTAACGTAAATTAACGATTTTTTAAATTAACGACCAAAAAATCGTCATTATTTTGCCTATGGGTATTTCTTATGAAATCTCAAAATTTGAGATATTATTGAAATTTCTTTTTTTATTATAAATTTAGATATTTTTTTGCAGAGATCAGAAAAGTTGCTTTTAGAGATCTGTCCAGGGGTATTGGTCTTCCATATTTTTATATATAAGTTTTTTAGTTACTTTTTTTTTATATATAACTCCTAAATGCAGTGAGGGAATGACGAATTTTAACTTAAGCTACAAAAACACCGACACATAACCTCAATTTGCTTGTTACATTTCAAATATGTATTTTACTACCAAAAACGTATAAAACCAACAAATTTTAATGATAGATATTAAAATGCTTAAAACATTCATGTAACGTGAGGTAACGATTGTCATAAATTTAACTTTTAACAATTTTTCGCAAAATATTTTTTTACACGAACTCACCTACGGTTGAGAAGAAATCGCCATCTTGAATCATTTGAGAGTGTTACCAGGTACTAAAAACTTAAGGTTGCGTTCCTAAATATCGTTTGACACGTTCAGAAATGAAATATTCGTAATGGAATGAAGGAATGATTTTATTTGGCGGGACATATTTAAAATCGAATTATTGCTTTTATAAATTCGTTGTTGTAAGATGGAAGCTTTTATAGACAATAACAAACATCTTTCTTATATATTTGCATAATTTTATTATTAAGAACATTGATATATTTCAGATAAATAGACATTTTAGTAATATTTTTGAACTAAGGAACAAAGTGAGGGAATGATTTTCACGGTAACAAAGAAGCCATATCTTTTTTTTCTTTAGAGGTAATACGTTTTATTTTTAAACAATAGCGGTATAGACAGCGTACATTCAAATAAAAAAAAAAGACTTTTGTAGTTAATGCATATGACTCGGCACTAATGGCTCGGGAATCAAATTTCGAAATTTGATGAGAAATACCCCTATAACTAATGAACGAAACTACGAAAAAAAAATCCTATGATCAGTACGAGATTATTATGAATAAAATAAGCCTGCCAAAAAAAAATCAAAACGATCGGTTCACTGAATTTCGAGAAATCTTGGTCACCGACTTTGAAAACATGGTTTCGAGAAAAACGCGTTTGAAATAAGAGTCGGCACTGTGCGCCCTCTATTTTTTGAGATATCGATTTGAAATTTCAACCAAATATTTTTGAGACTTGAATTTTTAAGAAAACACAAAATTTTTTTTTAAAAAAGGGGGTTGGCTGTGTCGTAGACACACCGGTGGTTTTGACGTGACGGTGTTTTTTTATACTCCTATTTCATGTCCATACTCTTGCTTAAACCCATGACCAAATTCTTGACTTAATCTTACAACAACTTAATTGTAGTTGTTTTTGTTGTTGTTGTTGTTGATGTTGTTTTTGTTGTTGCTGTTGTTGTTGTTGTTGTTTTTGTTGTCGTCGTTGTTGTTGTTGTTGTTGTTAATGTTGTTGTTGTTAATGTTGTTGTTGTTGTTGGTGTTGGTGTTGCCTCACCTTCGTTTTCGTTCCTTAAAATTTACCGTTGCACCAGTAGTCACAGAGTTAAAAATACATGCAACGTTTTTTCATGGCTGTAGCATGTTTACTGCATTATGTGATTGCATCCCTGAAATCATGACAACAAGAATTTTTTTTGTAATTTAGTTGTGAAGCGTAATAGCACATCCATGCTGTCGTAAAACAAAATTTACCGTAGCACTTCTCCTGAGTGAGTAATAATTCCATGCAACGATATTACATTTCTGTTACATTAGCTGCTATATTGACGACCTGTCGACGCCGGAAGTTTTTTTTTTATTTTTGTCGTAAAGCCATGTATAAAACCTTCATTTTCTTTTTAAACTTTTATCGTAGGTTATATACTCATTGAGTAAAAATTCAATGCAACGCAGCTGCATGAAAGTTGCGTTATCGATCTTTGAACGGCTCTCTCTGTGTCCCCTTGACATCAGAAATTTGTTGTCTAATTTTATTGTGAGGGCTTACAGTAGGCCTTTATTGGCGTATCGTATTTTTAATCCTAGCACTAATACTCAGCGAGTAATAATTCCATGTAACAAATTTTCAGTTGCGTTGCTTAAGCAGCTCCACTACGTCCCTATGCCGTTTTAAATTTTTTTTTTTTAATAAAGTCAAAGAAATAACCTTTACGGTCATACCATTTTTTTAATCATAGCTCTTATACTCAGCGAGTAACAATTCAATGCAACGCAGATGAATTTTTAAAAAATTCATTTTTAAACTTTTTTGGAAACCTGCGCGGTACAACGTTACTTCGTCACGTCAAAAAAAGTTCTGGGTATATAACCTCCCTTAACCCTGGATAACCAATCATATTTCTAAGGTGGTATATAAAATACGTTTAAAGCTGTTAAAAATTAAAAACAATAGAAAATTTCACTAGAAATCAAAAAAAGGAAATATTGGTCTTTGATTTTTATTTAATTGTTGACATATTTCGATAAGCTACTTAATTTTTGAGATAGAAAAACAATAACAATGTTAGTCGAAACGACTTACATTGGTTATCTAGGGTTAAAGTCAACGTTTAAGGGTATATTCTATTGAACATTTTTTTTTGTTTTCATGAACTTTTGCTTGACGCTTGGAAGCAATAGAATCTTATAGCGGGAATGATTACGACGCATTCCTTCGTGTTCTCGTTTACGAGTCGTGCTTGTTTACTCTCGATACAGTCACTAAGTGAGAAAGTATCACGTTGTCCCAATACCGGGAAGTTGTTCTGATAAGTGAGCAAGTTGTATTTAATTTCTGCAAGATTGACAATTGAAAAATTTTGACAAATGTCAATTAGAGTTGCAAAATAGTTAAATCATTGCCATTAAACATATTAAGTTTCCCATTATTAGACAGTGAGTGAACATACTCGTATGTTCTAAACACTTTTAAGGGGAGATACGCAGTCAGAACTTTTTTTTTTTTTCAAAAATTTTTTTTGCATTTTCTTAAAGCCTTAAGTTTCAAGAATATTTGGTGAAAATTTCAAGTTAATATCTCAAAAAATAACAAAGTTATAGCCTACTGAGTGAACCGCCTTCTAGAGCGCGCAGTGCTGGCGCTTATTTTCAAACGCGTTTTTCTCGAAACCATGTTTTCAAAGTCGGTGACCAAGATTTCTCAAAGCTCAGTGAAGCGATCGTTTTGATTTTTTTGCAGGCTTATTGTACACATAATAATCTCGTACTTGTCATAGGATTTTTTTTTTTTTTAGCTTCGTTCATTTTTTATAGGCAAAACTATGACGAATTTTTGGTCGAAAATCGTTTTTTTACGTTTGAAAGTCCGCCATTTTGTGAAAAATCAATATTTTCAAAAACGGCTATGACAAGTACGAGTTTTAAGTATCTTCTTTAATAATATATTTCATTTTTTTGTTTCAGATGAATTAAGGAGGAGCAATCTTGGTCACCGCATTTCACCTTTTTTTCAGAGCGCTCTACAAAAACTGCTGTATCGACCTTAATATTAAATTTTTTTTAATAAAAAAAAAACTAAAAATACTCTTGAATGTGTATATTTTTAGGTATAAAAACCCTCATTCAAAAATATCCCATAGGTTTCCTTAAAAAAATTCACAAACATGACCTTTTTTTTCGGCCTCTGGCTGCGTTGCTCCCCTTAATTATGATTAAAGAAAAGATCTTTGTTTTTTTTTTAAATTGTCACAAAATCTAATATTTTAACATAGTTTAATTAAAAAGTGTTTTTTTTAACAAAATCAATTTTTAAATTTTGCTGAATTTACAATATAGACATTATTATGAACAGCAGACTTGGAATTTACGCTTTTATGCCTCAACTTACTGGCTTTTGTAAGATTTCAATTCCACTGTCTATAATTTCACATAAACTATAATCAACATAAGTGCTCTTTTATTTTCATGATTTTATTTTTAACTTTTGACCTTCTCGTGGAACTAATTTGACTAATGCATTCCCGCTCATCAATTCCACCACCATCTTGAGCTTGTTATGTCTTCAAAACTTTTCAAGGCTTTTTATAATGGAGCATAACTGGCAAATTGTAGCCAGTGCTTTTGAAATCAAACTTGGGAAAACTAACTTTGGCCTTTCCGTAGAATCTCACTTAAATGTAATTTTCTTATATTTAACTTGGACATAAATTCTTGTTGATTTCTCAGTTGATTTTAGTAATATAAAAAGGCTGAAAAAGGAAGCAAGGAAAAAGTTGAGTTCAGTTCTTTACTGTTATGTTCTTTGTTTACTTTGGTTTTTGTGAATGGAACATTGAAGTGGAATACAACTCAGCAGAGTTAGGGAATGAATACTTTTTACAAATGGTGCAATTATAGAAATCTGAATATGAAATCTTAAGACTATAAAACAGCATCGATTTGCATGTACTAAGAGAAACACCCTAAACTTAAAAATTATATCGATAACTGAGAAAGATTTTATGGTTTTTTATCGATTAGAAAGATATTCATAAGTGGAATAAATATTGTCATTCACAAAAAAAAAAAAAAAAAATGTACCAGGCTCGTAATCAAGGAGGACTTTCCTTGGTCAAATCCAAAGAAGCAGAAGCTTTTAAACGAAAAGTTGATCTTTTTCATTTCATATGAAAATTTTTTATATATGATTTTGTTTTTAATACTTTATTAAATGAAATGATTAAAAAAAGTTAATTTAAAAACTTTTAATTTGTTTGACTTCAAATAAAGTTCCGAATTTACTTTAAGTAGCAAAATATTATGGTTCTTCAAATCACTTTTTAAGTGCTTCTAAAGCTCGTATTTCGTAAGAATTTACGATAGTTTTCAACCATTCGTTTTTGTTTTTGTTTATTAACCATATTTGTTTTTCACGATCGACTTCCAGAATAAACTGTCGACATGGCTGTTGCGATTACGCATCGCAACAGTGTAAAGTGTAAAATTCTATTAAAAGAGATCTTGCTGAAGTTTCATTACATTTTTTTCTACAGTTTGACCCCATCGACCGCTCTTCAAAAGAAGTCAGGGGCCTGTCGCCCAACTCATTTGAGGAAAGAGCCACTATCAAGGATGCAGGCTTCATACCCTACTCTTTTCCCGTTCGCCTTCTTATTTACCGTGATAGATTTGCTAGTAAGCAACATATTTTAGACGAAGGGTCGGGTTTTGACAGATCATTCGACTTTTTTCGCTTATTATCTATCATCGTAGGAGTAGGTAGAAGAACCGTAAAAGTTCTCACTTTTATGGCGACTTTCTCAACAGTTTTTACTGCAGACAGAAGATTCTGCCATGAACTAGTATCTTGGTAACTGTTGACTTACCACCCCCAGTTCTGAAATTCATATGGGATGTGTTTCGGATCTACACAATCGACTCTAAGTTGTTTCAATGGAAGTCGAGATAGGAAAGGGATTTTTGTAATGGTGACTACCACGTGAAGAGATATTCCGATTTGTACTTATCATAAACTTAGTTCTATTAAAGCGATCGTCATAGGGCTGTAATTTTACAAGCTTGGGATTGAGCCTTGACCCAAGGGCTTATCACAAAAGATAATTGTGGCCGCCCTATTTACCACCTGCCTCGTGTCCGGTCAAGCCCTGTTAGCACGGTTTCTAAGAAATCTACTCTAAATTGTATGTTCGTATAATATTCAGCCTTTCAGATGGTAAAGTTTTAAAATCAGGAAAGTGAATATTACAACACACAACCATTGCAATATATAAGTATAAGATTGGACAGAGACTGGCTTTAGTATCTTTTAAACCATCAACAATTTATCCTTTTGGGATTAAAAAAAAACCAGCAGGGGTTCTTCAACTGCAAATTAAAGTGGTGAAATGACGAAAAGGTTAATTCTTTGAGTTTATGACAAAAATAAAAAAAGAAATAAAGACTTTATCGGGACGCGGAGGGAGATGCCTAAGCAACGAAACTGCAAATTTGTTACTTAGAATTATACCTTGTTATGCATAGGATCTACGGTTAAGAAATTATATTCCAGTTAAGGCTGATTTATAGCCTTGATGGCATGGAAATAGACAAAAAATTCATGACGTCATGAGGCTGTGGAGAGACCCGATAAAAAAATAAAATAAATAAATAACTGACCATTTCAGTCCTTGAAAGGACTTTGACCTAGCTCTTATGATCAATTGTGTTGTGCGTGTTATTAAGTTTGTACACAATTGACCGAGAACCGGACCTACATGCTTAACGCCGACTCCGAACGGCGATGAACGGAAAGTTCTCGTTCTCAAGAAGCTTTACATGGCATTTTGATTACTCTCTGAGGTTTGCCATTGTCTGCAGAGAGGTGGCGGCCGCACAGAAAAATTATTTTAATTCAAATAATTTTCTGTCGCTGCTGGGGTTTGAACCTGGGTTTCCAAAGTTCTTTGACATAGCGGCCACGCACTTTAACCAACTACGCCACGGACGCCACGGAGAGAGCCGATACAATATCGAAAATTCATCAATCATGTAACGGCGTTTCGTGGAATTATCACTCTTGTAGTTTATGCGGCACGGTAAAAGTTATAAAACAAAAATTAAGGTGTTTACGTGACCACGTAACCCTGCACCATTCACGCTCGGGAAGATCAAGGGAAGACGAATTGAATCTTGTACCAAGACGGACATCTTTGATCTTGAACCCAAAAAACAAAGAAGGACCAAGGAAGAAAACCAAGAATTCGAACAACATATTTGCCATATTTACAAACATTCAACAATTAACATTATATAGAGTACACATTTACAAAACAAATCAGAAAAATACATTGTATTTCTTTTATTTCCAATGAATTGTTCATCCCCCGAACAGAAGGATTAATACTTGGTCTTACAACAAAAATAAAAAATAAATGATGACATCGCCTATGTAGAAGCTTAAAGTACAGAACTTAAAGTAACCTTAATGAAACAAAAATGCAATTTTGTTGCATGGAATTATTGCTCGCTGAGTAGAAGTGTTACGAAAAAAATTTATTTTGCGAAAGCAAAAATAGTTCTTTGACTTCATAACGAAAATAAAGAAATATTTTTAGAACTTCTACACCTTGAAGACAACCGGTTAATGCAGTAAAAATGCAACGACAATGAAAAAACGTTGTATGGAAATAAAAGTCCGTGACTATTGTCGCTACGATAATTTTTATTGAACCACATTATAGCGGAAGTTGTGGGTCACATGAAAAATATAAAAAAAAAGAAAATAATGGCGCCATAAGTCATCTCAAGGAACCACTTAAAGTAACGTAAATGCAGTAAACGCAACAACAAGAGCAAAAAAAAAAAACAAAAAAAAAATTAAACTTTAATTCAAATTGAAATAAGTACAAGTGTTAGGACAAGGATTTCAAAACGGATTAGTGCAAGGATTAGTAAAAGCATGAAGGCAGCGATTAGTAAAATAATGAAGGCAAGGATTTGAATATTACAAAGATTAGGATAAGAAATAAGATAAGGAGTATCGTGGCGTAGTTGGTTAAAGTGCGTGGCCGCTATGTCAAAGAACTTTGGAAACCCAGGTTCAAACCCCAGCAGCGACAGAAAATTATTTGAATTAAAATAATTTTTCTGTACGGCCGCCACCTCTCTGCAGACAATGGCAAACCTCAGACAGTAATCAAAATGCCATGTAAAGCTTCTTGAGAACGAGAACTTTCCGTTCATCGCCGTTCGGAGTCGGCGTTAAGCATGTAGGTCCGGTTCTCGGTCAATTGTGTACAAACTTAATAACACGCACAACACAATTGATCATAAGAAGCTAGGTCAAAGTCCTTTCAAGGGCTGAAATGGCCAGTTATTTATTTTATTTTTATTTTTTTATTATAATATTATTTTTTCAAGTTGTTCTTTATTTAATTTATTTCGATTGGTTTATGTATCTAGATAATTGGATAATTTGGCTCCAAAAATGTAGTTTCTTTACTTTTAAGTGGAAAAATTATCCAAGGAATTGAATGGATTTCCTAAAATAAGTAGTTGTTTTTCCTAATCTGAAGTTGGTAAACTATTAAAATAAATAGTTGATTTTTCTAAAATATGTAGCTGTCGTTTCCACTCTTAAGTGGGTATACAATCTAAATAATCAGATCATTTTGCTACACTTAGTAGGTGGCTTACCTAATCTGAAGTGGACATAGTTTAAAAAAAATTAGCTAATTCTTCTAATAAATTATGTGTCTTATCTATTTCATGGCTGAAGATACACCAAAATATTTAGGTTTTTTATTTACTATCGCACTTAAACTACCCAATATAATTGTAATAATTAACATTTAGAAATTGGTAGCGCACATAATCAAATTCGTTGACTGAAAATCACCGGATTACTTTAGCTGAGTTCACAACATTTTTAGGTAAATGTTCTATTCTTTTTTTTCTGTGTGCAACCTCCACGTGGTGGACCCTGGAAACTACAAGGAAGTAGGCTAATTGCAGGCTTTCGTAATAAAAACATTCAGGTATTCTATGAAAATGGGATATATATATATATATGTTGACTAATGAAAATAAAACATAGTTATGTCAAATATATATATATAATATCAAATACGCTACACCAAACTTATTTTCTTAATTTTCTTGTATTTCTTAAAAGTGAGCCCACTAGGCTTGGGTAGTTCATGAACGAACTAGTTCAATTGAACGATTCCCACTCATGAACTATGTGGACTAGTTCAGTGTTTCTCGTTCTTTTAGTTCTTTTAGTTCATTTTAGTTCAATTGATATTGCAGCGAGTAGGAACAAAACGAACGAGGGCAAGAATAACTAAATTTACCATGCTATGGTTTGAGTCCTTGGTTTGAGACACTTTTTGTTTATGCACTAATACAAATGGTGAATTTGATGGATATCACATATTCATACCAAGTTTGTTTCATTTTGTATACCTGGACATGAACGAGTAAACGAAATGAACTAAAAGACCTAACGAACTAAAAGAACGAACGAACTAAAAGAACTAACGAACTAAGAGAACAAACGAAGTAAAACATGCAACGAACAAAAAGAACGAACGAACTAAAAGAACTAAATGAACGAACTAGTTCATTACATACGATTGAACTAAAAAGAGCGATCTTTGTGGTGAACTAAAATGCCCAAGCCTAGGGCCCACTTCTGTTGCTTGGCTTAGAAGCCATTTTACAGAGCTTTTACCATGTGGGTTATAGGGAAATTGGGGGTCCCTTGGGACGTGTCATGCCCACTTTTTGTTCATATCTTCCTTTTGATGCCACATCACTCACACATCAAATTGTATCTCTCTAACTCAAATATTAGATTTCAAAATATTTTAACAGAGCATACCCGGGCCTATAGAAACATGTGTGTCAAGTTTCATTTGAATTTTGGTCACATTCTGAAATTTCTGACCCACTGTGTGCGGAGCTGGGAAATTAAGCTTCTTCATTATAATAAGTGCAATCAAATGTATCATTTTCATTACATCAATTTTCGCAATTAATAATTTTAAAGAAATTATAAAATAATAATTTTATCGCAAAAGTGTACATTCTGTTTTGATTCAGAACAAAAAAAAATAAATAGTAAAATAAAGAACACATGGTTTGGATGAACCGCCACTTAGCGTTGTGTACGTTATTTATAACGTTTCGACTGAATAAAAGTTTATTTCACTAACATGTGCATGTAAAGGTCTACACGTGTGAGTGGAGCTGTGTTACAAAGAAAGAGCATATTCATTCGTTGCATGCAAGCGGCACCAGCGAGCATGTTGATGTTTCTACCGTTTCTGCCTGGTCAGCTGCCAGAGTTCTGTGTAAATCGAAATATTCTCATGCGCATAGAATTTACATTTCCATGTGTTTTGAGCTAAGCTAACTGCAGTCAAAGATATTCCGCGCCAGAGTGGAAATCGACATCAAAGTGAATATTTGACAGAAGATGTCCTTGGAACGACCACACTAATTCTGCTGTTTGCATTTTGAGAATGAATAATTTATGAGATGCACTAGCATTTGTTTATGCGGAGTTTGCATTATTAAAGGCACTCAAATGCAGAAGCTAGCTGCAGGATGTGAGTTTGTAACGGAAATTGTGCAACATAGAATTATGTATGTGTATGTCTAAAAGTATGCAATACTCAAAGGTTACTGCATTGGGTAAAAACAGCATTTTTAAAATAGAGTTCTCATCAGTATTATGGTATTCATATATAATAAAGTTTAAATTCTAAATTTGATGCCCGTTTTGTACCTGTTCACTATAAATGTTCTCTAGAAATAAACATTCATACAGTGATGGAAGAAATAATAGAAACGGCTTGTATGTTTTTTTTCTTTTGATTGATTATTTTTTGTGTAATGAATTTTGTTTTCAAAGTTTGCATATGACTTAAAGATTGAGAGAATATCTATCAGATTATACACTAAGGAAAAAAAATATTAAATTTATCCAAAAAATATTTTAATTTTTCTAAAAAAGCGAGTCATTTTTGCACCAATAACGCATTTGCTTGAATCGACTACGTAAATATTTAAAATTTATTTAAATACTATTTTAATTAAATAAAATATTAAAATATTTAAACAGAATTAATAAAAAATATATTAAAATTATGCCCGATTTTTTTTTTAAATATTCTTTCAAGTATTTACTATTTGAAAATAAAACTATTGCATTTAAAGAAAATTTATATAAAAATATTGGAATTAAAAAACAACATATTTGAATATTTCCCACGAGCTGCGTCCATCAAATGCCATTTGGTAGCATATTTTTTTTTCTTTTTTCGTTCTCTAATGTATAAAACTTTTGACAGTTGTTGCAATATTATTGCACCAAATGTCAAAATAGTATAAATTAGAAAAAAAAGAATTAAAAATAAAATAAACATAAAAATATGCAGGCAAATGACAACCGGGGCAAGACATTCGTGAGAAAATGTCCGGTAACCTTACAAAAATTTATTTTGCGATCATCAATCGCACTCATAAAGAATCCTGGCCAAACATGCGGCTATATTACCCTTGCAACAATAACTAAATGAGAATTATAAGAACTAAGGTTGTTACTGCAAGAAATAAACTACAGGAACATAGTGCGATGCTGTTGCTGCTTGCTTGTATGGAATATGTGTGCACGTGTGTGGTATAAATAAAATTCAAATACGGGAAAAAAACGAGTTGTAAGGAAAACATTTGATTTATCCACGTAAATATTTAAATAAAATTTATACTCAGGCGTGGATAATGCTAATATGCGTTATTTCACTCAGTGTATATATTAAAAAAAACACAGCTTTATGCTTTATTCTGTTGTGCCACCAAGGAGTTTTAGAACTTCAATGCACCGACGGCCCATGGAATCCACCTGTGTGTCACAAATTGAGGGATCAATATACTAGGCTCTCCGCAAAATCGCCCAAAAGAAAAATCGACAAAAAGAAAAAACAACAATAAAAAATCACCCAATTTTTTTCCATACGAATTCATCTTATGAAAAATCACCAAAAAAAAAATTGGGCAATTTTTTTATTTTTGTTGGGTAAAATTTGGTTTTTTGCTTTTGTCGAAATTTTGCGATTTTGGCCAAGTCCGTTTGTCTGTCTGTCTGTCTGTCTGTCTGTCTGTCTGCCTGTCTGTCTGTCTGTCTGTCTGTCTGTCTGTGATCACGATTATAGCCGTAATTTTCAAGCTATCATCACGAAATTCGATATTTGAGCTTTTATCTAAAAAATAAAGGTCAAGTTCGAAAATGTGCCAAATCGGATGAAAACCACGCCTGCCTTCCATACAAAGTGACTTTATCAAAACGGTAAAATCTCTTAGAATTCCACAAAAATCAATATATTTTACATACATTTCATAGCATAACTATGTCTTATTTTCATTAGTCAACATATGTATTTATCCCATTTTTATAGAATACCTGAATGTTTTTATTACGAAAGTCTGCAATTAGCCTAGTTCCTTGTTGTTTCCAGGGTCCACCACGTGGAAGTTGCAGGAAGAACCCAATGTTTTATTTTTTAAAATTTTTTACATATTTTTTTTCTTTCGTATTTTATATTTTTTTTTTTTTTAATATTTGCTTTAATTATTCATTTGTTATTTTTTAGTTATATTTATACCCCACGTTTAAAAAATGTAAAAAGGGTATATTAATTTTGTCACTCCGTTTGTTACGCCCATAAAGAGGCGTGACAGGTATAGAAAAGTATATATATTCTTGATCAGTATCGTCACCTGAGTCGATTTAGCCATGTCCGTTGGTCCGTCTGTCTGTCTGTGATTACAATTACAGCCGTAATTATCAAGCTATCATCACGAAATTCGATATTTAAGATTTATCTAAAAAATAAAGGTCAAGTTCTAAAGTGAATCAAATCGGATGAAAACCTCGCCTACCTCCCATGAAAAGTGAATTTATTAAAACTGTAAAATCTCTTAGAATTCCACAAAAATTAATATATGGACTTATTAACTTTGATATATAACATGTACTCTGGGTATGAAATTCAACGAAATCGAGTGAAAACCACGCCTACCTCCCATACAAAGTGACTTTATAAAAAAACAAAAGCGAATATTTTCTACATATTTTCTAACTATAACGAAAATGTTTTTACAAATACACATTTTATTGACTGCTTAAGACTTTGAATATACTTTGGTTCGGCCAAGGGGGTATTTTAACTTCGGCCCAGTCGAAGATCATTTCTTACTAGTTTTCGTATCAGATGCTTTCTTGCAAAAACTACTCTGTTGCTAATTTTCTATTAATTTATTCCGTATTGTGTGACTATTTACTGGTACTTTTTACTCTTTTATGGGTTCTTCCGATAAAAAAAAATGGATTTTTTTTTTAGTTTGTCGAACCAACAATACTTCAAACTTTGCATAGGTTACTCGTTTTTGGCCTCGTTTTTCTTTCTTTGGTTCAAAATTAATAGTGGAATACTTGTATATTCAATATTATTAACAAAAGTAGAATGCATTTCTATTTTATTTCCCCCCAATATCGAGTTCACTGCTTTAAGGGTTTGCACCACTGATATTTTTACCGAATTATGTGCAAAAGCGTAAACAAAATAAAGTACCGATATCCAACTCTTGTGTCCAGTGTGTTTCATTCATATAGTTTCTATTATTTTTTCCATCGCTGGACATTACTACTTACGAAATAAAGAGGTATTTACGTGACAACGTCAAATTTTTACTTTTGCTTTTGTCTCTGTGCGGTACATTAACATTTTCATTAGCACCATGAAATAAATCCATGCATCCATGGTGCATTTTCGTTACATTTAAATGTTTCCTGAGGGTTCTCATGACGCCAATATTTTTTTCATTATTTTCATATTTAAATAACTAAACTTTCCATAAAATTGACCATATTACCAGTAGTTGCAAAGTTATAATTCCATGCAACATTTTTCAATTGTTGTTGCATTTTGACTGTATTAAGCGGTTGTCTAAGCTTTGCAGTCGTAAAATATAATTTACTATAGCAGCTGTACTGAAGGAGTAATAAGTCCATGTAACAATATTGCATTTTTTTTTATAATCCCCTACCTCCGAGATCTGATGACGCTATAACTAATTTTTTATTTTTTCCGTGCGACCATGATACAAATTCTACATTTTCATTTAATAACATTTACCAAAGGGCATTAGTTAAATTAAGAAATAACTTTAAATAACCACTTGATGCTACAATTGCACGTTATAAAAAATATCATAATTACGTTCAATATTCTTTTGCATTTTTTATTTGTCTGAATCACACTGAGTGACACTGAGATATCGTTTCAAGGGTCAGAAAGCTCTGAGAATATGCTGATTGAGCTCGTTATTTGTCCGTATTTCTTTTATAGCGAAATCACTACTTTATGTTGCTTTCGCTACCATTCATAACAACGCAATTAACAAAAATAAAAGTACCTTTACTAAGATTTGTTCACACACACACACACAATAGTTTAATGTTTTAATTGAATTGTTTTGACGTGACGAAGTTACGTTTTTATTTACTGTAGCGTTGTAAAAACATAAAGACTTTCAAAATAAAACTGGGGATTTTTTATGTTTGCATATCTTGCATTTAATGAGGCAGAATTAGTACTGACATGTTTTTTACTCAAGTTTACAGTCGGAGAACTTCATTATATTGTTTATTTTCGATTTCGAATTTGTTGTGAGTCAAATGAAATTATAAAAATACATTTCTGATAATGATAACCTTATCTAAGTTTACGTCATTGACAGAGTATATGAAAGCGTGCACAGCAGTGGCACTTCGAGTATATGCCTTGAGTTGGTTTTTACAGACTTAATTTCGACTAATTTTTTTGTTCTTTTTTTCGATTTGGGTTTTTTATTTATTTAAATCTTATCTAAAGGCTTAGGGAAACTTAAAGCTCCATCTACTATTTAGTTGAAGAGTTACTTTCATTAACAGGCGCAGTTTTTACGCTGCAGAAGAAATTGAACTTGTTCATTCAATTGGCAATCAGGGCCGTCGTAAGCCATGTAGGGGCCCTTGAGCACGCATATTTCTTATAAAGTATAGGGTGACCAGATAGCAATAATTGAAAACAATTGTTATGTTTCAGCAGCTGACAAACATGCTAATTACATCCAGCTGTCAAAATATTTAAAAAGCTTTGTCATTTCATCATACATCGTTTCACGCTTGCCGAACGCTTTACAATTATTATAAAATATCAAAATTTCGGCTCAATTTTGGCTAAATTGGTCATCGTAAGATAGTCAACCACCCTTATTTTGAGGTTAGATTTGAGCCTACATTCATATAAGATTCTACTGACGCAAGAATTTAAGCCGGACGACCATAGACTATCCTGTGAATTCGCTAATTGGGCACAGGAAATGTTAGGATATAAAAAGTCTAAAAAATATTTCTTAGATTGTCAAATTTTATGTATTAGCAAATTTTTTTTAGCAATTTTTATTTATACTAACAAATGTGATAAAAGAACATGCAAAACTTCTTAAATAATTAACAAATAATTATTAACAGTTTAATAACTGAGTTAAACCTAATTGTGAATATAATACAAATACAAAAACCCCTTTTTTATAATACCAAAAATGTTAAGTTAATTTCACATGTAAATTAGAATACTGCGGTTATTAAATGTCATCAATAATTATTGACTATAATCATTACTTCAAAAAACAATCCATTTCGTTTGCTTGAAGTCATGAAAGCCAGCGTGGGTTCGTTTTCAGTTGGTCACAGAGATAGTAAAATATTTTAAAGCTCGCCTTATCAACACTAAGGGAAAAAGCCATATAATCAATATAGAGACATCTACACTAAGGGAATAATGAATATCAACATTATCCACACCAGTGTATAAATTTTATTTAAATATTTACGTGGATAAATCAAATATTTTCCTTACAACTCCTTTTTTTCCGTATTTAAATTTTATCAATACCACACAGTGAATCTTTTGACTTATTCCAAACAGCTGAAATAGCCAACAAGCAGAAATAACATCGCACTTTGTTCCTGCAGTTTATCTATGAAGTTTCTAGAATTAAGATTCTTGCTTGTCGCTGAATACTCCCGGCTCATTATAGTTCTCAGTGGGTTTTTGTAATAAAAATTATATAGCCTAGATGTTTAGCCAAGATGCTTCGTGAGTGCGATGGGTGAGATTTTGTGGGGATCTAAGCGGAGAATAGTAAATATTTTAAAGATATTTAAAAAAATTCGTGCATAATTTTAATATAATGTTTTTTTAATTCTGTTTAAATACTTTAATATATTATTTAAATATTTATTATTTAACATAAAATTAAGTATAATTAATAATTTTATTAAAAAAGTATTTAAATACATTTTAAATATTTACATACTCGATTTATGCAAATGCGTTATTGGTTCAAATGACTCCGTTTTTGGATAATCTAAATGCTTTTTCTCTTAGTGTAGGTCTCAGTTGTGAGAAAATTAGTTTTCTCCGTGTTTCTTACTTGTACATGCAATAAAAAAATCTCCAATTCATAATGTATATTACATGTGCATCAACTAAACAAACGCGCCATCTGTTTAAGCACTTTTGTACTAAAACTAGACATGATCCAACGAGAACAACTAATACTTTAATAATCCACTGAACAAACAGATGGTGCGGTTTGTTTTTGTGCACAAACCAAAAAAATTTACTTGCCTCCGCAATATGATTATTAATTTGTTAATAGGCCAATGGCTACAGTGTAAATCTACAGCGGAGTGCTCGTTTTCGGATTAACTTTTATTTATATTTATTTTTTTATTTGAGTTCGGAAATTTACTGATTAGAGTAATTTTAAAGAAAGTCAAAAATAAAAAATACATGGGTTCTAGCGAGAACCCGAACACAGAGCAGATTTTTTCTTATTTTTCTTTTTTTGACGATCCGGAGCCGAGCTATAATGTGGCATGATTTTCACCTTTTTTTTTAGCATACAAACTTCAGCGCCATTCCCGCTTTTACTTAAAACCACCCTTAAGCTTCTTTTGTTTCTTTTTTATTTGTTATTTTTATCTTTAATTTTTATTTCAAATTATGTTGTACATCTCAATACTGTCGGTTTTTATTGTCATATGTAATCGGTGCTTAACTACACGTATATTTGATTGAATTAAAAACATAGTAAGAACTAAGAATTGAGTTATTCAAAAAATGAAAACGATGTTCAGGGTGGAATACAGGTATGACCGACGTCTGAAAATTTCTTCAAAATAGCTCTGAATGATAAAAACAAATGTCCTTCTAGAAGGCAAAGGTCTTGATCATTTGTACTGCTTTTAAAAACTCGCAAAAACCCCTAAGAAATTCGGTCAAAGTCCTTTCAAGGGCTGAAATGGTAAATTTTCATGGTCTAAATACATGGTTGATTTTTGACCTAATAATGATTCAATTGACCAATTATTTATTTATGCTGACCAATTATCCGCAGACAATTTATTTACTTATTATCTATTGAGTTCAAGTATTATTTTTTATTTTATTGATGATGGGGTGCTAAGATTTCTGGGTGACCTTGAAAAACTTTAACAGCGAATAAAAAATGTACTACCGTTGAACAATTAATGAAACTAATTGACCTTTAATGACCATTTTCTGACCAATTACATAATTGGTCAGCCAAAAATATATGGATAAGGTGTTACCATCGCGGACCTATGTAGGCTGAATTATATTTCCTGAAATTACAGTTGCAGTACAGATGCCTGATTATTTTTAGAACTTCAGGCCTTAGTTCCGGGTGAACCAAGAGAGGCAGAGACCTACATGAGTTTTCTACAAAGATTATTCACTATGTGCTTAGTATTAGAAAAGTTTCTTGAAAAATTTCCACATGAGGGTTAAGATATTCTGTATTGTAAATATGAGGCATGCAATATAATAAAATATCGATTACTTACTAATAATATTTATAATCTTATCAATTATCGAGCCATCAGCACTTCATTCTGGCAGTATTTGTTTTCTTTTGATATGCCGTGGATCTGGATATTCCGGATGTATTTTTGTTATATTTTGAGCTGCACTTAGCATATTTTCTGCACGACTTTAAAATTTATCTGAAATCAATGGAAATAAAATTAATAATTAAATAGGTTGTTTTCAAATATACTCGTAAGTATGTAACTAACAGCCAAAGTGAATTTTCGAAATGACTTCTTACTGACTTCTAGAATGATTTTGATAATCGATACATGCTAAAAACTTTTCTTCAAATAGTTCCCGAACTGATTTATATCTTTTTTTTGTATAATAAAACAATTAAAAATCATAGATGGGCACTTTGCAGTACCAGTGAAATTGCAGTAAAAATAAATTTTTACTAATAATTAAATGTAATTTGCATTACCAGTAAAATTTTACTGATTACTGAAAAAAAATTTCAGTAAAAATAAATTTTAACTGATTTCCGAGAAAACTTTCAGTAAAAATAAATTCTAACTGATCATGAAATTTTATTTGCATTACCCGTACAATTTTTACTGATTACTGAAAATAGCTACTGGTAGCTTTAAATCAATGCACACCCCATAAATAAATTAAATAAATCATTTAAAAAAAAGCGATTAATTTTTTATTTTTTTATTGCGTATTGCTAACTTGCTATACGCTGTTAGCTTTTCTTAAAACAAGCATTTAAAAATTTACATCGCTGAGTTTTTGCCTTCTGGACCGATTCACAATACCAGCGAATGAAAACAACCGTTCTACAGATGTAGGGGTATTGTATTTTATAAAAACGTTTTTAATTGCTGGATTATTTTTTAGACCATTTGTCGTTGTGTCTCGTTCGACCCGATATAAAATTGTTTCCTGTAGATAATTTTCCGAGTCAGTGGAAACATACTGTATGCTAACACTTGTTAAAGTAGATATACAAATACACATTTTAATACAAATAGTTGATGGAAAATTAAGTGAAAAAATTTACCATTACTTTCTTCCCCTTCCGAAATCAAGGAATGATGTTTGTGGTGTTTGAGGCAGAACACGAGTTTCCACATCGGCTATTTTATCGAGGGCTTATTGAAGGTTTCAACCATTTTTCAAAATTTCTCAGTTATGAAGCCTTTGAAAGAGTATTTTATCATTATTACTGCATTTTTTACAGTAATCAGTAAAAATTTATTTTTACTGTAATTTTTTTCAGTAATCAGTAAAATTTACTTTTTACTGCAATTTCTTTCAGTAATCAGAAAATATTTATTTTTACTGCAATTTTTTTCAGCAATCAGTAAAAATTTATTTTTACTGTAATTATTGTCAGTAATCATTAAAAATTTATTTTTACTTCAATTTTTTTCAGTAATCAGTAAAAATTTACTGGTAATGCAAACTCAATTTAACTATCAGTAAAAATTTACTGCTTACTGCTATTTGTAATGCACTTAATATATAATATGCCCATTAGGGTGGCCCTTAACTGTATGCGCAATTTTTTTTTTTATAAATTGAATATGTGCGGTGCCCTCGTTTGTTTCTTATCATGCCAAAATTATATTCTGAAAATTTCAGGAAAAAATATTAATATTTAGACGTGCCGCAAAACGAAACTTCATTCGAAATACACATTCATATAGGAAAAAATTGTTTTTTTTTCAACAATAATTAAAATTAAGACAATTTTGTGGGATTTTTTAATCAACGAAACATAATATCGCATTAGGCATATAATTTATTTTTCCAACGTGCTATCATTCGTCGAAAACGGTTGACTAATACGAAAATTACAACATTTTTATTGTTTTTAAGAAATATTTTTTTTTTGAAAACAAATGAAATTAATGTAATCATTTTTTTTTCCAATCTTTTATTGGCGTATGAGTATAAACTTTTCTTTCCAAGGAGATATTATGTGTCGAAATCGGGTAAAAAATGCGGAAACTCAAAATTTTATGTGGAGCAAAAAAACTTTTTTAAAAAAATACTTTTTTTCGAAAATACATATGTACAATTAATTATTTTGAAAAAAGTTTATGTTTCCAATTATAAATTGTATAAAGTTTGTACGTTCCTAACACAACAATAACAACAAAAAATAAAATCTTAATCAATAGATTTGTTTTTTTTTATTTTTTTTTTTTATTTAAATTTAACACCGTTTATTATTCATAATTGTTTTTACTTTAGTTATTGCTCGTAGGGCCGAAATAAAATTTCAACTGTATCCTGGATATTTCTTACGATAGTCCCGAATAATCTACATTTAAAAAAGTAAAATCTTTAAATTCTCAATCAAACAATCAGAAATACATATATACTTTTAGGAGATAATCCCGTTAGTTAGTGTTTTTAGTTAGGAGGCTATTAAAATCAGTTATTAATTTAACCGCATGTTAAGCTGTGTCGTTCAGTACTATTAGAGAAGTAATGATTTTCAGAACATCAGTGTAGTCATTTTGAGATTTCCAATCTTCCGAATGTACTTAAAGAAAATCTGTTCCAATTTTAAAACGTTGGGAAAGTTTCATCGATGGTGGTGATAAAAAGTCGACGATATTTTTATTCATAAATGTTTCTATATCTTCTTTGGATAAAAATACTTTCTTTCTGCTATCACTTTCAAACTGGTCATCTTCCTGGATTTTTTTAGCCATGTCAACTTTAATTTCTGTTGTTTCGTCGAACAACACAAAAGGAGGAGAAAAGGTACATTTGTCTATCTGGGTAGTACTAATACTCATGGAAACTGTAATTCATATGATATTTTTCCTGTGCTCTTTCTACATTATAATATTCGTAAGATCTCAAATAACAAAGCTTAACCAATTTTTAATTATTATACAAATCATACTTCTTTCCCGCTTCTTCTCCTCGAGTTTGCGCTTCCTATGTTTTTCTTTTTTTTCCCCGATTACGTTTGAGCTTCTGCCATGCTCTTCAGACGTCATCAACGTCAATCCTGCAACCGGGTCTTCCATTTTCTCTCTGGAGTAGTAAGAACTGGCTGTCTTCCTCTATTCGGATTAGGTGCAGAACGTCCCTGTGTGAAATATCAAATAGATTGTCCAATTCATCGCAGAATAAAGTTTTTTCTGTTGTGCATTTCTGACTTCTTTGTAAATTTTTCGAACATTTGTGCAAATCTAACAACTTTTGAACACATCGATGGGGGAACTCGCAGGTATGCTTGCCTTTTTCCAAAAATCTATGCAAGTTAAGATCACCTTTTATTCAATAAGTAAATTGTAAATGTAAACAAAATTGTATCTTAAAGATTCAAGAATGGTTTTGTCTTAAGATTCTTTTTTTAAGCTTAAAATTTATTATATCAGCAAATATTCTGGCTGATGCAATATTTCATCTTGTCATGAAATACTTTTGTTTATAATAAAGCAATCAAGCCATCTTCACTTTTGTTTATATTAAAAGCCTTTAAATAAGAGAAGAATTGATTTTTACAGATAGGTTTTTAGTCCAGCTCAGCCACTTGAGTTCCTAGAGTGTTTAAGTGAAGTGAATAAAAAATAATAAACTTGTGATGAAATACTTTTGTTTATAATAAAGCGATCAAGCCATCCTAAGTTTTGTTTATATTAAAAGCCTTTAAATAAGAGAAGAACTGATTTTCAGATAGGTTTTTAGTCCAGCTCAGCCACTTGAGTTCATAGAGTGTTTAAGTGAAGTGAATAAAAAATAATAAACTTTTTTAAAAACACAAAATGTACAAGTGTTTAATTAATTTGCATTCTTCTATAGTAAGACTTGCACTTGAATTCAAAGATAATTTCACTGTTTTTATTTAAAAAAATAATACTTGAAGGACATATATGTTAGAAGGTAACCAGTGTTTTCACTTTTAATAGATTCAATTACATATATTTTTTGTTTTAAATGTAATAAATTGATCGGTAAAACATAATTGTAGAACGTTAGTTAAAATAATTTTCGAAAAAAATTTAATTTTTTTTTTCGCTCGACAAAATAACTAGTTGTAGTTTTCTCACTTTGTAGCCAATTTCAACGGATGATAGATCGTTTGTGAGATAATGTTATGTTAAATACGATATTATGTTGAGGAGACTAGAAAAGAACATTAAATTGTCTTAATTTTAATTATTGTTGGAAAAAAAACAGTTTTTTCTAATATAAAGGCATATTTTGAATGAAGTTTCGCTTTGCGGCACGTCTAAATATTAATATTTTTTCTTGAAATTTTCACAATATACTTTTGATATGATAAGAAATAAACGAGAGCACCGCACATGTTCAATTTCTAAAAAAAAAAATTAAGGGCCACTCTAATGCCCATGTATGTTAAAAATAAACAAGTAAATGGTTTAAATAAACGTTAAGCTCTTTTTTTATAATAATACAATTAAAAAAAAAATAAGTAACGTTAAGCTAAGCAGAATACTTCATTTCATCATTTGCTGGGTTCCAAAACACAATAATGCGAAGAGCTCTTTTCAACTTATCTTAGCTCCTGTTGCCAAGAAGGTGACAAACCAAACTTTAGCAAAGTTCTCGACAACTCATCAGCAATTACGTTCTTTAACGGGAATAATTCAAAAAGTTGATATAATCTAAAAGTGTTTAGTTTTGCTTCCGGATGTCGAGTTGAAGGTTTTTTAAAGCACCCAGGAGTTGAAGTCTTGCTTGTCTGTCTGCCTAATTCCATTACTTATTATTATCGTGCCCTTTTACTAAATTACTATTTTGTGCATTTCCGGCGTGAAAAGGTACTTTAGCCGCAACTTGTCTGGCTGCGCTGCTGCAGCACGACTATTGCTGGCTGTAAGGCTAAAAAATTTAAACAACAGCTACAACAACAGCTTAAGCAGTATAAACAAAAAGTGTTTTGAAACTGTTTTCCAACTAAAACCGTCGACAGCCAGCCGACGAACACTGCGAACAGAGAAGAACTTTTTAACTTTTTGCTGTACTAATGAAATGGCGGCAAGAGCGCTCTTCAGCCAAGAACAAACCGCAAACACTATGCAGACGAAGGATGAACTCATAAACAATAATTAGCATAACACTGTGCGACACATCGTTGTTAAAAAGAAAGAACAAAAAAAAAAAAACAAAATAAAATTGTTTAGTGTTCTTAAGCTGTTTTGCTTAGTTCAGTTTTGATGAATTCACATAAAGTGATGAGAGAAATGTTTTTTATAAGTAGTTAAAATAACAAAGTAAGAAGTTCTCTGCTAGCAACCGTTGTTGTTTTCTGTAAAGTCGGGAAAGTAATATTTATCGCAAATCGTAGATATTCATCTTTATCTACTGAGATATTTAAAGATACCTGGTCAAAATAGCTCTTACACGCTGAAAAAATAACCATTGTTTTTCTATTTTCCATTCGTTTCCGTTTTCTATAACCATTGACTTTGTTTTTCAGCCTCGATTTCGAGTTAGAGAATTTAATGCAATCGGGTGGAGAAAATGTAATTAATGGGGTTTGTTGAGACTTTTGCATGCAAATTTTACTGATCTTGTATAATTTCATTCTTCTATATTAACCCTAATCGGCCCCTTGTGTAAATTTTACACACTTTTCAACTTCAAGTTGATATTTCTTTAATATAAGTTCATCAAATCGAGGTAGGATTTTGGCTGGTTTTAAAAAAAAAATATTTTTGAGTAAATAAAATAATGCATTCATCGCATTTGCATTCATTTCATTCATCGATGAATATATGGCTCTTGAAAAAAGTGTATAAAATTTACACCCCAGGAACTTATTCGTTTCTAGAAATAAGGGACCGATGAAGGCTAAAGTGAATAATCGAGTAAGGTTTTGAGAACTATTGACAATTTCAAACGATGTTTAGAAAATACAAATTTTCAAAGATATATTCGAATTTAATAACAATCTTCAAACGAGGGCAATTTGAGAAGTCAGTGACATTTTTTTAGCTTTAACTGCAACACTGATTCTGTTAACTAACATCTGTTAATAGACTTCTGTAAAGTTTTGAGCAAGCTACGTCATTTAGTTTATGTTTGACAGCCATTGAAAGCAGACAACTTCGTAAATATCGATGAAAAGGAAAAAAAGTGAATTTCTTTTACATATTAAGCATTATTTTTTGAGTAGAAAAAGCATCACCGAAACCAATGAAAGGTTTGACTAATAGTAAGGAACTCTGACCATCAATTTAAATTGTTAAGAAGTGGTTTACTGAACTACTGAGTATTTTCGTAACCGTAGACGAAACATGGATATATCACAATACAGTAGAGACCAAGGAACACTCACAGCAGTGGATTTATCTGGGTGTGCGTGCACCAAAGTTGGTTCTGTCGACCAAGAAGGTCATTCTCATCGTCATTAACATCGATTAACCTTGAAAAGGGATAAACAATCATGGGTGAATATTATTCATAGCTGTTGGACTTATTTGACATTGGTTTGAAGCAAAAACGACCACATTTGGCAAAGAAAAATATGCCCTTTCACCATGATAATGCGCCGGTACCCACGTCTGTAGTCACCAAGGCACCACCATTTTCTCTAGATTTATCCCACTGCTACTATTTCTTTTTTTCAAACCTGAGAAAATAGCTCGGCGGTAAGAGAGTTGAGTCGAATGAAGAGTCAACACTGAAACAAACGCTTTTTTTGAGGACATAGTTAACCCTTACAGTCCCAAAAGTCTTCTGTTAGAGTTATTAATTTTTGTTTTTCATATTTGAATAAGGAATAAATTAATAAAAATTTTGTTGTAATATTTTTTCATATATATATATTCTGGGATATATAATTCTACCAGAGCTTTTCGATGTTATTTTACGTCCCAATGGGTTCGTTTGAAAAACAAAAACAAAGAATACAAAGGCATATAATGATCATTTTTATTGGTGATAAATGAAAATGCAAAGTTGGAATATTTTTATTGATGATAAGGACTGAAAAAATCCTCGCATAACGCTACCTTACACATGAAACATATAGTATGAGTTCGTTTTTCTATGCCAGAGGCTGAACATCTTTTACCAGGTTTACCGCTGAAACTATATATCCCATCAAAAAATACTATTGGGATAATATATCCCAAAACTGTTTTTTATATAATATGTTGGTGCACAGTTTAAATGAAATAATGACATTCCTGTAACGGTTAAAATTTCATATGTCGTAAACTCGTAAAATTCTGAACCTATGGCCATGTTAAACGCACCTTTAGACATCTGATTAATTTGCCATGCATATGTTTGTAAAAATCAGCTGATAAGAAAAAAATTAGAAATAACATTACTTAAACATTGATCATGCCAAAGCAAAGCAACAGAAATAAGTAAAATAGTTTAAACAATCTATTAATTCTACAGTTTGACAGAGCACCCTTCCTTTTTAAGAGTAATGCCGCTTCCATTTCCATTCTTAGCAATCAATATCCAAAGTCAAAAATGCGGTGGTCTTTTTGAAATAAAAAAGCTTCCAACTTAATAAATAATAATAATAAACTGACTATTCCAGCCCTTCAAAGGACTTTAACAGAACTTCTTATGATCAAATTGTGTTGTGCGTGTTATTAAATGTTTGTACGCAATTGATAAAGAACTAGACCTAACTTCTCAAGAGGCTTTACATGTCATTATTTACTCTTTGAGGATTGTCATTGTCTGCAGAGAGGTGACGACCGAACAGAAAAATGAATTCTGTGTCAGATGAAAATTGGACCAGGGTTCTGTGGCTTATGGGTCACGCACTCTACCCATTGCGCCATGACCGCTATAACTGAATTAAATAAATATTTAATATCGTCCAAGAGAATAAAGAAGTCACTACTCAACTTTTGACAGTTTGGCAGCAGTTTGACATCGTAAAAAAGCGTCTATAGAAAATATTTCCGAAATTCCCCATTTGCTTAAAATTAAGCAGTTTACCAGAGGCTTAAGCAGTTTCCGAGGTGTTAAAGGAATACCAAAACTGGAATACCATAATTGTTCTTACCTTAAAAAATTTCACAGCTATATCTTATAAAACATTTTGATCTAGTTATTTTTATAATGAAACCAGTAATTTTGATAAAAAATAGTTTTTATACGACGCTACTATAATTCTACTGATCTCGACCAAGGAGAAATAACACTAAATTCTTGGAAAATTATCAAAGAGTACTAATTTTTACCTTATTTCGTACTTTAAAATATAGATACCCAATGGGATAAAGGAAAAATTACATATGGTGATCCAATAGTACTGTTTCAACTTTATCTGGGACATAATATCCCGATGGGACCGAAAGTGTTAAAACTTATTATTTAGAAGGAATAAAAAAAAATTGGAAAAACGGTGAACTAAATGTATCGATCTAAAAGGAGACTTAGTTGAGAAATAATACGCCCTTTTTGACGTATTTTATACGCTTTCTTTTTATTTAAAAAGTCACTGACTTATCAAATTGATTTGGCATTTTGGGTCGCTGTGGGCGAGTTTCACTCATTGCTATGCACTCAGCTGATTGCCGACTTAGCTCTAGAGTGTAGGGATGGATACAAGTTTCATTCATTGTCAAATACCGTATGAAACGAATGATTTTTATTGTGTTGAAACAACTTCAATCACTTCGAAAAGATCTTTCTCGTGTGCAAATGTTTGCGCAAAATCCCGAATGAGCTGCCTTCTAATATTTTATGGTGTCAGCTTTCTCACGCAACTTAAATTTTAAATCATCCAAAACTTTTTTGTGAACCGTGCTAAGCTCAGCAGACCACTCCTCTACCATTTGACTCGATGAAGCAGAGTCGCACTAACACTTGTCGAGCCATTCAGAAATTCAAAAATCCATAGTTTGGAAAGCGTCACTAAAACCACTGTAACTTAAGAACTAAATGTGAAAGTGTTTTTTTTAGCTTTGAACCAAGGATTTCAGGGGTAATACCTATTCAGTCAAGTCTGTCTTGTTTCGAAATGGGGTGATAGATTAGTGGGAGGGAAGCGGCAATTAAGTGAAAACTGTTTAGGATGTTCTAAGCGTGGCGGAAAGCCGTAAAAACATGTGAAGTTGAATCTGAGGCAAGTGTTATGCCTTTACCTCAGTCAATTCAAGTTATGAGGAAATCGCATCCACAAACTTCTCTACCATCAACTACAACTTCAAGTCGTAAATATTGATGAATTTTCAATTTCAGTTGATTAGAAATGAGGGTAGGAAATGTAGAAAGGTAAAAGCGTAGGACCATGGCCTGGCCGGGATTCGAACTCAGGAACTCTGGGGTGGCAGTCGAGCACGCTTTCAACTCGACTACCGAGGCCGCAATTTTTTTGGTATAAAAAAAAAAAACAGCCAAAACAGCAAAAGTTAAAAAGAAAATTAAATAAACCTTGCTATTTTTGTATTTTAATACCATAGCGTGTCCTTTGATCTCGTGGGCCTCAGATGTCATCTTCAAGTAGATATTTCAAAATATTCGAGATTGGTATCAGAAAAATATTAAAAATTGTTCTTGATTTCCGAATGTAAGTGAGGGATAGAGTTGAATGAAAATTGTAGCTGCGGTCAACACAAGAGATTTTAGAACAAAAAAAAAAAAAAAATGTTATCGTTGAATGTGGGCCCAGATTGCCGTCAATTGAAAGTGAGATTTAACAAATTGAAAATATGGCTGCTGCTGAAGTGGAAATTGTTTTCATTGTATACACATTGTATACACTTAGAGAAAAAGTCATGTAATTAGTACAGAGACATCTATGTAAAATCTATGTACTGCGTCTTGTATGAGAACGCAACGAGAGCTGCATATACTAAGTAAAGTAAGCGTATACTGGTTACATATGCGTTTTGAATACATTGCAGACTTTAATAAATATAAAGAACGTGTACTCAATCAATATTTTATGTAACGTTTTACGAGAAATGTGCTCAATACATAAACTATATACTCAGTGCATTTCTCGCTTACACAACGGCATTAAAAGTGCTATTCACTCACTACAGAGCACGTGTACACATCGATTAAAGCGACACATGTATTCAATTTATAAAATATGCACTCAGTACATGTCTCCCTTATGCGATTAAAGTGAGACATTTATTCAATACATAAATACGGACACCAATACGGATTTGGGTGTTCTAAAGGGGGTCTCGAACTCGATACGCACAGGTAGAGAGGTCGGTCGATAAAAAATTGAGAAGAACGACATATCTTGAAATGAAGCACGATGGGCCAAAAAACCAATAAAACTCAATGGTACACAGAAAATAAAAGAATTGATTTATTACCTAAACTAGTTTAGCTAATGTGAAACTTTCTATTTCACCTAATCTTTTCAACAACTTTTCTACTTACACAGTTAATTTCACAATCATGCATTAGGTAATTAAAATTAGTTAATTCAACTAAAATTTTGCTTATTAAATCATCTAATTCTCCTAGTTATTTTACCTAATGCAAGTTGTCGATTTGTTCGTACACTAGGGAAATAACGCATATACGCATTATCCACGCCTCAGTATAAATTTTATATAAATATTTACGTGGATAAATCAAATGCTTTCCTTACAACTTGTTTTTTTCCCGTATTTGAATTTTATAGGAGCACAGCGCTCTCCTATAAAAAACATAAATAAAAACAAAGTGAGAAAAGTTTACAAAAAGTAAAGTCTCATGCGAGAATTGAACTCGGACCGCTGGCGTTAGAGTCAAACGCTTTACCGCTGTGCTGTTACGCCGTTTGATAACTTGTGAACAAAATGTATATAAAAATATGAGGTCCACAACTCTGAAATTATTTTTCCACTGGGCATCTACAGCAATTTGATTAATTGGTATGTAGAGTAAATTCCTATATTGGAAATTTAGCTCAATAGATAAGGCGTTGGTTGTTGAAATCTTGAGATCACAGGTTCGATTCTCAGCGGTGGCAAAGAAATTTTTCAGTCATTTATACAATGTATATATCTCTCTCATTCTATCTACTATAAAACAAATCTTTCTTCTCTATCATGTGACGAAATGAAGTAAAGTCACCTAAGGAGGGAAAGTTTCACTTCAAAATAGAAATTGCAAAACAAAAAACATATTTTTTGCATATTTTTTGCACGGCATTCCCACTCTTAAGTGGGAATGCTATCTAAATAATTAGATGATTTTTCTACACTTAGTAGGTGGCTTGCCTAATCTGAAGTGGTCATAGTTTAAAAAAAAATAGCTTATTCTTCTAATAAATTATGTGTCTTATCTATTTTATGGTTGAAGGTGCACCTAAATATTTAGGTTTTTTTAGCTACTCTCGCAGTTAAACTACCCAATATAATTGCATATAATTAACATTTAGAAATTGGTAGCGCACCTAATCAAATTCGTTGACTGAAAATCACCGGATTACTTTAGCTGAATTGACTACATTTTTAGGTAAAAGTTCTACTCTTTTTTTT
Organism: Pherbina coryleti; assembly: GCA_943735915.1. Classification (NCBI taxonomy): domain Eukaryota; kingdom Metazoa; phylum Arthropoda; class Insecta; order Diptera; family Sciomyzidae; genus Pherbina; species Pherbina coryleti. The sequence continues at coordinate 104,774,376 of OX030949.1, forward strand.
CTGTGTAGATGGCTTGCAAGTCATTTGTGTTATGTTTGCGCAGCTCTCTAATATGCACTCATTACATGAATTATGTACTCAAATATGTAATGAGTCACTAATGTATGTACTCATTACTTAAAATTATGTACTTAAATATGTAATAAATCAATTATGTATGTACTCATTACATAAAATCGTGTACTACAAATATGAAATGGGTAAATAATTTATGTAATGGGTAAATAATGTATGTAGCTACTGAGTACATGAAGATGGTTTTTCGATACTGTACTCATCACATATATGTTGTACAAATTTTATGCAATGGGTCAATAATCTATGTACTACCTACATCGGAATTGTGCTCATGACATGTCTTTATTTTCAACAGTTTTGTGATGAGTACATACAATTCTTTACCACAGCACTGCTTAAAAGCATTATGTAATCGATAAAGATTTCAACATGTACTCAATACAGGAAAAATGTAAAATTTCTGTGTGCAGAAATTTCTGTCATGACATACATATATACATACATAAATTTATAAATTTATGTACTCAGTCCATAGGTTTTTCCTTCTGTGTAACGCTAGATACCATCTTGATACAAGTGACGAAGAGGAATTTATAAAACCACCCGTTTTAACCACAACACTTAACAAATTTTTCTTCGGCTTTGGATATGAGCGACACCTCTAATCGATTCTGAGCATTACTAGGTACAATGATTATCAAAGATATCCGTCGATATCGATAAGTTCGAAGGCTAAAAGGCACCCTGACACTGCGACCACTGCTCAAAAAATGGTAAGGTTTTTGGATGATATGATCATCGATAAAAACAAATTAAAACGTGAACTCCTAAAGTTCCGGAAAGAAGCCAAGTTGTTGTAGCATTCCCACAGCATCCCCACACAAAGCTTATTCTAAAAGATCCTTTGATGGGGAAAAAAAAAAATAGTTTACACTTAAGAAAAAAGATATTTCAAGCCAAACAAGAAGGTTAGAGTTCAAGAGGAACACATAACGTTCGTGAGAGAACCTGAATCGAACTCTGTGGGCTACACAACACTACCTCTTGGCATTGGCAAGGAGATTCAGATTTCTTAAGTGAAAAAAATTATTCCAATTATCACTTAGTTGCTATCAGTTGCGATGGAACTATTGTTAGTACAGGTCATCATAATGGCGTGATTGTTTTAATGGAAAAATACCTCCACAAGACTTATTTTGGATGAATGACCAATTGTACTTCTATCAACGAATCCAAGTAATGTATTTAAAAACATCCTTACTTCCGTGAATTGTTTATGGTTGGTTGTTAATAAGAAACCAAAATGGTGCATAAACTTTTACTATGCTCTCTGTCAGCTGTAGCAATTCTAAAGATGGAAGCAGTTTTCTAGTTTCAATAGAAATAAGATTTATTTCAATCGTTCAAATAATTTTGAGCTAGTGTACTGACTTTTATTAGGTTGTTTAAAGAAAAACTTAAAGAAAAAACTCTTGTGTTAAACTTTTGTAAGATTCCATTATGAAGTATTAAGGAATATAAAAACCAAAACCTACAAAATATATTTCGCACATACACAAATATAGACATACCCCTAAGGATATTTATAAATATAAGTACCCGACCAGAGTACCCGTCCTTTTTCAGATAGACTTCATTTGAGTTAAATTGAATTAAAGCAAATAAGAAAAAAAAACAAATTTATGAAAAGAAGTTTCTTCTATGGTAAATGGATACTTATTTCTTTTTTCATAATTGGATGCACTTACTTAAGTTTTGCTTGAAAAAATAATTTATTAAAGCATACCGTTGGCTTAATATAGAAAAGGCGTAACTCAACTTTTTGGTACTTTACAGAAGAAGAAAAGAATTGAATAAGATCTGTAATTCTTTGGATATAAAAACTTTTTAAATGCAGTTTTTATTTAAAATAGGCAACAACAACAACAAAAACGCACATTGATTTTTTGAAGTGAGGTGTATTTGAGAGTGGTCTACTAGAATACATAAGAAATGCGATTTCAATAAAAAACGAGTTACGCCTTTTCTATATTAAGCCATCGATATGTACCAGGTCTTGGACAGTCTGCTTTACTTACTTATTTTACCATAACTTTATTGTCCGAAAAAAGCTAATTTAATTTATTTTTTAATGTTTCATCAGTGTTTTATTAAAAATAGCTGACCCCGAAAGCATTGTTTTGCCCAAACTGAAAATTCGATGTATTTATTTTTTGTTTAATAGATGTCGGTGTATATAAAGGCTTAAACATTTTAACATTTTATTTGTGCCTAAAATGTTGTTTTATAATTCGTCTAGAAAGGAAAAACAAAACATTATAAATTTTTCTCCACTTGGGCTCATAACACCCACATACTGGGTCTGCTCTCGTATGCAAAAGTTTTTGAAAGTTTTTACTATTTCTTACTTGAACGCGTTCTCGTACTCGAAAAGAGAACGATAATGAGAGAGCAAATCATTTCCTCTCCACGACAAAAGTTACTAGTTTTTACTCGAGAAATTGTATCGAGTAAAAAGAAGTAAAATCTTTAAACGTCAAAACAATTGGAAAAAAAAAATATAAAAACAAATTTTTTGAAAACATCATGTGATTTGAAGTTGTTTTATTTTTATTTACTGTCGCAATTTTAATAATTAATTAATAACAAACAGTGAAAAATTTTTACACAGATTTTTGACGTTTACACGATTGTTACGATTTTTTACTATTTTTACTTGAAAGTTTTTACGTTCCAGTACTTTTTGTGTTTTGTGCTCTTTCTGAGAGATTTTCTGCTTACTCTCTCAAATTTTGAATTTTACTAGTTCTTACTTGAAAAGTACGGGAACAGACCTACTAAGTTTAACTATCCAAAACTTGTACAACTCGGGAATTATAATGATTTCTAAAAAGTGGGCATACCTATAGCGTGACCACGCTCATTTTGAGTTCAGTTATTTACATAGTAACTAAAATCTTAAATGTACAATTTTTGTTATTTTCAAAACCGACGTAATTTTTGTACTCAGCGGATCCGAATCTACTACAGAACGAAATTTTTTCAAAAGGGAATTCTCTTTTTGCCCATTTATTTCCTTTTTGCTCACCCATCACTGCTTGTCGTACCGAACGGCGATCAATATTTTACGTGATAAGTTAAAGTGTAAAGAAGGTGTGCAGCCTGATAGGACCCAATCATTCATCTGGGCTTGTAACGGCCCATTGCATGAATTGCTGCCACCCATATCATACCCGTTCCTTAAGAACTTCTTTCTGCTACCAATAATGAAAACATGACTCGCTGAAGAAAAATGTATCTCATGTGGGGAAGGTTATTGACAGAAGCAAGTTTTGGGGAGTTTGAAATATCGTGTTGCTTTCTATCTTTAGCAACTGAGCTATCTACTTTCAGTTAGTAGTAAGATAGTAGTAATAACTGTGATCAAGCTTCGAAAAGCTGCATACAATTTAGAGCCATGCCTGAATGTTGCCCTCTGATGGTATGTAACTGAAAGTAGATAGAAGTTGAGTTCTAGCAAACCTTAGTTACTGAGTGGATCACAGTCAAAGTCATGCAAGACTGCTGACTACAGTTGGTGTAGCGGTCAACGAAACAGTCTGTCAAGTCTGCTGTATGATTTGCTCATACAGAGCCATTGTTGTTGTTAGTTGTTTTCATACTTCATTAACATACTTCGCCTTAAGCTCAACTATTAATTTTCAATATGATTGAATGAAAAGGTCGCATTAAATTTAATTCAATACTAACCATAACTTGAAATGAAATCTGTGGTCACAAGGAATAACAGCCTAACTCAAAATATCGTAAATACGCGATGTTTTATTTTCCTTATCTCGTCTGTTTCCCGGTAAAAAAGCGATCTGGTTTTTCTGCAAAATGAAAGGGCATTCATGTATCTACAAGTTTCATGTTCGATTGTTCCATTAACTTCTAGAAAGCAGACGAAGTAAGGAAAATAAAACATCCCGTATTAACGATATTTTGAGTTAGGCTGTTATTCCTTGTGACCACAGAAATATCATTTTGAAATAAAATGACAAATAATTTCAATACTAATCTTAACATTAAAAATTTGTGAATTGAACAAAAAATAAAGAAAATTTTTAAAATTTAATTTTTTTCCCCTATTCTGAACCATAAATTATAAAATACAATTTTGTTTTATTTCTTCTCCATATTTCAAAGATGAGAGTTGTTAATGTTTTCGCTCGGTCTATTTTGCATGCAAAACTTGAAAACTGACAGAGTAATAAAAAAACGTTATATACTGCGTTTCTAGCCATGGATGCAGGCTTGCGTGAAAAGCAACATTTAAAGCCTTTTACGCAGAATGCAACACACACAATTCAGGCAATTGTTGCGACCGTATTCCACATGAAGTAATCGTACATTACCGCTACGCGCTGTCCTCTTGGTGTGTCATAAACTGCTCCTTAAGTTATGACTTCATTTTGACAATGTTCGTGCAATTTCATTTTGTTTGTATTAAGCGCTGTGCAAGGATTCCTTGTAGTTATACAACTCACCGACATCAGCTTCTTCTCCCCTCTTCCCACTGCTAGAGGCAGATTTGAAATATGCGTTTTGGAGCTTTGTTTGATTTGGTAAAAACTTCAGTTTGACTGCATATTCAGGTGTGTTATTAAGGTGTTTACTTTACGGCAGTTCGTTAGAGTTTCTCGCTTGTTTATGGCTGAGATAATGTATGTGCAACGTATCTCTATGGAAAACGAGCAGCACTTTATAAAAGTTGGACTTATGAAATCGCTCCGTAAACCTCGCTGCTATGTGGAGAAAATACCTAAGAATAATTTTGACTACAAACTTTGTCTTCGTTACAGTTTGCATTTTTTAAGTTGTGTATAAAATTAACTGTATAGCGGATAATTAATTCAAGTGGAACGTATACGTCTGGGCCGACAGTATTTTGGCTGCTCCTTAGTATGTTTGTACAAAAGCATTTAAAATCTTAACTAAATCTTCAGCTTTACGATTAAATCGACCAATTAAATTAAACTGAAGTAAGATCACTTTTGGTCAAAACACGAGCAAATTTTATCTGTAACTATATATAAAACGGTTCCATCAAACACTTTAATCGATAAGTTGACACATATTGAATAACTACGCGAATAATAATGTCATATCATCGGCTGCTTGATTATTTTGAAAAAGACAATAATGCAGAAAAAAATGTAAACAAACCCTAAGTCTAGTGGCCAGGCTCTACCAAAAAAACCTTTGATTAAATTTAATCAGTCGTAATAATTGAATAAAGAAGGTCACGTTAAATTAAATCGAAAAAGAAAATATTTGAAAAAATAAATAAAAAATTCGTAGTATGCCTTTCAATCCTTTAAGAAATTTTAAATTAACTTAAATTTAGTGGAAAATATCTAGATCCTATCGCCTTACGTGAGTCGCTGACTATAACTATCATAAAATAAAGTATCTTTACTTTATATTTTTTAAAAAATATGTGGTACATACTTGCGCATAAGAAAAATACTTAATTTTAGAAGACACTTAAAAATTGTATTTTGCTCGTATAACAACGGCTTAACTCTTTTTTGGATACTATGAGTCCTTTGAGCGCTTGTCCGATCATAGGGCGCTATAGTACAAATTACTTAAAATATCATTAGAACTAAAACTGTCATATAATAAGCATGAAAATTTCTATATAGAAAAGTTGAGCAAACATATACATAAGTAGTTTTATGGGGTTTTCCTTATTGAAAAAATAAGCGTTGCATGGGAGGTAGGTATAGCAGAGTACAAATGAAACGCTTAAACTTGTATGAAAGATTTCGAACGAAAGAAAATTTATTTTCTACATATTTTCCAAATACACATAAAAGTATAGCGTACTTATTTTGTTCGCTAGCAAGTGTTTTAAGATACAGTACTACATTTATTATAACACCCCCACTCAAACAAAATTTTATGTATAAACTAAACCCATCAAATTTGAAGAATACAAATGCTTTTCTGTTGGAACTGCTTTTGTAAGATTATCTGCAACCATTTTATCCGTTCCAATACCACTGAAATTTACAACGTTCATTTCTTTTTTTTCCCGAATAAAATGATGACGGACATCAATGTGTTTCGACCTTGCCAAATACTTGCTCGTGGATGCTAAATGTATTGCGCTTTGATTGTCACAATATACTGTCGTAGCTTCATTATTCTTGTCGGGATTAATTTCTTCTTCTAAGCCTCGGAACCATAGTACTTCTTGAGTAGTTGCGGATAATGCCATATACTCCGCTTCAGTAGTGGACAATGCTACTGTTGGTTGATGTTTTGTTGCCCATGAAATAGCTTCACCTTGCAAAACAGTAGCGTATCCGGTAACAGATCGCCGCTCATCAGAATCACTGGCCCAGTCAGAATCCGAATAAGCCAGGAACTCTTTATTACCATCTTTGCTAAGCTTTAATTTTGCTGATAAACTACCTTTAACGTATCTAAACAACCTCTTGACAGATGCCCAATGTTCCTTCCCTGGATTGTTATTATATTTGCTTAATCTGTTGACCGCAAAACAAATGTCAGGGCGAGTTCCTTGGGCAGCGAACATAAGACTTCCAATAGCTTGTTGGTATGGAACATTTTCCATATCTGCGCGCTCCGTTTTCGTTTTTGGCGACATATCCTTTGACAACTTTACACTGACATCAATTGGGGTTGAAATTGGATTGCACTCCAGCATATTGAACTTTTTTAAAACTTCTGTCAAGTAACTCTCTTGATCTAAATAGATATTACCTTCATCACGAGTTATACGAATCCCCAAGAACTGCTTTGCTTCACCCAAAAATTTCATTTTAAATTCGCTCATTAATTTTACTTTTAAGTCCTCACAATACTCATTTTCATTGCTAACATCAAAATATCATCAACATATATTGCCACAAATGTCAATTTACGACTATTCCGATGATAATAGATGCAAGAATCCACCTTTGATCTCTGTAGTCCAAATGACTGCAAAGCCCTGTCAAGTTTCAAGTTCCAAACTAAGCTTGACTGCTTCAATCCATAAACTGCCTTTTTTAGCTTTAATACTTGTCCAGGCGATCCAATTTGGATTCCTTGCGGCTTTTCCACGTAAATATCCTCGCTGAGTTCTCCCTGCAGAAATGCCGTTACAGCATCCATTTGCTGTATTTTCAAGTCATATCTGACTGCCAGCGCCATAAGATATCTTATCGAAGAATATCGTACCACAGGCGAATAAGTTTCCTCGTAATTTATTCCCGTCTTTTGTGTAAATCCTTTTACAAATAATCTAGCCTTATATCGAATATTATTATCCTGTTCACGCTTCATTTTAAAAACCCATTTGGTTTTAAAAATATTACTGCCTGCAGGTTTCTCAACGCTTACCCATGTGTCATTTTCGACTAAAGAATTTATCTCGGAATTCATGGCCTCTGTCCATTTGTCTTTGTCAATTCCCGACATGGCGTCTTCAACGGTTATTGGGTCTTCAATAACTTCCACATTATGTGCACAGTAGACTACTTTGATTTTCTTGGACAATCTTTCGCTTCTGCGTAAACCTACGATTGGCTGGATTACTTCGCTTGTCGATGTTGGAATTTATATATCTATTATATCCGAATTATCTTCATCCCCCACTTCATGCTCATTCTGAACTAAAGAAGAACATGAACCAAAATCACTACCTGTATCTGCTTTTTCACCATTTTCTTTTTCGCCTGACTCTACTACAAGAGTATAAGTTGGACGAGATGGAGAAACTATGGGGCTGTCATGTTTTTCATAATGGAATTCGGTTTCATTAAAAATTACGTCACGACTAAGAAAAACTTCTCTTCTATCCAAACTATAGAGTCGAAAACCTTTCGTTGTTTCTGAGTATCCGACGAAGATGCATTTCTCGGATTTATAATCAGCTTGCGGCGTTTTTCTTTTGGAATGTGTGACATTGCCGTACAACCAAATATTCTAAAATGACTTACATTCGGTTTGCGTCCTGACCATAGTTCCTCTGGCGTCTTCTCTAGCTTCTTGTGCGGAGAACGATTGATGATATATCTAGCAGATAACACAGCTTCTGCCCAAAAAAACTTCGGTAAACTAGCATCGCTCATCATGGCACGCGATTTCTCTAGTAGATTGCGATTCATTCTCTCCGCGAGACCATTCTGCTGCGGTGTGTAAGATACAGAAGTTTGATGAACTATACCATAAAGCTTAAGTTCTTTTTCCATCGCTTTGCTCACGTACTCTCCACCATTGTCCGTGCGTAACACCTTTATTTTGCAGCCTTGTTGGTGTTCTACTTCCGCTTTAAAATCTCGAAAGCAACTTAAAATCTCTTTTGTTTTCATGAAATAAATATATATTTTCCTTGAATAATCATCTATAAACGTAACGAAATATCGGCTACCACCAAAAGACTTCTCCTCCATTGGACCGCATACATCTGAGTGAATAATGTCCAAAACCCTCGATGCTCTCGACCCCTCTGTTGGAAAACTGACGCGATGTTGTTTGCCCTCTGCACAGGGCATACATGCTGTTATCAACTGATTTTTGAGAACTAATCCATCGACGTATCCTTTAGACAGCAACTTGATGTTCTCTGCGCACAAATGCCCATAACGACGATGCCAAGTGTCAAAATCAACACTCTTTGATATATAAGCGCTCTGCTTTGCTGCAGCATCTAACTTGAAGAGACCATTCTTTTCACTTGCTGTAGCAATGATTTTCCCCTCAGAATTCAATATACGGCATCCTTTTTGATCGAATATAACTCTATTCCTATGATCAACCATTTTCTTGATGGATAGTAGGTTAACGCCTAAGTCAGGAACGTGTAACACGTCATGTACATCTACGCACTCTGCGCCACTTGGAGTAGCGACCATCAACGAAATGTCACCTTTTCCTACAGCCTTCATTGTATTATCATCTGCTGTCTTAATTTCCCCACTAAACGCCTGAATCTTCGAAAAATTCGCTGCTTGTGCCGTCATATGATCTGTTGCGCCACTATCGATGAACCAGTCATCTGTTGATCCAACTGAGCGATATGCAGAAAACATAGAATATTTGCCATTGCTTTTTTCATGCTTCTCCTTCGTCTTCGACGGACATTCTGTTGCGAAGTGACCAATGCCTTCACAATTAAAGCATCGCACTTTGTCCTTGTTGCCCTTGCTGATCTGTGACTTTTTCTTGCGAAATTTATTACCATTCTTAGTTATCAACGCCGAATTTGATGTCGATGGCTCCATGCAAACATCCTGCAATAATTTCATTTTAATGTGGTCTGCAGACAAAGACTTACCACTGCTGCCTATGGTCATTATCATAGGTCTGTAGCTATCAGGCAGTCCTTTAAAAAGTAAACGTTGTCATCGTTGACATAAAATCCAATTTCGTTTAGTTTTTGTCCGGTTGACATGATTTGGTTAACGTAGTCTTCTACTGATGAACAATTACTTAGCTGTACTGAGCATAGTTTTTGCAACAACCCGATCCTTCGATCTAAGCCAGAATCTTGAAACAACCCTCTCAGAGCGTTCCAAACCGCCTTCGATGTTTGAGCTTCTTTTACATGCACGTACAAACTTTTGTCCAGAGCCAAAATAATTTTGCACCGTGTGCTGTTGTCCTTTGAAGCATCTACAGCAATGCCTTCCTGAGGCTCAACGCAGTGCCATGCGCCGTTTAGCTCGAGGTGTGTCTTCATAGCAAAACTCCATGTGGACCAATTTTCGGAGCCCACAAGTTTTTCCATTTGATTCACGCTTGAAATAACATTCATCCTGAATTGCTTGCGTATCCTTGTTTGCTTTAAATATAAAAACTCTCAATCTATGGAGGGACCATAACCTATAGCAGAGTACAAATGAAACGCTTAAACTTGTATGAAAGATTTCGAACGAAAGAAAATTTATTTTCTACATATTTTCCAAATACACATAAAAGTATAGCGTACTTATTTTGTTCGCTAGCAAGTGTTTTAAGATACAGTACTACATTTATTATAACAGTAGGCGTGGTAGTTCACTTATAACTCTTGTTTTTCTTTTTTTTTGGAAAAAAGAAAAACAATTAGCCAAATGACTAATTTTGAGCTAAAATTCATTGATACAAAAATTTTATGATCAATAGTTTCTATAGTTCTTTTATAGTTTTTGAGATAATTGTAATATGAAATCGGTTTTCAAAAAGAAATAGCTCCACACTGCCAAAGTTCATGCTTAAATATCAGTCCAAAAACCCGAAGATTTTGGAATTCGTCAATCGTCTCAAAATGTTTTCCACGAAGCGACTTGAATTTGAGTTTTGGGAATAGCAAAAAGTCACACGGGGCCATATCTGGCGAATATGGCGCTTGTTGAACGATATTGACATTCTTTTTGGTCAGATAATCGCGTACAATGCGTGATGTGTGAGCTGGTGGAACTGTCCTTCCATAATTTCGGCCTCTTTCGCCGAATATTCTCGCGCAATTGCTTTAAAACACTCAAATAAATATGGCCTTTCCCATGTATCGGAAACAAAAAAATCAAATGACATTTTAAAGCATAGATCTTGTATTAAGCATCCCCCCTACGCAAGACCCCCGGGGTTTTTTTTTTTATTTATGGCGGAAGTTGAAGTAAAAAGTTCGAAAAATAGATACATTTTCACGCGCTTTTTTGTTTATATAAAAAAAAAACAAAAAAAAAACTGATACTTGAATTCAGGGAGGATGCTTAAAGGACAAAATAACGAACAAAATGCAAAAAAATCATCGAAATTGAACCAATAGATTTCGAGTTATCTATCGAACCGTTTTAAAAAAACTAGTTTTGAGGAAATCGCGTTTAAAGTTTTTTGTTTGTTGCATAGAGCTTAGACATATGTTAACGAAAACCGTTATAACTTCTGTTTCTTTTTAAATATCGATTTAAAACTGTGTATGTTTTAAAAACTATAAAGAACACATTAAACAAAAAATTTTTTTTTGGAAAAATTTACACGTATTATACCTTAAAGTAAATTCAGCAATTTTTGTACACGTCGCGCTGCAACCCGTTGCATGCCTAAAACATCGTGTAAAATAGCGTGCGCCGATCCAGTCGATATATCAAGCTCAACATTTATATTTCCTTTAACTTTTCGACATTTTCATCGTTTACTGATGTTGCTCTGCGAGACGGATGACGCAAGTTGCCAACTGTTGTACGATCCTCTTTAAGCAATTTGTACCACTCAAAAACCTGGGTACCAGATAGAGCAGACTAGGTTTTCTGCAACATTTTCAAAGCATCCGGACAAGAAATTCCGTTGGTAATACACAATTTCGAACACACTTTTTACTCAATTTTTTTTTTTTTTTTAATGATATTCGCAAGTCAGCCTTGGAGTGAACTTGTTTACAAAGTAATAAGAAAGTAGGGGACAGATCGCGCTAAAAATGAATGCCCAAGCCTATAACAAAAATCATAAAATCATTAGCTTCATGACAACTGTTGTTGTTTCATTCACATAGTTCAGTTCAATTTTGAACAGAAAGTATTTCTGATCGACCATCATCTCTCTGCAGACCATGGCAAACTTCAGAGAGTAAAAATTCCATGTAAAACTTCTTGAGGACATGAACGTTGGCCGTTCGGAGTCGACACAACATCTAGAAGGTTCAGTGCTCGATCATTTGTATGCAAACATGGAATAACACGCAGAACACAATTCTAATAACATGTTGAGCTTGACTTTATTTAACGTGTTAAACAAAAAAGCTTTTAATTTAACACGTTTGTTCACATTGCGTCAACTAGTTTCATACTTACTTACTTATCTGGCTGTTACAACCGTTGACCGGTTTTGGCCTCGTATAAGAAATTGCGCCAGCCATTTCTGTTTTGCGCTTGCTGTCGCCAGTTGAAAACACCAAGCAGTTCAGTTGTGGTGCTTCCATTTAGGATGTGCGTCTTCTGCGTTGACCACCACTGGGCACTGAATCGAATATTTTTTTCGCTGGAGCGTCGTTTTCCATTCGCTCAACATGACTTAGCCAGTGCAGCCGCTCGATTTTTGTGCGCTTGACTATGTCAATGTCAGCGTACAGCTCATACAGCGCGTGGTTCCATCGAATTTTGTACTCGGTATTGACGCAGATTGGACCGAAGATCTTGCGAAGGATCTTTCTTTCGAAGGCTCCCAAAGTCTTTTCATCAGAACTGCCCAAAGTCCATGTTTGTGGTGCATATAATAGGATGGGCATTATAAGTGACATATACAGGAGTTTTGTTCGTCAAGAGAGTGCTCTGCTTCTCAATTATCTACTTAGCCCAAAGTAATACCTGTTGGCAAGAGTTATCTTTCGTTTTATCTCAATGCTTACATCGTTGAAAGAGTTTATGCTGGATCCCAGGTAGACGAAGTCTTTAACAACCTTTAAGGAGATGTTGTCAACAGTGACGTGCTTTCCAATACGTTAGGACTGTTTGTTTGTTAACACTAGATATTTTGTCTTATCTGCGTTCACTGCAAGACCCATTTGACTGGAGTCTTAACTAATCTGGATAATGCTGCACGTACTTCGAGCGTATTATGGGTAATGATATCGATATCATCAGCATATGTCAGCAGCATAATACTTTTGTAGAAATGGTGTCACTACATCTCAAATCAGAAGCTCGGATGATCTTCTCCATTATTAGGTTGAAATAGTCGCACGATAAGGAATCACCTTGTCTGAAACCTCGTTTGGTATCGAATGGAGGAGTGAGATCCTTCCCGATCTTAACTGTGCTGCTGGTTTGCTCTGTGTCATTCTGCAAAGACGGATGAGCTTTGCAGGAATACCAAATTCAGACATGGTGGAATATAGATGATTCCTTATTGGACTGTAGAAGGCGGCTTTATAATCGACAAAAAGATGGTGCGTGTCGATTTGTTTCACTGGCGTCTTCTGCAAGATTCCCTTATAAGCGATATGAAGGCGGCTTATCTCACGATAGTTAGTTTCTTGTGGATTGGACAGGGCACATTAAGGTTCTAATCGTTTGGAATGGATTCTTCCGACCTGTCTGCATAGAAGCTCATGAACGCATTTAAACAGAGCTTCGCCTCCATTCTCCAAGAACTCAGCAGGTAAGATATCGGCTCCTGCGGCTTTGTTGTTGTTAAGACGAGGTATAACTTTCAATACTTTATTATAGTCGGGCAGCGGAACCTTAACTCTGTTCATTCGCAATTGAGGTTTTCACGATATCATCTCTATCGGCAATATTGTTGTCCTCGTCGCCATTTAGAAGTCTAGAGAAGTGTTCCCTCCACATCATCAGTGTATTCTGGATATCACTAGATTACCGTTTTCATCCATCCAAACCAGGCATCTTATTTTTTCGAAAAATTTTCGGACTTATTCCTGTCAACATTCATCTCAATTTTCTCGCACTCACGCTTTACTACCTCTCCTTTCTTTCGTCTCTCTTCCCTCCTCCTCTTTTGAACCAATATTACCATTTTAGAATCGCCGAAAACATTTTTAGGCCTTGTCGGGCATTAGCAACAAAACACATTTACCAAGCAGCACTGCATTTCAGCAGTACATTTGTACGGAAAAAATTGCAACAAATTTAGAAAAATTAGTTTTATACCAATATAACAAAGAAAGTTCAGTAATTTCTTCAGTAAAGTACTTAACATAAAATTTTTTAAGAATTTCTACACGGAAAGTAATATTTTTACTTACCTTGGCAATAAGATCAATCAATTAATGTTTTAAATTAAACCTGTATTCACTGATTCACGGATGCACACACATACATATTAATGTTGACGCTAATGAAGTATGCTCAAAACACAAACACCTGTTTTGTGACGTTTTGTAAAACATGTTTACAAAATCGACAAAATTAATAAACTAGTGCATGATTTCCAAGCCCGAGTATTTTTATAGATATAAATTTTTCAAATATGAACGTTGCTCTAATGCGTGCCAAAAACGAATTAAAAATATTTACTTTACATCATGCAATATTATCAACGACCGCACTTGCTGATAAGCTTCGGACAACACATAACCGCTTTTGCGACCTCGTACAATTAGCTCACCGGTACAAGCAAGACTGGGCCCATGACTAATGCTGGTCTCCTAGTTGTAGACTCTCCGTTAGGTAATCATTGAAAACGAAGTCTTTGACTTCAACTCTTGCTTATCGTGAGCCATTTACTTTATTAAAGTGGTTTAAAACAAAGCTTCTTCAATTGTACGTATTATAAAAGCTCAAGTTAAGCAATTAAAAAAGCTCCGAAATTTTGAAGTTAATGTTAATGCTTCACTAGTGAAATAGTAGATAAGCTCAGTCAAGATTCAAGATCAAGTACGATGAATAAACGAAATACTTGGAATAATGTGGGTAGAGAGAGATGGAGACAGAGAGGGAAAGAGAGAGAGAGAGAGAGAGGGAGAGAGATGAGTTAAATAACAGTAGAAGAGAATTTCTGTTTTAGCTGGTTTTCAAAAGATATACACATTATGTTTCTTAAAACGAGTTACAAGAAATCTTATCTTTTTTTTTTAATCATTACCTCTACCAAAATAACTTAAAGTTTAATGTTTCATAAAAACTGCTTGTAATTTAGATTATAACGTATAAGGTCTTTAGTCTGCTTAGTTAGTTATCTGGAAAAATATTAAATTTTTATTTATTAAAAGTTTCTCACTCCGTTCAATTACTTTGATTTTGTTGTAGATATTAAATCACTGATGATGTCATTAAGCTAGTGACTATCTTCTCCCAATGTGATGAATATAGAAGAGAATGGGCTTTCGCATTTTTGTTATTTTTTTATTCATCAACAGGTGTCGGTTTAAGAGTTTAAATATATTTAGCAGCATACAGATTCGTCCGCTCGCGTGCCTTTGTGAAGTACGCGTACCTTATAAACAATTGCATCGTTCTCGTCTACGAGCGTGTACTTCTTGGTCATGATCGGGTATGGGCACCACTACATTTAAAGCTTCTGAGTTGTTTCTGTGTTTGTCTTTTGTCTTTGATTTGTTGTTGCATTTTGTGTTGCTACATAAGCCTCTGCTCTCAATTCTTGCTCTCAGCGCTCCCAGAGCGCTCTCTGCCCATAGCTGGTCATGATCCGTCAATATTAATGGATGGCAAATACAAAAACCGAGTGAAGAGGATAACTTAGCTCTTAGGTGAGTTGTTGGAAGTTTTATGGATTATATTGACTTTTAAGAAAAATATTGATGATACTTTGGCCAAAAGCTTCCACCGGGATAAAGTATCGTTATTGTAACTTATAATTAGTGTTTTTCTATCTTGTATTTAACAATTTAGACTCATATACCAATTGTGTGAAATAATATCCTAGACAGGCTAAAAAAAATAATAATTTCTGTTTATTTTTCGGTGTTTTTATTCAAAATATTCTCCTTCCGATTCAATACACTTGTTACAGCGAATCAATAGTTATTCAAATTCCTGCTCTAGCTAATTTTGCGGGATTGCCTCCATTGTCCGTAAGTTTTTGTAGAGAATAACTGTTTTTTTAGTTAATCATATCGTAGATCGTTGCGCATTTCGTGATGGAAAATGTTGACGGTTGAACTTTCATTATGTTAAGTTATATCTTAGGCTACACTCTAACAAAAATGCAACTAAATTCACTACAATATATCTAGGCAACCAGTTGGCACCAATTATTGCAGTGAACTCAAGTGCATTTTTGTTAGAGTGAACAAAGAAGTGTAAAAATGTGTGGCAAAATTAACAAAAATTGGTATAATGTATAAGATTTATATAAGATGATATAAGATTTTAATTTATAAGATGTCTGGCAGTTTTCAGCCTCTTTAGCTTTTCGTCAAAACATCTAAGTTTAAAATGTTTAACTTACCGATATTGACTTGGATAAAACAAGCATTTTGTAATTTATACATTAGGGCTTCGACAGTTTATATTAGCGTGCTTGCTTAATCTGATCAACATAGTGTTCAAGTCCATACCATTGTGATAAAGTATCAAAGCTATACTATTAGTTAATATGTTATATACTTGGTTTATGTGAATCAAACATTTATTTTTTTTTTTTGGCAGGGTATCGAAGTATGTGTTTTCAATGCAATGTAAAAAAAAAACAATATAATAGTTTGGTGAAAAAGCATAAGTTTTTAATTTCCATAGAAACTCTTTCCACCCAAGCCGGCTTAGGTGATTTTACTATTGCTTTATTTCTCGGTGAAGTTAAAGATTTGAATTAATCCAAAAAAGTAAGTGTTTTTGAACTCGACCGGTCTCGTGACTTTAGAAACTTGCTACAATAAGAACATAGGCTTGACTTTCTGAATTAGTTGCATATCTCATTTGTAGACTCTACATTTGTAGACTTGTAGATATTGAAGAATATTTAATAATATCAGCGATTGTTACTTACAGCCCATGACTAAGTTCACATTTAAGAGATCCTTTTCTAAATTCCTTTTCTGTAATTAAAACCACACTGCTCCTACTTTCTCCTTTATTAATCAAATTCGTTTTTTAATTTCCTGTAAGATCTTTTTGGAAAAAAAAAAAACTAAAAATTAACCAAATGACCAATGTTTTGGCTTAAACTCAAGTTTGCGACATGAAATTATTGCTTGAAATTAATTTCCTTTAGATGACCACATCGGCTGCGCTTGATGTACGACATTCGCTCGACCGAATTTTTCGTAACTTGCAAGCATTTCTGGCCGAATTTCGCTGATAACTCGCGTAGTTTTGCCCTCAAGCTGCTCAATTGTTTTAGGCTTATGTACACAGACCAATGACTTTACGTTTCCCCAAATAAATAATGAAAGGGAGTCCAATCGTGTGGTCGCGGCAGTAAATCAACAATTCCAGAATGTGAAAACATTCTTTCACCAAAGTTTCTTTCAGCAAATTGATTGTTTCGGTGACTGTATGGCTCTTTGTGTCGTCTTGCTGGAATCAGGGCGTATCGTGATCATATTTGACAATGGCAGCAACCAGCGATCAGTCATGTCGCGATAACGTTGTCCATTGACCCTCACGTTGCCTCCGACCTCATTTTTGCAAAAATAATGACCGATGAAGCCTTCTGAGTGCAACCTGCACCAATATGTGACCTGTTGCGAATGTAGTGGCATCTATAGCATCTGGTGCGGGATCGCACCAAAATTTGGCAATTCTGTTTCTTTACGTACCCATTTAGCCAGAAATGAGCCTTATAAGAAAATACATTTTTTTTTTATGAAAATCAGAATAATTTTTGAGCTATTATGTGGACACGTTGCACTGTCGACTTTGACTTTTTTGCTTTGGCTAGCTGACTTTGAGTATTTCTGCATAAGTTAATATTTCTTGTCGGTTCCAAAACCAAGCAAACAAAACTTAAAAGTGTTTCTAAATCGTTACTGTTAAAACAATTTTTATTCATGTCATGGAATATAATGGAGTTTATTGAGCCCATTGCATATAGCTGCGGAGCTTTCGTTCCACAAACAAACAGTTGAACACAAGCAGCACTAAGCTAGAAGAGAGCTTTGTGCTTTTCTCTCAGACACCAAGTCTCCGCTCTCTGTTTAACATTCAAGTTCGTTGCTTGCGCCAAAATAAACAAGTCTTTCGTTTCTTCAATGGCTGCGGTTGCAACTCTACTGAGACCACGATCAGTTAGTCGTCAGAGAACCGTCCATGTAAAACCACTTCGAAGCGAAACGCGAAGTTCTATTATCGCGTTTGTATTAGAAAATTTTTCTCTACTTTTCATGAGATTTTATGTGATATAAAATAATCTAGATAAATTAATCTACCTCAAAACTGGTAATTAGTGAAAAATCGGTGAATATATTGAGATTATTCAAAATATTTTCTTTTTGAATATGGAAATTTTTGTGGTCTTTTACAAAAATGAATTACATTCGAAGTCCGCAACCGGATTTAATAAAGGCAAAGAATGTAATTCGTGAATGTGATATAAGAGTGTGTATTTCATCACTACTACAAACACATATTTTAGTGGCTGTGTGTTTCTGTTATTGTGTCTACTATAGTTTTATTTAAGTTCAAGCTATGACGGATGGTTCTATTACTAAAACGTAAATAGTGCTGTACAGTATGGATATTTGGATAATGTCATCAAGCATACATATTAAAAAAAAACTCGCCACTTGTGTCGATTCGCACGTCCAAGACTATGCAATCGTAAAGGGGTGCAGAGAAACGGGAAAAAAGAGAAATCGTTGTCGTTGTCTACTGATTGAATGAAAAGAAGAAAAAAAAACAAAAAAACAAAAAAACTGAAATCAAAAACAATAAAAGAAAAAGTTCAAATTTTTAAATCGCAGTGAATAGCAGTGGCGACGCAACAACCGGCTGGTCGACCTATGAAGTACCACATATCACTTAGCACCTTGTCTCTCCAACCATCTCTCCCAAGCTTTAAACCGACAGCCCGTTTTTAGAGTTGAAGACTTTAAACGTTTATTTACAGTCTGTATTGAGTGAAGTATGCAATGCACGAAAATGAGCGTCTCTATTCGAGATGTGCGCAAGGCGTGCTAATCTTTCTCTGTTGTTTTGTTTGGGAAAAGCTTAAATGAAAGTTTAAACGTTTAATTTATCGCTTCCAAGTTTCTGCCTAGATACGTTTTGTAAGAAATTTGGCAAAATATGAACCAAACTAAAAAAAAAAATTGGAGCATTAAAATAATTTTGGCAAATGTTGAAATTTTATTTTAGGTTAATTGGAGTTTTGTATCTTGTTAGTACTTTTATGGCTGCTGCTCGTGATACCTGTTAAGTATTTCATAACAATGAACAAAATCATGCCCAGCCCAGTTAAATTTTGTGGTTATTGATGAAAAACGTAAATATACACATACCATGATAATTGCAGAATTTGTTAATAATATTTGGGATTTCCCTCTCTTTCTCTGTTGTATGAGTCAGATGTGTTTTAATTTAAGGCATAATTTAAGCTTAAATTTCATCATCAGCCAGATGTGTTTTATTTTAAAGTATACTTTAAGCTTAAATTACATTCCCGAGAGAAAGTGGTTAAGGGGTTACATGGGTTTTCAAGCGTAAAAAAACCTGTTTTCTCTATAAAGACATATTAGAGAGCAATAAAATTAAAAGAAAAACAAATTTATAAAATTTTAATTTAAGAACCCAGTCGTTCACCTACATGATTTTGCCATGAGAAGAAGGTTGCGATAAGAAAAACATCCGTCGAAGATTACGTTAATCCTATATAGAAATATTCAAAATTTTAATAAGATGGATGTATTAAAAATACATGTATAAAGCTCGCTCCAAAGGAGTTTTACTCCTCTTAACTTGAAACTAATAAAATAAAGAAGGCTTTTAAATAAAATAATAGATTTTTAAAATTTCAAAATCCATCTAACCTCTTAAGCAACGGCATATAAGGTGCTTGTGAAAGTGGCAACTTGCTAAAATTATAATCAAAAAGTAACAATGCATTTTAAACACATTAAAATAGAAAAATTTCAAGCTTTAAATCTAAAGCTTAGAATCCAAATGCGTAGAATAAAAATACAACTTAAGTTCAATTTTGCTTAGTCATAGGCTCATTCCATATTTTGGATGTTAGCATTCCTACTGCTCCCAATATAAGATTATGTCAGTCCAACGGAATGGGATTGCTTTTTGATTGGTATCAACTCGAAAACTTCTCGAACCCTTGACCAATCCATTTCATATTGAGTACAGCTCTTCTTCATATCATTGTCTTAAAATTAGAAGCATAAAACATTTGTTTTTGAAGCGAAGCTTTTTACGCCTCGTTCTGCGATTTGCTAGAGTGAAATCAGAAAAAACGACACTTTTTTCCGACACTTTTTTTCTTAGAATTGATATTGTTTTTTGCTTGTATCAATTGAACCAGAAAATGTTATATTAAAAATAATTTCTTGCCCCGCTACAGGAATTGAACCCACAACTCACAGTTCTATCGTTTGCTGGTACTTTCCTCTAACCATTACGCTAACACCCTTCCTTTCATAGTTTTGTTGATTCAGTAATAAACATTAGCTAAAGCTATGTTTCAGCAGATCACTATAATCTATTACTTTAAGAAAGAATTGTGTGTTGACTATTCTTCAAAGGATTGTGTCTTGGCTAGCCAAAAACAAAAAACAAAACTGTTGCTTCTTCTATTCCACACTGTCATCAACAGCGTTCAGTAGTTTGGGTTATTGTTTGGGCATTTTTTTTTTATTTTTTTTTTATTTTTGCATAGCGCGAAGGAAAAATTAACAATTGACCAAAAGTGCGTTGACAAGTGCTTTTCTAAGTGACAGAAAAAAAATAATAATGATATATAATAAAACTTACTGGTGTGAAGATAAACGTGTGTTTTTTTTAAGTTTACTTTGTTATTTTCAGGTTTTGAATTTAAAAATGATTCGAATCGAAAAAAAGCCATTAAATTATCAAATCTATGAAATTGTGAAAATGCTTCGCTTCTGTCGTGTGTCCAGTGACGCACCTGTGTTTTTTTTTTTTACATTTGACCTTTTCTTCCACAATCCTTATGAAAATCTTAATGCAAATAATACAAAGTGACTTTATAAAAAAGGTAAAATCTCTTTAAATTCCACAAAAAAAAAAAAAAAAAATATATGGACTCGAAACTTTGCAAAAAAGCTTTGATTAATATGTACTCTGAGTATTAAATTCAACGAAATCGGATGAGAACCACACCTACCTTTCACAAAAAATAAAAAAATAAATAACTGGCCATTTCAGCCCTTGAAAGGACTTTGACCTAGCTTCTTAGGATCAATTGTGTTGTGCGTGTTATTAAGTTTATACACAATTGACCGAGAAATGGACCTACAGGCTTAACGCCGACTCCGAACGGCGATGAACGAAATGTTCTTATTCTCAAGAAGCTTTACATGGCATTTTGATTACTCTCTGAGGTTTGCCATTGTCTGCAGAGAGGTGGCGGCCGTACAGAAAAATTATTTTAATTTAAATAATTTTCTGTAGCTGCTGGGGTTCGAACCTGGGTCTCCAAGTTCGGTGACATAGCGGCCACGCACTTTAACCAACTACGCCACGGACGCCACACCTACCTTTCATACAAACCATTTTATTGGCTACTTAAGACTTTGATACTTATACTGAATATATATACTTATATACATATATACTGAAGCAGAGGATTGAAGTATTATTTCCTGAGCTTCGGGAAGACATGTTCTTAATCTCCAGTGATTCTATCACAAAGCTTGGGGTTTCGTTAATAAAGTTTATTACCTGCTGTTTTTTGCTGGCTATTTGTTCACCATTCTAAAGAAGTTTACGTTACAGTGGTTCAGAAGATCAATAAAAAATTGTTTGGTCCTTGGCCTGCTGGTTGCACCAATGGCAGCTATATAACCGCCTTATGTTTTTTAAAAGAACGAAATTGTGAACCGTTACCACTAAGTCTTTGATCACATTGGAAAAATTTCCATTTGTTATAAAGGGTGTTTTATTAAGAATTCATTTTTCGATGAGGATTAATCTTTCATACGATCTAGCAACTTTATTATTGTGCTCTTTTTGTGCTAAGTTTGGTTTGCCATTTTTATATTTTCTGCACCTTCGGTCAATGGGCTGAAAATAAACTGGCCAATCTTCTGTTTTATTACAATAATCTGTTCAGTGATCTGGCTCATTTTTGGGTGAATGGTCATGTCAATACGGAATATTGCAACATTTGTAGTATATAACATCTACAAGAGATTCTGAAGCCAACGTTAAAGCATCAAAAAAGTCACTATTTGGGCGTTTATGGACCGGTGGGCTTATTGGTCCTTATCCTTACATATGGGGCCGGTGAAAGCGGTACCGTCAGCAGCCAGCACTTAATGAATAGATCTATAATTGCCAATTATTTCGTAACCTAATTGAATGGGATGTTTGGCGTACGCCTTTGAAATATTTTCTCTAGGGCTATGTGAAGTCATGCAAACAAACTAGCAACTATGTACACTATGGTATTTGGACGGAAACGCTTGAAAAATCGGTCAAAAATTGGATTTAAAGAAGGTGTGACATTCGACCCAGCCTCGGCGGCCACATCCCCAAAATTAAATTGAACTGACATAAGATTATCTCTCTAATAAAGCCATCATTTCAGTTAAAACCTCAGTATTTTATTTCAATTTAAAGTCTGAAACTTCTAATTTTTACACCCTTCTATTGAGTATTATATTGAGTGTTAGATTTATTCTAGGAGTTCTCTAGCACTTCTCTAAAAGAAGAAATAATATTTAAAAACTCTCTAAGCTTAAGAATTTTACCATGGCTGTGGCTTACCGGGTGTGGGCACCACTACATTTAAAGCTTCTATGTTTTTTCAGTGTTTGTCTTTTTTCTTTGATTTATTGTTGTTTTTTGTGTTGCTACATAAGCCTTTGCTCTCAATTCTTGCTCTCAAAGCTCCCAGAGCGCTCTCTGCCCATAGCTATTTACGACCTATCTAACTGGCATTTCACATTAATTCACTTACTTTTAACTTATTTATGTCACTATTTATGTATCGCGAATTTATTGCATATATATACGACACAATATAAAAAAGTAAACAAGTTTAATAATTTTAAGTAACAACTAGAGTGGTCCCGTCGAAATCGCCTTTTCTTGTTTTAAATTAGGTAAAGAAATGCTATTAGCTAGAAAAATTATAATAAAAGTTCTTAAACTTTTATCTAAGTTCTTAGACGTGTCATCTTGAGAGATGTACTGCAGCTTAGCCTGTTCTATTTCCTACAGCTAGTTTCTAAGTCATTTAATTTGTTTGTCCCAAAAAATTGTATAAAACAAAAATATTTTTTGTCTTCCACAGGCGCCTAACATAATAATATACATAATTAACGAAAACTTAATCATGGAACACTTTTTTAAGCCTTAATCAAGCATTTCAATTGGTACAGTCCAGTTAGTTGGTTCGATATAAAGTCG
Source organism: Pherbina coryleti (assembly GCA_943735915.1). NCBI lineage: Eukaryota > Metazoa > Arthropoda > Insecta > Diptera > Sciomyzidae > Pherbina > Pherbina coryleti. Next base: position 104,797,385 of record OX030949.1, read on the forward strand.
ATAATATTGCTGACTTTTAAAGCTAGCTTTTTAGAAATATGGAAAGAATTAAAAAAGGTGCGATAACAAACTGGCTGGGATTCGAACCTAGCACCACAATATGTCAAGCAATTACGCTTAGATCCTTATACCTACTACCGAAGTCATCGTTGTTGGTCCTGACTGCTTTTTCCGTATTCCGTTCCTTCATTATTTCTTCCACATAATTTTCTTTTTATTCGAACAATAAAATATAAGTTGTTTGCTTTTATTCTTCTTGTATCTAGCCATCAATGACTCTATCCTCTCAAATATAAATATAGTGCAGTCCTAAAACTGTTAAAGGTATTTTCGTGCACTATGTGGTATAAAATGAATTGGAAATTTCAACAATCTTATAATGCTATTAAAGAAGCACATTAACAAAATGAGATATCTCATCACAATCAGCCCACGATAGCAATCTTCTTAAAATAGTTTTGGAGGGACTTTACTGTAAGATCAATTGAGCATGACTCTATGCTGTTGTGAGCCTTAAATTGCTCATTCAAAAATATATTATACAGGAATGTCCCTTGAGATAATATTTTGATAAACTGTTCATAAACATTAGTAAGAAAGGTATCTTTGGGTAACTGCCGACTTGCAGCTGCTGAAATATATGCAAAACTTTTCGTAATATTTTTCTCAAACTCCTTAGGAGAATCCTTAGAACACTTTTAATTATTCAAACAAAAACGGGATAGCTCACCGCAAATACCATGCACCATGTAGAACTATTCCAAGCCAAAGATTAAAGTTTGGACTTTTCTTAATTTTGACTGAGCCCTTTTTAATAATAATAAATTTATTTATATATTACATAGTCTTGGTTAAGTCCTGGTTCAAAAAGTGGCATTTGTTAGATATTTTGAGTAAATCAATAGAAACGCCTTTACCTCAGCCAACTCAAGTCTTTTTATTTCCCTGTTATAAATCTAAGCAAACCTCCATAAACCGATCATTAAGTTATTGATTGCGATGTACTGTGTGAATTGCTATTTATTTGCAAATGGTTACCCATAGGGCCATGGTATTGTGACGTGTCCTAAAGAATTATCTACGTGGTAAGCAAGCTTGCAACCACTTGTTTCGGCCACACTCCAAAATTTGCAGAAGATGCCTCGATCAATTTTTCAACCTTGAACAAAACATTTCAGCAGTTGGTTTCAAAATCATTCTATATGTAATATATAGAGTACATATACATACATACATATTTGTTTTTTTTTTTTTTTTCATTTGAGTTTTTTATTTTTTTGTGATTTTAAATTTTTTAACTTCAAAAAAAAAAAAACTTTATTGACTCTGTTCTAATGTGAAAAAATTGTACAAAAAATATTAAAAAAATAACTTTTAAACAACAGATTATTCTACTCAATATCCTACTGATATTTAATATCAAAAAATTTCGTCAAATAATCGCTTTATAGTGAAATGTAGCCATTCTAACCACGGTTTTGAAAATATGAACATTTTCTTGATAGTTGGCCCATCTACATGGTGTCCTTCTCATTTTGACATCTCAATAATATTTGTACATGTAGCCGTTTTCCCTCAGCGACTCCCACAAGAAAAAGCTTATCAAAATAATATGTAGATTAGGTTTTATACTCTGTTTCCTACAAATGTAGTTGCCTTTGAACAGTAATGACTAATTTTCATAATGAATAAATTTCATTCAGGAGTATCAAATCTGAGCCGGATTAATTCAATACATACAAGTTTATTCCGATTAATAATGGTAATGGTATGTTCGAGGCAAATTTCTATAGATGATCAAAAATGAAATTATAAATATTGCACCCTTTCGAGAATCATAAAACCTAAGACTGTCAGTTGTCTTGTAGTAAACGTCAAATAAGATATGGTCAAAATTAATGTGAATCAGACCCTCATGCACTGGAATTACCCATATTTATTATTTGTTTGCCTCTCAGTTCCAATTTTAATTTGCATTAAATAAAAACTCATGCATTTTTAATGTGTTTTCGAGAGCTATGGTGTTATGTGTATTTTTGAAATCCTAAGCGTATGCAACGAAAAATCAACAACTGCAACACAACTGCAACAACCAACGCACACCTCGTCGACCACAATACGATAGATGGCGAACGAGTGTGTTTGAAATGAATTTAATGATAATTTATTATGACAACAACAGCATGAAATTTCACATTATAAAAAATGTTGTGCATTTATTTTGTGCAAACGTAATGTTGAAATGAGCACGCATAATAAATATGCACATATTCGACCAAGCAAGCACTAAAACACGCAGACACACACCCACACTCACATGCACTCACACAATAGTTGGTTTAAATAATGGACCACACCTGCATCGGATTTTGGTAATAGAGTCCCTGCAATGCAAATTGAATTAAGTTGGTTGTGGACCTAAACAACAACTCTGCTATTCAGTTGTTGTTGTTGTTGTTGTTGCTGTTGACTGTTGTTGTTGTTGTTTTAAAATATGAGATTTAAGCACAGTGAACAAAAACATGTTCATTACCCTTGCCTAGTAATTCAGTTGAAATAATATTCAGCGTTATTTTGTGGCAATCGATTTGAATAGCTCCAAGTGTAAGTTTTTTAAGAACTTTCCCTGATTTTGAATACTTTTTTGGAATGCACTTAGTTCCGTACCTGCACTAAATGTAGGTTATATTGTAGTTGTTTATTTTATGAAGTTTATGAATTTTATGAAAACAAAATATTTAATTTATTTTATAGATGAATATCAGTTCATCAGTTGATAGAAAACTTTCTTGTAGAGAAAGCTTAAATTGCTCAAAATCAGAAAGTTTTAAAAAAGTATTTAGTCTTAAAATCATTTTGAAATTTTTAAAAACAATACATAACTTTTTAAATTGTACTATAATCACGTCATTATATAAAAGATCTTAAAAAATCTCTATCATTAGATCATTAGACTTTCGGGATTCGAGAAAAAACTGCAGTTAAAATAATTCTACTGATCGTACCTTACCTAACAGCTTCAACATATGACCTATTTAGGATCTATTAAGATAAGGCATTTGAATAAATATTGCGTTGGGATTCAAAACAGTCGGAAAAATGGAAAGATCGGAATTATAGAACATACTGTCCTAGCTTATATTAACTTTTGAAAAAGAATATTCAAATACCCACGTGAAGTGACAGTTTTATACAAATTCAAAAAGCTAACCAACAATTTTTTTAAAATTCTATTGAAAATCCAAGTCACGGCTTGAAACTCTCTAAATTTTTTATAATGTGTACCAATAATATTAATTTAAAGCATTTTCTTTGACGTTTCGAGAACATATTGAACCCTATCTCCCAAAATCAAAAAGTTTATAGTACATTGTATCTCTAGATTCTCTTAACTCTAACTTTATAAAAGTATATCTTAAAGAAGTGTTTTTGAGTATTGTATTCCTTTACAGTATCATTTTATCCGGTAATTTAAGATGAGTGAATTTTCAAAAAAGTCACGCTTGCACTCATTTCGGAATGTAAACAGACATGAGCCAATTAAATTACAGCCCATATACATTAGATGGGTTTTGGGTTCCATACATTTTCTTAACATATTCCAGAACCTCCCTGCAAGGCCAGATTTTGAATCCTGGATGTAATATAAGTACTCTACCCACTACACCACTACCGCCACTACATTAAATTAAATTTTACATGTTCTTATTTTTAGTGTTGCACCAAGTATTTCAGGAGTTAAACTGTTCAGTTAAATGCACCTTGCAACGAAATTGAAAGATGTGTTAGTAGAAAAGAGAGATAAAGTAAAGTGTAACAAGTTTAGGATGTGTTATGCGTGCGGGAAAGCTAAATAAATATGAGAATTTGAATCTGAGAGAAGTGTTATGCTTTAACCTCTGCCAATTCAAAATATGACGCAATTCTACCGAATTTCTCTACCATTTTTTATTTTCTGCGTAAATATGGGTTAATTTGTAATTTCAGTCAATTTGAAAGACCGATAGAAATTATGAAAGATAATATCGTAGAACAGTGATGTGGCCGGGATCCGAACTTGGTGAATCCGATTATCAGACAAGCAAGCTAAAACTAGCTATACTGAGGCCACCAAATGGTATTGGCAAACGAGCTACAACAAATCAGTGTTGCTGATGGTAATGCTGTGGGTATTTCAATTGACATACATTGTTTCCCAGAATTTAAATTAATTTGATATTTTGAACAGACTTTTTTATTTTGGTTACTGGCATCAATAGGATAAAACAATTTCATTCTCACATGTACAGAATTAATAATTTCTGAATTTATTTTTTCAACTTCATCGTTTTTGGCATTTTCATTTCAATAGAACCATATGTTTTACCAAAATGTTTTAAACTTTTAAAGAACCAAACTGCCTGCACCTATTTAATAAAGTTCATTCATATTGTTGAGATAAACTTATATGTGCTCAAAGGGTTAATTTTTATATATAAGCATGCCTCCAAGCCAGATTAATAAATATACCTTTGGTTCATTTTGTCAAATATTCCTTCCCTACCTTTAACAAACTAACCAGAATTTGCGTTTTAACTCTAAAAAATGTATTAAATGCACTTTTTGGATTTTAAAAAACCAAACGCTCACACTGAAAACTCAAAGTTTTTATTAAATTAGGGTAATATTACCAAAATACCACTGAAAATAGCTAAAGATATCCACTTTAAAGCGCATGTTTTCTTTTTTTTTTAATTATGAAAACATTATTTCCTATTCCAGAAAGTGTTACCTACATAGTATATTGAGACTATGACTATACATATTATATTGAGACATTTTTATCAATTAGTAAGGAAAAAGAAGGAACATACTTAGAGGTTATGTGTGGAAAGGAAAATCCAACAAACGGTCGCCTGACCGTGTTGGCAGAAGTTGACCAAATTTTAGACGTCATTTTGGCATAATTGCATAATTGTTACATCAAGTACAACCTTCCTTTAAATCTTTCCTTGAACTCTGGAATAGAGGAACAGTCTGGAGGCCAATTGATGTCACAGAGGCTGCCATGAAACTTTGTATGGAGTGAAATTTCATGGTAGATTACGTTGTCCCATTGTAATGAGATATTTTCTACATCTATTCCGTCGAATAAAAAGTTAGTTTACATGTCGCGATATCAAACACCATAAGCATATAAATTGAACATCAGCCTTATTGCAAAAGAAAATTTTCTTCGAAAAATCAGCAACAATTTTGAAATGAATTTTCCCTATTCGTGTGTTTTGCTCGTTTGTGTATATCTCCATGACTAAACCCCCATAAATGCCAAGGACTGCTGTCAAAAATGTATGTCAAGAGTATTTTCGACCATGTTTGTTAAGAGTAAAATGGCGAGTGATTTTAAATGTCAGGTATTATTGGGACACTCTTCACATTGTAATTCTTTGCCTGGAGAGAAAAAGAATTTTTGACCTTTGTCCTTCACACAACAAAAAGTTTTATACTCTGCAACAGATAATCCTTGACACTATGTGCTTTTCACCAGAGAGTTCTGGGAAACAGTTCGTTCGTAAAATGTCTTTAATGGTCAGCAACAGGGTTTTGCTATAATACTTGAGAGGTGACTGTTCAAAAGTGGCTATTTACAGTTTTGGAAATTTTTGAGTTAGAATTGGATTCGTATCCGTAGGGTAAAGCTCTTCGTGATAATGTTTAAATTTTTGAAAAATTTTAAAGTTGAGTCCGAAAAAAAGGAGTTAAAATTACCGTGATCAATCAAAACTGACTAGTTACAATAACAAATATATAAATTTTCATTGGGAACGTTAAAAACTTGAACCCTCCGTCTGTCAGCTGTTTCGAAAACCTTTGGACGGTCGGATGTGGTCTGGCCAGAACCCTATACATGTACGTGTATTTATTTGAGAAAAAAGCGTTATTGGTGCCAAAATCATGAATGAATTCACTTTCATTACACATTTTGAAGATTGCAGTCACAATAATTCGATGTGCAAAATGTAAAATATTTCAATGTTCAATAAATTTACGAACAGAAGCTAACAATCACAAAAATTTTGTTTTGTAATCACCCATTTGTTAAACATTCAACATTCAAAGTCAACTAACGCTACAAATAGGGGAAAAAACTATATTTACACTGTGCTTAACCAACCAAGCTTTGTGTATTTCCCGTTACAATTTGCATTCTTACATTATTTGTAAAAATATAAATAATTGTGAGCGATGTGCAAACAAATAACAAAAAATAGCAGAAAGAAGGACTGCTAAGGGAATATAAGACCTAGTTTGAATGATAAATTACAAAGATTTTGTGAAAAAACGTTGAGAATTGATCAAATCTCATCACATTTCTGTATTTTCATACGAAAAACATGCGGGTCAGGTCAGACTACATTCGACCGTCCAAGGTAGTAAAAAGTATACATTCTTGTAATAATGCTTGTTTACATTTTTTTGTCCTTATTTATTTATTTATTTATTTCTTAGAAATATAATTATAAATAATTACATTACTTAAAATACATGACACGAGCAACGCAGGCTATCGGTCAGAGTCCTTATATTTTTATAGATCGATAGACAATAAAATTTTAGGAAAATTCAAGAAATTTCAAGTCGATAGCTCAATTGGAAATATATTTAAAATACAACTAAAATCGAAAAAGGTCTGGCCAGAACCATCTGACCGACGGAGCGTTAAAAAAACTGACTTTTCACTATACGAATTTGATAGAAAAAGTTGATATTCAATCAAACCAGCACATTAGTACTTTAGTAAAACCAGATATTGGTGCAATCAAAGATTAAATTTCCCAGATAATTTACAATCTACACATTTTATATAAATAAACTACTTTATGCATTAACAAAAGCTATTTTTACAAAATATAAGTGCTTGTTCAATATTACTTTTTCGCTTTAAATTTGGTCAAAAGTCGCTATTTATAAATTTGGACTGGACAAAAGTGTATATTTACTGAAAGGTTTGATCAAAACTGACTATCTACAAATTTTAGTCTGGTCTTTTTTATTTTTATATCGACAAAGCTATCTAACATAAATGCAACCCCATATTTACACATTTCTATTTATTTTTGTACTTTGTACTAGTTTTGTAGTTTTCTGAACATTTCTTTATAATATAAATAGCCAGTTTTGAACAGTAACTCCTCAATTGTTTTTTTTTTTATGCTGTAAAAACTATTATCATTCAACCCATTAGAGGCAACCTAACAATGCTTTCTCTTTAATCGTGGTCACTGACTTCAGCAAAATAGTTATTTAAAACAAATGAATGTTATTAAATGTGAAATGAAAAATGGCTGAGAGAAAAAAAGAAAACATTAAAAAATAATGAGGAAAATATGGCCCTAATCTTGTGATATTAAATTCTTACTTTAGAAGTGCTTGTAAAAAAACAAAAACGTGAAACGAATAAATAATAATAAATAAATAAACGAATAATAAAAAAAAATGTGATTCAAGCATGTTTATGAATAGTCGCCACCTGACAAAAATCTGATGTTGGCACCATTTTAAAAATATGCCTTAGAAAAACCTTTGACATTTTAGTAGTTTTTATTGTGCCTGTTTGGCTCAGTTTATCATAAATAACCATATTTTTGTTGTTTTCCTTCGAAGGGCTCTGCTTCGAAGCGAGTGTGTTGAATAGTGCGTGTTTTTTATTTTAACAACGACAAATGGATTATCAGAATCGAAGGAGACGGAGGATATCCACAGACTGGCGTTGGAAGCCTTCAAAATTCATTTTTATGGCATTCATTGCGGTTGGAATAACCGCTGTTTTTATAGAACCAGGTAAGTGTCAGAGCGGACAGTGCTATGTAGCAGCTTATGTAGCTGTTGCATTTGATGTTGGCTTTATTTGTATTGTACTGTCATATATGTAGATTAAAACATTATTTTTATTTAGTTTTCATTATTTCAACACTTTATTTAGTTAGTTCATTTATATTATGTTATACAATGTATTTTATGTGTGTTTTCCAACAACACATTTTATTTTTAAAAACAAAAAAACAATAAATTTAATTAACTCGCTCGGTCGAGTGTTTGTCGGCAACTGTCCGTTCATTCGTCCGTTTTGTTTGTTCGAGCTGTCCGCGTCTATTCGTCTAGTGTTAGCGTCCGTTCGTTCAGTCAGTGTTGTCCCTAGTAGGTATGTCCACTTCTTGTTATTTTATCCCTTTGTGGGGATGTCCCTCCTGTGCCAAATCCCACATTCGGCCGTCCTGATGGGTTATTCGTCCCGAATGACTGACTCCAGGGTTTCATAAATTCTGCTACTGTACTGGTCGTGTTTGGTCCTTCATGGTCTCCTACCTTCTTAACATTATACCTTCCGTGTCTTAACTTTTCAGTTATAGTGTACGGTCCGAGATATTTTGGTCTTAATTTCAAATTAGCTCCAAACTGGGTTCTTTTAATTGCTACTAAATCTTTTACTTTGTAGTCGGTCTCAGGCTTACGTTTCTTATTAAATGCTTTGCGGTTCTCTATTTGAATTCGATTAATATTCTCTTGTGCATTTTCCCGAAGATTATCTCGCTCCGCATTTAATTCTTCTACTGCAGCATCTATTAAAAACTCACGTAAATCTGGACAATCAACTACCCGCATGTTTAACCCTGTGAGAACCTGAAAAGGAGTGACTTTGGTGCTTCGAGGAACAGTGTTATTTATCACTTGCTGTACTTTATCAACATAACGGTACCAGTGGGCTGAGTCAGTTTGACACATTTTGGAAAGCATTGGACATACTACTTTGTGAATTCGCTCAACCTGTCCGTTTCCACGTGGAACTCCCGTAGCGATCATCAGGTGTTGTATATTCTCGCGATTGCAATATTCCTTAAAAAGATTTGAAGTGAACGCGGACCCTCTATCAGATACTATCCGTCTAGGATTACCAAAAACTGCGGCCTGCTTCTCAAGCCTATCTATGACTTCTTGTACACCAGTCGATTTAGTTGGATACAACCACACAAATTTCGAAAATCCATCGATTACAACAAAAATATGGTTGTATTTTTTGTGCGTTTCTGTAAGCGGGCCAACATGATCGACGTGATAGGTCCCTAAGGGTTCGCTGGCCTTGTCTATTGGCGTCAACATACCTTCTTTTTTACCCAATTTTGCATCGTTTATAATACATTCGATGCATCCCTTTACTACTCTAATGACCTTGGCACTCAGCTCGGGAATAAAGTAAGATCTCTCTACTAGCTCTTGGGTCTTTTTGCTAGCGAAATGTCCCTGCCTATGCGCTATTTTGATTATTTCTTCCTCCATCGTAGAAGGGACTACTAATTGTTCTTTTACCGGATCTTTGTATAATATTTCGTTCAGCAAAAAAAAATCTTCATAAGGACCAGTTTCCAAAACTTTTTTTACTGCTCGTATCCAATGGTCTTCTGCCTGCGATTCTTTCAATCGAAATTTTAATGAATCTTCTATTAAAAGGCAGTACACACGACTCAAGGCGTCTACATGTTTCATGCTTGTCCCTGACCTATGTTCAATAACATAATCAAATTGCTGCAAATACATTGCCCACCTCAATATTCTATCTGGTACGTCTTGTTTTTTGACCGTCATTGCAAATGCGTTACAGTCAGTTATAATCTTGAACTTTGTATCTTTAATATAAATTTTCCATTTTTTAATTGCCTGAATTATTGCCAAGACCTCTAGTTCGTATGAACTGTATCGCTCCTGAACTGGAGTAGTTTTGCGGCTCATGAATTCAACTGGGTGTAGATGCTGGTCTTCTGAGTCCTTTTGTAGTAAAACAGCCCCGTACCCATATTTAGAAGCATCTGCATGCCATAGGGTTAAAAAGTTTCAATGACGGTGCGTGTGTTAACGCGTATTTTAACTCTTGGATTGCCAGTAGTTGTTCTTGATCCATTTTAAATTCAGCGTTTTTCCTAAGCAAATCTGAAAGAGGTTTGGCTACCCTAGCATAATTCTCTACAAACCGTCTAAAATATGACGTAAGACCAAGAAAACGTTGTAGTTCTTTCGTGTTATTCGGCACAGGAAAATTTGTAATAGCCTTAGTTTTCTCTTCAGATGGTAAAATGGTTCCCTTTTCAATAATGTATCCCAAAAAACATATTTTCCTCATTAAAAACTGACACTTCGACCACTTTATATTCAACCCAGCTTCACTTGCTACTCTTAAAACAGACTTCAACTTTTGTATGCCCTCATCCTCATTTCCTGCTGGAATCACTATATCGTCCATGTATATTACGACAGTCCCGTCATTTAATAAATTTTGAAATATTGCCTGAACATATCTACAGAACACAGCAGGGGAATTCGAAATTCCAAATGGTACATAGCTGAATTCATATTGCCCATTATGGGTCACGAATGAGGTGTATTTTCTAGAACCGGGCTCGATAGGGACATGGAAGAACCCATCCTTCAAATCAAGCGTTGTGAAAACATTCGCACCTTGCAGCCTTTCTAGTACCTCGTCAATCATTGTCATTGGGAAATTATCTTTAATTATTTTCTCGTTTAATTTTCTGTAGTCGCAACAAAACCTCTTGGATCCATCTTTTTTTGAAACGAGTACCACTGGTGACGCATACTCAGAGGTACTTTTTGTAATGATTTGTTTGTCCAACCACTCTTGAACCTGTTTCTCAATGGTACATTTATCTGTATAAGAAGTTCGTCGTGGAGCTTGTCGTACCGGTATATCATCTCTAAGGACAATTTTCATTTCTATCGGAGGATTAACTGAATTTTCAGGACTATAGGTGCTTATTAAAGATTGTATTTGTTCTCGCTGTGATTTTTCTAAATGATATAAATCAACTTCAGGAGTTTCAGTACGTGATATTGACTCTGCTGACAAACATAATGCCTCAAATTCCACAAATAAAGGATTTTCAATGCTGGTAGGATAAACCATTGGCTTCTTTATAAACTCTACGCTTCCCTTTCTGATAGTTATGTCTACATCCTTCAGTACACTATTTCCCAGAATTGCTACATATGCTAAGTCACTTTCTCTAACCACATGAAAAGTTATATTCAACTCAATCTCATCAATAGTCACATTCGCCTGAAAACTACCCATTGTTGTGAGCTCGCCTTTACCAACTCCTATTAAATGGATTCTTTCTTGAGAAAGTTCAATATCGCCGTTCAAAGTCATATATGCGTCATAACGAATAATACACATATCGCATCCGGTATCAAATAGTGCACTTAATGTACGATTATATAAAGTTATGTCAACAAAAACCATTCCACCTTTTTCTTTCCCATTTCCCCTCTCAGTAATTTTATTTATCCTTTCAGGTTTTACTTCTACCATTGTTTGTTTGCTACCACATTGATGTGCATAGTGACCCTTGCCCTTACATTTAAAACACGTAATATCGTTGCTGCGACACTCTCTAGCTATATGCCCCTCTTTAGAGCATTTAAAACACTTTTTTGTTGAAACCCTTAATTGACTTTTCTCATCTTGCTTGTTTTCTGATAACCCTCGCGACACACTTGACTTATTTTGCACCTGCTGAGGACCCTTGATTCTCTCATAAACACGTATTTGTTCTTTAAGCTCTTTTAAATTCTTGGCTTGATACAGATTTGTCTTGTTGGACCTCGAATCCGGAATACCTTCAATAAAATATTCGATTACGCTTTGCTCGTCGAGTGATATTGGTTAACCTATCTCTAACAAAGCGTACAAATACTCTTGCAGCGTTTCTCTAGCTTGTTTACGCCGATTCCTGAGAATTCTATGAACTTCTGATGCACACAATTTTTTCCCAAACTCTTCAATCACTGATTCTTTTAGTGCGCTCCAGCTTCGAATGCCCACTAATCCTCTTACGAATAGCTTTGCTGCTCCTCGCAAAAGTTGTTTTGCATACACATATTTTTGCAACTCACCCCATCCAACCGTATCCGCCACGTCCTCAAATTCCTCAACCCACTGATTGACATCTTCTAAGTCATTGCCAGCAAATGACGACACACTGTCCTCAATATCGCGTAAAGTGAAAGACGGTCTTAGCTCACGCATATTCACAGGCGCAGGGTCAGCGTACACTGAATTTATTGATTCATTGTCACTCATTGCCCCCCTATCTTCTAAGCCCAAGTGTTGTAACAACCTATCTTGTAAATCCACCTTTCGTCCAATTATGCTCAAGTCCAATTCCCTTAACTTTTCCTTCAATGCGTCCACTGTCATTCTTTTAATACTATTGACATCCATTTTCTTAGTAATAATATTAAAAAATTTAGTTATGAAAAGTAAATGAAAAAGTATGTAAATAGCTTATTTTTGAATAATAAAATCGTAAAACTTAGATAACATTTGTTGATATTATTTAGTAATTTATTATTTTATAAAATAAATCTTATGGTTTTATTCTCGTTAAGCAGCTACAAAAATCTCAAACTTGATGTTGAAGTTATTATAAAAAAAACAACTAACTCTTTAACTCTGTTAACTCTTTCTTTCAGCGTATATATTAGCTTCAACATATTCCTAAATTCCATTTAATATTTCATTCAGTTTAATCTCAATTTTAAAATGAAACCGATTTAATTATTATAAAATAACTCTCTTTTGAATTCATATTTACTTTCTCGTATTTTACTTTAAATAAAATCAAAAGAAAAAATCAATCTTAAACCCTAAGCTGCTTTGACAAATAATTTGTAGTTATAAAAATATCTCACTACGTTGAAATAAGGGTGGTTTTTCTTGCTTCTCCGTTGCTCTCTGTTGTCCTCTACGCTGGCACTCGCCGTGCTGACACTCGTTGCTATAATTGAAAATAACTCCTGTAGTTAGGCGCTCTGCTCTACGCTGATTCTCGTTATGTAACACTCGTTGCTCAAATTAAAAATAATTTCTTCAGTTAATCGCTCTGCTCTGATACTCGTTGTGCAAATACTCGTTGCCAAAATTAAAAATAGCTCGTGCTGTTAAACGCTCTGCTCTCTACGCTGCCGCTGCTCGATACTCTCTCTGCTCATCTCTGGACTGAAGCGCTTACGCATGCTTGTTGCTTCTGGATTTTTCCAGATATTGTTGTTGTTGCTCTTTTCTTATTGTTCTTCTTTCTGATGCTTTCTCGATTTGCATGTTTTGCTGACTCGTTGTTACGTCATATAACGAATATGTAACTTACGACTGCTTCTCTGCAATTCAGCAATTATGCTGAAATGTCCGTTGAAATTCAATTTGTGGCGTCGTCAGCTATTCTGAATACTTTTCTATGAATTATTTCATTATGATATGCTAACAAATTTCACTTCGATTTCGATTCCGATAGAATTTTAAAAGTTGCTTATGCCACACCATGAACAAAGTATAGCAAAATGTTCAATTTCTAGACTTTATTAATTCGCGCGAGACTTTCACTAGTTGGCTAATGCTCTTTATGGTATTTCCCGGTAGCAAAACTAATGCACAGTTTGAGAACAAATTTGTAGCAATTCAATATGCGCACTTTAAGTAAATTATTTCTTATTTTTCTCAGATTAAGTTTTACACTCGAAACACGATTGCGTTTGTTCGACACTGACACTACTTTACATTAAAACTGTACCGGTCTCAATCCCGGTTGAGCCCCCAATTGTAGATTAAAACATTATTTTTATTTAGTTTTCATTATTTCAACACTTTATTTAGTTAGTTCATTTATATTAATGTTATACAATGTATTTTATGTGTGTTTTCCAACAACACATTTTATTTTTAAAAACAAAAAAACAAAAAATTTAATTAACTCGCTCGGTCGAGTGTTTGTCGGCAACTGTCCGTTCATTCGTCCGTTTTGTTTGTTCGAGCTGTCCGCGTCTATTCGTCTAGTGTTAGCGTCCGTTCGTTCAGTCAGTGTTGTCCCTAGTAGGTATGTCCACTTCTTGTTATTTTATCCCTTTGTGGGGATGTCCCTCCTGTGCCAAATCCCACATATATTATGGTGAATGTGTTGTAAATGCTGCTGCACTTGATGTTTTTCCCTGATTTATTTTATTAATGGGGAAACATGGCGAAAACTTGTATCGCGCTTAAATTTAATATCTGAAATTTAAATTATTTTCAGCAAAATATGAAATTAAAGCACTTATCCTAGTAATCATTGGGGAAAAAATAATAGGAAGTTAAAATTCGATTCAAAAGTTTAATTGGACCATAAGTTTTAAACCGTAAAGTGCTTATTTAACCTATATAAATGAATGAATGAATAAAGCAATTGCTTGTAGAATTTGTGTGATTCTATGAGTATATTCTTTAGTAAAGTAGTGAAAACATCCTAAGTAAACAAAACAAAAACTCACGCCAAAACTCAAACACAAATTAATAAATAGATACACATGAACGACATCATGTCCAAATCGAATTATGGCAGTTCTTATAGTTTGGCAGTAGCAAGAGGAAAAAAAAAATAAACATTCTCCCCAATTCTTCTCCAATGATATATGGATGTGAGAATACAATTGAAATATCAGCAAAAAACTAACTAGAGCCGAAAATGGTTAAAGCATCATGCCAGCAGGAAAACTTTTTGTTTCAACGCTAAATTGGAAGATGAATCGGAAAAGTTTCTTTTGGAACTTTTGCCAAGACGAATGTGTGTAATGTTTGCGTCGACTGGCCTCTATAGCACAGTGCTTTACTGAGTCCTTTGCCACAGTTGCTTCCTGTAGCAATTGGTTTGAGCGAGTGGCAGCTCTCTTTGTTTTTTTTCGGCTCAGTGTTTGTTGGGCTGATTTCGAGTTCAGGACCCGCATTTTGTTTTTTTTTTTGTGTTTGTTTACTTTTGAGCTAGTTAGTGAAGAAACTTAAATTGCGAGGGATTTCATAAAAACGGCAGAGACGTTAGAGAGATATAAAAATTTACACAAGTATATCCTGAATGACCCTTTGGGCTGCATAGAAAACAAAACCATCAACCGAAATAGAAAAGAAAACACCCGAAAAATCCGAAATTTTAAAAATATACACATACCAAAAACACAAATAAGAGGAAACAAGTTGCTTTGACACACTGCAACAAAGCGCTGATTGGACGGAAAACCAGTGTGGACAACATAGTGGGTGGGTGTGGGTCAAATCAGGAAGTTGGCAACATAAAAAGACAAATAAACTTAAAGACAAACGCTCCTCCAGCACACATGACACATCATACGAACGCACATGAATACAAAATTCTTTTGTTGTCGGTACTGCTCTTTAGATACTTCATAAATAATAGTTCCTGAGGGCCAGCCGTGAGGACACGGTGAGATTTTCTTGTTTGACAATTGGTCCCGATTGTGCTACCTTCATACGTTCTTGTTATTGTGTGGTGCAAGTGTGAACCAAAAACAAAAAGATATTCGCTACAGTTTTACGACACATACAGATTTTGCGGGTATCTTACGATACTTTAATACTCTTTATGGGAGTTTGATTATTTTAATGTAAGCAAGGTATTGAAAACCGAAGTTTTTGTTAAAACTAAGTTAACCAGAAGTTGGAACATTGGCTGAATTTTGATCTTTAGTAAAGTTCTTAGCTATCATTTGGGGCAGGGGCTATAACAAGTTATAATTTTTATAGTGCATGACAACTCAAAAATATATACGTTAATGCTTAGTCTTGGTCGTAGTTTCAGATATGGAAACAATAACTTTCCTTTAAAATTTTGTTATAAAGCTCACATCAAAAGAGAAAAGGCGACATATACGTAATAACTATTAAAAATCAATGTAACGCAAAATTTAACATCTACTGTAATTTACTGTAATTGTAACAAAATGTAAAAAACGTTCGAAAACAACCACCAAATGGCGTTTAATTTTATTCTTCAACAATAAATCGAATAATTTGTGGAAAAGAATGCATGTTGAACAAAACTGTTCCGAGAAATTCAAAATGAGAAGACATGAAATAACGGCAATTCATGAAAGGCATATACATATTTTTTCTATATAGCTAATACACTTAAAGTACACTCCCCACATAAGAGCGAGAAAATATAGAAATGAATGAACCCAAATATAAAAATACAAAATATCAGGAGTGGTATTTAAGGGTTGTGCTAAGGCTTGTAGGTGTTTTATATTTATGTATGAGAGTGGCGTCCGTGGCGTAGTTGGTTAAAGTGCGTGGCCGCTATGTCAAAGAACTTTGGAAACCCAGGTTCGAACCCCAGCAGCGACAGAAAATTATTTGAATTAAAATAATTTTTCTGTATGGCCGCCACCTCTCTGCAGACAATGGCAAACCTCAGAGAGTAATCAAAATGCCATGTAAAGCTTCTTGAGAACGAGAACTTTCCGTTCATCGCCGTTCGGAGTCGGCGTTAAGCATGTAGGTCCGGTTCTCGGTCAATTGTGTACAAACTTAATAACACGCACAACACAATTGATCATAAGAAGCTAGGTCAAAGTCCTTTCTAGGGCTGAAATGGCCAGTTATTTATTTTTTTTTTTTATGAGAGTGGTCCTCTTTTTAGGAATTCTTTTTATAATTATTTAAAGTGTTTGGAAAATTTCAGAAAAGAAAGACTTTTAACACAAACAAAAACAATTCGGAGCATTATTCGGTCATATGGCATGAATATAAGGTGAAATTCTTCAGTCGTTCTGCCGTGATGGTCAGACATACATACGCACCAACTTTTAAATATCTTAAGATACTAAATTTCTTCACAAAAGATAGTTTTAGTAGGTTATACTGATAATAATAACAATAAACTAGCCATTTCAGCCCTTGAAAGGACTTTGGCCGAACTTCTTATGATCAAATTGTCTTGTGAGTGTTATTAAGTGTTTGCACACAGTTGATCGAGAACTGGACCTACTAGTTTTATGCCGACTCCGAACAGCTATATTGTGCATGTTTCTCAAGAAATTTTACATGGCATTATTTACTCTCTGAAGTTCACCCAAGATTGGTAGAAACAAGAGAGAGCATGACGTCATTCAGCACTATTGTAAGACTTAGGAATAATTTTACTTTGGCCCCATGCCTAAATATTTTTTTCTTACTTTTATAATATGTATGTGAAGCTCTTAAACCTGTTGGTGTATTAAAATTATTTCGGTCTCGAATGGTTTAGGAGATAAAAATCATGAAAGTTTAAAAAAATTGATATTTTTTCGTATACGAAAATATCCACATTTTTATACAGAAGAGTACACTAAGGGAAATAACGCATATTAGCATTATCCACGCCTGAGTATAAATTTTATTTAAATATTTACGTGGATAAATCAAATGTTTTCCTTACAACTCTTTTTTTTCCCGTATTTGAATTTTATTTATACCACACCTACACACATATTCCATACAAGCAAGCAGCAACAGCATCGCACAGGTACACACATATTCCGACAAGCAGCAACAGCATCGCACTCTGTTCCTGCATTTTATTTCTTGCAGTTGCAACCTTAGTTCTTATAATTCTCATTTAGTTATTGTTGCAAGGGAAATATAGCCGCATGTTTGGCCAATTTTCTTTGTAAGTCCGATTGATGATCGCAAAATAAATAGGGTTTGAGTGACAACCGGACATTTTCTTGTTTCTTGGACAATTTTTGTTTCTCTAGTTTACTGTCAAAATAGTATAAATTAGAGAACAAAAAAAGAAAAAAAAAATAAAATATACTAACAAATGCCATTTGATGGACGCATCTCGTGGGAAACATTCTAATATATTTGTTTTTAATTTCAATAATTTTACATAAATTTTCCTTAAAGGCGATAGTTTTATTTTCAAATAGTAAATATTGGAAAGATATTTAAATATATCCGTGCATAATTTTAATATATTTTTTATTAATTTTATTTTAAATATTTTAATATTTTATTTTATTAAAAAAGTATTTAAATAAATTTTAAATATTTACGTGGTCGATTTAAATAAATGCGTTATTGTTGCAAAAATGACTCGCTTTTTGGATAAATTAAAAAAGTTTTTGGATAAATTTAATATTTTTTTTCCCTTAGTGTAGTAGTTATTTTTACTTTACTTTTCCGCAAGAATTTATTATTAATTTCGTCAATTTGCATAAGCCATCGCACATTTGCATTCGTTTTTCTTAAGCAGAAGTGCTGCGTGATATCCTGCACTCAATTGAGAAAGAAAGCATTAAATAACGGGACTGCGGAACGCGTAATCTTGTTTCTATCATTCTTGTGGTTTGCCATTGTGTGCAGAGAGGTGACGGCCGAACAGAAAATTAAATCAATTGAAAAAACCTTCTGTGTTAGATGGAAATTGAACCAGGGTTCTCTGGCGTATGGATCTCGCACTCTACCCACTGTGCCACTGCCGCACAGTGTGATGATATATCATGAAATTTTGTGAAAATGAGTTTTACGAGTAAAGAATTATTTTTACAAAATTTAATTTAAATGTAATGAATGGCACGCCTACCTCCCATATAACCGAAATCGGTAATAGGGAATAGTTTCCCAAACTATTATCCTAGATCAACAAACTTTGGGAACACATACTTTGTTTGGAGTACTAAGCACCTGGTGTGAAAACGAAGTAAATCCGTTCACTAATATGACCACCTCCCATATGATTGAAATCGGTAACCAGGTTTATTTACACAAAAAATCATCCCAGATCATTAAAATTTACTAAACAGTTGTTTTTTGTAGCTATACATAGCCCATCTCCCATATAACCGAAATCGGTAAAATAAATTTTGTACTGTTTGATGCACTAACAAAATAATAATTAATTCGATATGTTTTTTTTTTTTTGGTTTCAGCGAACCAAATTTAGGATTATGTTGATATAGCCTTTTTTTTGGAAGTGGTTTTAAACAAATTAATTTTTTTTAAAGTTTGAGAAATTTTGTTTTGTTTTATTTTTTCATATAAAATTGCTTATTTCCGCCAAAAAATGCTCCAGAAAAGTGCCCATAAAATCGTTCTTATTGAGTTTCGGCAAACCAAATTTTGGGGAAATGATGAGAAAGTATTGATACTAGACATATAAAAATTAAAAAAAAAAACAAAAATGGTTTTTTTTATTAATTCTCAAAGTTTTGTTTTTTTTTACATTTCTCAGATCTGTCCTTAGATATGCAAATTTTTTTTTTATTTTTGCTATTAAGCAAAATATTTTTATACTACAACACATAAAATATATATATGTTTATTTTTTGCATATTTTTTATGCTAAAATTTACTCCTTATTAAGAAATATACAGTGTCAAATTGTAAACTCCTTGATGACATCAGAATTCAATATGATAAAAATTGTCCTACTCTGCTCTGTCTTGTCGACTTCTCTAAGGCTTTCGATTCAGTCAATCATTCACTCCTTTGCAAGAAACTTAGAAACTACTTTAAGTTTAGTTCAAGTTCCGTTAAGTTAATATCAAGCTACTTGGAAGGTAGAGTCCAACGAGTTAAAGTAGGCAACGTACTCGTCTCTTAGAGCTGTTGAGACTGGAATTCCTCAGGAGTCCATTCTGGGTCCACTCCTCTTCTCTATCTTTATTAATGACATTTTTTCGGTTTGTAAATATGCTCCTGTACATGCTCACGCCGATGACATTCAACTCTATCTCTCTCAACCTACCGGACTCCTAGAAGACTTAACCTATAGACTGAACTATGACTTGACTCTGTTACATAATTGGGCTAATACTAACTTACTTCTTATCCATCCCTTAAAATCAAAAGTTCTACCCATTGCCAGGAGTGACTCTTGCTTTATTGATATCCCTCCCCTCTTTATTGGACACAAACTAGAATTTGTGTTCAAAGCTAAAAACCTAAGATTTATATTCAATTCTAACTTGACTTGTATTGACCATATTAATAATACTATTAGGAAAATTTACAGAACTTTACGTTATTTACGCACTCCTTCTAAATTCACGCCTCTTGAAACTCGTCGCAGACTAGTTGTACAATTACTTAATAATGCCTCATATCACATTCTTTGACGTTGCATATAGTCAGTTGGACTCACAATCCCAACACAAACTCCTTCTGGTATTTAATACCTCTGCTAGATATGTGTATGCAGTCAACCGTTATGATCATATCTCTTTAAGAAGTAAAAATATTCTGGGCTGTGGTTTTCTTGAATACCTAAACGTCCGCAACGCAACATTTCTACACAAATTTATACACACCCAAAGCCCAGAATATCTTTTTGCTAAACTGCAGTGCTTCCTGTCAGAACGTGCGACAAATCTTATTGTTCCTAGGTATAACTATCTAAACAGTAGCAGATTCTTCTTCATCAGCACCATTAGACTTTGGAATTCACTACCTAACTCTCTAATACTATGTTCAGACTGAGTTTTAAATGCGCATTGAGAAGTTCGAAAATTCTTACAAATGTCAAGTGTTAAAACTACGTAGAAGCCCTTAATTAGCTTTTAAATTCACAGATAGATTAAAATTATTTTTATGTTGTGAAAATGCTCCATTTTAATAAAAAATATGATTGCAGGAACGAACCAGAAAGTTTTGGGAAAATTTTAAACATTTATTATTTTTTTTAATATTAGTAAACAAATTTATTAATATTAATAATAAAACAAGTGTATCATTGACAAATTAAATAAAACTTATAATTAACCTAAAAGATGCGAGCCTGCGCTGGTGTCAATAATTTTCTTTCTTCGCACACGGTGTATTCACTATAGAACGTTATAATTACCTTTGCAATTTAGTAGGCATACCCAGTGAAAGCAAAATCTTCGAGTGGATCTTCTTTCAATACCACTGTTTCTGTGGCTACAAAACCACTGCGCGCAAATTCTACCGCTCAGAAATCTTTGGCCCAGTCGCATAGCTCTTGCTTTGGCGTTTCAGTGGCAGAACAACCTGTCCCGCAAGTCTGTGGGAAAGCTTGTGCAAATCTGTTTCAGCTTCTTCAGCTTTGTTGCGTCCCAAATATATTTGCATGACATGATTTTTACCGAAGAAAAATCTTGAGTTTGCTTTCCATTCTTCTCGCAGATCTTTCAGCAGATTATTCAGCACATCTTCGATAATTTGTTGCTTCCAGGCCACTCCCTTGCAATCGGTTCTAGTCAATAAAATCTTTTTTTGTGATTTTATTAATAAAATGAAGAAAACTTTATACATAAAAATTGTTCAAATTTATCACTCGAATGGCGAACAGCTGCTTGAATTTAATAACGAGTCCTGTCAAAACAAACGAGTGAAATGTATTCGAACTTCTAAACAGGGTCGCAAACTGCTAAATGCTCATTTGAAGTAGTATTTATGTGAATTTACTTGACAGAATTTTATATGGGCTAATTCGCATTTAGAGATGCATTTAGGAAATAATTGCAAATTAAGCTTTAAATGCGCATTTAGCTCCCAGTGTGAACATAGTATAAGACAAATAACTTCTCGAACCAACTTCAAACATGCTATCTTCAGCTATTACAAATCATTAAATAAATAAATCTATTCTTTTAATTCTGTGCTATTCTCTCATTTCATCTGTGCTCAAATCTTCTATAATATGAATTTTTATCAGATAGCCCTTGTATTACTTAATAGTTAATGAGATTTTTATTTGTTCAATCAATGTTAGTTTTAAGTTAATTTTCTTTTTAAAAAAAGTCAACCAATGTTCATGTCTATTGCAGTACTATAAAAGACTAAGTCTTAATGTACACCATTATGAATTAATAATAATAATAATAATAATAATAATAATAAAAAGAAAAATTTCATTATGCTATTTTTCATCAAGCTATTTTTGTCCGCACTCATTACACTGTGGGCCGCCATTACACTGAACTACAGTTATGAGACAAAAATTTCGACTTATCTTCACTAACGATTCAATAAATGGATTTCAAAACTAAGACTTGATCCAATTTCGATTAATTTCATGACTTCAGCTGTAAAGATTTAAGTTTTATGTTGCTCTTCTCAATAAAAATTAATTTAATGATTGAGAACACAACTCTACACAACAATTTCAAATCATTTTGGTGTTGTGGATAAGTCTTAAGTTTACTTATTTTTTTGAAAAACTATCTTCTATCATATTTGAAGCATTGTTTATTGACATTTTTATTGCAACTTCTTCCCACAGTAGGTTGTAACAATTAAATTTTTTTACAAATAAAGGTTCATCAGAAAGAACTCAAAGATTTTCCACCCAGCCTAACTTTATTCCGCACAGAGTCATCAAATTAACACCGTATTTTTCCTGGGGCTGGCCCATTGCTTACCCGCATACCAATTACACAAGCGCGACGCACATTTTCTAAAGTTTTGTGACACTTAGAGCTTAGATCCTATCGACCTCCTCCACCAACGATGGGGGTTGTCAGCCACGTCAAGGACTCAGCAAAAATTTATTTTGCTTCGTTTATCACCGTAGAGTAGTTAAGATTGCATGACTTTGTATTTGTATGTGTGTCCATTTGGGTGGTGAGTCGTTCTCTTGATTTTTTACCGTCCTTGGAGGCATCTTTCACTGATCGGCTGCACAGCCTTGTTGCTTTTTTATTTAAAATTAACATATTTAGTCATACAATCTTTATGTGCGGAGGGTGGGATGCGTGTGTGTGTGTGTGTGTGCGTGTGCTAACAATTGTTTGCTTTAATTTTTAAGTACTTTTTCTCTTACCCTGCTTTCCTTTTGTTCTTTTGAGTTAAGAAAAGTTTTTTAAATGCATATCAAGGCGACCATTATGGTGGCTGATAATGATTTGCTCGTTGAAAGCCGTTAATATGCTATTCTTTGCAGGAAAAGCAAGCCAAAATGTGCAGGCGTGCGTGTGTTCTTCTGTTTTCGCTTCTTCTCATCTGAAAGAAAAATAAATATTCAACAACATTCCAAGGATAGCAGATTGTGTGAAAAAAATTGCGCGCTTGCGGATACAGGCATTTTTTTTTCCTACTTCATGGCAAGTTTGGTTGCGGGGCTTAGTGAAATATTTAAAATAAGTTAAAATTTTCCAGCGGTACCTAAGTCATAATTTGCTCTTAAAAGAAATAATTAATATCTTAAAGATGAAAGATAAAACTTGCAGGATTGTATATAAATTAAAATAAAAAAAGAGTTTGCTTCAATTCCTCGCACAGAGAATTGTGTTGAAATAATTTAATATTAAGTAGTTAAGATGTTTTTATATATTTTATCGTTTTCACCCATGACAGAAATTAAGTTCTCAGTCGATAGTTTTATGTGCTGATGCCAAGTCGGAGGTGTTTAGGTTTGGACACTTAACTAACTCTCATCAGAACTTATGAGAAGCACCTGTTAAGACTACAGCGAAAGTGGAACGAAACTATAAGTTACACATCAATCAACCTTTTAAACTTACTACTTAGTCGTATCCTTCGACTGGCAAAATTGAGCCAGCATTGGAAAAGGAAGGTGTGGCACTGTCCATACAATTAAAATTTTTCATATCGAATAGCTTCGGAACTAAATGTCACAAAACATTTAAACTTAGAATGCTGTTATAACTTGGTGATTTCCTTCAACTAAAAAACTTGGATGGGCATAAGACAAGTTGGTGTGGCCCACACAAGCCAAACTTTTGATACCGAATAACTTTGGAAGTATACGTCGCAGAGAAATGAAATTAAGAGTTACTAATTGTTCACGTCTTTCTAATAGAAAACTGTCACGGGCATTGGAAAACGGGGAGTGGCTCAGCTCATACAAGCCAAAGTTTTCATATTGAAGAGCTTTGGAATAAAAGTCACAGAACATTAAAATTCAGAATAGAGTTACTTTTTAGGGGTGTCCTGTTGCTGGAAAACTGTGACGGGCGGTGGACCGTGGGCGTGGTGTCAGACTAAAGATCTAATAAATGTTTTGAATGCACTAGACGTCTAAAATAACGAATGGTTTCTTGTCCAGCCTTTTCTTTAAATCGAAAAATTCGTCATATCGAATGAATGTTTTAAACAAAGAAATGTAGTTTTTAGTAGTTCAGTTTTTATTTATATATTAATAAAATATTTTCATAGTTTGTTCTTTTTTTATTTAATTAATTTTTGAAAAAAACTTAACAAACTCGTATGTTTCTTTATTCTTTAAGTTTACATTATTTTCTGAAGCTCATTGTATAAAGCCTAACGAATTTAAAAACTCGACAGGGTAATAAACTGCCTCGTTCTGTTCAGGAACGGTATCCACCGATTTATAAGTGCAAATATTTCCCTGCAGCTGTTGTAAATGTTGGAAGCTGATTCTATTGACCGTCATGTTTTTCGGCGCCAAAATTGCCCTCACCATTAACTTCACCTTGCGCATCTTTTTTTTTATTTTTTACAATCCATAGAATACACTTTCAACAGGTTGTTTGCGAAAAGTCCAGACAATTGGTCTCTAGAGAGGTGAGCTCTCATGTTTGCTATTAAATCGAACTATCTTATGTTTTTCCATAAAAGCGATGACTTAATGCATGATTTTATTTGATCCGCACGCGTACCTCTCGGAACAGTAGGATATAGCAATACAAGAACTATAGGCAAAGCCCAGCACGTGCTTGTTCCCTCCAATGTCTTTCAATGTTCTATATAAATTCGGCATCCACATTCAAAATAGTTTGACATCGCTTCCGCCAGTTTCACATTTCAATATCCGCAACAAATTATCCTCGTTTATATCCTCCGCCACCTTTAGAACATCTTAAACATGTTTCATTTCATTCTTTTTTATCTCCTTTTAATAAATTTGTATCTTCTTAATTTTAAAACTACCAAGTATTTTTACCAATAAGCACTAAGTTGGATTCATATTTTTGAGTTTTATATAAAATTCTTTTTAATTTCATGCCAATTCATCTTTTTTTCTGAGCTGTCTTTACTCAGAATATATGAGCCCAAAAAGCGTGATTTACAATATCTCGAAAAGCAGATGATATTTTGAATGGTAGACTTTAACATAATGGGTACAAATTGTGTACCATTTTTTTTTTTTTTTATTTTACTCCTTTTTGTTGTACCTATTGTAAAAACACATTGTTAGGTTTTGCAAAACCATATATTTTTTGGCAGAGAAGTTGGTTAAAATCAAAATTAATGCATGATTCATCCTCTTATAGTGGTGACCGTAGCTAAGTCCTTTAAGCAGTGTGTGCGCCACTCACAGATGCGAACCCAGGTTTGAACACCAGCTGAAACAACAGAAATTTTTTTATTCGTTTGAAATTAATTTTTCTGATAGGTTGTCACCTCTCTGCAGACAACGGCAAACCTTAGAAAGTAAATGATGTTATGTAGAGCTTCTTAAGAACATGCACATTAGCCGTTCGGGGTCGGCATAAAACTGGTAGGTCCAGTTCTCGATCAATTGTGTACAAACATTTAATAACACGCACAACACAATTTGATCATACGTGTTCGGTCAAAATCATGGCCAGTTTATTATTATTATTATCATCCTAATAATATTGCCTTTAAGTTTATTATATAATTTGTAAGAAAACAACCTGATCACATAAAACAAAAAACATAAATAAAATTCTGACTCCAAATTCATAACTAGCGACCTCAACAATCTTCTAGTTAAAGCTGATATCTGTCATTATACTGTAAGAATTCATCAAAATCCAATATGCCGTACAGTCAAAAAGGTTTTTTTTCGAAAAAATAATTTAAACCCAAAAATAAAAAAGAATATGTGTGTGGCCACCACGTACTGTAGAAGTGAAACTTTCCAAAAAAGTCCCATTTCATATAATGGCAAGAGTAAATTAAATCTGTTTTAATCAGGGATCGGAATTATTATAATCCATAAACTCGATATCCAAAAACTAAAAGTTTAATTATTATTTTTGAGTTTTATTATTTTGCTCAAGAATAAAAATTGTTTTTAAATTTTTATTTTTTCGCTCAGAAGTAAAAGTTTTTTCTCAATTTTTATTTACGCTCAAAAATAAAAGGGGAGGGCCGGAGAGGGTTAATATGTTTATATGAGGGTTAAAATGAAGAAACATTTTTCCCTTGGTGACCTTTTCCCTCCGACCACTCCTTAGGGGGCTCCCATACAAATTTTATGATTTTTTAATATTTATTCCCTACATCTGAATAGGGGGAAGGGGGGCTTTAAGGCAGGGCTGGAGAGGTTTAATATGTATCATAAGACTATGTGATATGTAGAATTTTATCAAAAACATAAGGATATAAGGAAAATAAATTTAAAACAGAAATATACTTTGTGTACTCTTTTGTTATTCTCAAAAGTTTGAAATATACTTTAAAATGCTGTACATTACAACTCTGTTACTAAGCAGCAGTCAGTTATTGTCTTTTTGTTTAAAGTTGATGTTTTCAATATGATTATCAAAAACATGCTCCATATGCTTCGAATTATTATGGCAATATAATAATTACTCGATGTATGAACCATGCATTTAAAAAGCTACTGTGACCATACTGTATTATAATTATTTTATTTTGCGTAACACTGTATTAAAAACTCGCCGAAGCGTTTCACGGCGGAATGTTTTATATGTGAATTGATTCATCGATTTTACTCTCCATCGCGGTTAAAAAGTCTCACTTAAAAAAACTGTTTTGGTAAGTAGTATACTCACAATCCCACTATACCACAAGTGTTAAATAAACTTATTTAAGAATTCTTAAAATTTGGAATGACACTTATAAGGTTTTTAAGAGCAATTAGACATTTTTTTAATTGTGATTACTGTCGGATTTTGAACCAATTTGTTCAGAACACAATTTACTCATAATCCAATCTCAAAAGTCAAATCCAAAATTAAAACACGTGTTATTAACTCCTGAGGTTAAATTATGTTGAAACAACCTCGGTATTCAAAACCTATTGTTGGACTGCAATTGGAAAATAATGTACCGATGTGATTAGTTTTTTTATATTGCTTTATTTTATACTTATCAGCTTATGTTTATTTTATACTTACTATATTAGCTTATCTTAAGTATATTTTGAGCAATAAAATGGCTGAAATAACTTCGAGAAAGGTTGGTTGTTGTGAATTGTATTTCTGTTTTCTTTTTGTAATAGTCTATGCTCTGGCTATACTTTATTTGACTAACTTTGATTCCCAGGTTCCCATTGTCCGAGTAGAACCGATAAGAAAACCACTTTAAAAACAACTTTATGAGAGTTTACGATCCATTTTATAGTATTTAGTATTTAGTATTTAGTATTAGTATTTTATAATATTTTATTATTTTTTAAATATTTCAAATTGTTAGAGAATTTGTATGTTATGTGGAGCCTTTTATGTAGACCTTTGTTTCGTCAATATTTTCATAATATAGTGTAGTAATCATTTAAAAAAGTTAGCAAATCAATAGGGGTATTCTCTATGCCAAGGATATGGCGTGCACGGACAAGATTAGGAAATGTGTAAATTAGGAATATCCGTGCAATAGAGTAACAGTAATGGCGGTTTGTACATTTCTTATTCTTGCACCCTTATAGAACTCAATAAAAAAGATAATTTTGCATTTATATTTAAATTTTCTATTAAGATTTCATTCACTGTGTTTGTAAACTTCACTGAAATTTGGAAGATCCCTAAGGAGCACAAATTTCAAGAATTTTCTACATAGATATCCCTTAGATTTTCAAATGAAAAATTAAATTTTGCATTTTCATTAGTTTGCTTTTGTATCGAGAGTCCTTAGCTTGGTTTATGGAAACAAAGTCACATTCTTTGAATAAGTCACATTCTTTTGTTGTCTCCGATTCTTCGAACAATAAAACTAAAGCTTTTACAAGCTTTGACTAGTGCCAGATCCATAAGAGTTACATCCCTCCAGTTCGAGTATCACGAACTATTTCACATACTCCACTTCATATACATATCGTATAACTCTGCCCATCAATAACTTGCAGCTTTAATTTGTTAGGAGATAATCATCGATTGCTTTTTGCCTCGATGAGCGAAAGTGATTGAAGCTTTTGAGTGCTTCCTCTGCTAAGTGAACGTTGTTTTGGTTGTTGTTGTTTTTGAAGCTGCTGCTACTGTTGATTATGATGTTGATGTTGTTTTTGATGATGCTCTTTTCGACGTGAATTCAACACATGCCTTTAGTTGTCTTTGCTCCTACTAAAAATAACAGCTTCATCAAGTGCACAGATAAAAGCAAAAACTGAGCAATTCACCCCAATGCCTCCCATGGACCATGGACCAGCTGAGGACGTCGGTACCAGATAACTAAGCCAGTTCTTATGACGCAATTAGCGAATAACTGTTGTCGAATATCTTGCTAAGCTTACACAACCTTATTCGCCATGAAGGAAATGAAAGAATTAGCTTTCGGAACTTTTCACCAGTCAATTCACTGGAAATCCTGGTAAAGTAATCAATGACAAAATTACAAGCGAACATAATATAAATCAGGATTAAGTAAATTGAGTACAAGAGCAAAACAGTTGCAGAAAGCTATGCAAATCAGTCGTTCAGAAAACGTACTTAGCCCAAAATAATATCCGGTCTCCATGTGAATTATAGCCAAGTAGAACATGAATACAAACCAGATTTATTGACGTGCACATTTATCGCGAGCATGGTAAAGGAAATTTTATCGATGAATTAACTATTTACAAATAATATTAATTATAAGTTATCGATTCATATTTTTATGAACCAATTGAACTCGTCCCTTTCAATTGCTCTAAGAGTTCAGTGTCTGGTATACATACAGATTTTATGAAACTATTTGTGCCGGAAATAGTCGGAAACCAGCACTGCAGGGTGTGAGATTTTCTATATAATTTCCACAAAGAAATTTGCCAAATGAAACAAAGCAAAACTTTTGTCCAGTCGCTCTCATGGACGCAAAAAATAGAAAAAAAAGAGGAAACAGATTGCGGCGCCAGTGAATTGTCTCTTCTTTTGAATTTTTGTTTTATGGCTGGTTGTGGTTACTAGTGTTGTTCGGGCTACAACGGCCTTAAATTAATGTGGAAATGGTACAGAAATGCATGAGGTTGAACGAGACGTCGTTTTGTCTCTTGTTTTGCCACCCACAGTGTTTGTTTTGTGCAGGTTCCAGGATTTTTAGAGTTCTGCTTTTGTCTATATTTTTTACGTTCTTGTTTTTGTTCTTGCCAAATCCTGTTGATGATGTCGATTGCTGGCAGGAGCTCACTTTTGCGCTTTGGAGACAACTGCTTAACTATCTTTTGTGTCTGGGCTCTGGCTCGTATGTTGAGAAAATAAATAATAAATTAAGAAAAAACTGGCGTACTCGACGCGACTCTTTGACTCCAAACGAGTGGAGCCAATTTTTGGAGCATAGCTGCAAATGAACTGAAATGTTGCAATACTATTTGGCTGCCTTGCTTGTTTGGCTTCCTCCGTTATTTCTTTTAGTTTTAACTTATTTAAGAATGCTTTTTAGTCGAATTTATCTACGTTTATTAGAATCTGAAAGTAGGTTTTTCTTTTTTTTAGAATATTCGAAGACAGCCATCAACCCTCATCAAGATTGTTTCTAGTTTCATGTTTTTGATAGCCATCTATATTGGTATCTAGGTATAATCAAAAGAAAATAATTTCGTTTGTGCCCTGTTGTCATCTCTGAAAAGAGAAATGCACACATGTAGGCGTACTTGAGATTTCAGTCACGACGAAGGTGACCAACTTGTTTTCGTAAATTCGAATACACAAGAAAAAAATGTTCACCACTTATGGTATATTATTTAAAGGAAAGGTTATAATATAATATTTAGATGAAATTATTGCAAAACCTTTTTTATGTTTGCTAAATATACACTGGCGGTCCTGGCCGAGCGCGTTTAACAGTTTGTGTACCACTCGATGCTAATGCGAGCTCAGGTTCGAACCCCAGCTGAAACAACAAAAAGGTTTTTCCATTGAAATTAATTTTTCTGATCGGTCGTCACCTCTCTGCAGGCAGTGTGCAAACCTAAGAGAGTAAATAATGCCATGTAAAGCTTCTTGAGAACATGCACATTAGCTATTCAGAGTGGGCATAAAACTAGTACGTCCCATCCTCGATCATTTGTGTACAAAATATTTAATAATAACACGCTCAATACAATTTGAAGTTCGGTCGAAGTCCTTTTAACGGCTGAAATGGCCAGTTTATTTGTTTTTTTTTTTGTATATACATACACAGAGGAGCAATACTGTAACATAGTGTAGGACCTATAATTTCACCAGACGTTATCGTCTCCAAATAGTAATGAATTAAATATTTTAATTTTTTAATATTATTGGTACATTTGTACTCATCTTCGCAAACTGGTTTGAAGCTATGATCCAAAGCACAGTTCCCATTTTGTCATAGATTGGATACAAAAGCAAAAATTTTGTAATTTTAAATGGGCTCCACAATCTGACCTCCACAATCCTGACAATGAATCCAATCAAGTATTTGTGGGGTCACGTCAAGTCACAGCTTGCTTAGTATTCCACAGTCCTCCCAAAGGAGTGAATGAGCTGTGGGAGCGAACTAAGAAGTATGGCAGGCTATACCACCAGAATTTGTGAATAGGTATACACTCAGTATGCACAATCGCATCCAGTAACTCAAAAAATCAAAAAAAAATCTAAAGAATACTGGAGATGTTATTAACCCTTATCGGTCGCTATCTTTATAGACGTGATTCTCGCCAGGTTGTAGCTAATTTCGGTAAATATGCGAAACGTTTTCTGTAATAAAGAATACGATTTTTGTTAGAAATTATTTATTTTTTGAAGGAGTATTACAAATATGTGTTTCAAAATATTTTTAATGCATGATATTTTTAGAAACAATCTCCAACGTGAAAGTATGGTTTCCTGTTTCCCGCCACTATCGTCACTATCGAAATATGTAAAATTTTCTTTATTCAGTTTTGGTTTAAGAATATTAAAAATTATTTACAAAAGGCAGAAATATGTCACTGGAAATGTTGATTCCTTGTTGATGCTGAATTAAAAAGGCATCGAGCACGCATTTCGTACAGAGCAAGTTGTCACGTGAGAAGTGACTTACGACCGATAAGTTTCAAAAATATTTCATATTAAATGAGACTTTTTTTACATTTTTGACTGTTAGTTTTTTGTTGTTGTTAGATTAACTTCAAACCGGTGTGGGAGAAATGAGAGGTGTACACTATGCTATACTCTATGATACAGTATTGCTGCTCAGTGTAACTATCCATTGCTTTGTGATAGTTAAGGTCATAAACTGCGAAATATACCAAAGTTGTGCACGCAGATATGAAACCAGTGACCACTGAATAATAACCTACTATATGTAAGGTACTGGTAAACATAATATTCTCTAACGTAGACCACACTAAAATAAAATCATGTGTAGGGTTTGTTTGGGTGACAAGGAAAGCAGTTTTACTATATATATTGCCATATGGATTAACCCCTCTCTCAATGACCCCTGGTATTGCTTCCCCTCCAGAAAAATCATAATAATTGTTTTTTTTTTGTTTTTATATCTTGCTTTTAATAATTTGTATAAAGTTATGTTATCATATGGACCGACCCCTCTACTTGTGTGCCTCGATTTTGGTTTTCTCTTTTGAAATTTTGTAAATATTGTTATTCTTGGCGAATTTATATTAACCATTTCGTTACCAATTTTACCTACGCTAAAAATAAGCATTTGCTTGCCTGCAAAAATATTTATTACAATGTACTGTGTGTTTATCTGTCGAATGAAACAGAATGATAATGTTTGTGCACGTAGTGTTGTATTTGCGCTCGAATTCACAAATATTTACGCTACGTTATGATGAGTTATGCCTTCTACGATACGTTGTAGGCTTGGGTAGTTCATGAACGAACTAGTTCAATTGAACGATTCCCACTCATGAACTATGTGAACTAGTTCAGTGTTTCTCGTTCTTTTAGTTCTTTTAGTTCATTTTAGTTCAATTGATATTGCAGCGAGTAGGAACAAAACGAACGAGGGCAAATAACTAAATTTACCATGCTATGGTTTGAGTCCTTGGTTTGAGACACTTTTTGTTTATGCACTAATACAAATGGTGAATTTGATGGATATCACATATTCATACCAAGTTTGTTTCATTTTGTATACCTGGACATGAACGAGTAAACGAAATGAACTAAAAGACCTAACGAACTAAAGAACGAACGAACTAAAAGAACTAACGAACTAAGAGAACAAACGAAGTAAAACATGCAACGAACAAAAAGAACGAACGAACTAAAAGAACTAAATGAACGAACTAGTTCATTACATACGATTGAACTAAAAAGAGCGATCTTTGTGGTGAACTAAAATGCCCAAGCCTAATACGTTGAGATAACGTACTGTAAATTTTCGTTGACTGTATGAAACAGATGAACTCTGATGATGATCTTCAGAAGAATTAAACGAACTTGTGAACATAGAGAGGAATCACCAGAATTAACCTAATCAGCCAAACAAGCTTGGAATAAGCTTTAAACAACGTAAGCATCAAGCTTGGAAAAAGCTTTAGAATATTATTGAAAAATATTATAAGCAATTGTAGAATTAACGAAAACGACCCCTTTTAAGAATATTGGAAATAAATTTTAAAACGAGCTTTTCCAAGTGTATCTTTACAATTGGAAATAAGTTTTTCGGTCATTATTATTTATTGTATTAATTATCTCGCACCCTCTGTCTGTTGATATATTTAACCCCCGATTTCACACATAGCATCTTCGTTCGCCTCCATTAAATCACAAAACATTTTCTGTTGATTGTAGTTTAAGTAAATTACCAATTTGCTTGTATTGTAACATGTTGTCCACAAAGTATCTCTGAACTATTTATAAGCGTTTTGTATTCTCTTAAGGAAATTAAGATTGGAAACGTCTTGGTTTTTGCATTTTGCTGATAATGGGTTATTGCCAGATTTTACTTCTGATTAAATGAGTTATATCAGGTTTGTTCTTGTAACTCAAATTTTTTTTCACTTTGCTTATGTGTATCTGTGCATTTTGTGTAGATGTGTATTTTCCCTTAGATTTGGCTGCTTCTATAATTTTAAACTGTGATCTTAAAATTGCAAAAATATTCGGCTCAATTGTTAAATGATGCACCTTTCATAAGTAAGATTTCTACTTATAACATTATTTTTATAGATTTATTTATCGATTTGTCGGTAAAATTGCTTTGATTTCTACCGACTGGACTTCCCATGGGTTATAAATATATTTCCACCAAAGACGTGTATTAGTCCAATACTTATGTTATTATTATTCTGTATACATTTTTAGATGATATGAATTTCGAGAAGACCATAACATATGACCTTTTCGTCGGATGATTTCATGGAGTTCAAGCGACATGGAGTCAAGACATGCTCAAACTGACACTTTACTTATAAAAAGACAATGACAAAAAATAAGTAAGCTTAACACTTACTTTGGAATATGTAACATATTTCGATACGGTGAATGTAATATCAAACATTACAGTACCCGAAGCTTACTTTAAGAACAGAGTTCTTGTTACAAAATTTACGTACAGTACAGGTCACTTCTGTATAGATGGTCACCTTAGTCATGATCTTATCTAGTATTACTTTTCAAAGGAATAGTTGCAAATTACCAAAATTTCCAATCTATTCCCACTCATGCCACACATGGATTTTATTTTTCATTTATATCTCTCTAAACTGCTTATTTGGGTTTGTTTGGTAAGTGTTTGTTTTATTTATTATGACCTATTTTAAGATGAAGCTGCTGTCATCTCTATTTCCGGCCTTCTGACAGAACCAATCATTTTTTGTATTCATGGTAATTTTAAGTGATTTTCCTATCACAGCTGATTCCGCTTGAGCAAAAATAATTCAAAAGTAAAATTTCTGTCCGAGAAAAACTAAATGAAGAATGTTTACAAATACCAACAAATACAATAGTTATGGAAAATTTATGCAAAAACTATTTCATTCAAATGAAAGAAAAGAAAATGTATGCAGTTGCAATGGAATCCCTCCGGCATTTTTGCAGATTATGGCGTAAGGTGACCCGAGAATAGTGGTGGAGAAATCTCAGTTTTCACTCTCCTGAAGCATTATAAATCGTATTTGATTTGTTTTAAAAAAGCGAAAAAAAAAAATCGTAGTGCATAAAAAGCAATCATTTCTGCTTCTGCGAACTAGTTGAGTTAGAGACCATATTTCAGAGATACTTTTGCTGATAACTCTTCAATGTTCAATACTGAGCGCGTAAGTAGGAAACATTGAAAGCGAGGAAGTAAGCAGAGGGCAAGCAGCACACGATAATATTATTGAAGTTGGAAGTGGAAAATTTGAATATGAATCGTTATCGCTTGGATGTCAGCTTGTTGAAATTGCGAGTTGAAGTGATACATATTTTTTTTTTGCGCATTGGAATTCATGGATGTAATTTTTCAACTGAAAATGGCTTTGAACTGCAGCAATGATTGACTCTATCGTCATCATTTATTTGAACATGCATAGATGAGGAAGATGTTTTCAAAAGAGGAATTAATGTAGGAATGTAAGTCTCCATGCATTTCAGAGAGAACTGCGTTCTTTTTTAAAATTTTTTCAAGTGACCTATTGAGTGTGACGATGTTGTTTTACTGTTATTAATCGAAATTGCTAATAAGGACTTTATAGTACAGTGAAGTAAGAACAGGTTGATTCTTTTTTATCATGCACAGCAATGTGTTTCAGAATTTGTAGCCTCTTTAGACAATACATTCCATATTGTATTATTTTTTTTATTCTGTGATGTCAAAGGATTTAAATCATGCATACATTTAATGTTCGTAAAAAATGTATAAAATAATGATCATGAATGAAAGTCTCTTAATCTTCCTAACTATATAAAACAAACATGGCTGTGGGGGTATTTTAACTTCGGCCAAGCCAAAAAAAGATATTTCACTATAACCTCATTAGTCCTTGATGTTGTATTCATAGTTTTTTAAGACCTGCTAAATGTACTTAATTTGCATGTTCTGCACATCTGCATTTCTACTATAGCCTTAAACTTGAGGACTTGAGCAGTTGTGGAGTTTGTGCAGTTGTGCACATTAAAAAATTTGTTAACATTGAAATAGTGATGCAGCATTTGAGAGTTTATATACCAATAACTTGATAAATAAATTTAGAGACTTAACTCAAAACATATAATTTAGCCATTTATTTATACTCATAAATAAAAATATATAAATATTTTGTTAATCTTAATATTTTTCAATATAAATTTTTTGTTTAAAGCAGACAAAATTTTCTAAATTTATGCTTAGAAATTAGCAAAAGCTATCTGAACCACATACATAACTGGGTACATACTAGGTATTTTGTACAAAATACATTGTACATCACTAATTGTTAAGTTGTAAATTTATTCAATTAGATATACATATGTACAGACAAGCTCTCCCAAATTAATAATTTTTGTTTGAACACTTTTTTGGCATATTTTTGTTTAGTTTATGAATTCTTCTTCTTCTTTTGCTTCCCGATAACAATTACAAACAGCTGATTTTGACAAGCAAGATATATAGTACTTTAATAAATTTCTCATTCAAAAGTTTGGTGTGTTAACGAAAATCTAACTGCACAACTACACAAGTGCACTGAAGCGTAAATAACTCTAATTTAAAGTTCTTAATACACTTCGGTTTTGTGGTAAGAGCCAGTCAAAACATAATATATATTTGGGAATAATATTAACTAGAAAAGAGATTGAGGTGTTACCATCTTAATAGTGTACTTGACGTTATTTACTGGCTTTATGGTAGTTAGTACCAATTATTAAATTAGAACTATTGTTGGTTTGGCTTGGACTAAAACTAAATTTGCTTTATTCAATGATTCTTGGTAATTATTAATTGGTTTAATTATTTGGTAAAGTTATTTAAATCAGGGCTGCGGAGTCGGTTCAAAAAATCACGACTCCGACTCCTTCAAATATTGAAGCACCGACTCCGACTCCGACTGCGGCTCCGACTCCGACCATAAAATTAAAAAAGTTTAATTTTTTTTATGCATATAATTTGTGTGTATGTATCTTTTGAATAAGGATGCTTAAAATATGAGGAAAGTTATTCAAGTTCAATTAAATAATAAAATATATCTATTAAACTCACAGGTATATTTTATCTATAAGAAAACTACTATGAAATCACTCATGAAACTCATCGCGCGAATTGATTTTACAATCAAGTTTTTCGTTTGGTTGCTAATTTGCGCTACAAACATATCAACTATATGAACAACTGGTTGATGTCAAACCGCGAAAAATCAAAACTTTTTGATGTTTGGCAACTGATTGATAAATACCAAAAGACAACTTATTTTCAACAACCAGCAACCAATTTATCAAGAGTTTTGCTACTAGTTGTTCGTCTATAGTGCCCTTTAATGAAATTAAAATTTAAATTAATGATAAAAATTAATCATTTTTCCATAAGATTTTGTGCTATTGCGATATTCATTAAAAATATGTATTGATTTTTTTTTATGGAGTCGGAGTCGGAGCATTCTCTAAGACTCCAACTCCGACTCCTTCACCCCAAAATCCTTACCGACTCCGACTCCGACTCCTCGACTCCGACTCCGACTCCGCAGCCCTGATTTAAATGCAATAGTATTCTTGCGTGTGATCAGCACGAAGTGCCAAAAGAAAAGAGAAAGAAAATACATTTAGGTTTTTAACGTTCGCTTTTGATGCTTGTAATTTCGTCAGTGTTGCCACAGCTTTAATAACAAATAAAATTCAAAATCGAATTTTGTTTTTATTCATAAGATACGAACGACTTTATATTTGTGCGCTGTACAACTTATTGATCTGCGAATTCGAATACAATATTAGTTAAAGATAAAATAATCATCAGAGAATATTGATTATAAAACAATAGAATTACACCAAAATATGGACGTCGCACATCCACAAAAGGGGCTCTTACCGTTTTGAATATTCGAGCCATAAAAAAGCGTTAAAAATTTGATGAAAACAACATATTTTAAGTTCAATTTACGTCTTCAATTTAAAAAAAAAAAAAAAAAAATATGTTGTGGATTTAGATGGTATGTTTAGAAAGTTTTTGATATATATTTTTTTTGTAACTTTTGATACTTTTTACTAATTTAATTTTTTTTGTGAATATATCTAATATTTTGGTGTCAAAATGAAAAACAAAAACACATAAAAACGAGTTCAAGAAGTTAAAAGGAAATAATACGTATATGTGTCTAATCGCACATATCAAAATCTTTTTTTTAGATCTTTTCGAACATAAACAAAACCGATGTTCGAATCAGCTGTTTCTCACATTTTGTTTGTGTATGTGGAAATTTTATTAATTCCATTAGTTCACAATTTTATTAAATTTAAGTGTTTTTTCTGTTTATGTTATATAAAAAGCAATAAATAAGCATAAAATGGCTTCAGCTGTTGTAGCCTCTTTATTAATAGAAGAAAGGAGCTCAGAAAAGGTGAAAAGAAGAGTTTTGATAGATTGCAGCAATCCACTTGAGCTGCCTGCGTCGGCGTAAGCATATTTTTCTTTAACTGTGCAGTTATCTAGATCTATAAATATAGCCATAAATATGTTTTTTTTTGTAGATTTATTTATTTATTTTTATAAAAGAACAAGAATTTACTTACATTTCAACGAAATATCAACTAGCAAGAGAAAAAAAAACTCGCGCAGATTAAATCTGTCAACGGTTAGATGCTTGGTTTGATATTCCGATAAGAAAATCGATAATATTGGTTTCTGTGACACCTAAAACCGATTCGAACATAAAACCAATAATGTCGGAATTCATGACACCAAAGTAAATTTTTTGTCGTTTTTAAAACCAATTCCGATAGCTATTGGATTCTATAACAGCCCCGAATATGGAAAAAAGTAAATTTTGGGTCTGGAACCTAACATTTTCTGCTTTTAAAAAATTGTCAATGGCTAATCCTTACATGAAATAACTTATTTGCATTTGTTTCAATTAAACTTTATAAAATTTTTCAACTTTTCTGTGTTTCCAAGTCGATGTCAAAGTGATTTCTTTACAAATAAAGTTAAATTCGTGTAAGTGTCGTTAGTTAAATTCGTATCCAAAGTCAAATTCGTACTTTGCATTGAAGTACAAATTTAGCTTCGTTGTGTCGTTCTTAAATTCGTATCAAAAGTTGAATTCGTACTTTGCAAAAAAGGACACGCGTGGCGTGTATTGTTCCATGGTAAAAATCTGCTTGGACTGACGCTTCAAACGCGGTATGTCATTAAGCGATCTGACATCTCTGTCAAAAGTTATGGCGTTGCCAGATGGGTCCGTCGAATATGGGCAACCCTGTATTATTCTACAGACTATTCATTACTATTTAAATTTAATTTTCATTTTTATTTTTGATTTTTGGTTATGTTTTTGGTGCATTTAGGTTACTCCAAAAATGCAAGGGTTCCCTGAGAGACCTGATGACGCCATCTTTTTTAAGCTGAAAACCTCAGCTTAACTGTTTCATAAAATTTACCGCAGCGCCAATAGTCATACAGATATAATTCCATGCAAAGTTTTTCATTGTTGTACTTTTGTTTTTCAAATTAATTTTTTTTTCTTTTTCGTTTTGAGATCAAAGAACCTCTTTTTGCTGTCGTAAAATATAATTTTTCGTAGCATCTTCCACACCAAAAATATTGAATTTTTGTTGCATGAGTTGCTACTTACGCAACCCAACGACGTCATATTTTTATACCCCCACGTTTAAAAAATATTAATTTATGTAACTTTGTATGTAACGCCCATAAGGAGGAGTGGTAGGTATAGGAAAGTATATATATTCTTAATCAGCATCACCACCCGAGTCGATTTAGCCATGTCCGTATGTCTGTCTGTCTGTCTGTGTTCACGATTACAGCCGTAATTTTCAAGCTATCATCACGAAATTCGATATTGAAACTTGTATCAAAAAAATAAAGATCTAGTTCGAAAATGAGTCAAAATGGATGAAAATCACGCCTACCTCCCCATACGAAGAGACTTTATCAAAAAGGTAAAATCTCTTTAAATTCCGCAAAAATAATTTTATGGAATTGAAATTTTGCAAGTAAGCTTTTATATTTAATGCACGCTGTGTATGAAATTCAACAAAATCGGGTGAAAACCACACCTACCTCCCAACAAGGTAACTTAAAACTATGACGAAAATGTTTTACAGATAAACATTTCATTGGCTGCTTAAGACCTTAAATATACTTTGGTTCGGGCGTGAGGGTATTTATCATCGGCCCAATCGAAGATCATTTCTTATTAGTTTTTTTTTATTTCTAAGGCCGAGGATAAATCCTTCTATTCTGTTTTATGACATTAACCGTCCCACAATTACTAGACGAGTAATAATTCAGCAAACTCCGTTGCATAATTGATGCATTTTCGAACATAAATTTTTTGTCTATTTTTGTCACAAGGGCTAAGAATTTTACTGACGCATAAAATTATTTACCGTAGGACGTATACATATCGCATTATAATTCTATGTAGCAAATTTCAAGTTTCGTTGCTCACGCAGCTGCCTCCGCATCCCGATGACTTTTTTTCTGTTTTACATAAAGTCAATGAGTTAACCTTAGAGGTCGGTTCATTACTTTTATCATAACATCTATACCCATTGAGAAACAACTCCATGCAACGCCGATGCATTTTGTAAAATTCTTTTTCATAACAAACATAACGTTGTCACGTCGTAATTATAATGATTAAATTAGACTTTCTAACTGTGCTTACCGGATTGTAATAGGAATTTGACATTTCGATAATCGAAGGAAAAAAGTGAATTTCTGCTAGGGGGAGTCCGTATTGATTCATATACATCTTGTAAACAAATCTCTTGGCAGAATTTGGCAAAAAGGCTTTAGCAAGAAGAGTGTAGGTTCTCACTGAATAAAACATTGTTTCATAAAAACAATTATTTCTTTCATTTGTATAAGAAACGTTAATGGTACAAAAACAAGTTAATTTCTTTTTCTATGAAATTTGACGCTGTTGCGTACCACCATAAGCAAGTAGTCCATGTATGGCGAACAAAGTCAGTCAATGTTCGCGGGCATCCCACATCTATTGTAATTTATTGCCACCTGCTAAATATAGCAAATAAACGCCATTGAAATTGAATAATTTCGGTCAAAGTACCGAAATTGACTCATAGCTACTCTCATCGCGCCGGAATTTGCTATGAACCAGCGTTCTTCAACATCATATTGCGACAAATAAGTTCAATGGTTTCATCTTGCTTCCATTGTATTCCGCCATTACTTTATAATAAAAGTAAACGAAAGAAACTTTAGACGTGTGTGGTACTCGCTTTCTGCTGTGATACAAACAAAGCTAGCCTTGACCCTGAACTAACGGATAATGAACGCAAAAACTTTGAATTTACCGTGCCGAACATTGTTGCAAAGTTGAAGGAAGTAAGGTGAACGGTTTACTTTGATTTAG
Organism: Pherbina coryleti; assembly: GCA_943735915.1. Lineage (NCBI taxonomy): Eukaryota > Metazoa > Arthropoda > Insecta > Diptera > Sciomyzidae > Pherbina > Pherbina coryleti. Next base: position 104,837,791 of record OX030949.1, read on the forward strand.
AATGAATATCATGTGGGAGATGGAGAAGTTGAACGAACGAGCAAGTATAAGAACCTCAACATGTATTGCCACAATGTGATAATAATATTAATGCTCAATGATTTATGATTTAATGATACCGGAAATTTAATAATTGATTTATCGTTCAGCACATACGAGTATATCATGCAAATAACTGCAATGTAGGATATTATATAATATTTCCTTGCAAAAAATGAAGTGTTTTCTTACACTAGTATCGCCTGTGGTCAAAATTCGACCATATCAAAATAGATTTTTCTCTTGTTTTTTTATTTATATATATTGAAAAGAGCTTGGTAAAGTTAAAAAGAAGTTGGCTGTATCGTGCACCCATCCATGGATTTTGACAGTGTATCTTTGTCCTTATCCTTATTCTTGTCCCGTTCCTTTCATTTGTTCCCAAACTAATAATTGAAGAGTCGACGCGAATAACGTTGTAAGCGACATATTCATCGAAAATAGTTGTTTTGCATACTAACGTTAAAAATGCTCTAGCCTATTATAAGAGCACATAGTTTCTCAAATTCCATACATTTTTGGACATTGACATCGAAATCAAATGGCTCTAAGTCCGCCATTAAAACCGTTTTTTTTTTTTTCAATTCCTGAAAACCTATAATATTGTCACTTACAATGTTATTCACGTCGACTCTTCAATTGTCTTACTTCCTGTTCAAACTGTTCTTTTAATCCATATCCAAATTCCTGACCTTAACCTCATTCGAATCCTTTCCTAATCCTTTTCCAACTTTATTTCTAAATCTTTGTTCTAAAGTTTATCCTAAGTGTGTCCAAATCCTTGTTCTATTCCTTGTCCCATTTCTTGACCCTTATACATACTTTTGCCAATCTTGTCCCAAATATTGTTTTAGGTAAGTATCAATTTGTGTCCTTACCCTTGTCTCAGTCCTTGTCGAATTCCTCTTCTCGATTCCTGTCTGAATTCTCGTCCTTATCATTGTCCAATTCTATGCTTTAATCTTTGTCCAAATTTTTTTCCTACTCCTTATCTTTAATATAACATTTTTTTTTAATTTCTTTCGAGTAAGAAAAGCAGTGAGACTCAAATTACAGCTATGGGAGTGAGAGTGCATACACTTCTTTTAAACTGCAATAATCACATAATATATTTTTTTCCATTTTTTGGCACATCTGTGGCTCATTACTTTTCGACTGATATAAGAATCATGCCCTTTTTTGTATTATAAATATTAAAAAAGTGTACCACAAGATTTTTGTTTGCGTATTAATATATGGATTACTTTGGAGTGGTTTGAAATATTTGAAAAATTTTTCCACAGAAATTAGTTTTTAAGCTGTACAACTTTGTTAAAAATACAAAAACAACATTTTGAAAAATGTAATTTTCATCAAAAAAAAAACATAGGGGGTAGCTCATGATTTTCGATGATAGAAACACTTAATTAAATGATGTGTCAAAATGAAGCAATTTTTGCAAATAAATGATATGGTATATGAAAGAGTGTGAGAGAAGAAAATAGAAAAACAAAAATAAAATTACAAAAAAAAATGTCTGGTCTAATTTTTAAGCAAAAATTGAATATTTTAGAGTTTTTTTGAAAATAACATAAGAAATTGAATTAGTAAGATAACGGTAAATCTTTTCTTATTTCTCAAAAGTTATTTAATTAAGCTTTCAGACAAAGAAAATTTAGGGAAAATCGATTGAAAAATGGCTGAGATATTTGCATGCAAAATCAAAATTTGAAATATCAATTGTTTTTTCTCATTCTGAGGCAATGACATTGCTCTAAGAAATGCATTGCATGGAAAAAATCTACAGGTTTCGTAATATCGCAATACTTTTGATGTCATAATAACGGGAAATTATTTTAACATACTATTCGTGGAAAATATTAGCAAAAAAGTTTTCGTATACCGTTATTTTTCTCAAACAACGAATTTTCATACAAAAAACGTTGTACTGAGAACATCTATAGTTTTCGAGATATCACAATAATTTTGATGTCAAAATAACGGAAATTTTTCAAAATTTACTATTTGTAAGCAATTCTACTATCACAATATATATTGACACTTGTTACATGAAAAAGTGCCTATTGTAGGGTAACCGTAAACGATGGTGAAAAATATCAAAGTATATTTTGCACATCTTATGAATGTCTAAATTTCTCTCTTATATCATGTTTTTCCATCTCTTATAGTTTAGCTTTTATTTAATAAATGCTCTTTTTCCGCTCATATTTGAGGTCAAAGGTCACCAATCTTATATTCAATCATACTGTGCAGCCAGACCTTTCATCTGATATCACATTCTTCATTTTACCTCTTCCCAGTTTTGAGATCCCTAACTAAAATTGATATAAACTTTCAACGTTAATATTTCGGGTCAAAGGTCATGAATTTAAAATCTAACATCATTCGGCACATCTATGGTGCAGTACCTTTCGAATGATGTACATTTCATTGTCCTTATTCTAAAATAAATATTGAAAAAGTGTACGACAACATTCGATGTTTGCGTATTAATATATAAGATTAAATGATAACTTAAGCGTTTTAATTTCAGATCTACAGCCATCCAACTTTTATTGATACTCGTCGTAATAGAAATAACTATTTTTTTCAAATAAGTTTTTTGAGCCTATTAACTATAAAATTTAGAGCACTTTGTCTGTTCTAATCTGTCATTATTTTGGTTATGCTCGTCGAGTGCAGCAACAGACAGTGGTGGCGAGTATGACGCAAATCAATAAACTCTGTTCAATGATTTCAGCAGTTTCACTGGCAAGACCAAAAGAACCTTGAACTCAATTCGCCACAAAACCAATACAAGCAATTAATGTTCAAGGATAATGCAGCTGGTGCAGCCGATCTTGAAGAGAGGTCATGGGCATAATAAAAGCATTGTGGTTTCTAAGGTGAAAAGACTGTTTGATTGGGTTTTCATTTTCAGAGTGTTCTTGAACTTTACAAAAACTTTAAATATTTCATTCACATAAGAATAATTTAGGTCGGGAGAAAAAGCTGGCAATAGGAAGTGTAAACTTTAATTTAGTTGCTAACTTCTTATTTATTTGAACCATTAGCGAATAAGCATTGGTTAAATAAATTGGCTTTTCAATAGTGTCAGCGACAAAAACAATTTCATATAATTTTGATCACGTTAATTCAGAGCTCCTCTCTTAAGAATACAGAGAGTATTTTTATTTTAAAGAATAAAGGTCTGACCATAATAGCCACATGTGAGTTAATGCATCAGTAAAAATTAAAGTGACTTCATATTAATATATGAACCGGAGGGAGCTGCCTAGGCAATGTAAATGCAAACTTGTTAAATAGAATTATAACACGCTATGTATAGGTATAAATTACGGTAAAAATTATTATATGCCAGTTTAGGGTAGTCTTCATACGAACACCAAATGTCATCTAATATTTTAACAAGTGCTGTTGAGCAACTATGTCCAGGACGAAAACCAGAATGCAAGGCGGACAGAAGCTTATTAACATGCAGGTGATGAAAAATCTGGTTTGCCATGAGGGACTCACAAACTTTAGAAAGCGAAGATAAAATGCTTATGGGTCTGAAATCTGCTGGTTCAGATGCCCTTGACTTTTTAGAGATCGGTATTATTGAAGCAGCTTTCCATTTTTTAGGGTAACAAGAACTAGTAAAACAGTGGCTTATAGTGTGAGTCAGCGGACTCAGTATGTAAGGCAAAATACTCTGTTTTGAAGGTAGAGTAACATCTAACCTGTATTTACAAAAGTTTTTCTTGGCTAGCCTTACTTGAAGTTGACCTCGTTGCGAGCAATCTTGTACGCCTCCCAATATATGGTTGAAGGTGCTCTTCTCCCAGGGCTGGATTTCTGTAAAATGCCGCCCTGGGCACTGTAGAAAATGCCGTCTTTATTGTTGATTTCGAGGCAATTTCCATCATTAACACATTAACTGCCATGAGGCACATACGGTGTGCCTCAATAAAATGTCCACGTAGGCTCTGAGGCACAGCGTATGTGTCTCAGTATTTGATTACACATTATAGTTCATGGTTTAAAATTAGTACCTCGAAATGCAAATCTGTAAACTTAGTTCAATTCCGCATGGCCTAGCATACCTGAACCTATCTTTAGTGCATCATTTTTATATCTCCACGATTAAAAAAAAACCCCTTTTACTGGGGTATATCAATTTTGTCACTCCGTTTGTAAAGCCCATAAGGAAGCGTGGTAGATATAAACAAGTATATATATTCTTGATCAGCATCATCACCCCAGTCGATTTAGCCATGTCCATCTGTCCGTCCGTATGTCTGTCCGTCTGTCTGTGATCATGATTGCAGCCGTAATTTTCAAGCTATCATCACGGAATTCAATAGTTAAGCTTATATCTAAAAAATAAAGGTCAAGTTCGAAAATTAACCAAATCGGTACAAAACCACGCCTACCTCTTATACAAAGTGACTTTATCAAAACGGTAAAATCTCTGAGAATTCCGCAAATATGGATAAATGGACTTGAAATTTTGCTTAAAACTATGACATGAACTATGGAATTTTTACAGATATATATTTTATTGTCTGCTTAAGACTTTGAACATACTTTGGATGGCCGTTGAGGTATTTTAAATTCGGCCAGTCAAAGACCATTTCTTAATAGTTCTTTTCATTATTCTCTGAATAATATACAAATTAGGCGCAGCACATGTACCTCACGGCGTATACATTAGGCCGTGAGGTACATATGTTGTGCTTCATTAAAACATTTCAAAATTTCACAGAAATATAAAAAAAACATTTTCTGATATTTTATTCGGATTTCCTGATACCAAAATACACTAGATCTGTAAAAAAAAAAATGGCCCGGAGAACCCGACATTTTTTTGTATGGTGGCAGTTAAAGTGTTAATATGCTTTTCGCCTTCTTTCTTTTTGATAAAAAAATTGTCCAGTTTTGGAGTTTTGCACAAAACCCCCTCTTCCTTGCTGGCTTTACCTAAAGCGCGCTTTTTATAAGCAGCGCTGCTTAACCTTTTCCGCCCGTCACTCATAATTTACAGAATATACATATAGTTATCATCAACTGAAACATAAAAAGTATATATTGAGATCAAATGTTTTGAAAATATCGACTTGACTTGATCGGAAATCGAATCACAGGCCACAGCTGACAGCTGAGGGAGTAAGAGACGATGGGCAAATATATGTGAGGGTGTTTTATTCTTTGTGTACTAAGGCGCGTAATTTGAATTTGAATTGGGTTAGATGATGTCAAAAAAGTGAAATGTTAAGTACTTAGTTTTGTAACTTTCATTTATTACTATTAGACAATTACCGAGTTAAATTCAAGAAGCTGTAGATAATTAACTGTTAATAAGTAATGCTGAGGTCATCGGAATTTCGGGAATTTACAGTGATAATGTAATGTGTTTCAGGCGTATGTTACACCTTTGTCCCGATTGATTTTCGTTTCAAATTTTGCCGCCCCCAGAAATTTGCCGCCCTGTGCCTAAGCACCGAGAGCACCTAGTGTAAATCCAACGCTGTCTTTTCCATTTAGTATAGGCTATATTTCGTTTCTTTATAGCTAATTTGACAGGATACAACAACCATGGACATAAAGCATTAATAGCAGGAAAAGTTTGAACAAGTACATGATGGTCAAACAAATGATTGTTAGTACACACAAGAAAATTTAGTTTTTCATCAACGGTATGCATATACCAGCAGACATTCCAAGGAATCAACATTAAATCAGAGAAAAGCAACTCACTACCAAAGGACTTAAAATCACGATACGAAACTGTGTTAGTTGACACGTTACGATAAAGTTGTATATTAAACGTACAAAAAATAAGATCATGATCAGAGATAAAACTGCTTTGATCAAAAATTAAGACCAATGAAGCATCGGAAGTAATAAACAAGTCACTTTTCGTTAAGTTATCTCGGGTGCTAAGGTTTGCAACGCATTAATTGATTGATTCTTCAAGTTCGTAGAAGTAAACGAAAATTCAGAAACTGAACGAAAGTAATGCTAACACAAATCTAGGATGACATTGCCGCAGAGTGTTAGTTTGTTATTTTGCTCTCTTCTTATTGTATGCTTATGCACAGCTTGGTTGAGCCTTTGGCGCCAGGAGAAACCGCTACTAATGAAAGGTAGCACATTAGTCAATAATTTCTTGTTTCGAAAATGTAAAGCCCTCTAACTTCAAAGGAAGTGTAGATCTTTTGCACTTCCTTAAACTGATTAAAAGAAACCTGTAAAGAATAGTAAAGAATTCGAATTAATTCAACTGTTCAACTCCGAAGAATAAATTCCATTTTAAGATCAAAAGATGTTTTTGTAACCAAATTAAGAATAGTTGGTATCGTACTGAAGTCCAAACATTGACCAATATAGATCAAATTAATTTGTTTATAATAAATTATAATAATTATTTTCTAAGCTCTAAAGATATGTTACATGTTGCTCACTGACGAAAATGGTAAAAATTCCTTAAATTATTAGCTTTGCTGAAAAACTTTATTTGAAATAGACAAAGCACCAATGTTCGATCTGGAATTCGCCAGAGAAGGCCTTACAGTTTTGTAGCCCAAAGGGGGAGGGGGTCTGAAACGGCTTTCAGGACTTTTTTAACTTTTTACCCACACAAAATATTCTCCAAGGGGGGACCAAAGCCCTTTCAGCCCGTATGTAGATCCGCCACTGCAAAGCACAAATGTTTTAAGTCAAAAATTTAAAAATTCTGTTGAATGTTGTTTGTTTTAAACTTTCAATACAAACGACTTGTTTTCAATAGTATCCAATGTTTATTCAATCAAAACAATCAGTGTTGATGACTTGTTAAATGCTTAACTTAACACATTTGTTTGCTTTTCCATCGAAATTATTAGAATAAATGGTAGTAATTATAAGAAATTACTTTTCACAGATTAATGGATATCTGCTTATATTAAAAACAAAGAAACAGAAACTATTTTTACTCTGATGCTTATAAGGCGTTCATGCTGGAGCAAAAAGCAACTTTTTGTAAAAAGCAACTAAACGCAACATAACGCAATATCTTTGCGCCATAGATAGATATGCTTGGGGCGAGCTAATTCAGCTCTGGCACTGCGGCATCTTGTGATGCCTATTGTGCCACCTCTTTGCGCCATATAAATGCCAATAGAACAAACAGAGAAAAATCAACTTTTATGCTGCTTTTTTGTATGTGTCGCCCTGTGTTTTATCGATACTTCCGAAATTCTAAGTTAGTTTTTTGACATTTTTCAATGGCTGCGTTCAAGCGTTGTGCAATTGTTGAGTGTGTGCTGCCTTTGGTGAACATGTTATGGACATTTTCTGTCTTTGGTATGTTTCTATTTTTCTGATACATTTATTCAACGTGTAGAGCTCAACAGTTGCACAACAGTTGCACCTGCTGAACGTAGCCAATCTTATGCTAAAAAAAATGTCAAAATTAAAGCTTATGCGGAGTTGAAGCCAGCCTGAAGACAGTTTGAAAAAGCAAGTTCGAAAAAGCAAAAAGCAGCTTATTGATATGAGGATGAACGCCTTATTATATAGATCGAAAAAGCAATATTTAAGTCAGCGTTAGATGGGCGTAAGCTAATTAACGAATAGACAAAAAATGGCAAAAGTGCTACTAGAAGAAACCGAAGAAATTCAATACAAATTTTTGGGGAGGTGGAGGGAAGGGACAAAGATCTTTCAAAAACTTTAATTTATCATGATTTTGTACTTATACACGCAAAGAAATTTTTCGTTCACCACAACTGAAAAATTCACCAACTATACTTCGTTTGCGAGCTGTATTTGCCGCAAACGAATATTCAGTTGTCACAACTTAAAAATATATCTTATATATATAATAAACCGCAAGCTATTTCGGTCATTATTATTTATTATATTAATAATCTTTCTCATTATGTCCGTCCGTCTTCTTATGGGTTCCACCTCTGTTGCTATCTTCGTCCGCGTATTAAGCAAACTACCAATTTCCTTATATAGTAACAATTTGTCCAAAAAGTAACTCTAAACTATAAGCGTTATGTTTATACAACGAAGGGAAAAATAAACAAAATTTTCAGTTGGGAAAAACGAAGTTTTCAATTGCTGCAATTTAAAAATCGCTCGCGTTTATGACAAACGAAATTCATTTCCTGCAACTAAATGACTCGTTTCTCACAACTGAACATTTTGTTTATTTTTCGGTCAACGTTTATGACAACTGTTGAAACGTTTGCAATAAACGATTTCAAGCACGACAAACGAAGTTCGTTTGCGGCAAACTGGCGATAAACGTTTTTTTTCTTTGTGTGTATAAATGCACAAACACTCGTACTATACCAGGTCAGCAAAAAAGTTCGAAACCTCTTCAGAGAAAACACACCTGACAAGGGTCAAAAGGAAAGATTTTTTTAATTCGAATAAAATCCAGTTATTGTATAGAAATGGAGTAAAAAGTCAAAAGCGTACCATCAACACGATGAGAATGTACTTACTTATGTAAACTCCAAACGAGATTTAGAAAATTATGAAATAGATAAATTACAGAACAATTGACAAATCGCCTAAATAAACAATCTCCGATTAAAAGATCCTCTTGAAAATATTAATTTGATTTTTAAATTAAAATAAGGTTGGGCGGACTAATTTATTCTTAGATTAAAAGTAGGTTCTGCGACAGATGCTTATAGCGTGAATGTCAGATTTTTGCGAAAAACTGCGCATATATCACACTCAATACTGTATAGTTTATACTTTTAACATTATACTGAGCTTAATGCTTTATAATTACTAGTATTGCCTTTGGTCGAAATTCGACCATTTAAAAATAAATTTTTTTTTTTTTAATTTTTATTAAAAACATTTTTTTTTTCTTTCTTCACTCATGTGCAAATGTAACCGAACTCATGCCGTACCATGCACACCACCAGCAGGAAATCACAAAATAGTAACTCCATTCTGAGTTTCCATGTTCAGTGACTTTTATCTTCAAAGCTGTAAGATATTAAAAATTTGGCTTATATATGCGGAGCCACACCCCTTTGTCCAATGTCTGTCCCAGTTACCTACTTCCCATACTCTACTTTCTAGTAGAAGGATATCACCAAATGGGAACTCCATATTGAGTTTTATTGATATACGGCATTTACTTCCAAATCTATTCTATATAAAAACTTTGAATTATATGGGTGGTGACACGCCCCTTTATCTAATGCTCGTTCAATGCTGGTTCAATTTTTCCAGTCGAAGAACACGACTAAATAGAAAGTTTCTACCGAGTTTTATTGATTTGTGACTTGTAGTTCGAAAGTTATACCGAAAATTTGGGCTGCTGAAAAATGACACGCCCCTATTTCAACGCCCATAAAATGTGGAATGGTATGTATGATTTGAGGTCGACTGCCAATTACCGAGGCTGTGTGACCAATAACTCTAAAGCTATTCGATATCGCAAATTTGGGCTGTATGGGATGTGCCATGTCCACCATAGATATTCGGTGTGCTCCTTCTCCCTACTCTTATTGATTTAAAAAAAGTTATCAAAATCGGTTGAGAAACACAGGAGAAATGGGGTTTTATAAAAGAGGAGATTATAAAAATTATTTAATAATAAGTAATAATAATAACTAGCCATTTTAGCCCTTGAAAGGACTTTGACCTAGCTTCTTATGATCAATTGTGTTGTGCGTGTTATTAAGTTTGTACACAATTGACCGAGAACCGGACCTACGTGTTTAACGCCGACTCCGAACGGTGATGAACGAAATGTTCTCGTTCTCAAGAAGCTTTACATGGCATTTTGATTAATCTCTGAGGTTTGTCATTGTCTGCGGTGGCGGCCGTACAGAAAAATTATTTTAATTCAAATAATTTTCTGTCGCTGCTGGGGTTCCAACCTGGGTCTCCAGGTCTTTTGACATAGCGGCCACGCACTTTAACCAACTACGCCACGGACGCCACAATAAAAATTATTTATATTTAACAAATTTGTGGAAAAATAATGGTTTCTTTTTATAAAACATGAGTTTAGATGGTAAGGAAAAGACTATTTTTTAAATAAACTTCAAAGATAAAAGTTGTGTTTATTAAAGATTTATTTTTGAAACACTTTTTGCAGGGAATATAATTTCCTGAAATGACCTCAGTGATGCGATACATTTAAAAGTAGTTTTTTAAGCTTTACTCCATTTCCTAATGGGTCAGTCAAAATTTATGGAGCCATGAATTACGTGAAGATGTAACGTTTTTGGATATGTGGAAATAAAAGTATATTACACATATATTCAAATTAAAAACTGTTTGAGTTTTAAAGTTTTTTTTAAAGTTTTAAAGTTTTTGAGCACTTTTATAACCTTGTGTATTTTTTCCTCGTGTAAAAAATCGTGTATTTTTCACTAGAAAAGTTATTTTGGGTATAAGAGTTGAAAAGTTACAATGCTATAGTTCATTTAATATCGGATGAAACTAATACTCAATTCTCATTCTTCAGAATATATTTTGGAATATGAAGATAAAGTGAAAACACACTCTCGCATACTTCCCTGAGACAAACTTTCTGAAAAGTAACGTAAAAATTACCGTTATTTTTCCATTATTTGTTAAAATATGTGCCTTTGGTAATTATGATAAGGTTTCAAGCTAATATAAATGTCTAAGCATAAAGTATAATAGAAATACTTTAATAGGAGCCTGATGTATGATTTTTTTACTTCAAAAATTATCTTGCAATGTTTTTTAAAAATCTGTAACTTTATGTTCATGGTCAACTGGTGCAGAGACGAAAATTTTGGGACCTGAGTGTTTTAAAAAAAAAAAAAACAAAAATGTTTGTTACAATCATATAGGGTATAATTAAGAAAAACGTTTTTTTTTTTTGGCAAAAAATTATTTTTATTATTCAACATGCTCTCCTCGTTTTAGATATATTCTTAAACATTGCGATACATTTTGTATTTGGTTTGTCCAACTCTTCAAAATACGATTGGTTTTTAATTCAACTTCGTCATTTCATGTAAATCTTTTTCAAATAAACCATCTTTAGAGATTGACAAAAAGACAATAGTAACTGGGGGGCCATATCTGGATAATGTGGTGGATTAGGCAGCAACTCAAAGTGTAATTCATTGAATTCTGTGATGGACTTCAAAGACTAGTAAGATAGTGCATTGAATGTCAAAAAAATACCTTTCATCGTTTGAAGATGCCAAGACTTATTGAACAGCCTAGTAATTGAGGAGTTTCATCACTTTAGAAATCTGTTCTGTAAACATTTATTATTGTAAGGTGTAAACACTAAAGAATGTCAAATAATGTAAAATAGTATTATAATGGCGGATTTTCCGTTTTTCATTTCACTTTCTTTTCGACATTTTCGGAGCGATATTGATAAAATTAAGAAATCTTTATATATCGAAAAAATCTGTAATTTTAATAGTATTTTAGTTCCTTTTTTTATTGGATGGACTGATTCATAAATATCTTAATCATTATATAAAACTACATATAATCCTTTAGCGCTTTAATATTTACATAGTTTGAGTACAAAGTATGAAACTTTACACTTAAGATATCCTGCTTAGTTATGTTTAATGATTTATTGTTTTTCCGGATCTAAGCCCTATAGCTCAACAGTTTGCTAGTAAGTAATTCACAGTTACTCCATAACTGCGCCTCAATTAACACAACTCCTAGTTGAATTGGAAGAGATGCTAGTTGAAATGCACTGGATTAACAATTTTATAAAAACAACTACTCTTAAACCTTCTGCTTTACCCTTCAACTACTTATTTAGGTCAGCCTCGCTGAACGTCACATTACATTGCTTCTAATGTACCACGCATAAGCAGTTTGTCCACAAAAGCTCACCTCTACCAATAGCAAAGAGCATGCTTCAACTCCCACAAATGGACAAAATCTCAATGTTCGTTGCAGAAAGCATGAAAACACTTGCATTCGATCAATGTCAAGACCTGCGACCGTGCCACCAAGTTAGTTGCTTTTCGTATCCGATAAGAGTGCAGCATCGTTTGGTTGGTACCTGCTTTTGGTGCATTCAATCCAAATTCGATACACTTTCACTCTCACTTTTGTACCGGTTGCGCTGATTCACAGCGATTCACCTTGGGTCGGTAGACAAACTGGATTCCAGTTGTAGTTTGGTCGGTTGTTGCCGCCAAGTTTTGTGTGGCTTCATTCGAACGCGTTTCTGGTTCGTCGATTTTTGTGTTAATTTATTGCTCCCTTTAGTGCAGTAACAGTTCACACAAAGTGCTATAAAAATTTTTGTGAGACGAAATATAAAAAAAAAACATAACCCTCAAAAACATGCAAGAGCAGCGAATGAAATGGAGTCTGATGATAAAAAAAGGCTAAGGCGAAATATTCTTTTTTTTTATGTATTTTTGAAGATGCTGCTGAAGACTGCGTCATCAAAAACGAAAGTTTCTTTTTATTTGGTCATTTAAAATAAAACCATTAAACTTGGTTGCTGTACCATTTCAGATTCTGCTTAAACTTGGTAGGAATAATTAGTAGAGTTTTGAGGAAGGAAATGAACTGCGTTTTAGTTTTTTAGCTGCCTCAGTTACAACGCAGTTATCTTACAACTAAAAGTTAAAAGTAAGAATTTAACCTTTTAAAAGTCTTTTTGTTGTATCTTCTCCCCCACATATTAATCTTTGAGTCCGAGTCTTGTGATTTTGGAAAAAAGTTTATATTTAAAACTAAAATGTTTTATGTAAAGAAAAAACGAATCTGCATTCGTATAATATTTGTTTATATGTGAGGTTATGATTTTCACGAAAAATATCCGATATGCATTCAATAGTACGGGGACAGTAGATGGCTTAGAATCCAGAAAAGCAATTAAATAATTGTATTTTTAAATTCTTTTAGTTCGGCGTTTTCCTTGTTATCGGTATTTTTTAGAAAACTATCCGTTTTAAAATGTGGATACGAACGAAATGTAGTTTTTTGGAAGAAAAATGTTAGACTACAATAAAAACATTATCACTACCTTTTAAAGACTTTGACTCCTGCCTATTATAAATTAAACCTCAGCTGGAACCATAAAATTAAAAAGCCTTTGTTACAGTAATTTCGACCCTAAAAGGGAAAAACAAGAAAAGGGATATTTTTGTGGGAAACCATGATGGGAACTAATTTTTTGCACTTCTAAGCTAAAATAAGAAAACAGTCGAAAAAAAGTATTATTCTTGCCCCTTTCCTCTCTTTTGTTCCCAAAGTGGTCCTAATAATTGTCATACCTTTTGTCCAAGCCCTTGATTTAATCCATGCCCAAATTCCTAACCTCATCCTTTTTCAATTCCCTTTCCTAATCCTTGTCTAACTCTTTTTCCCAATCTTTGTCCTAAATCTTGTCCTTAATATTGTTTTAGGTGTGTCAAAATCTTTGTCCCATTCCTTTTCATTGTCCTATTTTTGATCTTTGTTTGAATGCTTGTTCTTGTCCAGTTTCATATTCTAATATTTGTCCAAATCTTTGATCTACTTCTAGTACTTATTCCTGGTGTTAGCCTTTGTTCATATCCTTGTCCTCATTTCTCTTCTAATCCTTGTGCTTATCCTCATCCAAATCCTTGTTCTAATATTTGTCCTTATTTTAATTTTAATTAAATTTTTTTGTATTTTCATTCTTATTTTTATTTTTATTTTTATTTTTATTTTTGCTTTTCCTATTGCATTTGGTGTATTTGGTCATAAACTTTTTGCCTAGTTTTATTTTAACGGCCTTTACTGGCGTAAAATATTTTTTATTGTAGAACCTAAAATATAATCAGCGAGTTATATTACCATGTAACAAAATTGTAGTTTCCTTGCATAAGCAACTTCCCAGAGGGGATATGAGAAGTCATTATTGCCATAACTGGCTCAGTAATTAGTTACCCTGTACACACCTTCGCTTACAATTGCTGAATAAATATTGTCAAAGAAAACGCGTTGTAACAACGATCGTTAATCAAGCCGAATAGCCATGATCACCTCAAAACCTTAGATCCTCGCTTTCGATTTAAAAAAAAATAACATAAGCTGCAAATCCATGGCGGCCGTGGCGCATTGGGTAGAGTGCGCGACCCATACGCCAAAGAATCCTGGTTCAAATACCATCTGAAACAGAAGTTTTTTCAATTGAATTAATTTTTCTGTTTCTCTGCAGACAATGGCAAACCTCAGAGAGTAATTAATGCAATGTAAAGCTTCTTGAAAACATGCACATTGGTGTTTGGAGTCGGCATAAAACTAGTAGATTCAGTTCTCAATCAATTGTGTACAAACATTTAATAACACGCAGAACACAATTCTATCAAAATAAGTTCGGTCAAAGTCCTTTCAAGGGATGGAATGGCCAGTTTATTTTTTATTATTTACTTTTTTAAGGCGTACTACCTGTAAGCACCACATATTATGACAAGCCCACGTAAAAATAATGCCTTATTTCTATGTGTTGTAATCCAGCAGGGAGCTACCTCCCATTACCAAGTAATTATTATGTAACTAGTTCTGTAATGAATACTTCCCCACCTGGGATCCTCTGTGTTTTATTAATGGTATTTTTTTTAATATTTTAGCCTATATATTAAGGAATTTACCTTTTCTATCGTATCATAACTTTAATTATAGCGCCTATTACTTATCTGGCACTTACAACCGTGGGTCGGGTTTGGCCTCGTATAAGAAATTGCGCCAGCCGCTCGATTTTAATGCGCTTAACTATGACGATGTCAGCGTACAGCTCATACAGCTCGTGGTTCCATCGAATTCGGTACTAGCCATTGACGCAGATTGGACCGAAGATCTTACGAAGGATCTTTGTTTCGAAGGCTCCCAAAGTCTTTTCATCAGAACTGCCCAAAGTCCATGTTTGTGTTGCATATAATAGGACGGGCATGATTAGTGGAATATACAGGAGTTTTGTTCATCGAAAAAGTGCTCTGCTTCTCAATTGCCTACTTAGCCCAAAGTTATACCTGTTGGCAAGAGTTATCTTTCGTTTTATCTCAAAGCTTACATCGTGGAAAGAGTTGATGCAGGATCCCAGGTAGACGAAGTCCTTAACGACTTCTAAGGAGATGTTGTCAACAAAGACCTGGTTTCCAAGACGTTGGGACTGTTTGTTCGTTAACACTAGGTATTTCGTCTTATCTGCATTTACTGCAAGACCCATTCGACTCGACTCTTTCGCTAATCTGGAGAATGCTGCTCGTACTTAGCGCGTATTATGGCCAATGATATCGATATCATCAGCATATGCCAGCAGCATAATACTTTTGTAGAATATCGTGCCACTGTGTCTCAAATCAGCAGCTCGGATGATCTTCTCCATCATCAGGTTGAAAAAGTCGCACGATAAGGAATCACCTTGTCTGAAACCTCGTTTGGTATCGAATGGAGAAGTGAGATCCTTCCCGATCTTAACTGTGCTGCTGGTGTTGCTCAGTGTCATTCTGCAAAGATGGATGAGCTTTGCAGCAATACCAAATCCAGACATGGTGGAGTAAAGATGATTCCTTATTGGACTGTCGAAGGCGGCTTTGTAATAGACAATGTGTGATGGTGTGTGTCGATTTGTTTTTCTAGGGTCTTCTCCAAGATTTTTCGTAGCGTAAATATCTGGTCTATGGTGGATTTGCCAGGTCTGAAGCCACACTGATAAGGTCCAACCAACCAAAATTGATATGCAGGACAAAAATTGGAAATATTTCGAAAAAAGTAAAAACAAAAATTTGAAATCTTGTCTATTTGGCAGGTATAAGATAATTTTAAGATATTTTATTGGCACAATTCAAGCATGCATTGAATTTGTGATCTGCACAGATGAATTTCTTGCATTTATCACATCTTGTTGCAAACACATTAGGATTGTTTTTGCTAGTACAAATGTAACATCGACCAAGCTTCCGTCTTGGTGACGCATGCTGAATTGGATGAATTGGAACACTTGCGACATTTGTTGAGATTATTGGAGTTTCGGGTTGTGCCACTCTTGGACCACGTATTCGCTTCGCGATGAATGGTTTAACCATAGCGTCTCCAAGCTCAATCAAGAACAGTCTACGACGAATATTCCTGTTACTGTTTTTGATTGAAATTGAAGTGAAATTAACGTACGTATTAACTCCACTTATATCAAGTAAATTACAAAACAATGCCATAGGCCATCGATTGACCTTTCGCTTGCATCGATAAGTGCCAACCATTTGATCAAGCGTATTTACACCGCCTTTATTTGTGTAAAAACAGGCTTTTTCCGCATATTTCTCAAAACTGGTGGAATCTCAGTTCGATTCTGCCGAATTGTTCCGATAATGGTCATTCGCCGTTTGTGTAACTCCTCAGCTAATTGATATGTGGTGCAGAAATTATCACAAGTGACATTTCTATCTGAAAGGCCTTCACATAAATCGAGCACAACTCTTTGGCCTTGGTTTCTCTGAGGTGCAGCATTTCTAGCACGCCCCACATACACCTCAGCAATGTGGAGGTAAAAAGATTTCGAATCACATAGAACCCACATTTTTATTCCATATTTTGCCGGCTTAAATGAAATGTACTGACGGAAGCTGACTCCACCGCGAAATACATACTATAATGCATGTAAGAATAGACATGTATGCGTGCACATGCACTAAGAACCTGTATGTCAATAAGTTTACAAGAGCATTTCCAAACGTGAGCGCCACCTGTAGTCGCGTGAAATTAGTTGCCTGTTTGTAGTTGATTAGTTCAATGCACTTATTTCTTAAAAAGAAAAATTTATTCTCAATTTTTTGTTTTCGTTCTTTACTTTTAAGCAATTGTTAATAGTATACGTAGTGTAAAAATTTACGCAAAAAATTTTAAGTAAACTTGTCTGTTAAAGTTAAAAAAAAAAAAACTAATAAGAAATGTATTATCTTCGTCTTGTCGAAGTTAAAATACCCTCATATTCCCCTTGTGGAATATAAAATATCCGAAGTTATTAGTATTTATTGATTTGATGATGGCAGCTTATGTTATTTGGAAAATAGGCGTGGTTTTTATTTAATCTATGTGAATTTCAATTTCATGGTACATTTCAAATACATTTATACAAATACATTTTCAAGTACAATTCAAAATATCAAGTCAATACATTAAGGTTTCGCTATTTTAATGAAGTCATTTTGTATGAAGGTTTTTAATGATTTCATTGTCATTTTGTATGTATAGTAGGAGTGGTTTCCATTCGAAATTAATTTTTGTGGAATTTTCAGTGATTTTACGATTTTGATGACTTCACTCGTGTAGGAGGTAGGTGTGGTATTCTTCCGATTTTAAGATGCATTTTTGTGAAATTAGAAGAAATTTTACAATTTTGAAAATGTTGACATTGTATGGGAGGTGAGCGTTGTTTTCATCCAACTTCGACAAACGTAGAGTGCTTAATTGGAATTCAAACAAATTTTTAAGGTGTTAGATTAATTTTAGTCTAAAAAAAATACAAATTTTACCATTTGATATATCCGTGGTTTTCAACGGATTTGGCTTATTATCGAACTTCATCTTTCTTTTATAAAAGTTAGCTGACATATATTTGAAGTTTTTTATTTTTTTTTATATTTTATTACTATAGTTTCAAATTACGGTTGTAGTCGTGACGATCGACATCTCTAAATCGCCTCAGGTGGTGATCAAGAATAAATATAATTTTCTATGCATACAACGCCTCTTTAATGGCGCTACAAATGGAGTGATAAAATGAATAGAATATTTACGAAACAAGCGTGGGGATATATTAATGATATTAAGGGTATTCACTTCAACGCTGAAATTTCCGAAATGCTGAAATTTGCGAAAACTTCAGTACAATTGTTGTTGTTTTCGTTTTCCGAAGTTTGCTTAATCATTGTGAACATGAAAATTTTGATAAGAAATTAAATCAAATTCCACATAAAAAGCCGATGAAATGTTTAAGATGTTTAAGACAAAAATATTTGTTTTGGTAATATTTATATAAAAATAGGCGATGGCGGTTTTAAGTTTGACTGATGCATGTGAATAAAACAAAAATTTAAAAGGGGTCACTCACTTCAACTCGTCGGAAATTTCCGATTTTTGAAATTTCAGCATTAAAGTGAATACCCCTATTGTGTCAAAACTTACGTGGTAAAACTTTTCTAAGCATTACCAACTTTAAGCAAAATTGGAGTAGATAAAAGAAATGGAGTAGATAAAATTGATGATTTCATTTGGAATGTTTAATTCTGAAAATGCGCCGAAAATAAGTACGCTACTCCATATTGTATGTAAATTTAAAATTAACAAGATGTTTTTGATGCCGTTGTGTTTTTTGCCACCAAAGACTGGACAGCACGCTCTAAGCATTTGAAAAATGTACTATTTTCTTTGCCTTTATTGTGAATACTTTTCATCGTCGATGGTTCTGCACTTTCTCTTATGGATAATATGCAATATCGGCAATGAGCTCACCCATATCGGCAGTATTGGTATTAAATATATTAATTTTTTCCTATCTTAAAAGTTTAAGACAAAGGAACTTATATACGAACATCTTTTATTAATTAATTTAATTTCAAAAGAATACTTAAACTACGCTAATATATCTTAAGTACTACTTTTAGGGGATGACGGAGGGGGACTACACCAAGAAGCATAACTCTGTAGGGAGCAGTGCTTGAAAATTACAAATTATTCCGAGTCAAAGAGAGACTTTGAGAGGGTTCGCTTAAATGTGGATTTTGGTATGGATGGTGAATAGTGCTCGCTAATATTATTAAAAATTCTACAGCACCTACTAATAGGTTCATTATTTGCGTAAATAGTGTGGTGAATATATTCATTTAGCAGCCGCGTATGCCTAGTACGTCTAATTGGGTCATTTAGTGTAATTTTGCTGGAGATATATTCGCTATCAATAGCTCCGTTAATAACATCAAATGTGAAACATGAACTCAGTAAAGTTCTTCTTGATGATAGAGGCATCAGAGATAGAGGCATTTGATTTTGTTTTTATTCTAAAAAGCTGTATTTAATGAACAAAATAATTAGCGGAGTTTTTATTCGCCCAATTCTGTAAAAGTTCTTGAGATCTCAATAACACAAGCTTGATCTAGATATTTCTTTGAAACAGGCTACATATTTTGCATCTGCATCTCTGTTATTCTAAAATTATATTTAAATAATTTCGTCTATAGTCCTTGACCTAGTTGAAACCAAAACTCAAAAGTATCGTTTATAAACTCGCATAAAACTGTTATATATTACAAACTACATATATAATAAAGAAAATAAATACAAAAATCACAACAAATTATTTTTAAAATATATTTCCTACTGAAAGTACTCTAGTTTGTTGTCTAAAGGGAATAATACAGAATATTTGGAATAGTGCATCAAAAATCACGTCTACGAAAAAATATAGGAACAAAAAATGCATGAGAACTCCTTTGGACTTTTGGACTCATATTTCAATGTGTGATAGAATCGTCCGCTTTAAAAGATCGCACTTTGACTCAATTAAATTCTTTCGATTTTTTAATGAATTTTTGATTTTTGTAGGTCACACAATCAACTTGAGATTTACAATCTGATTTCCAAGAACCCACACACAATAGTTCAAATATAAACTCTTCTTCAAATTTATGTACCGTGTGATTTTTCTTTGCCTCTCTCCATCTTTACTCCTTCCGCCACAACGAATCCTTTCGTCAGCAGAAAAACTCTGTGCAAATACAGACATCGTAGAAACACATGAAACCAGAAATAATGCACCTGTTGGGTCACGACTGCCAGTTGTTTTTGTTTCATATGTTACGCACAAATATGCAGGCTCTAGGGTACGTGCTTGAGGCCCGTATATCAGAATTGTGGCAAGTCATCGCGCGAAAAAAAATGAAAGCGATATTCTCGCGCCAGGAAGGAAAACACTCTTGATGGTAGTATTTGTCGGTGGTAAAGTGTATAAGACTCCATCTAACTATTTCACCCATTGCATTTGCTTTTTTTTTTTTGTGATTCCAACTTTTTGTAGTGTAAGTGGCGAGATGCACATGAATATAAACAATGCCAGCATGGTTTGGACAAAAAAAAAAAAAAGGTGTAACAACACTGGCTGCTACTCTTTCTTTACCTAAGAAGGACCAAATTGCGCTGAGTGCCTTTTTGTGAGCTGTTAAGGCCACAATACAAAGCTAAGAAGATATTATGCTCAAGGGTCCTGCAGGAGGCCATGCATCTTGCAGTAGAAAATTGAATGTTTGGAGAATGCAGCTGAGGAGCTACAGCTTAGACTCCCTCGTGAAATGTTGTTGAATATTTAATGCTAAAAGTGAAACTAGTGTGAAGTAATTTTTTATTGCATCAAGTTGTAAGAGGATACAATAAATTTCCTAAGAGAATCTTGTTTCTTCTGCTATTAAATTAATTTTTAGTCAAGCATAAATACAACATTTTATCACAATGCATAAAGTTTTGACTTTCTTATTATGTTTTTAGATAATAACATTTAAAAAAAAGAAGTTTTTAATCAGAAAACATCTGTACAGATTTCGATGGACGGCCATGGACTATGTTATATCGTGGCAGAGGAATGATCAAAACTTTTTCACAGAATGTGCTTTTCTACAAAATTTTATTTTGAAATGATTATGAAAGGCAATACGATCTAAAAGCTAGTTTCAATATTTGCTGAATACCTCATTGGGTATTTTATTTTCGACTTTTGTTGTTAAAGAAAAACCACTCAAGCCTTAATCAACGAGGGTAAATCAACCAAAAACGCTTTTTGGCGTTTTTTTAAAGCAAACAAATTTTCATCTAGCATACTTACATCCGTCTTTCTCAATGATCAATCTGCGAATGCTCCCTTGGCAGCTGCTAATCTGTATGCTGACTTCTTTCAATCTTATTTTGTGATTGACTCAGATCTGCATGATGACTTACGATAAGTTACTAACACGCTTTCAACTTTTTCACTGGCTACTGGGGTTTTTCTAGATGGCTGGAAAGTTGCAGCAATTGAACCTATTTTCAAAAGTGGTAACAAAAGCAATATTTCTAATTATACGCCAATTTCTAAATGATCGTCAATTTCAAAACTATTCGAGGGTATTGTAAAAGACAAAATGTACTTTGCCGTAAAAAATCTTATTTATCCTCAACAGTATGGTTTTGTTACAGGTGGCTCAACAGAGACAAATTCCCTGATATTTACAGAAGATTGTGTCTCTGCATTTCAAAGTGGAAATCAAGTTGATACAATTTATACCAATTTTTCAAAAGCGTTTGACAAAGCTCTCATCATCCTGCTTTCAAAATTAACGCATATGGCGCCCATTTCACATTGAAGTGTAATATCAGTTTCACTGACCATCTCCGATATGGCCCAAATTTTGTTTTTAGATGGGTTTATTGTTAAGAAAATTAAATCCGGAGTTTGGATTTTTTTCACGGACCCACAGCTATGCGAATGCCAAAATAGGGTCTATTTTGAGACAACGTAGCTCAGTCAATTTAAATCCGATTTCCGTAAATAGGGTATCATTGGAAAAGTTATTTCATCAGGTTATCATTTTAAGGAAAAAATATAAAACTTCTGAAAAAATTGTAATAAATTGACCCATTCTTAGTTTCAAAGTTTAATACCATGCCAGCAACAGGTACTATAATTTTTTTTCTTATTCACAATTTTCATTTTTTTACGTTCCCAAAATAAGGTGTGTTCTTGAAGGGTTCAGAAGTTATGCTTTTCATCCAATTTTTTTTTTCTTTATTTTTTACTAAACAAAAATAAAAAAAGTCAAAAGTTCATGGTTGAATATTTATTTGAAATTTATCGTTAAGGTTTGCGATATAACTTCTGAACCCATTAAAAGCACACCTTCATTTTAATCACTAAACCAATACAATAAAAAAATTTGAGCCAAATCGGAAATGGTCTGTGCAACTGGTGTTACACTTCAATGTGAAATGGGCGATGGGTTTTCACTCTAAATTTTTAACCTGGATAAAATCATATTTATCTAATAAACTTTCATATGTAGTGATAGATAACATTAAATCGTTCGATTTTGCAGCAACATCTGGTGTTCCTCAAGGCAGCATTCTAAGTCCATCGCTATTTTTGTTATTTATAAATGATATTGACAGATTTTCCGAAATCTCTCTTAAATGCTGACGATTTAAAACTTTAATCTGTCATCCGCAACCATCAATATGAATTTAATTTACAATCAGACATTAATAACCTTATTGATTGGAGTTATAAAAATAAACTTTTTCTAAATACTAATAAGTGCTTCTACCATATATTAAATTTTCTAAGACACTTAATGTGTCTCATTACTCATATAACATCAATGGATCTGTTTTGAAAAAATTTGATGAAATTATAGATCTCGGTATAATATTGTATTCCAAATTTACATTCATCTGCCACTTAAATTATATTATGTCTACGGCATATTCTCTTTTAGCATTTATAATGCGCAAAAGCTCTGGTTTATCAGATCCCTTTGCTTTCAAGCTGTTATATTACTCTTTTGTCCGTTCAAAGCTGGAGTATGCTATTATTATCTGGAGATTATATTATGTATCAAATATAAATCGCCTTGAGCGCATACGTCCAGTTCGTCCTCTAAATCTATGTGTTGAAAATCCCTCATAAATTGATCGATGTAAGTTTTTAAATCTAAAAACGATCACACGAAAAGAAATTTTTCGTCTACCGCAACTGAAGAATTCACCAACTATACTTCGTTTGCGAGTTGTATTTGCCCGCAAACGAATATTCAGTTGTCATCAACTTAAGAATACTATATATCTTATATATAAAAACCGCCAGCTATTTCGGTCATTATTATTTTATTATATTAATTATCCTTTTCCCTATGTTCGTCCGTCTTCTTATGGATTGCACTCATCGCACCTCTGTTGCTATTTGCGTCCGCGTATTAAACAAATTACCAATTTGCTTATATAGTAACAATTTGTCCAAAAAGTAACTCTGAACTATAAGCATTGTGCTTATAATTACAAAGAAGGGAAAAACAAAGGAAGTTTTCAGTTGGGAAAGACAAATTTTTCAATTGTTGCAATTTAAAAATCACTAGCGTTTATGACAAATGAAATTAAAATCCTGCCACTAAATGCCGCATTTCTCGCAACTGTCTATTATTATAACTGTTGAAACGTTTGCAAATAACGATTTCAAGCACGGCAAACGAAGTTCGTTTGCGGCAAACTGGCGATAAACGTTTATTTTTTTCTTTGCGTGTACAATGCAGAGGTACTATTTATATTAGCACTGCTCTTTATATATGATATTGTATTTGGTTCAATAGATTGTCCTACTCTTTAGCAGTTAATTAATTTTAATGTCTCTGCCAGGAGCTTAAGAAATTATGAAATTTTCATACAAGCATCAAAAAAACCAATTATACTTTATATGCTCCCATTTCTAGAGCTCTCTTTCAGAGCATTTCACTGAAGTAAACTTAATCCCAAATTCTTTTGCTTTGAATTTTTCTTTTCCTAAATATATTATTTAAAATTTTCTAAACAATATTTACTATTATATTAAGTATATTTTTAAGTAACACATGAATTGTCAGTATGGAATTTATTATTCTTTGACTAAATAAATAAAATAAATAAAAATAAAATAAAATGGTCATTTCATCCCTTGAAACCACATATCAACAATTTCGTAAGTTAATCGTGTTTTCCCATGGAATCCATTTTATTTTCAAATGCTGAAAATACTGCGCCAGGATAAATGACCAATTGATTGTTGATATTGAATATTGAATAGAAAGCAATTAGTTCAATCCTAAACAATTTCAGTACTGTTGATATAGATTAAAAAAAAGTTAATGGAATTATGTTTGGAAATGTAACTTTTAGTGAGTAATTAAGATTTAAATCGAAGAAGAAAAGTTTCAACTACGATATTACTTCATCAACAACAATCATAAAAATATATCGGGAAACCGAAGACGAACAATGTGTCTGACTTAAAAATTAAGTAAGGCTTGGTTTGATTTAAAGCTTGGATTGAAATTTAGTAAAGCTTGTGGCGGCCTTGGCCAAGTGCTTTTAACAGTGTCTGAACCACTCGAAGCCAATTCGAGGCCAGATTCGAATCCTAGTTGAGACAGACAATTTTTTCAATAGAAATACATTTTTCTGATAGCCCTTCGCCTCTCTGCAGTCAATGGAAATCCTCAGAAGGTGAATATTGCTAAGTAAAGCCTCTTGAGAACATGCACATAAGCCATTTGGAGTTGGCATAAAACTAGTAGGTCCAGTTCTCGATCCTCCTTCGTGTTTAAGCAAAGGAGCATAAACCTCTTATAATATCTGGGGGTAAGTTCACAATTATAAAAAAGTGTTAACATCGAGTAAAAAAGTAAGCATAAAGTATACATTCGTTATTGTTGTTGTTTTAAAATAACGTTCTCATGGTCATGGAGCTCTACAGCTCATTTATGTTAAAACGGAACCTGTTCTAAAGACAAATGGTACGGGTAGAGCGTAAATCGTTTTATTATAAAAGAAAAAAGAATTGAATATTCATGAATAGTATCCAAGCAGAGCTTGTTCTTTGGTCGAATATTAACGTCATAGCTTAAGTGACGTAAAGCAATGATACGACCTTCGAATGCATGCAACATATTTAATGACGTCAGTTGTTCTGGGTATTTCAAAAATAGCAATGTCTGTAGGGTGAAGTAGAGGAGGGCAAAAGAGATCGCTATATCACATTGACAAACATCTCAAAAGCAGTATGGATCCGGCATTCAGAGTAAACATGTTTACGTAAAAACCAGTTTGGATCGCATTCATATCTTAAGTAAAAGCAAACGTGAATAACGATTAACAATCAGCTTGAGCTGAAGTTTTAGGATGCTTTACAAAGTTGTTCTTATATAGAGTCAGACACACAGACAGACAGACAGACAGTTTAAAAGCAGTTACTGAAAACTTTGCTGATTTAATGCTGCGGCCTTGTATGTATGCATGTGTGTTTTTTTAATATGTATATAAGTACTACATCCAAATGTAAACATACAGTAGTATGCTGCATGTTCGCTATCTGACAGATACGCCAGTTATTCTCAGACGTGTTTGCAGACAAAAATCTCACATAATTCAATTTGAGCAACATCGCGTCTGTTAACTGATGTCAGCTCGAAAGTAGCAGCACCAGCAGCAGCAGCAACAACAAGTTTGGGGCTTCCTTTGGTGGGCCCATTCAATTCGTTAACAAAGAGTAGCATTAGCGGGATTTAGCAGCTTTGAAAGCCGTTTTCGTTGTCTCCGTTTCCATTATGCCAAGCGATGAGCCGTCACATTTTCTTCTCCCACGTGCGCATTATGTGCTCTGTTTTTTTCTTTTTTTTTTCTTTCATTTTTTTTTCTTCCGACTTGCTTTGTTTACCTGTCAATTTGGCAGTCTATCCTGACATCTTCGTAACTGGATTTCCTTTTATGCTGATGTCAACTCATACAAAGCTTGGATATTGATTTGGGAACGCTTTTGTCATATTAATGCCGATACAGGACTGAGAATGCGTTATAATATTTTGTTTATCGGAGAAAAGTTATATTGATATTTGAGCACCAGAGAACTTACACATAAATATATTATTTTTTGTTCTAAAATCTGTTTTGGACAAACCGTCAAAAGCGGTCAATAATAGTACATATTAATATAGGTTTTCTCAATATATATACACATGTTATATATATATATAAATGTGTGATATAATTTCTGTGTGTAGCTCTCTTTGTCTGAATCCGAAAAACTTTTGGAGGATATTTCGACTTCGTTTTCACCATTAAACTAAGTTCTATTCCAGTTTAATTTATGGCTTTATATCATCACTTTTAGATAACGGGACGTGGCACCTCTCATCGAACTCTCAAATAAAAATTGCGATAGTCTGACACTTATAGAAGCTGCAGTCTTTAGGACCATATAGCTTAAGCCTTAAGACAGTCTTTAAGACCAAATAGAGAATGTGTACATTGGATTGGATAATGAGTCACAGCAGCCCAACTACAACTCTTAAACTTAAGATACGTTTTCGTTTTGAAATTCTAAGCGTTTTAACCACATGTAAGGGCGAGTGAATTTGGACCTCGAGAACCCAAAAATCATATTGTTTTTTTATTTGTAGGGTTCTTAAGATAACGCTACTTTTGTATTTCTCGAGAGATAATATCATTAAAATTTACTTGCAGCTTAAACTACTTGTCTGATATGTAATAAATAGTATATGGCAGAAAAAACAACTTAATTGCCTTTCCATTGATATATCGATCGTACCGGTCGGATAAAAAATGTTAGAGTGATAGCTCGTCAAAATAAAAATTTCTTGCAATTTTCATGTTTTTTTTTTAAATTCTATTTATAAGTAATTTTTTTTAGAAATAGTTATAATATATTTATTTAAATACAAATATATTAATATTTTATATTTTTAAATTGAATACTCTTCAATTATAAACAAATTTTTAAAGACTAATTTGGCCAAAATAAATTTTTTAAAAATAATTTTGTGGATAATTTTGTCCGATTTACTTATCGGATAAGTAATTTAAGCTGCAAGTCAATTTGAATGAATTATTCTCTCGATAAAAACAAAAGTACCATCTTAAAAACGTACAAATGAAAAAAAAATATAATGATTTTTGTGTTCTCGAGGTCCAAACTAACTCGCCCATACATGTGCCGTTCTTGGTATTTCCCAGCTGTAAAGAATTATTATCGATGAAAAGCAATGGCCAAAAAAGTCAGGATGCATTTGGATGCATTTGGGTAAATTCTTTGTTTGAACGAGTATACTCGACTTTGTGTTTCAAGGGGTTAAATAAAAGGTCAATAATATTAAATTGAATAATATACAAAAAAGTATTAAAATTTTATTAAATATAAGACTCGAAAAACAATTTTGAAAATATGGTTCTTCAGCTGATTTTAAGAAAAAATACTGGTTCTAAAAAATCTTAAAAAATAATTTTCAGGGAACTATTTTTATTTTTGAGCAAAGTTTTCAAATTAACTTTATTACTGAAGAGAAAAATAGTAGTTATAAAAGTATCTTATTTCAATCCTAATAGCATTTAACGATAAGCAACGAACGATTATGATTTCAACACCAAAAAATAAGATCAGAATCCAAATTTTACAGGTTTTTAACTATAAATTATTAAATTCTTCAAATCTAACCTTTTGGAAATCAAATTCACCTTTTTTTCATTTAAGATTAATCTTTAAAAAATCCAAAACATTTTACAAATCAATCGTAAGCAAACTTTTCATAATTCAAATTTAACCTTAGTAAAGAAATTGTTTTTTAGGTTTTCATAATTATTTCGAAGTACAATAGTAAAATATAACATTCTTTAGTAGCGTCTACTAATATTTATATATTTAGTAAGTAAGTTT
The DNA here is from genome assembly GCA_943735915.1 of Pherbina coryleti. Classification (NCBI taxonomy): domain Eukaryota; kingdom Metazoa; phylum Arthropoda; class Insecta; order Diptera; family Sciomyzidae; genus Pherbina; species Pherbina coryleti. The sequence goes on from OX030949.1 coordinate 104,865,266, forward strand.
ATACAAAAGGTAGGGTTGCAAAGACGTTCTCTGATGATGATATTTGTCGTTAATAAACACGGAAAATTTACAATGGAATGCTACGAAAGAAAGACAGTATTAGTTGAATTTTATTACCGAAATTCGCATTCATTCGCAGATACGATACGATAAGGAAATTTTCTTCATAATGGTTTGTCTTTTGGGATGTGTGTGTGTGAAATATTATTAAAAAATGCCAAAAGACTGACTCAGTACAAGATGTTAAGACACCGACACGATTTCGCCCCGAATGTTCGGCTGAAAATATCGATGCAGTGAAGGAAATAGTCGAAAATGACCCAAGCAACTCAATTTAGATGGTGCGATATTACCATTTAGAATTGACCGTTCTACGTTGCTCTGATGGAACGGTGGCGACATGTGCAGTTATTTTACAAAGCAGCCGATAATTTTCTTCCAAGTGCTTCGTGTGCGAACAACTTTTATTGTATTTGGGTCGTCTTGAAAGACCCATTCACTCGATTGTTGTTTAGTTTTGTGTTCATATGTATAAATCCATAATTCGTCAGCTCGAAATTCGTTTTCTATGTCAAAGACATGTTTTGAAGCAACGCGATTGTATTTTTTTATCATTTCTTTCGGCCAATCGACGCGAGCCTTTTTTGAGTGATTGTCAAATTATGTGGAACGTCATTTAACCTATCTCACGGTAGGTCACATGACGATCTTGCAATATCAGTTCAAGCACAGCATCGTCCTGTATTGAAGTGCGACTACGATTGATTTCGGTAAACCAGCGAAACACGGTGGCTCGAGATGATGCGTCATCACCAAAAGTCGAAGCGAGTTAATCGAAAAAATGCTGTTGGTTTAAGGGGTCGTTCATAAAATACGTTACCAATTTAGGGGGTGGAGGATTTTTAAAATGTACTACGATAAGTAACGATAGGGAGGGAGGGGGTCTAAGATATAGTAACGTGACCAAAAATACAAAAAAAACTTGAAAAAATTGAAATCTAAAAATCAATTCAAGATCGGGTCCTATCTGCGGCTTATATTTCGCTTCAAAAACATCTATGAATTCTCATAAGTGAGTTCTATTTAATTTAAAACTATTACTATTTAAATAAATACATTTTAAGGAAGCAAATTCACAAAAATACAACTTGGTGCTGCACGGGTGCAGTCTTTACGGGTACTCTTTCAAAGACCAGGCGAATTTCATTGCATAAGAATTGAGGATACACCCGAATGGGTCGACATGGCATCTGTCGAAGAATTCTATTTCGAAGAACCCCAAAGTTTCCAGCTTCTTCAATTCCAGTTAGCGAGAGCATCGACTCTTGGATTGAAAATGAAATAGTTTTTATCGATGAAAATAATTGATTTTTATAATTTTTTCTTATATTTATCCAGTCATTATAGTACACATACTAAGATCTAGTCAAAATAATAATATTTTTTAAATATATTTTCAAATAATAGTTGATCAATTAATTTTTTTATTTCATATACATTTTTGTAAGGTGACATTTTTGCGAACGTTTTTGAGTAGAATTTTTTTTTAATTTTTGATTTTTTATTTTTTCGCTTAAAAGTGCTTGCTATAGGAGATTAAATTCTTGAAAACTTTTCCTATAAATAATAACTAAATCGTACTTCTTTTCCGAAAAAAAAAACGTATTTTGAGTTGAAAAAGAAACATTTCTTATCATTTTAGTAGGTAGAAATCTCTCGTAAATTAACCATTTTTGTTCATAAATGAGTTCAGAAGTGAATCATAAATTTTTATCATAATAATTTCTTTTAAAACAAATTATCAATATGTAATAGTTAATAATATTATGTTATAATAAAATTTATAATTCAAAAAGGTTAAGTTTTTAACTCATTTCTGAACAAGAAAGGTTCATTTTCGAAAAGAAATTCAGTCCAGCGATTGATACAAAAAAGTTTAATTTTTGAGTGCCGAAAATGATTTTTTTTGATGGTTCATTTCTTAACTCATTTCCGAAGAAAAAAAAAGGTTCGTTTCTAAGAGGTATTTTAGTTCGGCGATTGATTAAAAAAAATGTTCATTTCCGAGTGCTAAGAAACAACTTTTATGTGGTTCTTTTTTTACCTCATTTCCAAACAAAAAAAGTATAATTAATAATATTTTTTTGTAACTCATTTTTGAACAAAATAAGGTTCATTTTTGAGAGGCATTTTAGGCCGACGATTGATACAAAAAAGGTACATTTATGAGTGCCGAAAATGAACGTTTCTACCTGAAAAAATTCATAAATGAATTCGAAAACGGTAGTTTTGGTTCACTGGGTATTCATTGTAACCTCAAAAACAAAATATGTGATCAAAACAGCTTTTATATGTATGTACATTGAAAGGAATTTATTTGATAAATTTGTCACATATCCATTTTTCTCCCACGTAGACTACCGATTTTACTGACATCGAGGAATAATCTTCGAACTGGCAGACCCGTGAACAGGAGGAGCGCTATGTTTGTTTTTTCATTATAAACTGATTAAAATCACGAACTCTCAATGTTTAAATGTCGTTACCTCTAAAATAAATATTAAAAAATTGACACTAGAGTATTGTAGAAAATACTGGAAAATCTTCAGTATTGGTGGGGTTTGAATAATCGCTGGTTCGCTTTCTATTAACATCTATGGCGCAAGCTGTTGTTCGAATTTTCAAACTTTCCAAACTTCGATTGCAGCAAACAGTTCCAGAACAAAAGAAGCAACACCTGCAGCAAAATTGTTGATCTGACTCTGCAAAATATGCCTGAATAAAAAAACTAAATAAGTACAAAACATTCATTCACACCACTCCATCAAAACTTGGGCTTTTCCGGCAGTCAGTATTTCAAGGGTAGCTACTATGCCTCCCTGTGGAGATGCTGCAAATTATGAAATTAAACTGCTCTGCCCGAAAATTAGCTGAGTGCAGATCCTGCCATTTTCATGTTTTTTTTTTTTTTTGTGCGAAGGCTTCTTTTTTGCTTAATGAGATGCAAAACGGGGCCGAAAACTAAGTCCTCAAATGAGCTGAATTAAATCTTAATGTGCGGGTCTTCGGCGTTCAGTGGGGGGGGGGGGGGTGTGGGAAACTAGCACACAAAAGCGCAAAATAAAGTTCACTATGTATAAACAATGTAGAAGGCACAGGAGATGTTTCCAGTGCTGGAGTGAGGTGAAGGTTTCGCCGAAGGATAACAATGTCTGCTAACAAAAAGCGCACAAAGGATAAAAATTACTGAAGGCTTTCATTTAAAAAAAAAAATAAATATATTTTGTATAATGAACCACTGGTGCTCTTTTTTAAATGTTGTGCTTTTGTTGTTGTTGTTGTTATTGTTGTTGTACCCGTAACTTATGGCTTAGTTGTGGCATCTAGTAAAGGTGGCTGGTTCGGCGATTGTGATGTGAAGGACTGAGCGATTCGCGTCCTTTTGTTTGTATTCTTGGATTTTTTTATTTGTTGCTTTCTGGTCGAAGTGAGGTAAGGTTGTTTAATGTATAAAATACAAAAGAATAAATGGCTAAAATAATGAATGCGTATAAATCAGGGTGGCAGATGATGAAACAGGATGGTGGAAGCTATGCGAGAGTTAAGTGAACTCATTAACAAGAAGGTTTGACGAGCAAAATTAGCGGACTTTTTTTGTATCTTTTGGCGAATCCTCTAGTGTTCCTTTTTTTATTGGAGCCCAGTTGCTTGGTCTTAGAATCTTAAGCATTCGGAAAAGTCATTTGTGGTGGAAGTGGCATTAGCCAAGAAATATTAATGGGAAAGTAATTTAGTAAAATACTTAACATAAAAAAGTAATTTTAGGAAATTATATTTAAGGATAATTCATTTAAGCATTCTTTATAAACCTTAGCATAAAAATCTTTCTTACTTCTAAAACTTTTTGAATAAACGTTTCTACGTGATATACGCTATAAAGTCTTAACTAACAAATTGTTTTTTCTGTTTTCTTATCTTCTTTCATACTTTTCCACGCTATACATGACTTCAACTACTTGGAATAAACCAATATCATCTACAGCAACAAGTGAACATTCGTACCCCGCACTGAATACACCACCGATACTTTATGTGCCGGACCGAAACTGGCGCATCTCCGAGACGGAGCAAATCGGTCAAATAATTGCTAGGATCCGAGCAGACGACGCAGAGAACGATGAGCTGGTGTTCGGCTTGGAGCCGCACTTCCATGCAAACTATGCTAATCCGAACGATGGTGACGGTGATAGTGGAGTGTCCAGTGATAAATTACCATTCCGCATAGATCCAGTTGGTGGTGTTGTTTACCTTAACGATAGTCTACTTGGACGGGTGAGTGCCAGTGAGGGCGCCTTTCAATGGTCAATGTTAAAGAGTCTGAGTGCAGTTAGTGAAGTGGGTGTATGAGTGTGGGTATTTGTGGGTGTGTGTGTGAATGTGTTCATGTTATAGAAAATATGTGTATTTGTTCGTATTTCTTTTGTGCATTAGACACTACATAGTAGGTGTATGCGTTGCACTTCCGTTTTTGTTTGCACAATTCAGTTTCCAAAGCGACAAACAAAAGAACAATCGAGGATATAGAAATTCATTTTATATGAAGGTGAAATTGTCAGAATTTAATTTATTAATTTTTTTTTATTTTTTATAATTAATTATAAATATTTGTTGCGTATAAGAAGCTCAATTTTTTAATGTATGTTTTTGTCTAAAACTGTTCATGTAAGAAGAATTTTAAGTTTTGTTTTTAAGAAGAACTCAATTACACTAATTTTTTTTATGACATTAAAGAAAAATTAAGTAATTTGCTTCGCTACACGCTTCATTTTGTATTTTATCGTATTTATTTTATTACAGCATTATTCTACGTGAAATTCTACTGAAAAGAAGTGGAATTTGTTTTTCTTTTCCAACAAGGCAAATAGCTGTAAAAATTCAATGAACGTCGGCGCAACAAAAATCGGACCCTTCAACTTTAAAAATGAATTAAAAAAAAAATTGTGAAGAAATTGAGAGGCCAGACAAAGTGCGATGGACTCACAACATGCCCCTCTTTAAGAATTTTTATAAAGTTTGGTTGTGCTTTTTTTTTGTCGATTTCGTCTCACTGTGTTATACTATGAGTATCTTTTTCTTAACTGAACTAATAATTATTAGTTAAAGTTATAATTAGTTTTAATTATATTAACTATATTAATATAACTATATTATATTAACTACACTAAGGGAAAAAAATATTAAATTTATCCAAAAACTTTTTTAATTTATCCAAAAAGCGAGTCATTTTTGCACCAATAACGCATTTGCGTTATATCGACTACGTAAATATTTAAAATTTATTTAAATACTTTTTCAATTAAAAAAAATATATAAACAGAATTAATAAAAAAATATATTAAAATTATGCACGATTTTTTTTTATATCCTTTCAAGTATTTACTATTTGAAAATAAAACTATCGCATTTAAAGAAAATTTATGTAAAAATATTGGAATTAAAAAACAACATATTTGAACAGTCGCAGCCACGAGCTGCGTCCATCAAATGCGATTTGGTAGGATATTTTATTTTCTTTTTTCGTTCTCTAATTTATACTATTTTTGACAGTTGTTGCAGTATTATTGCACTAAATGTCAAAATAGTACAAATTAGAGAAAGAAAAATTAAAAATAAAATAAACATAAAACTAGTAAGAAATGATCTTCGACTGGGCCGAAGTTAAAATACCCCCACGTCCAAACCAAAGTATATCCAAAATCTTAAGCAGTCCATAAAATGTTTATTTGTAAAATCATTTTCGTCATAGTTTTAACAGAAAATTTTTTAAAGTCACGTTTTTAATGAAGTCACTTTGTATGGGAGGTCGGTGTGGTTTTCACTCGATTTGGTTGAATTTCATACTAAAAATGTATATTAAATAAAAAAGTTTATATGCAAAATTTAAGTCCATATATTTATTTTTGTGGAATTTAAAGAGATTTTTCATTTTTTATAAAGTCACTTTGTATGGGAGGTAGGCGTGGTTTTCATCCGATTTAGTTGAATTTCATACTCAGAGTGTATATTAAATAGCAAAGTTCACATGCAAAATTTCAATATAATTTCAATGTCCATATATTAGTTTTTGGGAATTCGAAGAGATTTTACCGTTTTGATAAAGTCACTTTGTATGGGAGGTAGGCGTGGTTTTCATCCGATTTGGCTCATTTTCGAACTTGACCTTTATTTTTTAGATAAAAGCTTAAATAATATACTTTTCTATACCTTCCACGCCTCCTTATGGGCGTTACAAACGGAGTGACAAAATTAATACACCCCGTTTACGTTTTTTAAACGTAGGGGTATAAATATGCAAGCAAATGACAACCGGTGCAAGACATTCGTGAGAAAATGTCCGGTTGTCACTCAAACCGTACACAATTCTACTTTCCGATCATCAATCGCATTCACAAAGAATCTTGGCCAAATATGCAGGCTATATTACCCTTGCAACAATAACTAAATGAAAACTATAAGAACTAAGGTTGCAACTGCAGGAACAGAGTCCGATGCTGTTGCTGCTTGCCGGAATATGTGTGTACGTGTGCGATGCTGTTGCTGCTTGCTTGTATGGAATATGTGTGTCAGTGTGTGGTATAAATAAAATTCAAATACGGGAAAAAAACGAGTTGTAAGGAAAACATTTGATTTATCCACGTAAATATTTAAATAAAATTTATACTCAGGCGTGGATAATGCTAATATGCATTATTTCCCTTAGTGTATATAAGTTTATTAACCATTAGTTAATTATAATTAGTTTTAACAAAAACTCTTAAAAAAATTTCCAATATAAAGAATGTTTTTTAAACCAGTACTAACTTCAGACAGTTATATCTCACAAAGCAACTGTTAAATTGCAAACTCAATGGGCATTTCTGATTTTTGCCTCAATGGGTATGTTAATAAGCACAATTGTCGCATTTGGAGCGAAGATAATCTATATGCAAGTAATATTTTTAAAAAAGGGTAATCCAGCGAGTTACGGTCGGGTTATGGGTTATCTTTGTATTTCGGATATCATTCATCAGATAAAACGATTTGCAGAATGTATTCGACTGAATACTCATAAATAAATAGCTATTAAATAAAATTTCAAGTGTTTTGTTTAAACTCAAAGTTAGTACAGGCTCTATTTAAAAAAAAAGATACAGTAGTTTCGACTATGTCGTAACACAAGACGTAGAATTATTCAATTCGCTTTTAATGACATCTTTTTTAAAAACTATTTAGCAAAATATTTATTCCATACACCTGAGCATATGACCTTTAAGAGTGCCGGAGAGGGTTAATATGTATGACCGACCCCCATTACTTTTGCAAAAGAAACATTTTTGCCTTTGACACCTATTCCCTCCGACCACTCCTTAGGGGGGCTCCCATAAACATAAAAATTTTATGGTTTTTGTTTATTTATTCCATACACCTGAGCATATGACCTTTAAAAGAGTGCCGGAAAGGGTTAATATGCATCACCGAACCCCATTATTTTTGCAAAAGGAACATTTTGCCTTTGACACCTATTCCCTCCGACCACTCCTTAGGGGGGGTCCCATACAAATTTTATGGTTTTGTCGATAAAACCGGAAACTGTCGATAAATAGGTAGCAAGTTTAAGCAAACAAAAACATCAAATGTTGGCTTTATATTTCATGTAATTGTGTAAAATTTATATAAGTTAGAGAGTTCTAATATGAATTTTTGTCGCATTGAGGATCAAGCAGACCAACAAGTGCTAACATCAACATTGTACGATCAGTACTTTAGGCCACCAAAGGCTCAAAAAGTTATATAAATACCGACACCTGATCACTATCAACCACCTTACTTTCCTCCGAGAATGACGTATTCTACGTCAAAAATTTGACTAAAATGTGTCTAAAGTTAAGTATTTAGACACATATAATTTAAAATTAAAATTTAACAGAAAATCTATCAGCTTGAATAATATTGAAAAATATCATTATTTAAAATACGGAATTAAATTAAAAAAAAACGAAAAATATAAAAGAATACAAGGAAAAACAATAAACCTGCTTCGCAACTTTGTGTTTTTGAAATATCTATATATATAAAAATGAAACGGTCCATCTGTGTAATGGCATCACGTCAGAACGGCTGAAGCGATTTGGATGATTTTTTTTTTATTCGATTCTAAATTTTCACGAGATGGTTTATATAGAAAAAAATTAATTGGACAAAGGGGCGTGGTACCTCCCATACAAATCGCAGGTGGTACCTCCCATACAAATCGCAGGTTAAAAATCCGATATTTCTGCTCCTATTACAGGTATTTGAACAAAATTTGGTACATCCGTTTAATGTATGCGTTCCAAGCTTTACTCCAAATATGGGCGGGATTGGACAAAGGGGCGTGGTACCTCCCATACAAATTACAAATTCAAAATCCACTATTTCTCCTACTGTTGTTGGTATCGGAATACAATTTAATATGAACGGTTTAGTGTATAGTTTCTAAGTTCAACTACAAATATGGACGCAATTGGACAAATGGACGTGGTACCTCCCATACAAATTACGAATTTAAATTCCATTATTTCTGCTCCTCTTATGCGAGATAGAGATAGATAGAGATAGAGATAGAGATAGAGATAGAGATAGAGATAGAGATAGAGATAGAGATAGAGATAGAGATAGAGATAGAGATAGAGATAGAGATAGAGATAGAGATAGAGATAGAGATAGAGATAGAGATAGAGATAGAGATAGAGATAGAGATAGAGATAGAGATAGAGATAGAGATAGAGATAGAGATAGAGATAGAGATAGAGATAGAGATAGAGATAGAGATAGAGATAGAGATAGAGATAGAGATAGAGATAGAGATAGAGATAGAGATAGAGATAGAGATAGAGATAGAGATAGAGATAGAGATAGAAATAGAAATAGAGATTGAGATTGAGGTTGAGATTGAGATTGAGATTGAGATTGAGATTGAGGTTGAGATTGAGATTAAGATTGAGATTGAGACTGAGTTTGAGATTCAGATAGAGATAGAAATCATTTCCGCTGCGACAGCAACGCGTCGGGTATCAGCTAGTTAAAAATAAAAATAAAATAAGCCAATTTTTAATAAAATTCTAACATTTTTGATTTTGGATGTAAAATTGTAAAATAGATAAATTTTCAAATTCCCAGCAGACCAAACTTTCCGAAGTAGTTACGAATTCATTATGAATATTTCGGATACTTTCCGTTTTCGTAATTCGATTTTGTTCCGAAATCGTAAAGAAAATCGTAATAAGGTGTCGTTACGATTTCGTAACTATATTCCTTGAGAAATCGGAACTTAATATCGTTTGGAAATGTAGTTACGAAATCGATCAGAAATAGAAGATATTCTTTAATCGTTAGTTTTTGGTAAGAAATAGAAATGAATTATTGATCTATGTATATGTTTCCAATCAGAAATAAAAATTATTTTTGATTGAAATAATATCGACTTAATTTTAAATCAATGTCAATATTTACAAATACAACTGTTTTGAGTTAAAATAAACAAGTTATTTTGCATATAAAAAATACCCTTCGAACCCACGTTTACTACCACAGACGAAGTCGTCTTGGACAAGGATTCGAACGACGATTTTAAAAGAGATAGGGACAAGATTTCAGACATGGGTTTGGAAAAGGATTTGGAATAGTATTTGGACAAAGATTAGGTTATGGCAAGGCTTAGGACAAGGACTCGGACAAGGATTTGAATAAAGACTTGGACAAGGACTTGAATTTGAATAAGGACTAAAACAAGAATTATGGGATGGTTTTGATTGTTTTTGTATGCAAAGAAATATATCGGTTATTTTGAAAAACATGCAAAAATATTTTTGATAGGATACACTGCATACTCTATTCTTTACTTAAAATTTTTACGACATCAAAAGAGCGGACTCGACGTAATGCCAAATATTATTGGCCGTGTGCGAATACTGGGGCTTGCAGGAATATTGTAAATTTTCTCAACGACTGTCTTAGGCTTTTATTAATAGTCATAGCAAATAACGGAGACCGGAACTTGAAAACGTTGCATTTTAAATGCAAAAATGTTTCCGATGGGTTGAGCTTAATTTTTGGTATAAGAATTCGCTGACCAGTGTTTGCACCGGTTAGTAAGATGCAGTCGACATTATTATTGTAAGAATTAAAAATCTGTAGTCGGGTTCTATTGATTAGTCCTTTCGATGTTTTAAGATTTATCATCAGCATAACAATTGCATCTATTATGAGCGTTATGTGGTGTCGCGGAATAATGTCGCGGATAAGATAATAGTTCAATTATTAACAAATTAATTTTGAAACCATACTTTGTCTGTTGGTGCAAGAATAGCTTTTTCTTGTATGACACCAATGTTTATGTCGTTTTGTGGATCATCATAAATAAAATCAATCAACTTGTCGAGAATAACTTAAAAATTCCTTTGTATTATCGCATGTTTTAATCAAGCTTTATTGTTTTTACCTAAGACCACAATTCATGCCTTTTAATGCTATTTTCTATTTTGACGTGACGAAGTTACGTTATACTGCTCTAGTTTCCAAAAAAGTTAAAAAATGAATTTTTTAAAAATTCATCTGCGTTTCATTGAATTGTTACTCGCTGGGTATAAGAGCTATGATTAAAAAAATAGTATGACCGTAAAGGTTAATTCTTTGGCTATATTAAAAAAACAAAAAAAAATTTAATACGGCATAGGGACATAGTGGGAGCTGCGTAAGCAACGCAACTGAAAATTTGTTACATGGAATTATTACTCGCTGAGTATTAGCGCTAGGATTAAAAGTACGATACGCCAATAAAGGCCTACTGGAAGCCCTCACAACAATATTAGACAAAAAATTTCTGGCATCATGGGGACGCTGAGAGAGCCGCTCAAAGATCGATAATGCAACATTCATGCAGCGGCGTTGCATTGAATTTTTACTCAATGAGTATATAACCTACGATAAAAGTTTAAAAAGGAAATTAAAGTTTTTATACATGGCTTTACGACAAAAATAAAAAAAAAATTCCGGCGTCGTCAGGTCGTGAATATAGCAGCTTATGTAACAGAAATGTCATATCGTTGCATGGAATTATTACTCACTCAGGAGGAGTGCTACAGTAAATTTTGTTTTACGACAGCAGGGATGTGTTATTACGCTTCACAACTAAAGTAAAAAAAACATTTTGTTGTCATGATTTCAGGGATGCAATCACATAATGCAGTAAAAATGCTACAGCCATGAAAAAACGTTGCATGGATTTTTAACTCTGTGACTACTGGTGCAACGGTAAATTTTAAGGAACGAAAACAAAGGTGAGGTCAACGGGCATATGACAACAATAAAAAAAAAAATTTGACGGCGTGTCAAAAATCCCCAGGGAACCGCCTAATGTGACGCATATGCATCACTTTTGCTGGATTAATTGAAATTAGAGCGCAACCAATGGGGAAGCAAAAAAAAAGCTAAACGAAAAGCACCAACTCCAAATCCAACACCAATACCAACACCAACACCAACACCAACACCAAGACCAACACCAACAGCAATACCAACACCAACACCAACACCAACACCAATACCAACACCAACACCAACATCAACATCAACATCAACATCAACATCAACATCAACATCAACATCAACATCAACATCAACATCAACATCAACATCAACATCAACATCAACATCAACATCAACATCAACATCAACATCAACATCAACATCAACATCAACATCAACATCAACATCAACATCAACATCAACATCAACATCAACATCAACATCAACATCAACATCAACATCAACATCAACATCAACATCAACATCAACATCAACATCAACATCAACATCAACATCAACACCAACATCAACATCAACATCAACATCAACATCAACATCAACATCAACATCAACATCAACATCAACATCAACATCAACATCAACATCAACATCAACATCAACAACAACACCAACACCAACACCAACACCAACACCAACACCAACACCAACACCAACACCAACACCAACACCAACACCAACACCAACACCAACACCAACACCAACACCAACATCAACACCAACACCAACACCAACACCAATACCAACACCAACACCAACATCAACATCAACATCAACATAACCATTAACATCAACATCAATATCAACAACAACATCAACATCAATATCAACATCAACATCAACATCAACATCAACATCAACATCAACATCAACATCAACATCAACATCAACATCAACATCAACATCAACATCAACATCAACATCAACATCAACAACAACATCAACATCAACAACAACATCAACATCATGATCAACATCAACATCAACATCAACATCAACATCAACATCAACATCAACATCAACATCAACATCAACATCAACATCAACATCAACATCAACATCAACATCAACATCAACATCAACATCAACATCAACATCAACATCAACATCAACATCAACATCAACATCAACATCAACATCAACATCAACATCAACATCAACATCAACATCAACATCAACATCAACATCAACATCAACAACAACATCAACATCAACAACAACATCAACATCATGATCAACATCAACATCAACATCAACATCAACATCAACATCAACATCAACATCAACATCAACATCAACATCAACATCAACATCAACATCAACATCAACATCAACATCAACATCAACATCAACATCAACATCAACATCAACATCAACATCAACATCAACATCAACATCAACATCAACATCAACATCAACATCAACATCAACATCAACATCAACATCAACATCAACAACAACACCAACACCAACACCAACACCAACACCAACACCAACACCAACACCAACACCAACACCAACACCAACACCAACACCAACACCAACACCAACACCAACACCAACACCAACACGAATACCAACACCAACACCAACATCAACATCAACATCAACATCAACATCAACATCAACATCAACATCAACATCAACATCAACATCAACATCAATATCAACATCAACATCAACATCAACATCAACATCAACATCAACATCAACAACAACATCAACATCAACAACAACATCAACATCAACATCAACATCAACATCAACATCAACATCAACATCAACATCAACATCAACATCAACATCAACATCAACATCAACATCAACATCAACATCAACATCAACATCAACATCAAAATCAACATCAACATCAACATCATCATCAACATCAACATCAACATCAACATCAACATCAACATCAACATCAACATCAACATCAACATCAACATCAACATCAACATCAACATCAACATCAACATCAACATCAACATCAACATCAACATCAACATCAACATCAACATCAACATCAACATCAACATCAACATCAACATCAACATCAACATCAACATCAACATCAACATCAACATCAACATCAACATCAACATCAACATCAACATCAACATCAACATCAACATCAACATCAACATCAACATAAACATCAACATCAACATAAACATCAACATCAACATCAACATCAACATCAACATCAACATCAACATCAACATCAACATCAACATCAACATCAACATCAACATCAACATCAACATCAACATCAACATCAACATCAACATCATCATCAACATCAACATTAACAAAAACAACAAGAAACTTCGTCACGTCAAAACCTACGGGTGTGTCCACGGCACAGCCAATTATTTTTTTACAACGCGGGTATTACTTTTTTATTTACTTTTAGCGTAATGGATTAATGAAACGGTTTCCTTAAAATCGTCAGAAAATACAATAACTTTTCGAAAAACAGTTTACGAATGTCTGGTAATATCGCGAAACATACGATCAATTACTATCAGTGCTACTTCAGGAATCATACTTGCTTCATCAAAAATGATAAGATGAGCATAATCACAGTTCCTTCCGTGAGCAAAATTGGGCTTAACGCCTGATACAGATGTATCTCAAGAAGAGGGCTAGGAAGTTTGAATTGGCTGTTGAAGGTACGTCCTCGATCAACCGAGCTAGCTGTGATGCCATTAAAGCCTATAGCGATTTTACATGAACTTACTCTTTTGCGGCTGGTACATCAAGATAACCTTTATTTGAACTTTTTCATTTTGCTCAACTGCTTTAATTATACAAAAGTGTGATTTCGGAAAATTTCACAAAAAAAGTATCACATACTTTTAGGCATCACATAGACAACTTACATTCTTTGCAGAAGATTGTTTTGCTGTTTTTTTTGTTTAAATAAACAATACTTAAGAAAAAGTTAGATCTTATTGCACATTTGCAGAGCAAACCCTTTCTATCGATACTTATTTATGAAAATCAAATTAACGGTATAGATTTGATGGTCATCACAAAATAAGCGCTTGCGTAATAATAATATAGAGCTGTTATCGAAAAAATTACGATAAAAAAATAATTGCTAAAAAGGATTGATTGATAGCGATAATCGTTATTTGCGGACGCTGTTCACGGCCGAATTACTTGTTATACTACTAAGTTTGGATACTTTAATGTGAATTTTGAAAAAAGTTAAGCTCAATATTATTTTTCACGTTCCTGTTTTTACAGAACTTAACTATATTTGCCTACTTTGTTATTTTTTATGTATTTGCACAGTGATGATAAAAAATAAATCATACAAACCGGCACATATCGAAACTCGATATAAATTCGTATAAAAATCGAAACTCTTCCGAAATTTTTTGTAACGAAATAGTAACGAATTCTTTACGACACACAATGGGAGATTCGTGGCCATAAAAAGAAAAAAGTATAAGTTTTAAAATTCTAAAAATTTTTTCCTAATGGATAGTTTATACTTCAGATAAGAAACTCCCATAAAATCACTCAGAAATCTTTTAAGGTTTGGTCAGAAAATGGCTCGAAATTTCGACTTTTTTTAATGACAAAAATTTGAGAATATTACTTTTTTTTCTACCTGTAGTTGTAAGTGTTCCACTTGTTTTGTGTTTATAAGAATGGAATTAAAATGAAGAGATAATAAAAATAAGATATTTTTTCTTTCATAAAATGTAGGTTCTTTGTTGTTACTTAAATAGATGTATTTTTTGTGATTTTTTAAAAATAAGCATTTGTAGTACAAAAAAGCTAAAAGGTTTGAAAACTTTAGCAGTAAAAACAAAAAAAAAAAAACATATAAAAACATATTTTCAGTTTTTTCAAAATAGTATCCAGAAATATATATTTATAGAAAAATATGGTTCTTGCTGCCCGAATTTGCCCCAAATGGGTTTAATGTGATTTGTTCTCGTTGAATGTCAATTCAAAAATATTTTATTCAGCGTATCTTCAAAATGAAAATTACATTAAAAGTAACAAATAGTAGGCTGATTTGGCTGATTTTTTTGTAGTTGTTCATAATTACCAGGAAAAGGATTTTACGAAACAAAATTTTTGGAAAACCCTCCGGAAAAGTCGGGCTATTGGAAAAGTCGAAAATTGATTTATTTGTATGGAATTTTGTGTGCAATTGTTTCGGAATAGCTTTTCGAATGGAAAAAATAGGAAATTCTTAGTGGAAAACTGAAAATTCCGGAAAAACGCAAAAAAGGTGAATTTTTTTCGACAAAATTTTGCATTTTATCGAATGACCTGATGATTTTGAACAATGTAAAGGTGGAAAATTTGTTGTGAGGCATAGAAGATTACTGATGATTGTTAAATTCATTGTGATAAAAGAAGTTTTGCGTGCTTTTTTTGTGAAGCAGTAACGAGATAAATAATAGATGGCGCTGTGTTGGGTCAATGTCACAACTCGATGGATGGTGTTATACGTTGACTTAGACTGTGCGCAATTTGACAGGTGTCCTTTTGGCATTAACATTTTCTATTGAGCAAATATGTGACTATTTTTGCATTTGTTAATTGTAGTGATACATTACAAAAAAAGCCACGCCAATTTGTCAAAACAATTAAACAACAATAAACCGAAATTAATGAGTTTTGTCAAATACACATACTAAGTGCCCTAAACTTTTTTACCCTATTGTATGATTAACGCGCACCGTAACTTAAAAATGCCAATAATGAAGACATTTTTCACCATCTTTTAATATCTTATGATCCTCTTGTCAGCCATTTGCGACTGAAGAAAGACAAAAAATACAAAGAGCTGTCAGTAGAAGCTCGAGAACTTATACAAAATGAGCTTTATGAGCAATTAAAAATATTTTTAAAATTGTAAACTAGTTTTTTCAATTTTATGCCGACTCCGTCCGCTTATGTTCTTAAGAAAAATGTTAAAACCCATAGAATTTAAACTTGTATACGAAGAGTTTAATAAGTGTAATATGGAAAGAAAGAAGATTAGGATAAAAGGTGGGGGTGTCTGTCGGAAAATTTTGCTCAAATTCAGAAATAATAAAACTTTTTTCCAATACATTATACGAGAATATTTGTTAAGACTAACTTCAAGATTACAACTTTTGTTAAATAGAGTAAGTGGGCGTGTCTGCGGGCGGATTTCATCCAAACTTTTATATATTTCATATTTAAGTATACAAAGCCTTCATACCAAATTTGAAAGCTCTATGTTTATTTTTACTATTTTCTGCAAAAAAATTCGTATGGAAGGTGGGCGTGTCTGTAGGCGGATTTAATCCAAACTTATATATATTTCATATTTAAGTATGCAAAGAATTTATAACAAATTTGAAAGCTCTACGTTTATTTTTACTATTATTTTCTGCAAAAAAATTCGTATCGAAGGTGGGCGTGTCTGTGGGCGAATTTGATCCAAATTTATATATATATTATGTTTAAGTTGGCAAAGCATTCGTACCAAATTTGAAAGCTCTTCATTTATTTTTACTATTTTCTGCAAAAAAAATCATATGGAAGGTGTGCGTGTCTGTGGGCGGATTTGATCCAAAATTATATATATTTCATTTTTAACTGTAAAAAGCATTCGTACCAAATTTCAAAGCTCTAGGTTTATTTTTACTATTTATGGCCAAAACTTGTATGAAGCCCTCCCACTGTGCGACAGTTTGAAATAGTTACGAATTTGATGGAATTTCGACAAAGTCCTCAAATTTGGTTTGGCGGGTTCCTACGTCTTAAAATTTTGTCTGTTTTAGAGTTTTGAAAGTAATTTATTTTTATCAGTATCTTTAAGGTACTATTACCGTCTAGAATGCAAAAAAATTATATAGATTCAACAAATTTTTTCACTCTCTTTATTATATATGGTTATCAAACTTTTTTACAGTATTAAGCAGTTCTTGAAGATTACGAAAAAAATTTTATTTTCTATTAATTGTGTATTTAATAGAGGGCGCTGAAATTTGCTTCTCAAAACAACACTGCTGCATGGCGGACAGTAGGGTGGAGTGAAAAATGTCAAAATTTTTTTTTCGGAAACGGGTACCCTTCAATGACTGTGTATGAGACCTAGTAACAATTCTGTAAAATATTTAATTTTTACGACATCATCTTGAGTCTGCACATTTGACTTTAAGTTTGAAAATTTTTAAAATTTTTGACATTTTACAAATATTTTTTTATGTACTTGAAAAATAAAAAAAACCAATACGGGTAGTCACTAAATTGTTGAACTAGGCCTTAAATATAGACAGGATTTTTTAAAACATTTTTAGGTCGTGGTTTCAGTATACGCATTAGGCCTAAAATTCGCCCAATATTCGTATTCGTTTCTGATATTTTTAATTTTAATTTAATTTTTATTTGTAATAATTATTAGCATACAACATTTAATCTTTAAATGTTTAATTTTTTTATTTAATGTTTAAAAGATTTAACGTTTTATAATATCTGATATACTCTTATAATGTTATAAAAACTGGTTTATATAGCTTTCGTTAATCAACTTTGCATTGTGCAACTCTTCGCTAGTTCATATTAAACTACCCAGGACTTACCACGGGGTGGTGCTTGCACTTCGAGTCACACCCATGTCCTCCCAACCACCCAACCATGAGAGCATCAAAAAAAGTGCACTCAGAAGCTCTGTTTACACTCTCGGTTTCTAGTTACCTTTGCAAATCCTGATTTGTCAAATGACTTGTGAGAGGTGGTTCTGTCACTTCCAATTCATTCCAAATAATCATATAGACATACTCTGATGTTCCTAAATTTATTTTCGGGATTTCAAACCGTCTTAGTGGTTGACTAGCTTGTTCTCTAAATCGAGCCTTGCTGATACGTCTTAAAGCCAGTTTCTTTGTAAGATCTCTCTTATCAACCAACATAGCTATGAGCATGTTTTCATGGTGAGCAAAGTATATATTTCCTTAGATACATTTGTGTACAATTTTCCGATTTTCCTCAGATAGGTAGGTGCAACCCTTTATGGTTTCCCACAAGTTAAACACATGTTCCAATAAGTCCCGAGACTAAGTAATAAAAAAACCTTTTTTTTGCAAATATTCTTCTTTATTCATCAACATAGGTTCCTTCAAGAGCAATACATTCATTCCACCACTTTTCTAACTTTTCAATACCGGTTTTTTAGAACGATTTGTGCTTCGCCACAAAATACGCTTCAGTTTCAGCCATCACTTCTTCATTGGAGCCAAATCTCTTGCCGGCAAACATTTTTTGAGGTCAGCAAAGAGCCAATAGTCGCTGGGGGCCAAATCGGGCGAATACGGGGGATGAGAAAGTAATTCGAAGCCCAATTCGTGGATTTTCGCCATCGTTTTCATCGATTTTTGACACGGTGCATTGTCTTGTGGAAATATAATTTTTTCTTCTTCAAATGGGGCCGAATTCTTGATATATTCAGAGCCTTCACTTTACGGTCGGCCAATACCATTTTGTGTACTTTTTTATGTATTTACTTTACTTTTATCAAAGTGCAAGCACCTCCGCGTGGTGAGTCCTGGGTGAGCGAAGAGTTGCACAATGCAAAGTTGATTAACGAAAGCTATATAAACCAGTTTTTATAACATTATAAGAGGATATCAGATATTATAAAACGTTAAAAATATCAGAAATTTACGAATATTGGGCGAATTTCAGGCCTAATGCGCATACTGAAACCACGACCCAAAAATGTTTTAAAAAATCCTGTCTATATATAAGGCCTTGTTCAACAATTTAGTGACTACCCGTATTGGTTTTTTTTTTAAGTACATAAAAAAATTTGTAAAAATGTCAAAAATTTCAAAATTTTTCAAACTAAAAGTCAAGTGTGCAGACTCAAGATGACGTCGTAAAAATTAAATATTTTACAGAATTGTTACTGGGTCTCATACACAGTCATTGAAGGGTACCCGTTTCCAAAAAAAAAATTTTGACATTTTTCACTCCACCCTAGCGGACAGGTAATCTTTGGAACAGTAAGTCTGAAACATTAGATTAAAAAAAAGTTAAAAAAAGGAAGTGCTCTTACTTGATAGTTTTACCAGAAAAATTGAAAAATCATTTAAAGTAAAACAATGGCGGACATTTGGAATTATTTTTTTCAAAAACCGCCTTTTTTTATCCTTTTCTCATACTCAAAAATTTTGTACATTTTTTTTGTGGTCAAATTGTGGTAAACTATCACACAGGATATAACTGTCTGGAGATTAACGGTCAGCCAGTTAAAAAACCTAAACTCGAGAAAAACACGTGTAAAGTTTTTTTTACACTTGCGGCGAGCCGAGAGCGCACTTCAATTGAGTCGTTATATCGCGGCGATGGCTTCGAATTTCGATTTGATATTTTAGACAGTTATTATTGAAGGTATAAAGAATCTAAAAATGTAAAAAAGAAAAATTCATTTTTTGAAAATTCTAGACGGTAATAGTACCTTAAATGAACTTATTTTAAATACAATGCCTATATTTAATGCCTAACATTTTAATGCCTAACAGTTTAGTTCCTTGACAGAATAAGAACTTTTCAATAATATTTTTGCAGAGAATTAATTATATTATTTCTGATTTAATTTTGTTTTTGTTTCTCAATTATTTTGTGAGAAATTCTTAAGAATTCGGATCTGACCATAATTTTCTATAATATATTAATTAAAGGGGATAGTGTGGCTGTTGATAATAACACTGATAACAAGTCTCATGAGAGGGTTTTTATTTTTGAAGCAGTTTTGAAATTTGTAACATAAGGAAATATTATGAAACACCATTTTTTACCATAAAATTATGTAATATTTTATTTATATTTGAATAATTTTTTGGTAAAAGAAAAATGGCTTCATATAAAACTATTTGAGGTGGTATATAAGACGTATTTTTTTTTTCTGAAGAAATAAGTGGTGAACTAAATTTAAGCAAAAAATTACCTCAAATCCAAATATGCTTTTAACAATATTTTTGTTTTTTGTTTTTTCTTTTCTCCATGGCAACATTTAATGGAAACTTTTTTGACGCTCACAACCACAGGCAGGGGAAAATTTCTTTCTATACATTACCGTATCGGATGGCCAATTTACGGCAAAAAACGAGGTTTTTGTCAACATTCTCGGTCGCAGCAACAGTAAAAATCCAGGCTCACGCACACCTCCATCCATTACGAATGTGGTGCAAAACATTTCGCAGTTTTTGCCCGCATTTGATCAGCTTCCAGGTGTTCAATCCATTAGAAACCAACAGCCTAATAGCCGTCCATCCAACAGTCTGCCACCAGGATTTGCATTCAACCCTGCCATATTCACACCACAACATGCTGTCAGTTTTCCACCAGTACTTAACTTTAATCCTAACCAGCAGATGCCAATTTGGCCAACAAACCAATCTGATGGCAGTGAAGAGCATAGAAATGACAACGAAATAGAAAACAACAGTGATGCTTTTCCGTCAGCTACAACGACATCAACGGAGACGACAACGACGACAAGTCGAATCAAGCTGACGCCTATCAGCACAAAGAATGATCGGAACAAGGACAATGCATCAACGTCAAACATACGCAAAAACACAACTCTGGTAACGCCTGGACAGCCTGCCGAAGCTCAAGACGATGACATCTCCACAAATTTGACGACTGCTCACTCGATTAAGGCCACCACGATTCCTGTCATAATAGCGCTTTGTGGCCTGTTTGTGGCAGCTGTCGCTGTACTTGGCTACTTGTTCCGCAAGCGCCTATGCGCTATAAGCAAAACTCTAAACAAAAAGTCCAAAGAGGAGATGGCCAAAAAGTCGAATCAAAGTAATTTAAGCAGCAATCTCACGGATGACAGTCGCAATTCAATGGTAATGCAACATTGGAATGGACCAATAGCGTATGGTAACCGTTACGTGCCTTGGGAGCGGGATCAACAATTGGTGCCACAGTCTATGGTAAGTTAAGTCAATGTTAGTAGGAAACTCTTTAATAAACAATCGTAAATTTCTTTCAATTGAAATTAAAGTTGTTATTTAAGTTAAAGTTGTAATCACATAAAATTTATTTAGTACGTGGCAATAATATTAACACAGGACACTTACAGCGACGAAATATGTTTTTATGATTTTAATTTTTTTTTTTTTTTTGTCTTTTAATGACACAAATTAACAAAATGCAAAATATTTCATTATCCATGGCAATGGTTCTCGATTCCAAAATTAATTTTCCCACATATCCCCATGTATTTTGACCCGCTGAACACGAATCTGGCATTAATTTTGAACATTTGGCTCTTGGTTATCTTCAAAATTATTTAATTGTGTGGTAGAGTCTTTATATTTGAATGAGCGATTAGTTATATCCCATATATTACGATTATATGGGATGCTACTCCCACTTGTTAAAATTTCGTATTAACAAGTCAATAATGTAAAGATGTCTAAAAATGGAAGAGTGCAAATTTGCTTAAGAAGAAAACCAAAAATCTCTCTTTTAAAAAAGCACCCTCTTATCAGCAGCATTGCATGTTTTCCATCACTAGCTTCATAGCTTTATGTCCTTGTCAGGACAACGCTAATGTCATTACAAAAATGAGAACATACAGACAGACAGCGTAGCAGTGCGAGACTTCAACGTTGACAGATTACTCTAGAAAACAAACGTGGAGAATAGCGTTATCTAAGCATAAAAGTAACTGATTCATCTGGTGGGTGGGTTCTTGGCTAGTAAAGAAGGAGCTGGGGGTAGGGGGAGGGAAAGGTAAAATTCAATGCAGTAGCAGCTAAGATCCCATGTTGTATACACCGTGCGAATCATCGCTTCACCGCATCATCGCTTTGTGCTTGCTCTAACGGCGACTGGCGTTTATGAGTGAGTTCTTCTTGTCTTCATAAAATGACGTCTAATTTGTCACAAAATGTTCATTTCAAGTCTGCGAGTTCTCTTGTTTTCAAAACAATTTTGTTGCAAATTTTAAATTGGGAACGACAGCAAAAAATCAAACGCTTTAACGAATTTCGTTTATATATGGATCGTGATGTAATGCTAACTGAAAATGTTTATTTTTAAAAAGTCTTAATACTCAGTCTTACTACTTAACTATTTTTAAGGATTTTAGAAGTCATATTTTTCTTAAGGAAGCTTGGGATTGAGAAAAATATTACTTTTAAAAAAAATTTTTTTGCGAGCAAATTATTTATTTTTACCATTTTTTTTTTTAAGATTGTTGCTTTAAAATTCGAAAATTAAGATAACTTATTCGATCTTGTCAAGAAAGATAAACATTTTATTTTGATTTGGACAGAGTAAATAAAGAAGAAAATTTTGATTTTCAAAAAAAAATTCTTCTTAAATCGGAGATAACAACAACTTTCTACTCAATTCGAGTAAGAATTGGTCGGTTCGGTTAAACATATTATCGAGTTGAAATTAAATAAATTACCTATAAATTTTTGTGTCCAACTTTGCCAATCGGGTGAGTAATTAAGATGCAAAAGTTTTCACCATCGAATGTAATCCATGGAGCAACGCAATCAGGGATCCTGCAATAAAAAAATCATTAGCGACGGGGCTTAGTTTTTATAAGACAAACAAATCCTGAAAACTAATAATCATAGGAAGAAGAAAATTTATTACAAGATAAATAAAAATTAACTTGAACGGAATAAATTAAAAAAAAAAAACAGAAAAAATTCACTGAATGGTCATATAATTTTATTATATTTTAAATTTCTAAGTTTTCAGACACGTAACGTCCGGGTGGCGTCCGTGGCGTAGTTGGTTAAAGTGCTTGGCCGCTATGTCAACGAACCTGGAGACCCGGGTTCGAACCCCAGCAGCGACAGAAAATTATTTGAATTAAAATAATTTTTCTGTACGGCCGCCACCTCTCTGCAGACAATGGCAAACATCAGAGAGTATTCAAAATACCATGTAAAGCTTCTTGAGAACAAGAACATTCCGTTCATCGCCGTTCGGAGTAGGCGTTAAACCTGTAAGTCCGGTTCTCGGTCAATTGTGTACAAACTTAATAACATGCATAACACAATTGATCGATCATAAGAAGCTAGGTCAAAGTCCTTTCAAGGGCTGAAATGGCCACTTATTTATTTTTTTTTTTAATACCCGCGTATTTTCTTATATTTTTGAGTACTTCGAGCTACCCGAGCAAAAACCGGGTATCCAGGCATTAGCGGGTACCATGCCGCTACAAACTCTCTTTTTATTCCGTGTAACGAATTAGCAGTTACGTTGCAACTCCTGCCGCGTACCGATGGCGTGTTAAATTTATCTTATTTTCGCCATAAAGTAGAAGAATTAAACTTTACTCTCGTGTCATTACTTTTATCGTAGCACCTATCTTCATTCCATGCAACGCCGATGCATTATTAAAGAATGTTTTCAACTTTTTTGGAAGCTTGAGCGGCAAAAGTATGAAATAAGCGAAATTGATATTAATAAGAGTATTTAAATGCTGATGGCGGGATATTGGTGTGATCTCGGGACTTGAGATGCTATGGAAAATAATATTGTTTAAAAAAAATGACTATTAAATAAAAAAGATACAGTAGTTTCGACTATGTCGTAACACAAGACGTAGAATTATTCAATTCGCTTTTGATGACATCTTTTTTAAAAATATTTATTCCATACACCTGAGGATATGACCTTTAAGAGAGTGCCGGAGAGGGTTAATATGTATCACCATCCCCCATTACTTTTACAAAAGGAACATTTTTGCCTTTGACACCTATTCCCTCCGACCACTCCTTAGGGGCGCTCCCATACAAATTTTATGCTTTTGTCGATAAAATGCTTTTGTCGATAAAACCGGAAACTGTCCATAAATAGGTAGAAAACTTAAACAAGCAAACAAAATTTGTTCAATGCTATCAAGTTCAACAACCCATGTGTCAAAATTTCACTGTCGATAATATGCCCGGATATTTAATTGGCTGCGTTTGACATTTCAATAACAGATTCTGTTAAAAAAGCATGCCCCTCAAAATTACTCAGTATTACTGGGCTACGCGAGTCTGTTAAAAACAACATGCCCCCAAAAGTATGCTTTTTTTTAATTATAAGATTTATGTCTTCACGCTAGATGGCGCTGTCTTCGCCGTCGAAAAAACCGGAAGCCGTCGATAATAGGTAGCAAGTTTAAGCAAACAAAAACATCAAATGTTGGCTTTATATTTCATGTAATTGTGTAAAATTGATATAAGTGAGACAGTTCTAACATGAATTTTTGTCGCATTGAGGATCAAGCAGACCAACAAGTGCTAAGATCAACATTGTACGATTAGTACTTTAGGCCCACCAAAGGCTCAAAAAGTAAGGTAAATACCGACACCTGATCACTATCAACCACCCTACTTACCTCCGAGAACGACGTATTCTACGTCAAAACCAGACTTATTAAGCTTCTCTTTGAAGTGTGACGAAACTACGTTGCTGAGTATTTGCTTGGCAGCCATCAAATACGAAGGCTCTCAGTGAAATGGAAACAAAATTGGTTATCATTATGTTAAATATTATGCCTTCATATGAAAAGGCAAGTACCAATTCCAAATCGGTTTTTGATTCTAGACTGGGGTGTGTGATATTTCGTTTACAACTCTAAAATATTGCTAAGTTCGTCTGTAAAATAAAACCACTTTGCAGTGGTGAACCAAATGAGGTGACTACGCTTGTATTGCTATTTTAGCAATTTCTATAATATTTCACACATATGCTATTTCACACATGGTAGGCATTTCAAAAGTACTGTAAGCAGAAGAATGGGCTATTGCATTCAGTCTGCAAGTCTTCAGTCTTCGTTGATTTTAAACACCAATTAATTGATTGTAGCAAATAAGAATTTTAATGATTTGTGGTGGTATACTTCTAAATTAAATATTTTTATTGGGGGCGCGCCACGGAGTTTACGTATACAGCTCGTCAGCTTTTGTATGTTCTGGGCCTAGCCGGCACTTCAGGGAATTGAATTAAAAACTCTTGTGTTCTCTTGTGTTGAACTATAAATCAATTATCTTTATTTGATATATCTTTTTCTTATATACTAAAAAAAACAGTATTTTACTTAACGCTATTAATGCCAGTATTTTAGACTCCGCCCTTATTTCCACGGTGGGTAACCAATCAATCCCGTTAGTCGATCGGTTCCCAGCCATATTCCAATAGGCAACAACAATAACGTTGGCGCCGATAGCCTTGAAAATTCGGTGGGTCAGTTGCATTGGAGTAACATAATATATTCGCTGTATTTACTCCAGCGCACTGCTCCGCGATCACATTGTAATTGAATCGCACTAACAACAGCGTTGTTGTTGTTGTGCTTGTGTTGAGAATTAGAAATATCCAAACGATACAAGCGGCAAAAGGGGATGAAAACAATTCAGCACTTAGGCGTGTGAATGAAGTTTGTTGTGACATTTTTGTTTTAAGTAATCTTCATAATTTTTGGGTTTTAAGTTGCATCAAAAATGTTATTGTTTTTGAATTTAATATTGCAGTGTTTTTGTATAATTTATGGGTTTGGATAAAATGTGTGTATTAATGTTTGGTACGGTAATAGTGACTGTGTAAGTACACTACACCCCAATCCTCAAGCGAAGATTTCACTTCTTGAAGTTAAATTTTCAAGATAAAGGGGAGTTCTGGCTAGTGTGTATTAAAGTAGTTAAATTTGTTTTAATATTACAAAATATATTAGTTAAAATTTTATATGCATTTTATCTTATAAGTATACGCATTCATACATTCTTTCATCCATTTGTTTTAAGATTAATTTTTGTAGTAACTAAGATAAGTTTAATATGTATTGTTTTAATTCGTATATATAGAATTTATATAATATATCTATTTAATAAATCGAATTTAATGTAATTAATATATTGTTTAGTGTGAAATGAATTATAAAGTATTATATTATGAATTTATCATGATTTTTATCCTTATGTCTAAAATTATTCTATTTCAAAATGATTAAAAGTTTATATTATTTAATATAGTATTATAGTACGCTATAATAAGTAAAATTTACACTATGTTAGATATTATAAATTTTTATATCTGTTATGTATCTTATGGAAAAATTCTCAGATAATCTTATTGGTAAAAGAGTTTTAATTATAGTAGATAAAATATATATGATGTAAAATTTATATATTAAAATTAAAAAATATAAGTGATTCTATGTTATATATATAATTGATGATGGCTTATGTATATCATCAGATGATTGATAATGGCTTATGTATAATATTTGTTGATATTAAAAAAAATTATTTACTTTAATAGTAATTTGTGGATATAAAGCTTGTCTAATTATTAAATTTTTTCAACATGTTGTTGTGATACATTTTTAGTTTGTTATTTATTTCTATTATGGAATTGACTCCATTTATTTCTTTAATTACATATGGTCCTTTGTATGGACTTTGTGATTTTTTTCTTTGTTCTAGTTTTACAAAAACTTGATCTCCTACTTTAAAATTTGAAACGTTTACATTTTTGTCATACTGTGTTTTTCTTTTATTCTTTGCAATGTTTATCATGTCTCTAGCTTTGCTTAATGCGGTTTTTAGTTTTATTTTTAATTCGTTTGAATAATCTTCTAAATTATACTGTGTTGTTGTTTTTTCAATCAAATCGCTTGGTAGGGAAGGTAGTTTTCCGAAAACTAATTCGAAAGGTGTATATTCTGTATCGACATGTGGACTTGAATTATATGCAAACGTATAATATGGAATCCATTTGTCCCATTCAAAGTCGTCTGCAAATGATAGCAAATATTCATTAAGTGTTCTATGGTTTTTCTCTAATGAACCTTTTGTCTCATGATGATAGGGGGTTGAAAAAATTTGTTTAACCTTCAGTAACTCACATATGTTTCTAAGAAGTTCATTTGTGAATTCTGTTCCGCGATCTGATTTTAGATACTTAAATAAACCGAATTTAAGTATAAGTTGTTCTACCAAAGTTTGTGCAATTGTTTTTGCGTCCTTGGTTTCTATAGGATGAGCAATAACGAATTTTGTTAGTTGACATTGCATTGTCAGCACGTAGCGGTATCCGTTTGAAATCTTAAGTGGACCGACGGTGTCGATTTCCACTGTTTCGAAACTTGTGGTTGGAGTGTCCGTCATTTTCATATTTTCTTTTGTGTGCCGAATCTGTTTATTCCGTGCACATTTTTCACATGTGTTTACATGTTGTTTAATCATTTGTCTCATGTTTTTCCATGAGTAACGTTGTTTTAACTTAAGCATTGTTTTTCTGATTCCTAAGTGTCCTCCCTGGGGTGAATCGTGGAATTCTTTTATTAGTTCTTTTTGCATTGTTTTGTTTTTTATGTTTCGTGGGGTCTCGTATATTAGTATTCTAAGCGATCTTTGATATTTATTATTTCTTTTATGCTGCAGCTTATTGAATTTTTTCTTAAATGATTGTTTATCAATTATTTCAAATATGGCATCTTTTGCCTCTAGCGCTAGTTCTTTTATATTTTCTTTATACATTTTAGATGATAGTTTCTCCAATGTCGAATCTAGATTCGTTGGATTATCACCACATCGTACTAGTACGAAATCATCTTTACTGTCGACAATTATATTTTTCTTTAAGTTATTTTCGTTTATTTCAAATTTTACGCGTTTTATGTTTTTGACGTCAGATATTGATGTGCATTCCCATATGAAAAGTTGATCAGACTCTTCTGAAGACATGCATCTCTCTTTTATAATTATATTCGCTTCATTTTCTCCATTTTGTTTAATTTTATCATTTTCTTTCATTTTCATACCCCTTGTTAAAATCAATGCTTTCTTTATATTTTTATCCTCTTCTGAGGGAATAATTTTTTTTTAATGTTGCTGAATCTATTTTTATACGCGATAGAGCGTCAGCGTTAGTATTAATTTTTCCTTTTTTGAATATTATTTCGAAATCATAGTCCGAAAGATCCAATCTTATCCTTGTCATTTTTGATGATGGATTTTTGTGGCTGAATAGTGACACTAATGGTCTGTGGTCTGTAACCACAATGAACTTTCTACCATATAAGTATGGCTTGAAGAAATTTATGCCCCAATGGATAGCTAATAATTCCTTTTCTATCACGGGTTTGTTCAAATCGTGTTTTTGAAGTGTTTTACTCGCAAACGAAATAGGAAGGTCGTTACCTATTTCTCCTTGTGATAAAACAGCACCTAAAGCAAAGTTTGAGGCGTCAGTTGTCACAATAAAAGGTTTTGTAAAATCCGGATATTGTAACAATGGAGGTTCAATTAATTTTTGTTTTAGTGTGTCAAAAGCTTGTTGGCATTGTTCCGTCCATTTAAATGCTTGTGATTTCTTCAATAGGTTGTTTAGGCATTGCGCGATACTAGCAAAATCTTTGATGAACCGTCTATAATAATTGCAAAAAGCTACAAAACGTCGTACTTCGATTGACTTCGATATTGACTTCAATATTTCGCATGATTCCTACACGCAAAGAAATTTTTCGTTTACCACAACTGAAAAATTCACCAACTATACTTCGTTTTCGAGCTGTATTTGCCGCAAACGAATATTCAGTTGTCACAACTTAAAAATATATCTTATATATATAAACCGCAAGCTATTTCGGTCATTATTATTTATTATATTAATAATCTTTCTCATTATGTTCGTCCGTCTTCTTATGGATTCCACCTCTGTTGCTATCTTCGTCCGCGTATTAAGCAAACTACCAATTTCCTTATATAGTAACAATTTGTCCAAAAAGTAACTCTAAACTATAAGCGAAGGAAAAAAAAAACTATACAACGAAGGGAAAAATAAACAAAATTTTCAGTTGGGAAAAACGAAGTTTTCAATTGCTGCAATTTAAAAATCACTCGCGTTTATGACAAACGAAATTCATTTCCTGCAACTAAATGACTCGTTTCTCACAACTGAAAATTTTGTTTATTTTTCGTTCAACGTTTATGACAACTGTTGAAACGTTTGCAATAAACGATTTCAAGCACTACAAACGAAGCTCGTTTGCGGCAAACTGGCGATAAACGTTTTTTTTCTTTGCGTGTAAGAATTATAAAATAGTAATTAAGTTATATAACATTCATTTGTTTATAAATAATTATTTTACATACTTTTTAGTGAAGAAAATTGGACAAATATATTTAATTTTAAGAACTTATGAAATTCAGATTTAGACTTTAACTACTTTATGATTGACTTAACTGTAATGATCAGCCTTAAAATGTTCTTGTCTCATAACTGCATGACATCGCCTCATTATTTTGATTATATATTTACCTTTGTTAATGTATGAACAGTTGTCTGAGATAAATTTCAAGTTTTGGAAAATACATAATAGGAGATAATATATGAAAGCAGTGGTGGTAACAATTACTGTAAGCCGTATACTGAGTGACATTTTATCATGGCGAACTTTTGTGCCACGATAAATCATAATCAGGGCTCGGATTTCGATGACAAGTCGTCTTTTTTCTGCTGCTTCTTAGACATTTCCTGGTTATTTAGAAGTACCTTTTATGTTTACTACTTATGTTTTCGTCGTTCTTCCTTTTTTTTAGTTTTCAGGTAATTTTTATTACTTTGAGTGCATTTTTTTGTCATTTTTCGTGATTTTTAGGTTATTTTATAGTCATTTTTAGGAATTTGCAATTTTTAGAGCATTTTTTGGGTTTTGATGTCATTCAATTGTTATTTATTTTAAAAGCATTTGTATTGGCGTTTTACAACACTTTTACAGCACAAACGCTTTTTTCAAATTGTGAGTTAAAAGGCCAACTAGCGTACATTAAAGCAAATTTTGAAGGTATTCATTCAACAATCGAGTCCCTGCAATCGAAAACATTACCTCTCGAAAGAGGGGAATCTTTGATTGAAGACATCGAGGAACAAATAAGTTCTACGCATGGTGAAACTGCCGAAAGGGTATATAAAAAGATGAAACAAGTGTTGAATAAAAACTCAGGATATGCTAGTTTGGGCTCTATTGCTCAAATTTTGAAGGGTAAAAATTTTACCACTATGCAATTCGAAGAGGAACATACATCCGATGACTATCGTCTTTTAAATATGCTCCTCTGGTTAGTGCAGATGTAGAAAGAAGTTTTTCAGTTTACAAAAACATGTTGGCAGACAATCTCGACGTTCTTTTAATTTTAATAACCTAAAAATGTACCTTGTAATATACTGCAACGCTATGTATAAAAATAATAAAAAATAAATATTAAAAATAATACTGAATTTTTTATTTTTAAGGTGCTTTTTATGCGGTTCTTAGGTCATTTTTGTAGGTTTTTAGGTAATTTTGTCATATTTTTAAGGTAATTTTTTATGGTTTTTAGGTCATCAAAATCCGAGCCCTGATCAAATTGTTAGAGCGGATACCTCTGAAATCTCTTCACTCGAAGATTATATTCGTAGGAATGTGAACTTCCTCTCCACCACAATTAAAACATCCAACACGACTTTAGACTGATTTCTTCTACTCTTTCACGTATCTTTCATTTCATTTACGAATACAGGCAGACTTAACTGAATGAGAAAAGCACTTGGGTAGAAGCTAAAAATAAGTATTCTGAAGAATATATAAATTACATGTGTATGAATGTAAAAGTCGGTTTTTTCTCCACCACCTTTATATAATAATTCCGTTTCAAAAGTACTGAAATTGAAATTCATGAGGATTCTTATATTTACAATATTATTCGCAGCCAGTCAAATACTTAGAACTCCACTCTATCAAATCTCTACTTCCATCTCACTTGAATGTCATTGCGGTACATAAAACATCACAGTTAATCGTCTCGCGAACAGATTTGAATTTCCAAACTGAATATACTTCAGCTCACCGCCCTATTGAATAACGGTCTTTGATGTAGTGCCACTGGTGGTAGTTGTCGTTGCCATTATGTTAACCGTCATCTGTCGAAAAAATACCATCCGCCCACACAGTGATAGAATTTCTTTCATTGAGCGATGAATGCAAAATGGATAAATATTTCATTTGCGAGCCATCCTCAACCATCGAGTGGCTGACAGCGTCATCGAAGAGCAGTATAGTCAGGTGGTGGGGTTATTCGTTGGAGACGAAATGACGAGTTATTCAAGTGGTGGATGGAGAGCAAATTCATCATAAACTATTTTCACAAAGTGAAAATGCTTCTACAAGTATTTGCAATATTTGAATATTTTAACAGTCCTGAGCCTGCAAAGGACATTTCGTAGTGTGCATGCATGTCAAAATGTTCGTTACTGTGTGTGTGTTTTTGCAAATGCAAATGTTGGTGACGGTAATCTAAACATTTTGACAGTTGCGCAATATGTGTTGCGATATTATGCAAGGATTTTGTTTTTTTTGCAGCGATCAATGATGTCCTGTTTGAAAAAATAAACCAATGTGAAGTAAGGCTTGAGTGGTTGCATACGCCGGTGACGATGAGCCCGTGTGAAATAAAAAAGAAAATAGCATTAGAAAAAATGTTCTCTTTTTTTCTGTTAGAATGTTAAGGAAAATTTGTTTTGCTTCTTTTCCAAAAGAAAAAAAGTCAATTCGCTAGGTTAATGTTATTTTTCATTGTCCAGCACTTTTAAGAAACACAATTCAATATATTATCATTAACTAATTTTTAATACTTTTTCTTTTAATTATAAAACATAAAAAAATCTCATCAAATGCAACAACAACATTCCAACATCACCAACAACACTGCACGATTCACAAAGGCAACATTACAGTCATCAACAAGTGTTGCAAACGGCGCCATTCTTCCCGGCGACGTTTCCTCTGCTGGCATGGTGGGTAGCACATCCGGTGGCAACATTGGCGGCGATGGTCTCAGTGTTTCCGTCAATACGGCGCCTGGCAGTGGCAATAATGCACAAAGTAAATACGATCGATGGGAATTCCCCAGGCATCGATTGAAGTTCTTCAACATATTGGGCGAAGGCGCTTTCGGACAGGTCTGGCGTTGCGAAGCAACAGACATAGATGGTAAGTACAAAACGAACCATAACACGCATATACATACATACACAGAAGATATGTTTATTTGTTTGCATTTAATATATTTTTATCCAACGAGTCCTCCAGTGAATGTTCCGAGAAACAGTGAAGGAAGCGTGCAAATGATACTTTGCTGTCGATGATTATGTTTGTATGTTTGAGCAAATGTTAAATGAACGACTGTGTGTTTGAAGGGTTGTCCAAGTGGGTGTTCAATTCGGCAGAATGCGTCTGTTTGTTGGTTATTTAATGCTTTTAAAATTTTCGATTCGTTTGCAATAACTTCAGTTATCAGTGGTGCAGAGCGTTATTTCGTTTGTCAGTCTGGTCAAAAACCTATCATATGTTCAATGAACTAAAAATAATGCCCGGAGAAGAATATAACCAAGAATACAGAACTGCATGCACACGGTTCAATTTCGAGGGTTGATTAACATTCCAAATATTAGTTCTGGCTACTTAAAAATGCTTGTTAAAAACTAAAACCACGATAAAACGTTTATTTACGTTGTCCCCATGTAAAGGGTTATGCATTTCGGGTTTCGGATTTTGTGTATTTAAAGGTTTGCCATTTTACAATATGAAACGTTTTGCCATAGAACGACGCGTTAAAATTGTTCTAAAAAATGATTTTTTTTTTTGGCCTGAAATTGAAAATATGTATCTTGACGGTATGTGGTGCATCTGGACAAGCCGCACAATAGCACCAATTAGAGTTTTGCTGCATAAAAAACTTCCAGGACGACTAATTTCGAGATTTGGCGATGTCAATTGGCCTCCGTAATTGTGCGGCTAATTTTTTGTGGGGCTACGCAAAAGATCATGTTTACGTGAATACACCTCAAACTTTTGAGCAATTAAAAAACCAACATTCGTGAAGTCAGGGCCGATCTAGTGCCCGAGTTGTGCACAAAACTTATGTAAAATGTCCTTAAAAGGATTTAGCTCTGCCAAAACTCCCGTAGAGGACATTGAAATGACATTGTATATAACGTATATTGGCAGAGTTCGAACATTATAAAAATTGTATCGACATCTTCACTTTAGTGTGTTTTTTACTTTACTTTCCAAAGGAGTAAATTAATCACATTTTGCAGTGCAATTCTACTAACGATTATGAGAAAAACGGGTACAAATATATAGATTCTTTTGTAATTCACTACCGACGAATCCTTTGAGTCACTTGTTGTTCGGGAGTTATTGAAAAATAAAATTACCATATTAAGCAAATATTTTACTTGATCTAAGAAAATTTAAAGCAAAGTCTCATTTGCTCAAGCCAAGCACTAAAAACTAAAATTAAGAAACGATCTTAAATCTTTCAATCTTTAGTCTTAAAATAATGATTGAAAAAAATCACTTTCCCACTTCTCATCTAAAGATATGTTATTCATTGTCTAATCACAATTGATTTAAGAATAAAAAATATAATAAACTGGCCATTTCAGCCCTTGAAAGGACTTTGACCGAGCTTCTTATGACCAAATTGTGTTGTGCGTGTTATTAAATGTTTGTACACAGTTTATCGAGAACTGGACTATGCCGACTCCGAACTGCTAATGTGCATGTTCTCAAGAAGCTTTACATGGCATTATTTACTCTCTGAGGTTTGCTATTGTCTGCAGAGAGGTGACGACCGAACAGAAAACTGAATTCAATTGAAAAAACTTTCTATGTCAGATAGAAATTGAACCAGGGTTCTTTGGCGTATGGGTCAAGCACTCAGCCCACTGCGCCATGGCCACCAATAATTTCTTAATTGTAAGTTTTTCGTTATTCGAAAACATCATTATGAAAAAAAACATATAAAATATAATACTTTTCATATTGGCCTACTTCAGGTGAACGCGGGGCTGCTATCGTCTACGCAATGAAAAATTAGGACTAACTTCAAGGAGCTGTACTTGGCGCCATTTTGAAAAAAAAATGATTTTTAAGTAATGTTTTAATAAACTACAAATTTTGAACAAAACTACCTAAAATCTGATTTACAAAACAAAAATTTTCTTTCCGTTCTAATTGGGTTTGCCACAAAAAAAAAAAAAAAAATTGCGATCTATCATAATTAAAAATAATTATATGCGCCTTTCGAGAGCCGGAAGTAACATTAAGTCACTATTGGGTGCTACTGCAGGAAGTGGTACATGAAACCAATATTTCTTTTCTTTTGCTTGAGCTGATGTTTGGGAACTCGCATTGCCGTGATTGAGGATCTTCCTTCGGAGGTTGGTTTTCCTCAATTTTCCAAAGGCTTCCGGCAAACAAATTATTATGTACATTAGCATTAACAGTTCTCCGTTGCTCCGTTGCACGTGTTAATTTCACTTTTTTGCTTAAAAATAATTTTCAAACGACTATTAGAAACACAATAAGCCCTCATACATCAAAACGTTGTATGAGGGCGCAAAACGAGCGCAAAACTTAAAAGGCAGCCCTGATATTAACCACTGTGACGCCACGGGTTAAGGAACTTCAAGAAATGCTTTTTATGTTACTTGTGCTAAAATAATATCCAAATCACATCACACGCAACAATTCACTAAAATTTATAGCGAATGAGTTATATCCTGGCAGCTCTGCTTCTCCTGTCGACCCACCCACGCCACCAAAAACTAAAATACCATTCATTTCCAGTTTAGTGCTTAAATAGTTTGAATTTTTGGGTCATTAATTTCCTTAAAATTGCACATTAATAGTTTTGATGGTTTTATTTCACATTTATTTTTGAGGTTTCTGCCTTTTTACAAATAGATGTGAATAATTAAATTTAGCCAACGACCAGCACATGATCAGCATATCAAGCAAACACCACATGAAATGAGCACCAGCATGAAGTTTAATTGTTTCTGGTTTATTGCTGCTTCTATGTTTGTCTGTCTAGCCAAAGAGCAAACTATTTCGTTTTGAAATATTTAAAAAAAAAGAAAAATATGTAATTTGTATTTGGTAGTAAATTCAACATTCAGAGTTTACCATCTTTTAAGAGTAAGGATATAAATAACAGTAACATATATACACTATTAATCAATTTTTTCAATTAATGTTGACCTGTTGAACTCTGTGTATTTATTAGTAACTTTTGGATGTTTTGCTTAGACAAATTGTCCTTTAGGAAGTACCAAAGGAAGTGTAACCTATACTATAAATAAAAAAGTAGCGTTGTAGTCTCGTATTGCAAAGAGTGTTTTGCTATCAATTTTTTTTTTTATTTTGTTTGGTTGGAAGTGGTTAAACTTCTTTGCTCCTCTTCTTTCAAGGCAACTTGTTACTTACGGTTTAACCCAAAAGCAAACAGAACCTTAACAACAATTGCACAATCATATTTTTTTCTGAACTAGTTCCCTTCAAATTGAGCTTTTTTCAAATAGTAAACTCATTAATAATTCATACAATTAACTAAGCCGAAAATCCTAAGTTGTAATGGGAAAAGTATCATAAGGATGACCAACCAAACCATGGTAAGCCAAGCCACGCTTATCTGAGAATGTGATAAATTTTGTCAAGCAATTCTAATTTTTTAGAATTTTCGATAAAATTTAGAAAGTGTTGCCCACCTTAAAGAAGACACATTACATTCTAAATGATCTGATATCAAGCGTATTTCATTAACTCATATATTTTTGCTCTACGGTTCAAGATGTATCGAAACTCACGCAACTCGTAAAAGCCCTGATACCAAAATACGTGAATTTGGATTTATTTCACTGGAGGGAAGTATGTTCAGGCAGTAATGGATTAAATAAACTTTTTACTGCGCAAAGACCTCAAAACAGGGATGGGCACACCACACACCAACATTATGTCAATGTATATGTGTCGTACTCAGCTTGCTACACTGAAAGCTAAAAAATCATATAAAAAAGAGAAACAGACGAACGTGATGTTGCCTGCTTGAAGTTTCGTAGCATACTGATCTCTTTTGATCAACGCTGACTGTTGTATATGTAAACAGAAATGTTACGTCATTCCTCAAATTTGAGGTTCGTGCCCTTCCCTGCCTCAAAAACAAGTTTTTAGACATAAGGTGAAATTTTTTATTTTTTTAAAATTTTGTATGGGTCAAATGATCCATGCCAGCATAATAGACTGGCGCATGAATGATTGGCGCATAATGTTGTTCTATAACCTAAGTCCACAGAACTATGCATTAGTGCTCGGCTTTTGGTAAAATCGTTATAGGGAATATTACCGAGCCACCCATGTAATCAGATTTTTAAAATGAGAAAGCAATTTTTGTTTGCTTTTTTTAGTTCTTTAGTAACAAAGCATATTAAGGTCGCTATTTTTTACTGTTTTCCTCAAAAAACAACTTTGTCTTTGCGGGACAGGAAGACATCCTTTTTTTTTCCTTATATTTTTTTTTTGGGTGATCTTGACAACCCCATGCAACTTTTGGACCTCTTAGAATGTGAAATTCGAAAAAAAAATTGTAATTCGACATGCCCTAATGGGCACCACTACATTTAAAGCTTCTGTGTTGTTTCTGTGTTTGTCTTTTGTCTTTGATTTGTTTTTGCGTTTTGTGTTGCTACAAGGACCTTTGCTCTCAATTCTTGCTCACAGCGCTCCAAGAGCGCTCTCTGCCCATAGTTGATTATAAGAATGCCAATATAAGTTGAAGTGAGAAAAACTTGATTGATTCAAGTAAACAATTTACTGAACACTAAAATAGTTCTATGCGATTGCTTAAATTAATAAAATGTTTTCCAGGTTTTAAAATCAAGTATTTTATTCTTGTTTCAAGCAACCATTTATTTTACTCAATTTTAGAAATAAATACTATTTAAAACTTAATTTTTCTTAATTTTAGTTTTTTGTGCTTGATTTGAGCAAATGAGGCTTAATTTTAAATTTTATTAGATCAAGCAAAATATTTGTTTAATATAAGAATATTATTTCTCTCCGTGTTAAGCGGCGTAAACGATTAAAAAGAAAATCTATCTCGTAAGTACTTGTGCTGAAACTTTTTCGAAGTTCATTTGTTGCTATTTAGAGGTTAGCTCTCGTATGAAATAGCCTCGCTCCACAAGTAATATTGAATTAATACGCTTGCAAGCGTACTGAACTTTCGAAAAGTACTTCGCTAAGACCTATAAGAAGAAGAATAACGAGGAATAGCTCGAACATGAGCTGCCTCATAATTAATCTTAGTATACAAAAATCACATTTCACTTTATTTGTGTTTGCTAATCTCTTCAGAGAAATTTTTTGAGCTTTTATTGAGTTTTATGCAATAAAACCTTTTTAGCTGAACGAGTTTTTGTCGTAGTTTTTTATAAAAATCAAAGCATTTTAATATCGTTATTTTTTACTGTTTTCCTCAAAAAACAACTTTAGCCTTGCGGGACAGGAAGACATCCTTTTTCCCCCTAAAATTTATTTTGGGTGATCTTAACAATTTGCAATGCAATTTTTGAGCCTTTTAGAATACTATCTACATTTTTCGATACGCCCTATTGTATAGTACTCGTTTCGATTTTCTGAAATTACTGCACAAAAGTTTGAAATAAAACTTTAAAATGTTAAACATTACAACTCTGTTACTTAGCAGCAGTAAGTTATATTATAATTACTCAATGTATGAACCATCCAGTCGAAAAGCTACTGTGTCCATACTATACATATTAGGATTATTTAATTCTGCGTAACACTATGTGAAAAACACTGCGAAGTGTTTTACGGCAAAGTATTTCATCGGTGAATTGATTAATCGGTTTTACTCCCTATTGCGGCTAAAGAAGTTTCACTTCAAAAATAAGATTACAAAAATATTTTGGCATAAAAAAATGCATAAAATTATTCAGTATTATTACAAAATCCTATTAAATATAGTATTTCGTTCTTACACAGGATTTCAATTGTTATATAAAATTATTTAAAATTAATTTCGTTTAAATATAACTTAATAAATTCGCTCGAAATCATACTTGGTTTATTTGTAACTGTATTTCTATTTTTCCCAATATATACAGGGTGGGCCATCTAGTGGTTTCTTTTTATATCTAGGTTATTTTGACACTGACAGCTGTTTCCCGCTCGAAATCTTGACATAAAGTCAGAATCAAACCTACGCAGAATGGAATGAGTCATTTTATGCTTGAACAACCAGCCATGTTAACCGACTTTTTTTTACTGAAATTGGAGACATGAATTTGGAAGACCTCTGGTTCATGAAGGAAGGCGCCATGCCACAGAGCCCATGCCAAAATCGTTCTTATGCGCACCAAATTCACAAATCGTGTTATCAGCCGTCTTGGCGGTTTCAATTGGCTGCCTCGGAGCTGCGATTTGACCTTTTTGGACTTTTTTTGTGGGGAATTGGGAAGGACCGATGTTATGCCAACATTTCGAAAACGATTCAATCACTTTAGGCCAATATCATCCAAGTAATCTGTGTGCTACAGCCCGAAACCATCAACAAGGTCTTGGAAAATTGGAGTGACAGAATGCGATACTGCGAAGCCAGCCGAGGCAGCCACTTGGACAACGTTATGTTCCATAATTAATAGGAATGTTTACTCTTTCTAATAAAGCCATAATATTTTATATGGAAAAAATTTAATTATCTTCATTTTATTGTATATAAGAAAAACTTGTATTTGGCCCATCCTGTATAATAACTTTTGTCTTGGCAACGCCAACTGTAAGTGCGTAGAACAAGAGAACAAAATGTGTTTGTATAGCTGATAAATAGATTATTTTAAGCATAGCAGAAAACATAAAACAGTTGGAATGCACTTAGAAAGCAAACATTCAACTCTTTTGTAATGTTGTTAAGATTCTTAACCATAATGTTCTTCTTAACGTCATGGCAGATTTTCTTCCCTGTTCCTAGTAGTACCCTTGACGTCATAACGAAGTGATTGCCATTCATTTACAGCTCTTATGGTAGTGGTCAAGGACACAGACAGGACTATCGTTTAATGGACCGACTGTGAAGCATATTGAACGGTTATTTTACCAATTTGAACAACAGCAGATGTATCAGGTTGCGGGGAGTGTCCCTTCAAAAACGTATGTACGTATGTCGGTGTTTCTGGTGCCCAGCATGCTGCAAAGCTACACAAGCTTTTATTATGTTATCCTTTCCACCGTTAAAAGGACACGTACAACTATATAATGGAATTAATGTGGGCAAAGATGCACAAAACGTAGTGCACGAAAACAGTTTTACAAGAACATTGGAATTCTGAAAAATAAAAACAACATAAATGGAATGCCGAAATAAATAATAATAACTCTGCTACAGATGCAGTAATGTACAGGACACTAAGGTGGAACGGGACGAATGAAGAACTGATAAAAACAAGGAAATAAAATAATATAAATCCAAAATAGATAAATGGCCAACGGACTCCATTGAGGTAGCGTCCAGCAATGGTCTTAACGATTATTGCAATTCTTCGTTGATCCATCTTTGCATTATTTTTTTCAGGAATACATGACATATTTTTTTTTTATTTTATATTATTTTCGGAGTATAAAATAGGTTGTCTGAAAAATCAGTTTCACTTTGAAACTTAAAAACCATTGATTTTTGACATATAGCTTAGGTTAAAATGTAATGTCTAAGAATCATAGGCAACACCCTTGTACCTCAGCTTTATATGTATATCTTTCAATTGTTTTTAATTCGAATTCGTAACAATCACATTGTGAACAATGTAAGTACACACATGTATACTAGGCTGTCCCAAAAAAAATTTTTTTGCTTAAGCATTTTTGGAAAGCTTATGGAGTCAAGTATTTATGAGATTTTTTTCAGATTTTTTGGAAGAGGTTTAGAGGTCACGCTAGTCCGATTTTCCCTAAAAATCTGGTTTTTCGGAGAATTGTTGAATTTCAGTCATAAGTTTGTCAATAACAGACATTTTCTAAGTCTTTGAGTCATCTTTCGAAAGAAAAATCTCCAAACTTTACTTTAATGTACATAAATCGGAAGTGTTGCCAATTTTTTTGGACTTATATTTTATTTTTTCGTGAAATTTGCCAAAATGTTTTAAAAAACGTTTAATAACTTTTAAAAATTTCACCAAAATGGAAAAAAGTATAATGCAGTTTGAACTATGCTAAAGTTCTAAACAAATTTTTATAAAAAAATTATTGATTTCACTCTTGCCGTTCTGAAGTTATAGCCTTTAAAGGGTTGCAACCGTTTGTTGAATTGTTAAATCGTTGGTTGGTGCATCGATTATGAAATTGCTAAAAATATGCAACGTGTAAGCCTACCCTGTCAAACGACGGGGAGAAAGCATGCAAGGTGTAAATCCACTCTAATAATGAGCTGGTCGTGGAATTAAAAAACAAACTTTCCAACAAATATAAAATTCTCCGAAAATCCACTTTATTAGGGAAAATCGGACTTGCGCGACCTCTAAACCTTTTCCAAAAAATCTGAAAAAAATTTCAAAAATACTTGATTCCATAAGCTTTCAAACTATGAAATTGGAAACAAAGTTTCATTTGGGACACCCTTATGTATACACATATTCGGATTGAAAAGAGCTTAATTGAAATAATTAAGCTTCTACCTACTATTGAAAGTATTTTTACTAAAAAAATCTTAATGAGAAAAACCATCAGTTTCGACCCGTTAAATTAAAAAAAAAGTTTATCAAATATTTCCTATAGCGGCAAATCTCGGTTCCAAATGTAAATTTGAAGAAAAACTTGACTATCCAGTTTATTTATTCGTTGTGAAATAATCATATAATATAATAACTACAACTTCTTGTGAAAAGTCACTGAAGTTAAATTAATTCATAAAAATTAATAAATGTGTTTTTTTACATGAATAATAGTTGACTTATATATGTGACTTATAAGTCACACGTTGTTATCTTCAATGTGTATAAGGATCTCATTTTAGTGGTAAAAAAAATAAACCCCACAAATAAAACCAGTGTATTACACTGAACCAAATATTGTTCTTAAAATCAAAGAATCTCGTTCATAAAGCGAAATTCATTGATTTTTAAGAACTATTCATTGCCCCAAAGAACGAATTCTTTGGTTCAATGAATCGTTGTTCTTTATTTTAAGGAACAGTTCATTGTTCGTGTTCATTAAAATTTTATTCCAGTTCTTGTGTTGTAAT
Source organism: Pherbina coryleti (assembly GCA_943735915.1). Lineage (NCBI taxonomy): Eukaryota > Metazoa > Arthropoda > Insecta > Diptera > Sciomyzidae > Pherbina > Pherbina coryleti. The sequence goes on from OX030949.1 coordinate 104,906,791, forward strand.
ATCTAAAAAACCATTAGAATATATCTTGATATTGTTTTAAAATTTCTAAGGACAGACTAACTTATTGTAACAGTTGTATGTGTCATTAATTAACCATTTTTCTTCATAACATATCAAAGAAATAACGTAAGAACAAAGATTCATTGAATCAAGAAACTCGTACTTTGGACCAATTTTAATGTATAATACATTGGGAAAAGGAACTTTTTCTTTGTTATTAAGTACGTTTTTGGTTCTGTGTACGAGGCGGCCTTGTCCGAGTGCTTTAAACAGTGCGTGGACCACTCGATGCTAATTCGAGACCAGGTTCGAACCCAAGCTGAGACAGAGAATTTGTTCAATTGAAATTGACCCTCGCCTCTCTGCAGATAGTGGCAAATCTCAGAGAAAAGTCTGCTGTCAAATGCTAAAAACAAGATTGGTCAATCAACACAGCGATTATCGCGAAAATTTGGTGTCTGTAACAAAACAGTTCACAACATTTTGACAAAAAACGGCGTTATCCAATGAAAACGTATACGAGCACCAAAATATACGGCCAGACAACTCGAAATAATACCCAAATGTTGTCGTGCACTTCGTCTTAAACACTTTGCAGATGGAAAATTCATGATTTTGGATGACGAATCTTACTTCACTTTTCCGCACCATGAATTAAGTGGCAATGATGCCTTCTACACTGACAACATTGAAGTAACACCAGACAATGTTAAATATGCCGGCAAAGCAAAGGTTGAAATGAAAGTATTGGTGCGGTGTGCGATTTCGGAAAGGGTATTTCAAAACCAGTTATTCGTTTATTCTGACATTTATATTGCTGAATGCTTGTCGAAATTGAAGCAATTCATCGAAAAATATCACTCCAACGTGGATTACATGTTTTAGCCCGACCTTGCAAGCAGTCGTTATTCGAAATTAACGATGGATTGTCTCAATTAACAAAATATTCAATTTGTCCCAAAAAAGGACAATCCTCTAAGCCTCCCGCAGACACGTCCGATCGAAGATTTTTGGAACATACTCAAACGTAAAGTGTACGAAAAGAGCTGGGAGGCTCAGAACGAGCAACAGTTGATAGGCAGAATAAAGCGCAAGTTGAAGGAATTGAACGTATCTGATTTCCAAAACATGATTTTGAAGGTACGAAAAAAACTTCGGAAAATCGAAGACGGTTAAGTATTCTCTAATCCCTTCATTCTGTATTACGAAAAAGAACACCAACGAGAGGCAAGACACGATAAGCAATAGATTTTTGAATGCAAGAAAGTATTGCTGATCGTTTCTTTTTTGTCGTTCGAGCCTCGTTTCGTGATAGTGAATGATGATGTAAATGTGCTATTCGATAGTTTACGAATAAAGGTTTATAACATTGAGAACAAATTTAATACTGTTGGTTTGTTGTTGAAATGGCGTAAGTTTGAATTAAGTCTCAAAACTTTTTACACATATGATAGCAGGTCCAGTTCTCGATCATAAGAAACTCGGTCAAAGTCCTTTCAAGGGCTGAAATGGCAAATTTGTTTTGTGTTTGCTTGTATTTCCAGGCAGATTATTTCGTAAAACAAGGCAAACGCTTAACTTAATTCATGTCTAACTTACACATTTCGTATACCTCTAACGATGATACTCTTCTAACATCCTTAATAATCTGTTGAAAAAACTTGAAAAGCTGCAGCTTTAATTATAGACAGAAAAAACCGCTTGCTTATATACTGACTTATTCTTTAATCCATTCTTGTTCTGTAGTCTCGTGTCTTTATTTGAAATGTTGTCCTTATATTGTCCTCATTTCTTAATATTGTCTTTTTTTGTCCTTTTTTAATTTTAATTGCTTTAAACTTTAAGTTTGCATGTTAATGTAATGATTACTACTTTATTTTTCTTAATCTAGCAGCACACCTAAATAAACGAAACGAAGCAGGATTTGTCAGTACTGAAAAAAATCTATTGGGAATGGTTCTTGACAGCTGTTCCTTTTGTGAAAAAGGTGTCTCCTGTTGCTGCAAATCAAATTAGTTATTATTATATATTTTTTATTATTTTGGTAAATTCTTTAAAATTGAGAAGTGGAGAAATGATGCAACCTCTATGAGCCCGAAATGGGTAGAAATTTTTAGTCACTTTTTTGAAAAATATCTTGAATTCAAGAATAAACTTAAACTTGTCGAGTTTTCTTTGTGTCTACCGGCTAGTAATACGCCAATAGAAAGAGTATTTTCTTTAAGTATAAATATTTGGACATCGAAGAAGTCGCAGTTGAAGTAACTACTTTGTAATCTCTGTATATTAATTACTCAGTGTAACTTCCAAATGGTTTGCACAGAGTTTAAAGAATTTTTAGAAAAAAATCAAAACGATATTTAAAAAAAAAACACAGGTGCGTCACTGGACACACGAGAGAAGCGAAGCATTTTCGCAATTTCAAAGATTTGAGAATTTAATGCCTTTTTTCGATTAAAATAATTTTTGAATTGAAAACTTTAAAATAACAAAGTTTTTCGTTTTTGTATGGGAGCACCCGTAAAGAGAGGTCGGAGGGGATAGGTCCTCAAGGAAAAAATGTTCCCTTTGCAAAAATAATGGGGGCTGATAATACATATTAACCCTCTCCGGCCCTCCTGTTCAGTTGTAGGGAATAAATATACAAAACTCATTATATTTGTTTGTAGCGTAACGACATCTAGTAGTAAGTAGAAGCAACATTTGTGTTTTTTAGAACTCTTGTTTGTATAGCCAATACATACACAATCTATAGTGGTTTTTGTGTATTGGCTAATGGTTATTGTATAAGATGAAGGCTTGTAGCCAATACAATTCCTATAAATATATTATTTTGATCTACTGCAACCATACCTTTAGTTAATTCTTGATATTGAATCAGCAATATTTACCAACAAGGGGTTTTGGTGCGATGGCTTAAGCTTTAAACTATCAGTCGACGGGCATGAGTTCAATTCCTGCAGCGGACAAGAAATTATTTTTAATTTAACATTTTCTGGTTCAATTGATGCAAGCAAAAAACAATATCAATTCTAAGAAAAAAGGTGTCGGAAAAAAGTGTCGTTTTTTCTGATTTCACTCTAGCAAATCGCAGAACGAGGCGTAAAAAGCTTCGCTTCAAAATCTTTCCGCCGAAAAGTATTCCTAATACTATTTTAATAATGAGCATACTTTACCAATTAATACAGAATTTCTCCAATATCCAAATATTATTGCTTAACCCTGGATGTGCATCGTTAATTGAACCCTGTTTGTGGGCTTTGTTAGTCGAAACGACTAACATCAACTTTGAAGGAAACTTACCACAAAAACAGGCATAATAAGTTCAAGTTAACAAATGATTTTATGATATAATATTTATTAAAGCAATTCAACAAGAAAAAACTATTGATTTCTTATTCATATTTAACATATTGAACAAAAATAATGATGACTTAATTTTTTCAAAACACAAAAAATATGATCGTTGTTAGTCGAATCGACTAACGAAGCACATCTGGGGTTAAAGAAAATACTATTTCTGTTGGCGTAAATTTTTCCATAATTGCTTGCTTAATCTTGAAAACAAAAAAATTAAGAGATATTTACATAAAAGCACTGTGTTATTTACATATTAGCATGTACATATTAACATATGTAAAAAATTGTATTACTTTTATTAGATACTTATTAGATATAACCTTAAAAGGCATTGTTTGTTTGTAAAGAAAAATACGATCTGAGTTAATTTCTATATATCGCCCATTTCGGATTGAGGTGACCTATCAGTCGCACTGACATCTCCGATTTGGCCCATTTCGGATTGAGGTGACCTATCAGTCCTATCTACCATCAGACCTATCAGACCATCTCCGATTTGGCTCAAATTTTGCTCTAGATTGGTTTATTGCTTAGAAAATCAAATCCGAAGTTATAAATTTTTATAACCATTTTTCAAGGCCAAAATAGGGTGTATTTTGAAACGACGTAGCTAAGTCAATTTAAATCCGATTTTCATAAGTAAGGTAGCATTGAAAAGGTTATTCTGTCTATTTTAAGGGAAATATATAAAACTTTTGGAAAAATTGCAGTTAGTTGGAACATTCTGAATTTCAAAGTTTAATGCCATGCCAACAACAGACGCTATAATTTTTTTTCAGTTTCGATATAAAATAAAGGTGTGTTCTAGAAGGATTCAGAAGTTATGGCGTAAAACGGGCAGTGCTAAAGCATTTTCAATACAAATTCCCCATTTGTATTGAATATTCAAAAGAGCATTTGCATTTTTAAAAGAGCCCCCCGCCCGGAGCTTTTTTTAATATATTTTTATATATTTTTGTTAATTTCTTAAATTAAAATTATTGAAACGAAGCTTTTTACGCCTCGTTCTGCGATTTGCTAGAGTGAAATCAGAAAAAACGACACTTTTTTCCGACACCTTTTTTCTTAGAATTGATATTGTTTTTTGCTTGTATCAATTGAACCAGAAAATGTTAAATTAAAAATAATTTCTTGCCCGCTGCAGGAATTGAACCCACACAACTCACTTTTTTTCGTTTGTTGGTACTTTCCTCTAACCATTACGCTAAAACCCTTTCTTTCATAATTTTGTTGATTCAGTGATAAACATTAGCTAAAGCTATGTTTCAGCAGATCACTATAATCTATTACTTTAAGAAAGGATTGTGTGTTGGCTACTCTAGGACTGTGTATTGGCTAGCCAACCGACAAAAGTAGCACACAAAACGAACTAGAGCAAAGATAACTAAATTTACCAAGCTATGGTTTGAATCTTCGGCTTGTCCATGCGAACTAAAAGACCTAACGAACTAAAAGAACGAACGAATTAAAAGAACGAACGAACTAAAAGAAATATTCACTAAGGATTGTGTATTAGATGTTGTTTCTACTTCCTACTAAAGGTCGTTATAAATATCGTTAAAAATAAACAACCTGTAAGTTGATTAAATTGTAACAAAATTAATGATTTTTGTATATTTATTCCCAACAACTGAACAGGGGGCTTTAAGGGAGGGCCGAAGAGGGTTAATATATATGATATATATACTTTGTTATTTTAAAGTTTTGAATTTAAAAATTATTTTAATCGAAAAAACGCTATTAAATTATCAAATCTATGAATTTGCGAAAATGCTTCGCTTCTCTCGTGTGTCCAATGACGCACCTGTGTTTTTTTTATTGTATTTGTTTTAGAATAGAAACTTTTTATTTTTATTAAGAACAATGTTAATTATAGGAGTATAATAACTAATGCATGTATTAATTTTACTGATAATGACCAAAAAATTTTATTATCAAAACAAAAGTTTGTAGGCACAAAAAAATTAATTTTATACTATTAAATATACATACATAAATAAACTTATAAATTGGTGTTTAAATAAAAAGTACATAACAATTTATATTTTATTTCGATATTTTTAGCACTAAACCTACCGATACTACATGTATACCTATTCCTACCACAGCAGGTCAAATCACCAGATTTTAAAATGTTATATATATTACCATGTAAAACAGTTTTGTTTTTTTCAAATCACAATTTAAGATTGTTTATTTATTAAATTTAGAACGCATAAGAATAATACAAAATTTTAAAATGGGTCATTTGACCCGTCATGGTAGGTTTAGTGTTAAAAATATGACTTAATTTGATTCAAAATCACATTTTTTTAAATTATATTTGAGTTGCGATTTTGAGCATTTATCAAGTTCTTCTTGATCCGGGTGTTGAAGATACGACAGAAACTGCTGGCAATCCGCTTTTACCTAACGTGTGTTCATTTTGTTTCTGTCGTCCCTCCATTATGGAAAACCTCTGTATTAAAAAAAAAACACAGGTGCGTCACTGGACACACGAGAGAAGCGAAGCATTTTCGCAAATTCATAGATTTGATAATTTAATAGCGTTTTTTCGATTAAAATAATTTTTAAATTCAAAACTTTAAAATAACAAAGTATATATATCATATATATTAACCCTCTTCGGCCCTCCCTTAAAGCCCCCTGTTCAGTTGTAGGGAATAAATATACAAAAATCATTAATTTTGTTATAATTTAATCAACTTACAGGTTGTTTATTTTTAACGATATTTATAACGACCTTTAGTAGGAAGTAGAAACAACATCTAATACACAATCCTTAGTGAATATTTCTTTTAGTTCGTTCGTTCTTTTAATTCGTTCGTTCTTTTAGTTCGATAGGTCTTTTAGTTCGCATGGACAAGCCGAAGATTCAAACCATAGCTTGGTAAATTTAGTTATCTTTGCTCTAGTTCGTTTTGTTTGCTACTTTTGTCGGTTGGCTAGCCAATACACAGTCCTAGAATAGCCAACACACAATCCTTTCTTAAAGTAATACGTTATAGTGATCTGCTGAAACATAGCTTTAGCTAATGTTTATCACTGAATCAACAAAATTATGAAAGAAAGGGTTTTAGCGTAATGGTTAGAGGAAAGTACCAACAAACGATAGAAAGAGAGTTGTGGATTCAATTCCTGCAGCGGGCAAGAAATTATTTTTGATATAAAATTTTCTGGTTCAATTGATACAAGCAAAAAACAATATCAATTCTAAGAAAAAAGGTGTCCGAAAAAAGTGTCGTTTTTTCTGATTTCACTCTAGCAAATCGCAGAACGAGGCGTAAAAAGCTTCGCTTCAAAAACTAAAAGTGCGAAAGCCGGAGAAAACCTATTAGGCCCTGCGCACGGATATCAACCCTTCAAAACCGGACTCTCCGGGCCAAATGGTATGAGTTGCAGAGGCGTTCTTAGGGGGGGGGGGCTTTCCGCCCAGGGTACCACCATTTTAGGGGTGACACCATTTCGATATTTTTTTTAATTTCTCAAACAGAAAGAAAAAGGTACAAATATATTACGGTAAAAAATGTTTACGCAATATGAAGAAAATAATACCATACAACCATTAATAACATATACAATTTAAATATGTTGTTTTGTATATAAATTTTCTTTAAATGCGATAGTTTATTTTCAAATAGTAAATATTTTCGTTTATTTTAAAAAAATTCGTACATAATGTTAATATATTTTTTATTAATTCTGTTTAAATATTTAAATTTTAATTTAATTAAAAAAGTATTCAAATAAATTTTAAATATTTACACAGTCGATTTATGCAAATGCGTTATTGGTGCAAAAATGACTCGCTTTTTGGATAAATTAAAAAGGTTTTTGGATAAATTTAATATTTTTTTCCCTTAGTGTAGCTTCATGCAAAAGGAGTGTTTCAAAGCTAAAATTAATTAAGACTTATTTAAGGTCTTCCATGGTACAGGCAAGGCTTTGCGATCTTGCTATTTTATCCATTGAAAACGATCTTGCAAGTAATATTGATTTTGATGAGGTTATTTCAAATTTTGCAGCTCTTAAAGTAAGAAAAGTTAGTTTTGAAGACAACGCGATTAATAAGATTTCTTTGTTTAACCTTATACTTACATATACAAATATGTACCTGAAAATGTAATGTTTTTGTTCCGTCAGTTTTTAAGACTGCGAAGTTAATAAGTTTTCTTTTTTACCTTATGCCTACATATCTAAATATGTAGACACCTGAAAATGTAATATTTTTGTTCTGTTTTTTACAAATTCTTATTGTTTGTCATATTTGTTTGTTTTTTTTTTCGGAAAACATAAAGACAATAATAAAAATACTTAATCTCATCGAATTGGTTTCTTTTTGCATTTAGAAATTTTTTATAGGGGTGACACCATGAGTATCCGCCCCGGGTGTCACCAAGCCTAGGAACGCCACTGATGAGTTGACAACCTTTTGTGTTAAGGATATTCGAAGCTTAAGTTTTAATCGAGATAGAACAGATCTTTGATTGTTACCTAATGGTCTAAATTTTGGTGGTATTGGTTATAGTGTTAATGTATTCCCTAACATCTTACAACGTGAAATTCGAAAAAAAAAATTGTAATTCGGGATGCCCTAAAACACATTTCTTCTTAGTAGATATTGCTTTTTTATTGTAGTGTGAGAACTCTGTGTCAAAGTTTCTTCAGTTTTGTTGTTCTTCAGATGAAAACATCACGGGTTTAAAAAGAAAAATATTTCCTTTATCATCATATATATCGTATATCATGACTTAATATAGAAAATGCCTTCTCGTAAAAAATTTATTTTTTCGATTAGAATTCAAATTTATGTTTCTACAAATACTATTCTTAAAGTAGTTGTATTAGTGAAAATTCATTTATATGCTAGCTCTTATATGTACCGTGTATATTATATTATTTACTTTATTTACAATTGTTTAATTAGTCTCTTTGTTTGCAGGATTTGAAGGAGTGACGACAGTTGCAGTTAAAACCTTGAAAGAAAACGCAGCTGAGGTGGAGAAGAACGATTTAGTCTCTGAGCTCCAGGTAAGAATTTTTAGCTGTAACCCCTAAAAACCAACAAAAAATTGATGTTGGTGTATTATTCCTTATGAAAATATCGACTCTGAATTGTTTTAGCTAAGCGAAATCGACTTCGCCTTAACTTTTTTGCCAGACAGTCGTCTGATTGTCCCTTCGGCTTAAACTATCTCTATTAAGTTGTCAGCTGCAAGCAACAAGGAGTTTTCCCCGGGTGTGCCAAACTATCTGTCCGAGTGTCAGAAGCACTACGCCAAAAGTGTGGCCACAAAATTTGTGAAAACGGCAAATAGCTGGCTGCAAACCAAGCCACCAACCAGCAAGCCAAGCCATCTTACGCCTCAACCTGAAGGCGATAATCAAGTTGCTTTACCCTGATTTCTCTGGCTCCGGTTTTCGCTGTAGAATACTCAAGAAAAAGATGCAGTTAAAAAACTTGGACGACGTTAGTTGGAATTGGGACTGCATTGTTGTTGCCACGTTGCCAGCTTGCCAAGAGTCTCGATGAGTGCGAGAGTGTGTGTATATATTTTGTTGGTGAGCGCGTGTTTAGCGAAATGAAAAAGTTTTGTAAATTGAAAATTAACGATGCTGAAAACTTGGAAAATGTTTTTCTTCTCCGACTGCAAAAAAGTTGCCGGACTGCCTTCGATTGAGGTATTCATATTTAAAGCGGCGGCATTGACTTCATCCACGCATTTTTCTAATGGAATTTTAAAAGGACTTTTTACAGTTTAAGTAATAATTTTTACGGATAGCCATCAAATCATAATCAAAAAATTCTTAAACTTTGATCCATGTAATGAATGGTCTGCCTCACTTTCCTTAGCCACAATAATGACAGTACAATACTTGGCCAAATAAATTTTTATTGCCAATTGACATCAAATTCAACGCAACAGTTATGTCGATTACAATGTCAAGGCAACAAAAATAGCATTCGAAGGCTATTGCTATAAGACTGACCTTAATAATGGCTGCGTTTCATAACTTAATGGACCCATGCGACAGCTTGTCCTTGACGCTTACGCTGATGTTGTTTTGCGTTGGCACTGGCGACTGATGTCGTCACAGAACCTTGAAAGCTTTGCCACTCAAACCCTCCATATAACCGTCATTATAAAATACTTTTTATCCTTCTTATGGCTTAAATGCGACCACTCTTCGGGGGAGTTGTAATAAATCTGCATAAGCGTTCGTCTTTTATTGAAGGCGGACCAAAAAAAAATATGTTAAAACAGGCTGATATAAATTTTCTTCTTAATGAAGTGATTTATTTTGATTCATTTTTTGATTTTCTTTTTGTTTCGGTTGAATCAACGTGGATTTCCATTGTAATAAATTAATGAAAATTTATTGTGCAGCCTATTCAATGATGTTCCGCTTTTATTCAGAAGTCTTCCCCAAGAAAATTCATTGAAACGTACTCGTATACTATATAACAATTTGTCATATGGTACAATAAATAAAAAACAATCATATCCGAGCGAGATGGTTCGGATATTCGAATAAATCAAGCAAATATTATTATATATTTTGGCGATTAAAAGAATTATTAAATCGATAAATAATAAATGACTTAATTTTGGCCATGGTGTTGTTTTTTAACTGATACCAGATAGACATTTCTGAAAGCAGGATTTGATCTGTTATAGAGTCCGCAAAATTTACTAGCAAACAAAACACGTATGTATTTGTGTTTATAATCACATACCCAACAAACATTGGTGCGAGGGGTGATTCATTAACGAATCGCTTATGAATCGTTTTTTTAATTGTTTTCGCATAGTTTCGTTCCGACTGTATCAGAAGTTGGCTTGATGCTTCAAGAAAGCACCGGTTGAAATCATGACTTAATTAAATTTCATTCAGGATGCTTTTAGCATCGATTCGCTACCGAATCGCCTTTCAACATTTTTGTGACTCGTTAGCGACAGGCGCGGATCCAGGGGGGATTTTGGGGGTTCAAACCCCCCCCCGAAATTCTAAAAGAACCTGTATTTAAATGTACTGATGTTAATCAGAAAAAAAAAGAAAAAAAATTGGTTTTTTATAATTTACTTTAAATATTCACACCCCTATACTGTAAACGTTTGTAGCTGTTTCTACACGTATTACTAAAATATTGAATTCTGTTCCAGATTTTGATTGTTTTTGCGATATTGCGCCTGTAGCTGTAAACAGTCACACATACAATCTTAACCTGAAATCACAAAAACACCGCATTTTTTGGATAAAATATATCCAAACACCGCACAGTCTTAATTTAAAAACCCACAGTTTCGATAGTATCGGAAATGTAGACTTAAAATTCCTTTTTATACAGTAATGGAGAAAAATTCCGGTTTTTGTAGTTTTTATTTATTTTGATGTTGGTTTTATGTTGGCCTTTAAGATTTGTATTCGAGGCAAATAAACAGAGAAATAACTTTTATTATTATAATTATCTTCTCCCCAGCGTCAGCTTGTGGTTTTTAACACAAAAAAATAATCCTGAGCACCACACAATCATATGGAGTGAATATGGAGTGAAATGTGGATGGCTATTTTTTTTCGTAGCAAAGTTTTTTCCAATAAGTGGAATAATTTTTTCACATATTGCAGCAAAACACAAATTATAACATTCTTTTGAAAAACCAGAGGCTCGAAATAGATTTTAGACTAACGGTTTCTTCCCACGCCTACGATTTTTTGAAAAAAAAATTATCCCGCTCTAATGTATAAAAAGGGTGGTTAAATTTTAAGGGCCGATGTTGAATATAAACCACACCTAAATGTCAACTTTTTTTCTGCATTTCATTTGACATTTCTCAATTTCAGACTAACTCAATTTGAACCGTTAAAGTTATTCAGGCTTATTATGAAAATGAGCTTTCAAATCAAAATGCATATCGAGCACTTCGTGATTTTTTCGGTCAATTTAATCGTCCAAATGTGCTTACAATCGGAAAAATCGTGCAAAAATTTGAACAAACCAGGTCTGTAGGAGATGTGAAAACACCAGTGCATGCTCGTACTGCAGAAAATATTGCTGCTGTTCGCGATAGTGTGGCTGAAGAGCCGTCCACCTCAACTCGTCGTCGTGCCCAACAATTGCACCTCTCACGTTCGTCGTTGATGAACATTATGCATAAAGACTTGCATTTACACGAATATAACTTTTACGAACATAACGAACTTTTTATGGCCCAAAATGGAAGATATGGATGTGGACGATATGTGGTTTCAACAGAACGGTGCCACTTGCCACACAGCTAACGAAACAATGGCTCTTTTGCGCGACAAATTCAATGGCCGTGTTATCTCACGTGGTGGCGATGTCAATTGGCCACCAATCATGATTTGACACCGTTGGACTTCTTTCTTTGGGGTTATTTGAAAGAAAAAGTGTACGTCGATAAGCCAGCAACAATTCAAAAGCTAAAGGATGAGATAATTCGGCTTCGGGGTGCAATACGGCCAACGGCAATTTTATTTATTCCATTTGAAAAAGAAATAAAGCCAATTTGGCCTTATTTCCCTTTAAAAGGAACCAATATTAAAACGCCATCAAATAAGTTTTATAGTTTTATTTAATGAAAAATTAAAGATATAAAGTATTGGAATAATTGTACTTAAGGGCCCATGCTCCTTTTTTCCCTTTTTTCTAAATGTGCATTTGGAGCTCCTAATGCACATGCTGCAAAAAAAGGTCGGTCTCAAATGGTTTAGGAGATAAAAATCGTGAAAGTTTGAAAAATGTACATATTTTGGAATAATTGCACTCTAGGTACACGCTTCTTTTTTTTTTTTTTTTTGTTTTTTAGATGTGTATGGAACTTCTAAATCTAATGCTGCAAAAAAAAAATAGGTAGGTCCCAAATGGTTTAGGAGATAAAAATCGTGAAAGTCTGAAAAATTTACATATTTTTTTATTGAGAAGACTAGGATATCTTATTCTATTAATAGAAATATATATCCGTTTAAAGCGAAAAATATGATCGTTTAAATGCTAAAGAACATACATCTTTTTGTAAGTGGTCGAGAAAAAAATGTAAAATATAAACGTAAAAGTTATGAATGAAAATTTATAAAATATGCGCGATTTTTACTAAAATTTTTAATGAAGCTTTAATATTATAAAGAATGAGCGCCGCAGGTTTATAATAAATCGCCGCGATTTATAATAAAAATTTTTTGCCTGCGACGCTCATTCCTTATAATATTAAAACTTCTTCACCTTCACTATTGAACTACTACTAATAAATTTTTCGCGTTGATACGAAAACAAGCACATTGATGTTGACAATGGCAACTGTTCTCTTGCAAATTGAGTACCTACGCTGAGTCCAGTAACTTTTCTTCTCTTTGAAAAGGAAATAAAGCCAATTCGGCCTTATTGCCGTTGGCCTTATTGCACCCCGCCAATTCGGCACATTAACGGCATAGAACCTCACTTATGCCTCGGCGTCATCGAAAATTTGGACCATCGGATGGTGGTGTGCCGCCGAGGTCGGCGGCCATTTAGCCGATATTTTGTTCCATGCATAATTGAACCATACCAATATTATCATAATAAAAAGAAACGACAATAATTTCCTTAATAATTTGTGTTTTATTCAAAATCAACATCGGCCTTTAAAATTTAACTACCCTTAATATATATAACGTACATAAATATTTTTGAAACCCCCCCCCGAAATATATTCCTGGAACCGCCCCTGGTTAGCGAATCAAGTCTTTAAATTTTTGGGATTCGTTAGCAATTCGCTTCTCTCATTTTTACCAATTCATTTACGAATCCTTAATTTTAGTTTTAGTGATTCGTTACCGAATTACTTAAGCCATATTTTACGATTCGTGAATGAATTCTTATGTACCCAATTATTTTCGATATTTAATGGTTCGTACTAAGTGCACAATATAATTTTTATTCAAAATCTCTGACCTTAAGATAAGATAAGATTCGTTTCGGTGATTTCTTATCGAATTGCTTTTTATAGTTTTGGAGACTCGTTAACGAATTGCTTTTTATAGTTTTGGCAACTCGTTAAAGAATTCCTTTTTTTCGGATTTGACGATTCTTTAACGAAGGAGGAATTTCTCCCTGTCATGGTATTATAAGTGAATCGCTTCAAATAATTGCTAATGAATGAAATGTACGAGTATGCGGCTCGTAAACGATAACATTAGTGAATCATTTCGTTTGTTGGGTAGTAACACAGTCTATGTATCTATATATATAACCGAAAATCTTGTAAGCTTTTTTAGACTGACTCTATTCCGCACCAATAGCATATATGAATCGGGAAGGTTCTTACCACTCATTAAATAACATTAACTTTACGATTTTTATGGATAACTAACGATAACCGGCCCGCGCTGCTGCACCTGGCAAGTATATTGGAAATAATAAGTAAATTCAAAACTTTTATTAGTCCCTTAGTCTGATAACAACCTCATGTTCCCCTGCCCGTTACAGTTTCCCAGCAGCAGAACATCACTCCCAGGTGGCAATTCCATTATGAGTTTCAATGTCCTGTGATTTTCACTTCCATAGCTATTCTGTATAGAAAATCGGGCCACACCCCCTTTTCCAATGCACGTACCAGTTTTCCAGTAGAAAGACTTTGGCAATTAGTAACTCCATACTGAGTTTTATTGTCATGCGACGCACATGTCATGCGACGCACTCAGTGTTAAAGCGAAACTTTAAAGCGTTTTGCCACAACTCACGTTTTCAAAGTCGGTGACGCTCATAACATCAAAATTATTGCACCGATCTTTTTGAAGTTTTGAACACTATTTCTGTATATAATTTACGAGGTAACGCTGGAAAGTTTTTTAAAATTTGTTAATATTTTTTTTTACAATAATAAATTAACCGATTTTTTCTGGACACACATCAGGGACAATAAAATCTGGGGGGGGGGGGGGTGGTAATGGGCAGCATTTTCTTTTGGTTTTTACTTTTTGACAACTTCCTTCTTTAGCTGTTGTAAAAATTGTTACCCAATAGCACCCTATTATATAACAAAAGGTCCATCATACAAAAAAAAAAAAAAAAACTGGCCATTTGCAAACATTCACAATAAATCCAATATCTCTTTAAATAAAGGTTCAATATACATAAAAAAGGCTTTATTGTAAAGTACACACCTGCAGCTAAATCCTCCATAGCAAGAAACTTTTTTCACAACATTAATGACAACAAAAATCTATTTACTTAGCAGTGCTATTTTTCACGCAAATTAACTGACTGACAATGCAAGTTTACGATCGATGACTTTCAACTGATGCTGCGAAGAAGTGTGTGCATAAAAATTAAAAAAACAAACGGTAAATTATTCCATGGGTATTAGACAAAAGCTAGAAAAAATTTCACTTCTCAACTTAATACTTTGGGAAATTGATTTATGAGTGGTTTTCGAAGGCAAATACCCCTATGTGCGACGTTTAGTTCCAAAGCTATCCAATATCAAAAATTTGACTTGTGTGGTCGAAGTCATTACCCTTTTTCCTCTGCCCGTCCCAGTTCTCTTGTAGAAATGCATTCTCCATTCTGAGTTTCAATGTTATGTGACTTCTACTTCCAAAGCTATTCGATACCTAAATTTGAATTGTACAGCTTGTCAAATGGTCACTCAATTTTGCCAGTCAAAGCACACAACTAAATAGTACGTTTTTACCGAGTTAAATTGATATGTGACTTATAGTTCGAGAGTTATTTCTTAAATTTGGGCTGCTGAAAAAGTGCCACACCCTTCGTTCAACGCCCATAAATTTTCACCAGTGGAACGGCATGTGAAAATTTCATTAAAATATCAAATTTCTATGCTGTGTGACCTATAATTCCAAAAATATTCGATATCACATATTTGCAAAAGGAAGTATCAAATTTGGTCCAGTCGTTTTCATATTTTAAGGAACCGAACAAACCAAGATAGATAAGAATATAGATAGATATACATATATAAGAGAGGGGGAACCTCCAGCATATTTGTATAGCTCTCCCCCATTTGTAAAAGGAGGTGTGGCAAAAATTTTGACATACGATACCATACCATGGTATGGCCCATAAGAACACAACAAAGAAAACCTCAAGCAAATCGGACGCTCCGTTCTTGAGTTATGGAATTACAAACACAAATACGACTTTTTATATATATATATATATTGTATTATATATATTATTTTATATATTTTTACGACTTTAAAATGCCATATCTCCGGAACCAATGGGACAATTTCGTGTAAACTTTCCCAACGTACCCTGAAATTTTGGTTGAAATCGGTCGACCCGTTTCCGCAGTAGGTGGTGACATAAAAATGCACACTACTTTTTATACAAATAGATTTCATATTTACAACTATAAACTAATGCGCACATACTTTTCCAGCTATAAACAATATAAGGTATTCTAAAATTCCTGGTTAGCTAATTTGGATTAATTAATTTCATCACATTGGCATAACCACAATTTTGTCGTGGCCGCAGCACCATCACACATAAAAAGAGGCACAAAAATGGATCTTGATAAGTGTTTTGTCAAAACTTCAACTTTTTTAATGCGAGCTTAGCAACACTGCTAATAAAAGCTTTTTATCAGCTACTTGATAAGAGATGGCAGCACCGCTGCTACTGTTTGGCAGCACTGAGTCTGCGTCGAAAACACCAACAGCATTTGTCTCATTTCCTTGTTCGTGTTTCCGTATTAAGACAAAGTATCGCTTATTTTGCGAGAGTAATACGTCATAGACACTGAATTATATTTAATTACATATGCTTATGTTTACATATTTAATTATTTTTAGCATTTACCTGTAGGGACTTTCATTAAAAAAGAAATAGATTCTGTCTATATTACAATTAACATTGTTGTTGCTTCATTAGCTCATTTTTTCGATCATGCTTATAAGCAAGGCGTTATCAAAAAGAGCTTTTAAACGAGTGGTCACTACATGGTTTCTCATAGCCCGCGGGCATCGTGTGTTGTTGAGCTTTTGCACACGAAGTATCAATCGGCTCGCTGTGTTTGTACACTGCGTAAAAGTTTGTTTTTTCTGCTGTGCTTTAAATTTCAAGTCAGTATGCTTTGAGCGTTCATATGGTATAGGAGTCGCTCGCTGTTTTATTTATGAATATACGTAAATATATTGCAATGTTTCAGGAAAAGCATTAATACATTTTTGCTTGATGTTTTCTATGTTAAAATAGAAAAAAACGAACGCAAAAATAAAAAAAAATAATTATTATATTGAAAATACAACACTCGACAAGGGTCCAAATGTTGAAAGAGCTTTTAACAATTTCTTGTTTCAGTGTAAAGCTGTGCACTAGGAAAGCTTTCTTTGTTGTTGTTTGAACCGTGCGTTGAGCACCACTGTTTTAAACACACAACGGAAAAGAAAGAAAAAGCTTTGTACTGCTTAATGCAGTGTTTATGAATAATTTTCTATGAAGTTTGTTAGATGGTATTTAATCTTAAATTTTAATAACTTTTTAGGGTAGGTTTTAAAAAATAAAGTATGCAATAGCTTAAGTGAAGAATGACGCTTTGAACTAGCAAAAGAATTATAAAAATCGGTTCATTAGTTTTTTAGTTTAGCGTACACGAAGATACGTGATAAGCCTTTTATATAATAGTATCGAAGTATCGATATAGATATCAATAGCACATATACTCGAAAAAGCTGTTATCAAACTCTTCTTAATAAGCTATTTTCCTCTCAATTTTTGCACACTCACATAGACTAACCCCGAGAAACAAAAAAAAAAAAAAAAAAAATCCATACAAATCATGACGTAAAAAATAAATGTTGATATACTTTATAACAAAAGTTAATAAAAGTTATCTCATGGAAGCTCGCAAATACACCACGTAAACCTCGCAAGTTTTCACTGCGTATACCAGCTGTTCTCTTTTTCTATACAAAAAAGTTTGCGCGGTGCTTGCAAAACTCCCACGGATTTTCAGTTCGTAATCCTCAATTCATAATTGACTAGTATGGCAACAGCTGATATAACTTACTCCTAACCTGCAGAGTGTGTTTATGAAAAGGTGTAAACAGATTTGCGTCTTTACGAATATGCGAGAATGATTTCATGAGGACCACTTATAAGAAATTTTAAAAAAAGCCTTAAATATGAAAAATAATGAAAAGCTAAGAGCATTTACTTTGAAATATGATAACATGAAAAATTCGAAATGACGATGTTTTTAATCGTCATAATGCTTAAAATATGTGTTTACTTGAATCATTTCACAGATGGTTGCTTGGTAGTTTTGAAAGAAATTGTAGTTCATACATGATTTCCATGTGTATAATTCATTCCTTAAAATTCCTTATTCCTTAAAATTCCTCAAAATCAATTTAAGGCCTTCCAAGGACTTGTAGGAATATTTTTTTTTTATTTTGGAGAAAAAATAATTGGTCTCTTTCAGACAAAAACATCGATATATCATTCAATATGATCAGACTTTTAATACCAAAGATATGATGAAAATAAAACAAGGGAACCCTTCGTTCGGCAAAAGATTTTCAAAAATTTTTGAAAACTAGTTCTGCCAGAAATACCGATATACTTCCTGAGCAAAAGATTAATTATATTTTAAGAGCTTTATATTTTTGATATTAGTGTGACACATTATGATGGTAGAAACTGAGATTTGGAGGGTAAGTACTAAAACGGTGCACCTGAGGTCAATGACTTCTAAAGAAGTCATATTGGTCTCCTTCAGACAAAAACATTGATATGCCAAACTTTAAAATCTGACTGTAAACACCAGAGATATGAAGAAGTATGTCAATGCGCGACCCCTACGTTCGGTCAAAAATAAAAAAAAATTGTCGTATAAAAATCGTAATTGTCTTGCAAAAATGCATCATATTCGCTGGTATACGGCGCACTTTTTTTTTTTGCAAAGGAGGTGGTACATGGTCTAACGTACATGTATAGGTGATGCTCTGGCCAAACTACTTGTTGGAAATCTTCAGCAATACATGCTCTCTACGTTCATTGCGTGGCTCAATCCTTGAAGTTGAAAATGTGGTTCCATTTCATCTAAGTGCTCTAGAAGCATTATATAACTACTGGCTACACTGCCAGTTCCACAAGCATGCCTAAGCGTTACTTTTCGGCTAAAAGGATAAAAACAAACCCAATAGGATAAAAACCAAAAAGGTAAAATCTCTTTAAATTCCACAAAAATTAATATATGGACTTGAAATTTTGGAAATAAGCATTAATATGCACTCTGAGTACATAATTCAACGAAATCGTGTGAAAACCACGCCTACCTCCTATATATAGTGACTTTATCAAAAAGCAACTGCGAATATTTTCTGTTAAAACAAAGACAATTTATTGACTGCTGCATTTATTGACTGCTTAGACTTTGAATATACTTTGGTTTGGGAGTGGGGGTATTTTAAAGGAGTACCTTGTAATCCGACTGATTACATACATGTAATAAATGTTAAAGTCGTAACATGTTTAAGCACGAATTCTCGAAGATTTATCTTCATAAATATTGATCGTAGGTATTGTTATAGGCATGTCGGATTACAGGAGGTGACGGATTGGGCAGGGCCCGGATTATCGTGGGTCTACTGTATAACAAAATTTGCAGTCATAAGAGTTGGTAACAGTTTCGAAAGTCATTCCTGAAGTGAATCGTTATTCCATTCCTGAAGTGACCACATTCTTGAAGTCCACCATGTTGACAAAACAATTTTATAGTCTTCAAGTCAATTTTATATATTTTATTTAATTTTATTTTTTCTTTGGTTTTATTTTTCTCTCTCTCTCTTAATTATCCGTTCGACGAGTTGCTTGTTTTTTGCTGATGACAATTTCATCTAGAGCTCGTTAGCAGAAAACATTGAAACTTTTTGCTTGAATACTAAGTAAATTTTTCAAGTTTTTAACTTTGTTTCTAATAAATTATATATCGTTGTCATATGTTTGAAAGTTTGACTAAAAGAATGTTTTTTTATCACCCTAACATGTTACACACATCCAAATACACGCACGCACACGTACACAAACTCTAACATTGACGTGTGGAAATTTACTTCATAGGCTGCCGTAGGCGATAAAATTACGTTATGTGGAGAAGTTGCCTGATTTTGTCGACAGAACTTTTGTATATCTATCTAGTCATAACCTCGAAATATTTTCAGGTGGCAGCAAGAATGCACAGGAGCGTTTATTTTCAGCTAAATATTTGCCTTTTCAAAATCACTTCCAGTGGCAAACTTCCGTGTAGCGAGAAAAAAAAATGACATATTTAGTATAGCTGTAGAAGGTTTGTCAAAAAATACGAAGAAAAATAATCAACACTAAAAATTAAGAAAAACTTTTTAATGAGAAAACTCTAAATGAAACACTGTTGTTGTGTTCGAGTTGTGTTTGTCGGTTTTATTGTTGTTTTTGAGTTGCGTTGTTGTTGTATTTGCTGCAGTACGCTTAAAAGTGACAAGCAAAACACAACAAATACTTTGGCAGCATTTTAAGGATTCGGATGTGCCTGACATTTGTTGGCATTCGGGTTGAGTTGACGCTAGCTAACTCTGGCATGCTGTGCATTCAGAATATAACAAACATACATATTCCGGGATAAATACACAGGAAAGCACACACACAGACATGATGCTCAGAGATAAACTGCAGAGTACAAGTGATTCAAATAAAACAAAATAGGTCAAGAGAACTAAACTAAATTAAAGTTCTTGTTGGGTTAAACATACGAATACAATTACAAACGCACAATCAAACAAACACTTTCAAACCAACTTCAGTATTTGAACGAGGAAGAGATATTAATTTTTTACACAAAACTTAATCTTTCACTACAAGTTTTCAGTTTAGTTTCCGCTTCCGATTTGGCTTTATGATTGTTAGAAGTTATTTTTTCTTTTTCTGTACGGTAAGTGATGGAGGAAGATTTCCTATCAATTTGTCCGGTTTAGAAGGTCAGATGTTTCATGTCTTATGAATGAATACTTTTTACAATGATAGAAACTTATTTAACTCCTTGCGACCGTATGTCTGCTCTCAGACACCTAAGTATTTTTACCGTTTCAGTCGTATGTCTGATCTCAGCCATCAAAGCTTTTTTTAACATTTCAGTCGCATGTCTGCTTCCAGCGACGAAAGCTTTTTGACCGATCCAGTCGCAGGTCTGCTCTCAATTGATAAGCTTTTAATTCCTTGAATTCAATTGATATTTTGTAAATTGTGCTTAAGTGAAATTTGCTATTTCGCTTCATAAAATATTTTTAAATAATACTCTAATAAAATGGCAAAAATAAATTGAATTAGGGGGAAAAACAATTAATATAATAAATAATAATGACCGAAATAGCTTGCGGTATATGTATATATATTAAGGCGCCTCACAAAAAAAAGCTGTCCGATGTGAAGATCGCCCCCTTGACCCTCACGCGTTGCCTTGTGAGGATCGTCCTCCATCCACTTTTCATTCTCTTGTATAAATTTTCTGAAATCCTTTTTTGTAGCATTCAGAATGTGAACTCTTTAGACTTAAGCCTTTGGGCTGATTAAAATTATTTTCAGCATATGAATTGCAAAACAAAAAGAATTCACATTGAATTGAAATTTTAATGAATGCAGCCGTCGATGGCTGCAGCCTCATATATTTGTTGTTGCGTCTGAATTTGTTTTGTGACTGTGACTGACTGTGATGGGTTGCCATTAGCTTATATCATTGTAGAAAAAGTATTATTTACAATAAATTGTAGAAGTTAATTTTGACGTGACGAAGTTACGTTATACTGCTCTAGTTTCCAAAAAAGTTGAAAAATGAATTTTTTAAAAATTCATCTGCGTTTCATTGAATTGTTACTCGCTGAGTATAAGAGCTATGATTAAAAAAATAGTATGACCATAAAGGTTAACTCTTTGACTATATTAAAAAAACAAAAAACAAAAATTTAATACAGCATAGGGACGTAGTGGGAGCTGCGTAAGCAACGCGACTGAAAATTTGTTACATGGAATTATTACTCGCTGAGTATTAGTGCTAGGATTAAAAATACGATACGCCAATAAAGGCCTACTGTAAGCCCTCACAACAAAATTAGACAAAAAATTTCTGACATCATGGGGACGCTGATAGAGCCTCTCAAAGATCGATAACGCAATATTCATGCAGCGGCGTTGCATTGAATTTTTACTCAATGAGTATATAACCTACGATAAAAGTTTAAAAAGGAAAATAAAGTTTTTATACATGGCTTTACGACAAAAATAAAAAATAAAATTTCGGCGTGGTCAGGTCGTGAATATAGCAGCTTATGTAACAGAAATGTAATATCGTTACATAGAATTATTACTCACTCAGGAGGAGTGCTACAATAAATTTTGTTTTACGACAGCAGGGATGTGTTATTACGCTTCACAACTAAATTACAAAAAAAATTTTGTTGTCATGATTTCCGAGATGCAATCACATAACGCAGAAAAAATTCTACAGCCATGAAAAAACGTTGCATGGATTTTTATCTCTGTGACCACTGGTGCAACGGTAAATTTTAAGGAACGAAAACAAAGGTGAGGTCTTCGGGCATATGACAAAAATAAAAAAAAAATTTGACGGCGTTTCAAAAACCCTCAGGGAACCACCTAATTAGACGCATATGCATAACTTTTGCTGGATTAATTGAAATTAGAGCACAACCAATGGGGAAGCAAAAAAAAAACTAAACGAAAAGCACCAACTACAAATCCAACAACAGCTCCAACTCCAACACCAACACTAACACCAACACCAACACCAACACCAACACCAACACCAACACCAACACCAACACCAACACCAACACCAACACCAACACCAACATCAACATCAACATCAACATCAACATCAACATCAACATCGACATCAACATCAACATCAACACCAACACCAACACCAACACCAACACCAACACCAACACCAACACCAACACCAACACCAACACCAATACCAACATCAACATCAACATCAACATCAACATCAACATCAACATCAACATCAACATCAACATCGACATCAACATCAACATCAACATCAACATCAACATCAACACCAACATCAACATCAACATCAACATCAACATCAACATCAACATCAACATCAACATCAACATCAACATCAACATCAACATCAACATCAACATCAACATCAACATCAACATCAACATCAACATCATCAACATCAACATCAACATTAACATCAACATCAACATCAACATCGACATCAACATCAACATCAACATCAACATCAACATCGACATCAACATCAACATCAACATCAACATCAACATCAACATCAACATCAACATCAACATCAACATCAACATCAACATCAACATCAACATCAACACCAACATCAACATCAACATCAACATTAACAACAACAGCAAGAAACTTCGTCACGTCAAAACCTACGGGTGTGTCCACGGCACAGCCAACTCTTTTTTTTTGTACATTTTGTTGATAATATTTATTGTTATTCCACTTTATTATTCCAGAAAATGTCAAAGAAAAAACAAAAGCATGTCATTAAGATCGGCCTTGGAAACCATATGACAACATAAATACAAAATACTGCTTTATAGTTAGTAGTATGTCATGGTAGTAAATAAAATTTCCAGTGTTTAAGAGTTGAAAAGAATGATAATACTGAATGCATTCATCATATTTTTTAAGCTTACAAGAATGGGATTAATATATCCTAAAGTTCCATTCCTTACAGAGCATTGGGTGTGCATTATTTTATCTGTTAAGGATGATGAATTGTACATCTGTAATTCATTAACTCATAATAAGCATAAAATTTCAATCTGCTTGATACAGCTTTTGAATGCATTAAGGCTGTGTGAATTCCGAAATGATTCAATCCTTTTACAGCTCTGAGGAGTCATTATAAAATTTATGAGAGATGTGTTTGTTTTCGATTAAAAATTTATGTGTCATCCAACATTCGGCCAGTATACATGCAAAACGATCTATCCTTTTCAATCAAAGTTCATCACATCAGCTTTATTATTTTGCAAGAGCCAAAAAATCGGCAACGGGTTCTTACGGGTTCACGTTTTTAAGGAGGTTAATTCCTCTAAGTACTCTAGATGTTTTGAAGAGTAAACTATTCAAAACGGATAAATTGAAGCGAATGATTGTTGTTGTTTTAATCTAAATTTTGTTGATTTGAATGTGTTGTTCCTAGCATTGATCGTTTACATATGTGTGTGCTTGTCTCCTACATCTGAGCAATGTGCAATATGAATAACAGGCTACGACCAGAGCAGACTAACCACCCGAAACCACAAATTATAACAAGCTCCAATGGAATATTCTAAAGCGCAACGCCTTTGGCAACGCCTGCAAAAAACACTCATGAAATTTAATTCCATTTCGTATGACAGGAAAAACCTTCAATGCACCACACGACATAACCACACAACCGCACAAACATTCAGACAAATACATTTAAAACTTATTAGCACAAAAAAGCTCTACACAATCAGCTTTTCTAATTTTGGCTTTCAGTTGCTTCATTTCGTTTTTGGCTTTATGCGCTTTATTTATGCTTCTTTTGAGTTGATCCTTTTTGTTTTCTGCATGCTGCATCCTAAAGAATCCTCCGCAAATGGCAGCAAAAAACTTTCCCATGTTGCTGTTTTGCTGCATGTGCCCCATGCTCTTGTTTTTATTTAAGTTTTATCTTTGGCGACAATTAATGATAATTGTCTGTCGTCATAACTTCTGCACATGTTTGTGTGCGGTCAAGTGTTGTGGTGTGGGTTGAACTTTGTGTCTGTGGTAATACCTAGGAAAGTAGTGTCGAACTGTTGCTTAGGGGTGTAAGTGGCTATGCAAATCAATGAGGGAATAAGCGGGGAGTATTCTCACAAAATGCTATAACTTTAACAGCAAAAGCTTTAATTCAAGAAACATGAAAACCTTGTTGAAATGTACATGTTTGGATTATTTCCATATCCTGCTTCCGATAACTCGGTAGACTTAAGCAATCAACGTTAAGCGAAAGCATGAAATTCATCCTTTTCAATGCCTTGTTAGTAGAGTGGAGTTGCGTAGCCCATTTTAAACAACGATTGTTTCTACCACCGACGTTTCTTTATTTATTATATATTTTGCCAGCAGCAGCAGGATTCACTGACAGCAGACACATTCTTTACGAAGCTGTTGCATTGTACGTGCAACGAAGTCTGTTCAACACTGGAATTATTAAGAAGAACCACATAAAAAAAACATCAATTTTATCTCGAATTTCGGAACTACAACCTTTTGTTATTGTTGCTAAAAAAAATATTTGCTTGGTTCAAAATGTATTCGTTTTTATTCGTACATTTTTCATGACCTTCAGGCCTTACCACACACACAGAATAAATTGCATGCCACATTGCATGATGCCTCCTCTTACGCACTCAAGTACAAATTTTGGGCGATGAAAAATAATAATAACGATAGTCGTTAAAATCGCGGAAAAATCTACGCAATAAAAAAAAACCAAAGTCTATGGTTGAATGGTGAATCCTTCAGCAGGATCGGAGAGTGGGTGCAGCTGGGCTCGCAGTTCACACAGATCTGTGGCGTTCATGTTGATGTGGCACTGCATGAATGTGGTTGTATGTATGCAACATCCATTGTAAAATTGCCACCATTTATTATAAACAAGTATTTGCCAATCTGCTGAATTGGCTGCAGTGCTACCCCTTTTTGATCAACCTTTTATTTCATTAATATTAAAACTGTTGCGATAAATTGATTTATTTAAGGTTTTTTTTTTTTTTACTGGCAAGAGTTTTAATGAACTCTGCCCGGAATTATATCTATTCGATTAAGTGTGGAACCAGATCGCATTTTTTACTCACCACATTGGTTTTTGCTAAAAAAACAAAGTTCGTACATATTTATTCATTCATGTATCTGTATCAATGGAAAAATATAGGTATTTTTTTTGTTTTAAATTTGTTTTAATTTCGATGAATGAATCAATTAAGTTTTATGTTTTTATTAGCTGGAATCTTGTTAGAGTTAAAATTTCTGCTCTGGTTTCGTTGAATTGAGGTTTGCCTCAAGGTTGTAAGTAACTGCATTCATTTCATAGATATTAATGTGTGTGCAAATTAAATTGCAATTAACACTTCAAAGAAATTGTCTAATGCAATGAGATAAATATGATTTTATAAATTTTATGCTTACATCATAATTAATCAAGAGCCAGTTGGTTCAGTGTGGGTCAACACAAAAACTAATCAGAACTGAGGCACTTTGTTTGCATTTTAAACGGGATTTGCTGGGATTTAAATGAAGTGACTTATACATATATTACATCAAGGATATGACTCAATTTAACCAACCAGTGCACTTTGTTATAAAGTAGATAGACCTTTGAAATTGGGTAAAATTGCTTGTGTGCAGTCGAAATTATTTAAGATTTGAATGAAGGGAGATTGAAAAACTTCTAAACTGATATTCCACAAAAATCAAACAAATCGAACGCCATAACTTTAAAGTCTAGCAAAATGAAATTTTGTTTAAAGACCTTTACAGCTCGATTCTGTTCGTTACCGGTAACAGCAATATTGTTACCGAAACTCGTTAGCGGTCTTAGAAATCAGTAGCGGAATTCCCAAACGTGTTAACGACGTTTATAGTTATCGTTAACTGGCCTTTGCTTCAATCATCGTTAACTGGTATTCCCAACATCTATGTTAGCTATGTTTGTCCTTAATTTTGACAGTTCTTTAACGTTATTTGTAGCTAGCTTAACCACGAATATTTTAGCGTCGCTAACTTAAACAACAACGTTAAGCGATTGTTTTACATGCGATTGTGATTTTATAAAACATAAATAATATGCATAATATGGCCACAACACAACGAGGCATATGTTAACCATCATGGTTAAAATATCAAAACAAAAATAATTCTATAAACTTTATTTTCAATGGCGTCTACGCTTTTATTTAAAGTTTAAAAAAATAAAGAAAAGTTTTTAAGCTAAATAAAATCAAATTAACAGATAAAAGGCACATTTCAGAGCATTAATAATAAGAATAATAATAAAAGTAAAATAATAAAAAAGTTATAACAATTATAAGTTCGTTGAAGGCAATCGCTCACACGAAGTCGACAGCCTCTTAAGCGCAGAAGCAATTCGGTCGCAAGCAATTGCTTGCATTAGCGCTGCCTCTGCTAATAGCTGCGATGCAGCTGTCTGCTGCTTGGCTGATTCTATATCTAAGCTGTCAAAAAAGCACAGTGCTGCCATATTTTTGATTTCTGTTAACGACGTTTGTAGCATATATTTTGAATGTTACATTTTAAGAATTTTGTCGCTAAGTACTGTTTTGAGAATACAACATTCGTTATTGCAAACTACAAACGTCGTAAGTTAACCATAACGATTTCGTATCGTTAACTTTTTGGGAATTCCACTACAGTATTCTGTGCACTCGGTAGCGCTGTCAAGCGTCGTAAGCTCACCTTATTGCAATTAAGCTCTCTCTTTCGTGTGGTGAAATATAAACAATGGAAAATGAGAAGAAAGTACATATAATCATGATGTAATTAACAAGGTGGTAGTGAATTTCTCACCACACACTCAATTTTGCTGAATCTGTCAAAAAATTGTGACATAAAGAGAGGACTTATTGGTAAGTGTCAAATCATTATTTGTTTTGGTTGCTTGCTTGTGGTAGTTCTAGCTAATAAGCAATAATTTTGATTTTCATAAAAATAATTGAAAAAATAGTGAAAAACTAGAGCCGAATATGGAAACAAACTGTAATTGCCTGCAAGTATGGATGAGCTGTCCATATTATTTTAGAATATCAATAGCAGCAATAAGCTGAGCCAATTAAAATCTTCGAGAAAATCTACGAAAGCTGTATCACAATCCATACGAGGTGGTACATAATGCTTCAAGAATCCAGCTCTTTAGGCCAAAGCACATAGGAGGCATGCAAGCTTCAAGCATCTGACATTTGTGATTGAATATACATATTCTTATGAAGTAGCCCACATTAAAAGCATGCACGCATGCATGATGCTTGAAGCATGCCTGAAGTTGGCGAACTTTTAACTTTTTGCAGGCATCAAAGCATTGACAGAAGACATGTGTGAAATGAAAGCAATATCAACACAACCATTAACCATTAAGGAAACTCCAATTCAATTTTTATTTTTTTTTTTTTTATTAAATTTAATGTAATTTCACAATTTTTTTTTAAATTTCTATTCAGTTTAACATATTTGAAATTTATCACATATACGATGCATGCTTTTTATGTGTTTTAAGCAAGCATGCTTCATAGGCATGATGCATGCTTGAGGCATGCATGCTTTCTATGTGTTTTGGCCTTTTATCTTGAGCTGCGGGAGAAGTAGTTTAATCAATTTGAGGTTAAGTTTGTTATCTGCTGGTTTTTAACCGAATTCAAAATGCAGGAGGTTCTCAAGTTCGTTGGTTTGTCCGCTTTTTTTTTATTTTTTGTTTTAATGTATGTACATCGATAACTCCTAAAGCACTTGCCCGATTTCCGTAAGTTTTTGTCAACAGATAGATACCATGAACGCGGAGGTCTTTTTTTAAAAAAGTGGGCGATATTCGACATAGGGGCGTGTCAATATTAAAAAAAACACTGTATTTCAGTTAATATTGACACTAGGGTACTGAAATTTACAGTAAAAAAATACAGGGGTAGGCACAATTATTACAAATTACGGTCTATAAAGTGGGCGTTATTTGACAAAGGGGTGTGGTAATATTAGAAACATCCTGTATATCGAATAATGTTAACACTAGAGTACTGAAATTTAGTACATGGGAAGGCAGAGTTATTAAAAATGACGGTCAATAAAATGGGCGTTATTTGACAAAGGGGTGTGGTAATATTATAAACACACTGTATATCGAATAATGTTGACACTAGAGTGCTGAAATTAAGAACATGGGAAGGCAGAGTTGTTACAAATTACGGTCAATAAAGTGGGAGTAATTTGACAAAGGGGTGTGGTCATATTAAAAAACCCTGTATCTCAAATAGTGTCGACACTATGGTACTGAAATTTAGTACAGGGGTAGACACAATTTTTAAAAATTACTGTAAAGAAAGTATGCGTTATTCGACAAAGGGGTGTGGTAATATTAGAAACGCACTATATATCCAATAATAGTGACACTAGGGTGCTGAAATTTATTACATGGGTGGGTACAGTTACTACAAATTAATGCCAAAAAAGTGGGCGTTATTCATCAAAGGGGCGTGTCAATATGATAAAAATACTATATATTTGTTAATATTGACACTAGCGTACTAATATTTGGTATGCAGGTAGGTAGAATCATTAAAAAAGTAAGCGGGATTGTACACAGGGTGTGGCACTTTAAGGAAAGTACTATATTACGGTTAATATTGATACTTGGAAACTGAAATTTGGCACAGGGCTAGATAGAATCATTATAAGGTACGGTAAATAAAGTGGGCGGGATTAGAGAAAGGGCGTGGCACTTAAAATTGTTAAGAAACAGAAATGGAAAATACCAAACAAACTTTCAGGAATTAATAAAACACATTTTTTAAGAACAAAGTTTCATGTTTGAAATTTTCCTCAAGAATACAATTACATAAAATATTTCATATTCTCTAAAAAGGAAGAAATAAAAACTTTCTAACAAAAAAAAAAACCGACTTCAAAATCACTACAAAGTAAAAAATAATTTTAAATAACTTTTTCCATTCATTTCTTGGTCATATCGCTCGTTTTCTTCAATAACGTCACAATCCAAAAAACATAAAAATTGAGTTAATTATACAGCAACATTCGTGTCACCATGATCTATGCTGTGTACAATTTCGGCAACGATATCTTCTTTAATTTTTGCAGGAGAGTAGAATTTGTGATTCATTCACCTCAATATATTTCCGATTAGATCGTATTATATATCGATAATATCCAGTTTTTTTTGTCACTTTGTGTGGATTAAACCATGTACATTACAGTACTACTTGTATACTTGATGTTTTGTACATATTTTGAAAATGGTGAATTAATTTCCTTTGGCTGTTCAAAACTTAAAATGCTTCTCCTGAAAAATCTAGTTTTTTGAGTTGTAACGTTATTGAAGAAAACGAGCGATATTTTAAAAGCTATTTATATGTAGTATAATAATGGAAATCTTATCATTTTCATTTTTTCTATTTTGTTTTGTTATCATCAATATATTAATTGCTTTATGAACATAAAAGCTTTGAAGTCGGCGCTCATCTTTGACACACAATCATGATCTTTTACCATCCGTGCACTATTTGGTGCCTTGGTGACACTGTAGTAATTTTAAAAGCTTTGTACACATTAAAATTCTCACTAAACTGCTTTGGGTGAGCTTGTAAAGCTCATATTGAAAATGAAATAGTGTGTAACAGCTGCACAAATAATGCATGGAACACATTGGCTACATTCAGCGTACTCAAAAATTGCCAACGGAAAGAAAAAAAATCGCAAAGAAGCTTTTATATTCATAAAGTTAATAATATTTTTATGATAAAACAAATTGGAAAAAATTAAAATAAAAAGATTTCGACATAGTAAGATAAGCGCCGACTTCAAAGCTTTTATGTACATAAAGCAATTAATATATTGATGATAATAAAACAAAATAGAACAAATGAAAATGATAAGATTTCCAATATCATAATACATATAAATAGCTTTTAAAATATGACCAAGAAATGAATGGGAAAAGTTATTTAAAATTATTTTTTACTTTGTAGTGATTTTGAAGTCGGTTTTTTTTTTTTTTTGTTAAAAAGTTTTTTTATTCGCTTATTGCCTTTAACTCTTAAGTACAACCGAGCCAGCGCAATCCACGCAGGAGTTTGAAACAACGCTGTGTTTTACTAATTTTAGCGACTTAATGTGACAGCTTCGTGCAATTTAATTGGCACAATGGAATTTAAAAGATTTTATATATATATGTGGTGAGCACAAATGTTGCGGTGGTCCACGAACAAACTTTTATTTTATTTAAAAATTTTTTATAAATTTTATTTTTTACAATATATTTTTAGTCTTTATTCGATGAACACAATTTTATATCTAATTTAAAATACAAAATTTTTGATAAATAAAAATTGACAATTTTGAAATCTTAAATAATAATTTTTTAAAAAAAATGTGTAAGTGAATATTATTAAAGTTGTATGTTGTTGTGGTGGACACAAAAAAATAATAAACTTTTATTTTATTTAAAAATTTTTTTATGAATTTTATTTTTTAACAATTTTTTTTCAAACACATAGAACACATCAAACACAATTTTATAACTAATTTAAAATACAAAATTTTTGATAAATAAAAATTGACAATTTTGAAATCTTAAATAATAATTTTTTAAAATAAATGTGTAAGTGAATATTATTAAAGTTGTATGTTGTGATGTCGGTGTTTATATGTGGTGGTATTGAGTCACCACATATATTTATTGTTTTATAATTATATCTATTTTTGCATAATGACCATCTTTTCAGCAATTTTCACAAATAAACTTTCACAATAAGCACAAATATCACAAACTTTGTTTTGATATGGTTTTGCTTAAAATATGCTGTATACAATCAGTTGTTCTTGACAGATCGAGAGTTCATTTTTGTGAGAGAGGTTAAAAATTCACTACCACCTTGTTAATTACACCATGCATAGAATTAATTGCATTTTGTTAACTTTTAATATTTATAATATTAGTTTTTCTTACCAGGAAATATGCACGCACTACGCCGGAGCAGTTGAATTAACAGTGAATTGTTATAAATTATTATTCATTGAGAAGTGCTGAACAAGCAGCACCAGTGAATTTGATATCGTTTTTTTTTTATTTGCTCCAATTTCAATATAAGGATTTTAAAAGTAAATCAATGACTCAAAATACGAGCACTTCTTTTACTCCAAGCTATAAAAATGTCAGCTTTTTTGCTTGTTACCACCTAAAGAGAGGGTAACAATATTCACCCGTAACGCTTGGTCGCAGAATACCAACAGAGTGTTCAAGTTACTAAAAGGTGAATTTCTACGGTAACAAGATTAACTTTACCGCGACAGAATTGATCTGTTAATAGCAAAAACACAAGTAGGCGTTTTCCGGCCCTTATGTTCATTGCTCCCCTAAAACGTTTAAAAAAAAAAAATGTAATTTGGTTAGTAATTGCAGATAAATAAACCACTTCATGAATTCATTTTTAATTTTTTTTTTTTTTACAATAGAAACATCTGTTATAGACATTTTTTTTTTATATCTTGCAAATTCTTGTAAGTAGAAAATCAGCCAGCAAAAACATTTCAAAACTTGAACGAAGAGACAAAATCTTACTCTCTCATTTTCTCTTTCACTCGCAAGTTTTTTGGGTACACAAACAGATTTCTTGAAACAATTTGTAAAATTTGTACAAATTTGTTAAAATCTTTTAAGTACTCGAACAGACCTATTCATATGCCTTTGCTCATGCTAAATATGCTGAAGACTATGCAAACATCGATTCAAATCTATGCAGTCATATAATGGCTGGTGTTTACAAGCAGGTTATTAGTGCTATTTGTTTCAAATAAATTTGTTTTATATGTAATTAATTTATAACTAATTTGTTCGATGGTGAATATAGTCGTCCAGTGAATTAAATTTGATGTGACCTTTTCATTCAATTATATTGAAAATAATTGTTGATCCTTAGGCCAAGTATGTTATGAAGAAAATAACTCACAACAACAAGTATTACTTTTACATATCGTCACTACAAATCTGAAGTTGCGAATCTGATAATTATTACTTTTCAGGAGAGCGAAAAGGAACCTTTTTTACTCAACAGCTTTTCGGTGCGGCCATCTTTATTGTTCTTGTTACAATATTTAATACTTTTACATTGCATTATGCGTTTTCTTCGTGGTTACTTATGCTTATTATAATTCACATGAGTATGTAACAGTTGACATCCACCAAAAATCGCAAAAAGTGTCCCACCATCAATAAAAGGTAGAGCAAGGTGCCATCTTTGCTACGAGAGTTACTTTGACTCTAAAAATAATTTATATGGAAACATATATTGCTTCTGTGCAAAATCTGTCTGCAAGCAGGAGCACAATCGAAATGTTTGTGTAAAGTGTGTTGAAAAAAGCTCTTGTGAACACAATATTTCAGTGTTTGAAAAAACTTCCTTTAAATACATTCCAGTTCCATTAATTTGTTTGTTTAAAAACTTTAACAATAAAAATTACTTTTGCCCACAAAGATGAGAAGAATTGACACTCAAGGGGCGTCAACGTAAATTATTTTTTTTTTTTTTTTGAGGAGCATATATATTTATTTCGTACCATCTAACGTTTCCATTGGAAACTTGACATTGTTGAACAAACCTATTTAGAACCTTTTGCCATTTGAGCGCGATTGATATTGTTTAAATTATTTCGAAGAATTCATCTCGAACAAAAAATTTAATTAACTCGTGAACATTTTCGTGTGATTATTTATTATATCTTTGGAAGGATATTATTAAGACAAGAATGCATTAATGAAATAAATTCTTTATACGGTCATAAAGCACTATCCTACAACACTGTAATCGTGGCCGACGTTCGCTCCTGGCTGAATTCCGTAAAGGTCTTCCAAAATCGATTCTTATACCAGAAAACATTGCTGCTGTCTATGAACTGATAAAGCAAGACCGTGATGTGACTGAGGTATTAGTATGACAAGCATCAATAAGATAATCATGAACATTTGGATGAAAAAATGATTTGTTCGCGTTGGATCCTCAATAATCTGATTTTGCAGGAATATTACATTTTTCTAAATTAATCAACTGACATATTCAACATATTTGTGTTTTAGTACAAATAAAAAGTTGCAGTAAATCAGGGTTATAGGCATGTGATGAAACATTAGAATTTATAACAATTATAAGTTCGTTGAAGGCAATCGCTCACACGAAGTCGACAGCCTCTTAAGCGCAGAAGCAATTCGGTCGCAAGCAATTGCTTGCATTAGCGCTGCCTCTGCTAATAGCTGCGATGCAGCTGTCTGCTGCTTGGCTGATTCTATATCTAAGCTGTCAAAAAAGCACAGTGCTGCCATATTTTTGATTTCTGTTAACGACGTTTGTAGCATATATTTTGAATGTTACATTTTAAGAATTTTGTCGCTAAGTACTGTTTTGAGAATACAACATTCGTTATTGCAAACTACAAACGTCGTAAGTTAACCATAACGATTTCGTATCGTTAACTTTTTGGGAATTCCACTACAGTATTCTGTGCACTCGGTAGCGCTGTCAAGCGTCGTAAGCTCACCTTATTGCAATTAAGCTCTCTCTTTCGTGTGGTGAAATATAAACAATGGAAAATGAGAAGAAAGTACATATAATCATGATGTAATTAACAAGGTGGTAGTGAATTTCTCACCACACACTCAATTTTGCTGAATCTGTCAAAAAATTGTGACATAAAGAGAGGACTTATTGGTAAGTGTCAAATCATTATTTGTTTTGGTTGCTTGCTTGTGGTAGTTCTAGCTAATAAGCAATAATTTTGATTTTCATAAAAATAATTGAAAAAATAGTGAAAAACTAGAGCCGAATATGGAAACAAACTGTAATTGCCTGCAAGTATGGATGAGCTGTCCATATTATTTTAGAATATCAATAGCAGCAATAAGCTGAGCCAATTAAAATCTTCGAGAAAATCTACGAAAGCTGTATCACAATCCATACGAGGTGGTACATAATGCTTCAAGAATCCAGCTCTTTAGGCCAAAGCACATAGGAGGCATGCAAGCTTCAAGCATCTGACATTTGTGATTGAATATACATATTCTTATGAAGTAGCCCACATTAAAAGCATGCACGCATGCATGATGCTTGAAGCATGCCTGAAGTTGGCGAACTTTTAACTTTTTGCAGGCATCAAAGCATTGACAGAAGACATGTGTGAAATGAAAGCAATATCAACACAACCATTAACCATTAAGGAAACTCCAATTCAATTTTTATTTTTTTTTTTTTTATTAAATTTAATGTAATTTCACAATTTTTTTTTAAATTTCTATTCAGTTTAACATATTTGAAATTTATCACATATACGATGCATGCTTTTTATGTGTTTTAAGCAAGCATGCTTCATAGGCATGATGCATGCTTGAGGCATGCATGCTTTCTATGTGTTTTGGCCTTTTATCTTGAGCTGCGGGAGAAGTAGTTTAATCAATTTGAGGTTAAGTTTGTTATCTGCTGGTTTTTAACCGAATTCAAAATGCAGGAGGTTCTCAAGTTCGTTGGTTTGTCCGCTTTTTTTTTATTTTTTGTTTTAATGTATGTACATCGATAACTCCTAAAGCACTTGCCCGATTTCCGTAAGTTTTTGTCAACAGATAGATACCATGAACGCGGAGGTCTTTTTTTAAAAAAGTGGGCGATATTCGACATAGGGGCGTGTCAATATTAAAAAAAACACTGTATTTCAGTTAATATTGACACTAGGGTACTGAAATTTACAGTAAAAAAATACAGGGGTAGGCACAATTATTACAAATTACGGTCTATAAAGTGGGCGTTATTTGACAAAGGGGTGTGGTAATATTAGAAACATCCTGTATATCGAATAATGTTAACACTAGAGTACTGAAATTTAGTACATGGGAAGGCAGAGTTATTAAAAATGACGGTCAATAAAATGGGCGTTATTTGACAAAGGGGTGTGGTAATATTATAAACACACTGTATATCGAATAATGTTGACACTAGAGTGCTGAAATTAAGAACATGGGAAGGCAGAGTTGTTACAAATTACGGTCAATAAAGTGGGAGTAATTTGACAAAGGGGTGTGGTCATATTAAAAAACCCTGTATCTCAAATAGTGTCGACACTATGGTACTGAAATTTAGTACAGGGGTAGACACAATTTTTAAAAATTACTGTAAAGAAAGTATGCGTTATTCGACAAAGGGGTGTGGTAATATTAGAAACGCACTATATATCCAATAATAGTGACACTAGGGTGCTGAAATTTATTACATGGGTGGGTACAGTTACTACAAATTAATGCCAAAAAAGTGGGCGTTATTCATCAAAGGGGCGTGTCAATATGATAAAAATACTATATATTTGTTAAT
Organism: Pherbina coryleti; assembly: GCA_943735915.1. NCBI lineage: Eukaryota > Metazoa > Arthropoda > Insecta > Diptera > Sciomyzidae > Pherbina > Pherbina coryleti. Next base: position 104,942,347 of record OX030949.1, read on the forward strand.
ATTGACACTAGCGTACTAATATTTGGTATGCAGGTAGGTAGAATCATTAAAAAAGTAAGCGGGATTGTACACAGGGTGTGGCACTTTAAGGAAAGTACTATATTACGGTTAATATTGATACTTGGAAACTGAAATTTGGCACAGGGCTAGATAGAATCATTATAAGGTACGGTAAATAAAGTGGGCGGGATTAGAGAAAGGGCGTGGCACTTAAAATTGTTAAGAAACAGAAATGGAAAATACCAAACAAACTTTCAGGAATTAATAAAACACATTTTTTAAGAACAAAGTTTCATGTTTGAAATTTTCCTCAAGAATACAATTACATAAAATATTTCATATTCTCTAAAAAGGAAGAAATAAAAACTTTCTAACAAAAAAAAAAACCGACTTCAAAATCACTACAAAGTAAAAAATAATTTTAAATAACTTTTTCCATTCATTTCTTGGTCATATCGCTCGTTTTCTTCAATAACGTCACAATCCAAAAAACATAAAAATTGAGTTAATTATACAGCAACATTCGTGTCACCATGATCTATGCTGTGTACAATTTCGGCAACGATATCTTCTTTAATTTTTGCAGGAGAGTAGAATTTGTGATTCATTCACCTCAATATATTTCCGATTAGATCGTATTATATATCGATAATATCCAGTTTTTTTTGTCACTTTGTGTGGATTAAACCATGTACATTACAGTACTACTTGTATACTTGATGTTTTGTACATATTTTGAAAATGGTGAATTAATTTCCTTTGGCTGTTCAAAACTTAAAATGCTTCTCCTGAAAAATCTAGTTTTTTGAGTTGTAACGTTATTGAAGAAAACGAGCGATATTTTAAAAGCTATTTATATGTAGTATAATAATGGAAATCTTATCATTTTCATTTTTTCTATTTTGTTTTGTTATCATCAATATATTAATTGCTTTATGAACATAAAAGCTTTGAAGTCGGCGCTCATCTTTGACACACAATCATGATCTTTTACCATCCGTGCACTATTTGGTGCCTTGGTGACACTGTAGTAATTTTAAAAGCTTTGTACACATTAAAATTCTCACTAAACTGCTTTGGGTGAGCTTGTAAAGCTCATATTGAAAATGAAATAGTGTGTAACAGCTGCACAAATAATGCATGGAACACATTGGCTACATTCAGCGTACTCAAAAATTGCCAACGGAAAGAAAAAAAATCGCAAAGAAGCTTTTATATTCATAAAGTTAATAATATTTTTATGATAAAACAAATTGGAAAAAATTAAAATAAAAAGATTTCGACATAGTAAGATAAGCGCCGACTTCAAAGCTTTTATGTACATAAAGCAATTAATATATTGATGATAATAAAACAAAATAGAACAAATGAAAATGATAAGATTTCCAATATCATAATACATATAAATAGCTTTTAAAATATGACCAAGAAATGAATGGGAAAAGTTATTTAAAATTATTTTTTACTTTGTAGTGATTTTGAAGTCGGTTTTTTTTTTTTTTTGTTAAAAAGTTTTTTTATTCGCTTATTGCCTTTAACTCTTAAGTACAACCGAGCCAGCGCAATCCACGCAGGAGTTTGAAACAACGCTGTGTTTTACTAATTTTAGCGACTTAATGTGACAGCTTCGTGCAATTTAATTGGCACAATGGAATTTAAAAGATTTTATATATATATGTGGTGAGCACAAATGTTGCGGTGGTCCACGAACAAACTTTTATTTTATTTAAAAATTTTTTATAAATTTTATTTTTTACAATATATTTTTAGTCTTTATTCGATGAACACAATTTTATATCTAATTTAAAATACAAAATTTTTGATAAATAAAAATTGACAATTTTGAAATCTTAAATAATAATTTTTTAAAAAAAATGTGTAAGTGAATATTATTAAAGTTGTATGTTGTTGTGGTGGACACAAAAAAATAATAAACTTTTATTTTATTTAAAAATTTTTTTATGAATTTTATTTTTTAACAATTTTTTTTCAAACACATAGAACACATCAAACACAATTTTATAACTAATTTAAAATACAAAATTTTTGATAAATAAAAATTGACAATTTTGAAATCTTAAATAATAATTTTTTAAAATAAATGTGTAAGTGAATATTATTAAAGTTGTATGTTGTGATGTCGGTGTTTATATGTGGTGGTATTGAGTCACCACATATATTTATTGTTTTATAATTATATCTATTTTTGCATAATGACCATCTTTTCAGCAATTTTCACAAATAAACTTTCACAATAAGCACAAATATCACAAACTTTGTTTTGATATGGTTTTGCTTAAAATATGCTGTATACAATCAGTTGTTCTTGACAGATCGAGAGTTCATTTTTGTGAGAGAGGTTAAAAATTCACTACCACCTTGTTAATTACACCATGCATAGAATTAATTGCATTTTGTTAACTTTTAATATTTATAATATTAGTTTTTCTTACCAGGAAATATGCACGCACTACGCCGGAGCAGTTGAATTAACAGTGAATTGTTATAAATTATTATTCATTGAGAAGTGCTGAACAAGCAGCACCAGTGAATTTGATATCGTTTTTTTTTTATTTGCTCCAATTTCAATATAAGGATTTTAAAAGTAAATCAATGACTCAAAATACGAGCACTTCTTTTACTCCAAGCTATAAAAATGTCAGCTTTTTTGCTTGTTACCACCTAAAGAGAGGGTAACAATATTCACCCGTAACGCTTGGTCGCAGAATACCAACAGAGTGTTCAAGTTACTAAAAGGTGAATTTCTACGGTAACAAGATTAACTTTACCGCGACAGAATTGATCTGTTAATAGCAAAAACACAAGTAGGCGTTTTCCGGCCCTTATGTTCATTGCTCCCCTAAAACGTTTAAAAAAAAAAAATGTAATTTGGTTAGTAATTGCAGATAAATAAACCACTTCATGAATTCATTTTTAATTTTTTTTTTTTTTACAATAGAAACATCTGTTATAGACATTTTTTTTTTATATCTTGCAAATTCTTGTAAGTAGAAAATCAGCCAGCAAAAACATTTCAAAACTTGAACGAAGAGACAAAATCTTACTCTCTCATTTTCTCTTTCACTCGCAAGTTTTTTGGGTACACAAACAGATTTCTTGAAACAATTTGTAAAATTTGTACAAATTTGTTAAAATCTTTTAAGTACTCGAACAGACCTATTCATATGCCTTTGCTCATGCTAAATATGCTGAAGACTATGCAAACATCGATTCAAATCTATGCAGTCATATAATGGCTGGTGTTTACAAGCAGGTTATTAGTGCTATTTGTTTCAAATAAATTTGTTTTATATGTAATTAATTTATAACTAATTTGTTCGATGGTGAATATAGTCGTCCAGTGAATTAAATTTGATGTGACCTTTTCATTCAATTATATTGAAAATAATTGTTGATCCTTAGGCCAAGTATGTTATGAAGAAAATAACTCACAACAACAAGTATTACTTTTACATATCGTCACTACAAATCTGAAGTTGCGAATCTGATAATTATTACTTTTCAGGAGAGCGAAAAGGAACCTTTTTTACTCAACAGCTTTTCGGTGCGGCCATCTTTATTGTTCTTGTTACAATATTTAATACTTTTACATTGCATTATGCGTTTTCTTCGTGGTTACTTATGCTTATTATAATTCACATGAGTATGTAACAGTTGACATCCACCAAAAATCGCAAAAAGTGTCCCACCATCAATAAAAGGTAGAGCAAGGTGCCATCTTTGCTACGAGAGTTACTTTGACTCTAAAAATAATTTATATGGAAACATATATTGCTTCTGTGCAAAATCTGTCTGCAAGCAGGAGCACAATCGAAATGTTTGTGTAAAGTGTGTTGAAAAAAGCTCTTGTGAACACAATATTTCAGTGTTTGAAAAAACTTCCTTTAAATACATTCCAGTTCCATTAATTTGTTTGTTTAAAAACTTTAACAATAAAAATTACTTTTGCCCACAAAGATGAGAAGAATTGACACTCAAGGGGCGTCAACGTAAATTATTTTTTTTTTTTTTTTGAGGAGCATATATATTTATTTCGTACCATCTAACGTTTCCATTGGAAACTTGACATTGTTGAACAAACCTATTTAGAACCTTTTGCCATTTGAGCGCGATTGATATTGTTTAAATTATTTCGAAGAATTCATCTCGAACAAAAAATTTAATTAACTCGTGAACATTTTCGTGTGATTATTTATTATATCTTTGGAAGGATATTATTAAGACAAGAATGCATTAATGAAATAAATTCTTTATACGGTCATAAAGCACTATCCTACAACACTGTAATCGTGGCCGACGTTCGCTCCTGGCTGAATTCCGTAAAGGTCTTCCAAAATCGATTCTTATACCAGAAAACATTGCTGCTGTCTATGAACTGATAAAGCAAGACCGTGATGTGACTGAGGTATTAGTATGACAAGCATCAATAAGATAATCATGAACATTTGGATGAAAAAATGATTTGTTCGCGTTGGATCCTCAATAATCTGACAAACGATAAAAAAGGCTAGTGTCGATTGGTGCAAAGAAATGTTGAAAAAATACAATATATAACATCTAGATTTATTCATATGAGCCCCAAACAAAACAGCAATTGACTGTATGGGTCTTCCAAAACGAGCTAAACTCAACAAAGGTTGTTCGCGGAAGAAGTACATCGAAGCAACAGTGGCGTTAGAGCAACGTAGGAAGATCAATTCTGAATGGTGCACGCTCATTTGTTGTTGAAGAAGAGGCGAATTATTTTGCATCCTGACGATGCCAATTCTCACACCTCCGCTCAAACAAAGACCTTTTTGATTAGCCAAAAAATCGAATTGATGCATTATTCGTTCTACAGCCCTGATTTGGCATCCAATAACTTTTTTATTCCGAAAAATAAACAAAAAAGCTACTTGGTCAACGATTTTCAACACCCGAAGAAGCGGCTGTTGCATTCAAAACGTTAAGAAATATATACAATATATATACAGGGTGGGACATTTAGTGGTTTATTTTGAAAACATAGGTTGTTTTGACACTGATAGCTGTTTTCCGCTCGAAATCTTGACATAAAGTCAGTATCAAACCTCCGCGGAAAGAAATGAGTCGCTTAACGCTCGAAAACCGTTAGAAAATATTGGAAACTTATTTCCAAAGCGAGTGTTTTGTAGCCCAAACAGTGCGTTATTTGAAAAGAAGTTTTGGTCGAAATGAAGCACCCACCGCATTTTCATTTCGGTGGCTACGTTAACAAACAAAATTAGTGCATCTGGGGCTCGGAAAACCAGCATGTTATCGTCGAGAAGCCGATGGATCCACAGAGAGTGAAAATTTCATTGGACCATTTTTCTTCGAAAATGAGGCTGGAAATAACGTTTCGGTCAAGTTTGGGCGTTACAGAGCCATGTTAACCGACTTTTTTTACTGAAATTGGAGACATGAATATGGAAGACCTCTGGTTTAGCAGGATGCCGCGCCATGCCACACAGCCCATGTCACAATCTATCTTTTGCGCACCAAATTTCCAAATCGTGCTATCAGCCATCTTGGCGATGTCAATTGGCCGCCTCGGTGCTGCGATTTGACCCCTTTAGACTTCTTTTTTGTGGGGAACTATGAAGGACCGATATTATGCTAACAATTCGGAAACGATTTAAGCCCTTAAGATCGATATCAATCAAGCAATCCGTGAGCTACAGCCTAAAACCATCAACAAGGTCTTGGAAAATTGGAGTGATAGAATGCGTTACTGTGAAGCCAGCCGAGGCAGCGACTTGAACGACGTTGTGTTTCATAATTAAGCGACACGCTTAACTTTTATATTTTTAGATTAGTACCCATACGATAACGCGCAATAATAAAAACTACGATTTTCAGTGACACACTCATATGCAAACTCAATAAAGCGTTGCCAGCTTTTGGATAGTACGGTAAATTTTTTATAAATGGTTCATATTGCGTACTTACCTTAATATCATAAAGCATCAACAACAATGGGTTTTTTCCTTTTAGCATTACCAAAAACAAAAAGTTAATAAGGAAAGTATTTGGAAATGAATGCTATACAATTTAGGAAAACACTGTACTTGAATTGGTACAACAAGCAAAAAAATGGGTTCGGTCAAGTAGAACAGTTTTGAAGGGACCAAAGACACAGCAATAGCCGGGAAGATTTTGAGCACTGTTTTTAAGGGATTATAGCGGTACATTATAAATCGAATTATATGGATAAAAGAAACAACAATATCAGGCGAATATTATGCAGCATTATTGGATAGTTTGAAGTCAAGACAAAACGACATTTAAGAAAAAAAAAATGAGTATTTTGCAAGATAAACTGGCCATTTCAGCCCTTGAAAGGACTTTGACCAAACTTCTTATTGTGTTGTGCGTGTTATTAAATGTTTGTACACAATTGATCGAGAACTGGACCTACTAGTTTTATGTCGACTCCGAAAGGCTAACGTGCATATTCTCAATAAGCTTTACATGGTCTTATTTTCTCTCTGAGGCCAAACAGAAAAATTAATTCAATTGAAAAATGTCTGTATCAGATGGAAATTGAACCAGGGTTCTCTGGCGTATGGGTTGAATTGTAAACGCATTGGTATTTTTGAAAGTTTAATAAACCTTACTATTTATACAAAAGATAACGAAATGTTGAAACATCGCTGGACTAAGTGTATTGATCTAAACGAAGAGTATGTTGAATAATAAAATTTGATTTTGCAGGAATATTACATTTTTCTAAATTAATCAACTGACATATTCAACATATTTGTGTTTTAGTACAAATAAAAAGTTGCAGTAAATCAGGGTTATAGGCATGTGATGAAACATTAGAATTTATTTTTTTTGATTTTTTTTTTTTTTGTTTTTATCTATGCTTTGAACCAAGGATTCAGGTGTAATACCTTTTCAGAAATGGGGTGATATATTGGTGGGAGGCAAATGGTAATCAAGTGAAACATGTGTAGGATGTTCTTAGCGTGATAAAAAGCCCTAGAAACATGTTAATTTGAATCTGAGGCAAGTTTTATGCCTTTTACCTCAGTCAATTCAAGTTATAAGGCAATCTCATCCACAAACTTCTCTACCAGCCGTAATATTGATGAGTTTTTAATTTCAGTTGAGTAGAAATGAGGAAAGAAAATTGCAAATGTGAAAGGTTAAAGCGTAGGAGCATGGCCTGGTCGGGATTCGAACCAGGGATGAGAAATGAAAATTTTAAAATGTACCTAATTTCTCAAAAACTATGTACCTTTTTGGGCATAAATGTACCTAAAATAATTCACAAATCGCTGTAGTATTAGAAAGCCACCGAAGGAAAGGAAGGAAAGGAAGAGTTCTTAAAGCTTATTTTTTTTTATATGTACTATTCAGAATAGTGTGGAATGCAAAACAGAATAGAGTTGCCAAAAGAAAATGTTTGGTCTTAAAGCAAGTAGTTGTTAAATTAACTACTTGTTAAAGAACAAAATATAATTTTTAAGTTATTTAGTGGAAAATTCGTTCAACCAAATGCAAAATGTACCTTCAATTAAGCTATTGTACCTAATGTACCTTTAAGGTCAAAAACGTCGGAAAAAGGTACAATTGTACCTACTTTTCCATCCCTGATTCGAACCCGGGACCTCTAGGATGGCAGTCGAGCACGCTACCTACTCGACTACTGATGCCGCGTAAAGTTATGAAACTTTACAGAATGTTGAGTTGAATGAGTTTATGTAGTCAATAGACTTTTAATTATACGTAGAAATACTGACCTTCTGGCTGCCATAAAAAATGTCATGATTTAAAAAATTGCAGAGATTTCTCATAGTTTATTATTTGACTAAAATATTATATTTTTATTTTGTCGTAGGCATAAATGTCGATTATATAATAAAAATAAATAACTGGCCATTTCAGCCCTTGAAAGGACTTTGACCTAGCTTCTTATGATCAATTGTGTTGTGCGTGTTATTAAGTTTGTACACAATTGACCGAGAACCGGACCTACATGCTTAACGCCGACTCCGAACGGCGATGAACGGAAAGTTCTCGTTCTCAAGAAGCTTTACATGGCATTTTGATTACTCTCTGAGGTTTGCCATTGTCTGCAGAGAGGTGGCGGCCGTACAGAAAAATTATTTTAATTCAAATAACTTTCTGTCGCTGCTGGGGTTCGAACCTGGGTTTCCAAAGTTCTTTGACATAGCGGCCACGCACTTTAACCAACTACGCCACGGACGCCACGATTATATAAATTATTGTTTAATTTTACCCTTGGCTGCATAATATACCTAGATATTATTTTTTATTTCTCATCAAAAACTGACTAAAAAAATATAATTGATTTAAGATATAGGGTGCATCATTAGTAGATAAAAACTTAGTTACTAATTTTAAAGCGTTCTCTCTGTTAACATGAACTTCCGGGTAACTTTGTCCGCATATTGGCAGTATAAGTAGGACGTTAGTAGCTTGAGTGGATCACAGTGAAAAGTCATGCAAGACTACTGATGAGTTGACGTAGCGGCCAACGAAACAGTCTGTCGAGTCTGCTGTGTGATTTGCTCTATATAGAGCCGTTGTTGTTGCCTTCATTGTCTTCATGTTGTTTTGTTGTCAATATATTTGGCCTAAGGCTCAAATTTGTTTTCAATATAAATAATGAAAGGCCATATTCTACTTTAAGATTATTTTTTATTATAAAAATCACGAGAAAGAAATCACGTCTATAAAGAAGTTCAGAACTCCTGAACATCACATCATTATTTTGAAAATATTTAAACTTTTTTTATGTCATTAAATTTATAAAAAAACCTTGTTTGGTCTCTGCAATTTAGGTATCGGTGATTTTTTTGGCAACAAGTTCATAAAGATTTTGTTGACCTGTGCTCATAAAAGTTTCCGTTAATACTGGAATAAGTAGTTATTTTTTGTAATGGAATATATCTTCTTAAAGTAAAATTACTTTCGCAAAGTTGATACTGGTAAACATATCAACATTCCGATGAGGTTCTGATAAGAAATTTTTACATGAGACAAAGCACTCGCAATTAAAAATTTAAAATTTTATTTTTAATAAAAATCATAGAGAACAAATGCAAGGACATCCATTGAAAACGCCCAAACACTTCCGCCTTCTTCTTAATCCGCCACACAATGAACCTAGTCAGCCCGCAGACATATCGCACGTAGTTCATTGCACAGATAAAAACTTGCTCCATCTTTTATCTTTTTGATCTTAAAGTTTGCTTCGAGTACGTTTCTTTTGCTTCCTATCTTTGCGACCTGCTGCCGTCACTCGCTCCAACACCTCCACATTTAAATGCAGTTAGTGTGATTGGCCCACAAATGGTAATAATAACTCTTACGCTCCGTTGCCTCCACTGAATCCACAGGGTGAGTTGACTGTGTGTGTGATGGTGGTAGTAGTAATAGTTATAATAGGTGGAGGAGGTAGCAGTATGATAAGGTCGGTGAGGTCGTTGTGAATCCAAGGCGTTCAACTTGCATTTGCAGTGATTTATTTGGTTTCAAAGAAGACGTCTTCGAAGCCAACTGCACTTATCTACAACTTATCACTGACAGAGAAAGCAGTTGTGCCATTCTAGGGTTGCCACAAAGAAACTTATTTCTGGTTGAGCACACCTTCGCCGAATTTTCGCGTATTTATTTATGACAAGAACTGAAATTTGAATCTATTAACGGCTCGAAGTGGAATATATGAAGTCAGTGCTCAGCATATTTCATTTCAGGAACTGCTGAAAAAATGGCCCTTAACGGTGGTATGATTTTGTTAGCGAAATGCTGAAAATGTGTTTATTGCTGTTGAACTTGCAATTTCCTCCTTCATAAGTAGAAAATAAAAAAATAATAATATTTCTTCGTGAAAAGTTTTTTCATCGGTAAGTTGAAAAGTTCAAAAAATTGTTTAGAAAACTTAAAAGAGGAATTCAAGAATCGTGCAACGGACAGCCATTAAGGAGCTGTTAGCATTTGTCGCAAAAAAAAACAAAAATTTGTACAATTTTTTTATTTGATCTAATGGTGGGCAGCACGACAGCAACAATGCAATCCATCTATCAGTCATGTGAAGCGGAATCTTCACAGAAGTGAAAGTGTGTAATCTTCCTACATATGAACACATTACGCAATTCCAAAAAGCGGTCTGGCCAATACTATGAATACACAAAAGTTTCGACCAACATTTTGTGAATATGTGAGTACTCAATAGTGCGTATGTGTGAGTAAACTGTTACAACAATTTAAGAGGCTCAACATCTGTTGGTACATCATTTAACTTTATATCTACATTAACGTCTCAAGATAAACTTTTACACAAGTTTGTTCAAAGAATTCAATTAAGAAGTTTTTCGTACTTTCTAAAGACATGAAATTTTTTTTAATATATTTACTGTGCAAATTGAACAAAGTATTCACATAATTTTCTCATGGCTTATGGGGGGTCAGGTAAGCAGATAAAGTTCTATCTGTATAGAAGTTGTTGTAAGTTGAGCATTTAATTTATTTTGAATAAAACATTTTCAGTGACCTTCTTTTTAGTACTGCAGACAATAAATTGGTTTTGTCATCACAAGTTACTGAGTTTCATATGGAAACGTAATAATGATTTTTTTAAAAAATATTTTCAGCATATGTCGGGCATAATTTCCGTGATCCAGATTCAATGCAAAGTTATTATAAGATTAAATATAAAAGAACAGATTTGAGTGGTAAATTAATCTTCCTATGTGGAAATATCGGGACAGATTTTCTTCATTTTATTTGTTTTTGATGTTATTCCATGAACAAGGGGTCCATTGATATTATGGTCGAATAAGGTCAAAATGGTGTTTTTTATTTATAATTAAATGATTTGCCCTTATATGGAATGTTGTTTTTTATTGGGAATAAAGAAAATTCGAGCGATTTTTCCACATTTTAATTTGGCAAAAATGTCCGATTTTTTGTTTTTTTTTTTTTTTTTTTTGGTCCAAATTCCAAAGTTATTTTTGGGGTCTTTCTTCCTTTTCCTTGGAGCAAAGACAAAAAATTGATTTAAGTGGCAATTTATCAATATGAAGTTCAACTAACGAACTGAAGCACACAATGTCAAACATATAAGTGAACGAGACGAAAAGTTTGTACGAGACAGTTTGTTTGTAGAGAGTTGACAGCCTCAAAAATTAATATGTTAGAATACATTTGATTCTGTTCCAACGATTCGTATCTCAAGACATGACAGGCACTCCCATTTAAATGATTAAAACTTTGCATGTTTTATAATAACTTAAATAAAAATTTTTTTAATATTGAATATAAACTCATATCATTTTTAAAAAATAGCTGCTTAAAAATAGCTTCAAATGAATAACCACGATGTGATTGCAATAAAAAAGTTCTTGAGAAATTAGAATTCGTGTGTGGTGACTTAATATCACCACATCCAAACAGCAACACTCACAAACACCAACACAAACAACACTACATACAAAGCACACACTTTACAAATACTTGAAATTTTTACTTTAAAAAATTTATCTAAAACAATTAATTTTAAGTTTTAATAAAATTACAATTTTTAATGATAAACCAAAGAATTTTATAAAAAGCCTTATCCTTTCATTTTTGTGTACACAGTGTTGGTCAGTAAATTGAATAATCATTTAAGAATTAATTTAGTTTCATATTTGCAAAAAAAAAAAAAAAGGACTGTGTTCATAAAAATTCTAAACCGTAATAACGTTATTCATAAACGTTCAGTTAAAATTTATGAAACGAAACCATCATACTACTTACTTACTTACCTGGCGCTTACAACCGTAAGTCGGTTTTGGCCTCGTATAAGAAATTGCGCCAGCCATTTCTGTTTTGCGCTTCTTGGCGCCAGTTGGAAACACCAAGCGTGGTCAGGTTATCCAACACCTGATCCTTCCAACGAAGATGTGGGCGTCCTCTTCTGCGTTGACCACCACCGGGCACCGACTCGAATATTTTTTTCGCTGGAGCGTCGTTTTCCATTCGCTCAACATGATCTAGCCAGCGGAGCCGCTCGATTTTAATGCGCTTAACTATGTCGATGTCAGCGTACAGCTCATACAGCTCGTGGTTCCATCGAATTCGGTACTCGCCATTGACGCAGATTGGACCGAAGATTTTACGAAGGATCTTTCTCTCGAAGGCTCCCAAAGTCTTTTCATCAGAACTGCTCAACGTCCAGGTTTGTGCTGCATATAATAGGACGGGCATGATTAGTGACTTATAGAGCGAGAGTTTTGTTCGTCGAGAAAGGGCTCTGCTTCTCAATTGCCTACTTAGCCCAAAGTAGAACCTGTTCGCAAGAGTTATCCTTCGTTTTATCTCAATACTGACATCGTTGAAAGAGTTAATGCTGGATCCCAGGTAGACGAAGTCCTTAACCACCTCGAAGGAGATTTTGTCAACAGTGACGTGGTTTCCAAGACGCTGGGACTGTTTATTTGTTGACACTAGGTATTTCGTCTTATCTGCATTCACTGCAAGACCCATTCGACTCGACTCTTTCGCTAATCTGGAGAATGCTGCACTGACTTCGCGCGTATTATGGCCAATGATATCGATATCATCAGCATACGCCAGCAGCATAATACTTTTGTAGAATATCGTGCGACTGCGTCTCAAATCAGCAGCTCGGATGATCTTCTCCATCATCAGGTTGAAAAAGTCGCACGATAAGGAATCACCTTGTCTGAAACCTCGTTTGGTATCGAATGGAGAAGTGAGATCCTTCCCGATCTTAACTGTGCTGCTGGTGTTGCTCAGTGTCATTCTGCAAAGACGGATGAGCTTTGCAGCAATACCAAATTCAGACATGGTGGAGTATAGATGATATAGATGAAACCATCATAAGCTCTTGATAAATCAATTGTAAATTTTTGTTCTCATTTAAATAAATTACACGGTGTTACAAAATGAAAACAAATCAAAAAACTTGCCTCGAGACATAGAAGAGGTAGTAGGTCTAGTTGAATGGTAGGTGCATGTATAGTTTGTTATGTAACTCCGTTATATTTAGCTCAATTTTAAAAATTTAAACATTGATAAAAAGAAGAAAAATATACCCTTAATAAAATATATAGACCGTTTTTTTACAAAAAGAATTGACAAAGTTACAGGTAAAATCATTTGAAAATTTCTCATTTTTTTTAATTTTTTCAACTTCAACAACGTTATGTTAACAAATTTTGTTTTGTGGCACTATTAGTTTTAGCAAGATTCTGAAAGCCTGTTAAATTTTGCGTTCAACAAGCTATCATTTACTTCAATTGGCTAAAATACAAAAGCACTATCGAATTTTTAGTATTTATAATAAAATACAAAAAAAAATTTTTTTTTTCTAAAAATGTTTTTTTGACCTTTTTCGTTTATATATATTATCATAAAGCTGGTGTATTGCCCGGATGTGACGGAACTGTTTGCAGTTTTCAACCACAAACACGCTCCGAATGAATGGCGCGTTTGTTTATTGAGGGATCTTGCAAGAGTATGATTTATTTAAAAACTTTTTGTGTGATTCTTGATATGTTAAATTCTGATATATGTATTTCGCCGACTGAAAGGCTCTAACAATACTGTTTGAAATGCAAGGTGGATATACCAAGTATCCTTGCATTATTTGCGAATGGGATAGTCGTGCGACTAATAAATATAAGCAAAAGGAGTAGCCACTGCGTGCTTCATTTCAAGTTGGCAAAAAATATGTTTTGAATACTCCAATGGTGCGACCTGAAAATGTAATCCTTCCGCGGCCTCGGTAGTCGAGTTGGTAGCGTGCTCGACTGCCACCCCAGAGGTCCCGGGTTCGATTCCTGGCCAGGCCATGGTCCTTCGCTTTTAACCTTTCTTAATTTTCTATCCTCATTTCTAATTAACTGAAATTAAAAATTCATCAATATTTACGACATGAAGTTGTAGTTGATGGTAGAGAAGTTTGTGGATGAGATTGACTTATAACTTGAATTGACTGAGGTAAAGGCATACCACTTGCGTCTGATTCAAATTCATATGTTTCTTTGGCTTTCCACCACGCTTAGAACATCCTACACGTGTTTCACTTGATTGCCATTTCCTTCCCACTAATCTATCATCCCATTTTCGAACAAAGGCAGACTTGACTGAATAGGTATTCCACCTCGAACCAAGGCAGACTTGACTGAATAGGTATTCCACCTGAAATCTTTGGTTCAAAGCTAAAAAAAAAAAATCTGATTGCAGCGTTTCCTAGGTTAAGTGAGGCCAAAATCAAAGAAAGTATCCTGCACGTTCAAATCTTTTATAAAAGTTATTTATTCATTTCGGTTATTCTAAGGTTTATTTGTGGGCCCACAAATTCGGAAAATTTTCTTGGACACTGATTTCGTTTCTAAATTAAATCCAGTTGAAAAAAAGAGCTTGGAATAGTTTTTTTTCGTTATGCATTTATTTCCTCGGCAACAAGAAGAGGCGAAATTACTTAGATGTTGTAAATGAATTTTTAAGTGCCTACGGAGAAATGGGCTGCAATATGTCAATTAAAATACATTTTTTGCACTCCCATATAAACTTTTTCCCGAATAGCCTTGGGCAGTTTAGTGATGAACAAGGAGAAAGGTTCCACCAGGAGATGGAAGCTATAGAAACCGGCTTTGTAGGGAAAAAATTCCATAAACATGCTGGCAGACTTCTGCTGGTCCCTAAAACGTGAAATCGATTATAATATATATAAACAAAAAAGGTCAAATAAACATTTTTATAAAATAAAAATAAATTAAAATTTTTTGTATTTTATTACAAATACTAAAAATTCGATATTTATTTATTTGGCCAAACAAGGCAATTTACTTATACTAACAGGTTTTATTTTTTTTTTTGTTTGTTTTTTTTCTCTCCCCTTTCCTTTTTTTTTTGTGTTCGATGATATGCAATTCAACGTGGCCGTAATCCGCCCACCTAAATGACATGATTTCACGAACACGTCAAAAAGAAAAGGTAAGAAGGAAAGTAAAAAATAATAGGTACTTACATACTAGTATAGTATATTTATACATAATTAGTAGTGGTAGTAGTAGTGGTAGCTTATACTTAATAGGGAACAAACCAAAGAGGTATAAATGGTGAGCATTAAAAGAGATGGGGAGGTACTTTAATTTTACGGTAAGGAAAAGAGGAAGGTGGATTTGAGTTAAAGAAATAGATAGCAAGATTAGTTTTGTTTTAATTTGAGGAGAGCGATTTGGAAAGGGTACTCTTGAAGGTGAATTTATTCATGGAGGGTAAGTAACAGTCGCTAATATTATTGAATATTCTACAGCATCTATTAATGGGTTCATTGTATGCATAAACTGTATGGTGTTGGTATTCTTTCAACAGTCTTGTATGCCTAGTTAACCTTACAGGATCATTGAATGTTATCTTATTCGATATATATTTGATGTTAATAGTTCCAGTTAAAACATCAAAGGTAAAGCATGAACTTAGTAACGTTCTCCTTGATGACAGAGGCAACAAATTCAGAAGGCTGAGTCTATGTTTGTACGGTGGCAAGCTTCTGAAATCACGAGGATCAAAGTAGTCTCTTAGCGCAAAAAGCAGGAATTGTTTTTGGATTGATTCGAATCTTTCACTATGCGACTCAAAAGCAGGATTCCAAATAATGCAGGCAGATTCAAGAAGTGGGCGCACTAGTGCACTGTATAGAGTCTTAGTTACCCAGACATTTTTAAACTCCTTAGCACGTCTTTTTATGAACCCAAGCTGCTTATTAGCCCTAGATAAAACTTTGTCATAGTGAAGATTGAACCGTAGCTTATTGTCCAAAACTACACCAAGATCTGTGATATGGTTAACTCTGTTAATTTCAATGCTATTAAGAGAGTAACAGTTTTTCTTTACAAGAAACTTGCGGGAGAAAGTTATAACGTAGCATTTATTAACATTAAGATATAGCTTATTACGATTACACCATCCCTCTAAAGCAAACAGTTTTGACTGCAAAAAATAAGCATCAGCTTCAGACTTAATGACATGGTATATTTTAAGGTCGTCTGCATACATAAGATGTGGAATTTCATTCAATAATTCTGATAAATCTGAGATGAAGATGTTGAAAAGGAGTGGACCAAGGTGACTGCCTTGTGGAACACCGGATGTGACAGAAATTTTTTTCGATAAGATTCCTTGAAACTTAACAAACTGACATCTTTCGCAGAGATAGGATCTTAGCCAATTTAGCAAAGAACCCGATATACCAAACCTTTGCAATTTTTAAATTAGGATTTCATGATCCACCCGATCAAAGGCTTTACTAAAGTCAGTATAGACTGCATCCACCTGATGTCCTTTTTCCATTTCAGTAAAAAGATCAGAGACTAAAACTGTGAGATTCGTTGTAGTAGATCGGCCTCTGCGAAAACCATGTTGTTGTTCGTTAAGTAATGGATTAACTAGGCATGTTAGTTTCTCACATATAACTTTTTCGAAAAGTTTTGGGATAGCAGACAATATGGCAATACCCCTATAGTTTTCAACCGACCTCTTATCACCACTTTTATATATGGGTGTTAGATGGGAGGATTTCCAGTGGGATGGAAAAATACCGAGTTTCAAGGACTTATTAAAAATAATATATAATGGGATGATAAGTTGGTCTACGCATTGAACTAGAAAGCTTGAGGGTATAAGGTCCGGACCAGGAGCATTTTTTGGAACAAGACTCCTAAGGGCTAAATATATCTCTTCCTGAGTTAGACTAATGTTAGAAACAATGGGTGAAGTATTCGAACAGCGAGACGGAGCTAAAGTCTCAATTGTAGGTACTCCAAATACATCTTTGAAATGATCCGCAAATAAGTTACTGATTTCATTAGGGTTGGAGGAGTAGACATTACTTTTAAACATAGATGATGGATATCCGCTTGATTTACGCTTCATGTTAACGAAGTCAAAAAATGTTTTCGGCTCTTGGACAATTTTCTCTCCGATAAGGTTAATGTACAACTTGTACGCTTCTTCTGACTTGACAGATAACTCATTGGATAGTTCGTCATATCTACGCTTCAGTTCATCGCTTACACTATCGGTGTTTTTGAGAAGTTTGTAAATTTTATTTCTCTGGTTCCTCAAAAACCTAAGATGTTTGTCTAGCCATGGCTCTGAAAGCTTATTCTTTTTTTTTATTTTTGGCACATATCTATCAATAGCAGTAAAAATGTATTGATAAAATCTTGAAACAGTACTGTCTAAATCTATGTTAGATAGAACCTTATTCCAGTTTAGGGCATTTAGATAACATTTTATACTTGAGTAATCGGCGTTGAGGTAATCGTACGCAATGGAGTTATTATAAGACTGTGTAAAAGTAATGTCGTTAGCAGAGAAAACAACTGTTAAGGCTGTATGGTGAACAGTGTTAGTAAATAAGTTTTCTGCTTCAATGCATGGACTAACCTTCACTTCATCATACGAGTTAGTGAAGATCAGGTCCAACCATTTGCTATTTTGGTTTTGTACAGAAGAAACTTGCTGCAGGTCGCTGCCATAAAAGGTACTAAGTAATGTGAAATCTATGGTACTAGAAAGGTTTACAGGAAGAAGATAATTGTCATTTTCATCAATGACAAAAGATATATTTGGACGGTTGAAGTCACCAAGAATAACAACCTTATCTTCCTCTTTTAGGGTGGAAGTAAAGGACGACAACGTTTCACATAGCTCATTGTATGTTGTTTCACTTGAGCCGGGAGGAATGTAAATGACACCTATGTACATACAAAGACTATTTCCTGAACAGACTCTTATTATTCGGTGATCGAAGAGTTTATGGGTATGCGTATCTAATAGCTCACTTGAGAGAGAATTGTGAGTTGCTATGAGAACCCCTCCTCCTCGGGAAAGACCAGTTGAAGAGTAATCCCGATCATTTCTAAAGAGAGTCCAATTGCTGTCAAGAATTTCCTCATTATAAAAGGTATCATTTAACCATGTCTCAGTAAATACTAAAACATTGAAGTGACATGATTTGGCGTCAACATAAAGTTTGTTTAATTTGGTTCTGATGCCGCCACAGTTATGGTAAAATATATTTAGGACAGGTGAGTTAGGGACGATAATATTGTTGTTGGTCTTTACGCGATTTTTGGAGAAGAGAGATATGTTTATTCCTAACGTGAGTGCCATAGGTATCAAGATCCACTTTGACTTGATCGATCGTCACGCCGAGTTGCTCGTGAAAACAAATAAATAATTTGCGCAAGCCATCAACATCGGTTGGTAGACCTTCTTGCTGAATTAATATTTTGAGATTTGTTTTAGTCTTGCCTTCAATACATGTAGAATCTGGGGCCTTATGCATGTAGGCGAGATACAGACGAACATTATTATATACACTACTCTCTCTAAGGCGAGAAAGGGCATATCTACTCTCAGTGTCAGCGTAAGAATTTAAAGTAAGTTTTACTCTTGGTGGTAAAAGAGGGTCTAAGAATGACTTCGAACTGCTAGGTTGGTTCGAGGGTTCAATTATGATTGGATCTGTTGGCGAGGGGTTTAGAGTATGGGAGTGCACGAAATTGGAATAGGGTGTACTGGAGGTTTCGGGTGTATTTTTAGTGACGGAGGAGTTAGATTCTGGGTTGAGGTTAAATGAGACACGTTTAGATTTTGATGATATATGAGAAGAATAAGGTGAACTGGGGATTTTAGGCGTATTTTTTTTGAAGGGGGTGTTAGGTTCTGGATTGAGATTTAATGAGACACGTTTAGATTTTGAAGATTTATGGACAGAAGAAGAGGAAGGAATTGAAGTATGTTTAGGAAAAGGAGAGAATTTAGGGAAGACGTTTGTTTTATAAGACCAGTTACTGTCTGGCAAAGGTTTTCTAGATGAATTACTATTATAAGAATTAAAATAATTATTATTCTTTGGCTTACTAATAATTCTAATTTTATGGTTATCGTTATATATGTTGCTAGATCTCGGTGTCTTCCGCTTCTTGTCAGGGTTGTCAATCCACTCGGTAATTATCCACTTTCCATGCATCACACTGCTACCAGAGATGTTGAGGAACATCCACGCATATTGAGTAGGAATTTTAAATTTGAAACTGCAGAATTTTCTTACTTTAAAAGACATCTTTATGCAGTCAGAAATTGGAACACCAAATTTCTTTTGAAAGTAATTGCGCAACCAAGATACGCTAGTCTTAACTTCTAGACCCTTAATGAACAAAGTAGTTTTCTGTCTTTTATTCACACTCTCCAGTTTTTTGATCCGGTTATCCCATTCAGATGATGTCCACGATGTTCCGAACTGATGGATCAAATTGCGCGGTGAAGCCACCGGAATAGTTATAGGTCGCTCAATTTCTTTGTCAGAGAGAGACACCGGTGGTGAGCGTAAAGAATGAACCAGTGGAGAAGGATCGGCTGCTTCCAACATTTCTTCAAATATAGAGGATGCATTAACATGAGAAGACTCTGACGTGTTCTGAATACGTTCAGGAGCATATCTGAGAAAATCAGTAATTTCCGCCAACGACTCCCGAAATATTCCAAGATCATCACTAATTTCGTTTACCTTATGGTATAAGACTTCAATTAGTGGATCTGGCTGCTGAGGTGGTGGTGAAGTTACCCTTGTAGTAGATTGCATCATGGTGTCTACATCTATTTTCAAAAGTGCAAGATTCTCCGATATGTTATTAATCAATTCTTTTTCATTCACAGTTGTTTTATTATTTTGTAATATTGTATTATTTATGTTATTTATCGCAGTTTCGAAAAAGAACATATTATGTTTGAACTCCGCAGTGGTGTTCGTGACTTTTAACATGCTATTTGATAGTTTAGATATTTTCGAATCAAGGTCAGATTTTAAGGATTCAATAGAGCAGTTAAGATCTTCTGCAGTTCTTGAGACTGCATTAAATTTCGTGACCTGCTCAACTATTTTTTTTTACACACTGTTTAGTGTCCGTTCGTAGTGAGTTTGTTGTATCACTGAGGCATTTTACTGCAAGAAGGACGTGCGAGAGTGAGATGTCCTTGCACTCATCACAGTAAAAGGAAAAGTTCGCAAGGTAGTCGTTTAAATATGTCAAACTTCTCTTTGTTAAGCCTATACAACAGCCGTGAAAAGATTTCCCACACAGGCCCTTGCATGCCACCTTTGGTGCATTACGGTCTTCCACGGTGCAAAGAGATGAAGCACAGTTGTTTTCCATATTGAAAAGTATTGGTTCCTTATTTGTTTTTCTTTATTTTAATTTATAATCGTAATTAGGTTACAATCGGTTAATAGCTTTAAAAAAACGTTGTTGCCGATTTGCAGTTATTTATTGTTTTTATTTTTTTTGTTTTTTTTTTTTTTGTTTTGGCTTATGTTTTGGTTTGCTTTTGTTTAGGATAGTTTTTTTTTTCTTTTTTTTCACTCACACTGGATTGACACAGTTATTTTTTTGCAGAATTGCAGTTAAGCACTTAGGTATAATTTTATTATTTAAATTGTTTTAGTTTTAAGCTGTGTTAAAAGTTGTAATTTTGCAGAACTTACACAGCACAATGGGGAGTTAAAGGTTTTTTTTTTTTTTTTTTTTTTTATGCTTACAACGGCAAGTGGGCTAGCGGAGCTCATTATTATCACGTCCGATCGGTTTGACTAGTGAACTGAACTATTGCATTTGTATTTCAGCCAATTGAAGTAAATGATAGCTTGTTGAACGCAAAATTTAACAGGCTTTCAGAATCCTGCTAAAACTAATAGTGCCAAAAAACAAAATTTGTTAACAAAACGTTGTTAAAATTGAAAAAATTGTTCTTCATGTTGTCTTGTTTTCAACATGATTGGCCTAGAGCTCACAAACTCGTTTTCAATATAAATAATGAAAGGCCGTATTCAAAAATATTAAGATTTAAAATTTCTGGGAGAGCACGCCCGTAAAATGTTAAGAAAATCATTAGTTGTGTGTTAATCACATAAACAACAAAGTCTTTCATAACAAAATGGTCTCCACACCATGTTAGGTGTACCATCAGTTAAACTAACTGAACCCTAAAAATGGAAGTGTGGAAAAAGGGAGGAGCTAAAAAGCAAAAATAACAACAACTTCAATATGCTCTGATAGCGGCAAACCACGTGATCGAGTTTCGAAGATGCACATGAATTAAGGCTAGGCCTAAAAGTATGATACGATTTAGGTTAACCTTGGTACAGCTTGCATCTAATGTCGATAAGAACTCAGTTACAAAAATTCAAGCGTTCTCTGCCAAAAATAAAATTCCGGGTAACTTTCTCGGCATATTGGCAGTATAACTAGAACCTAAGTAGCTTGAGTGGATCACAGTGTAAAGTCACACAAAAGACTACTGATGAGTTGGTGTAGCGACCAATGAAACAGTCTGTATAGTCAAAGCTGTTGTGATTGGCTCTATACAGAGCCGTTGTTGTTGTTGTTGTTGGCTGTCGCCTTCTTTGTTCTTCATGTTGTCTTGTTCTCAACATGATTGGCCTAGAGCTCAAAAACTCGTTTTCAATATAAAATTGAAAAACTTAAAAAGAAATGAGAAATTTTCAAATGATTTTACCTGTAACTTTGTCAATTCTTTTTGTAAAAAAACAGTCTGTATATTTTATTAAAGGTATATTTTTCTTCTTTTTATCAATGTTTAAATTTTTAAAATTGAGCTAGGTATAACGGAGTTACATAACAAAATATGCATGCACCTACCTAAAATCGGTTTTTTGACCACAAATCCCGATTTTGAGGATATATTCAAAAAACTAAGTATGCAGTTATCTTATGTTCAACTGGACCTACAACCTCTACTATGTCTCGAGCCGAGTTTATTTTCACTGTTACACCGTGTTATTTAAGGCTGTTGTGGAAGAAAACACCGAGCATTTTACATGAGCATTTAGACGTCAGGAAGATTTGTCCCTGTTGGATTCAACATAATTTGACTATTGCTTAAAAAAAGGCTCGTGTCGGTTGGTGCAAGCTACAAATTATGGATCTGTGCTTTGAGCTCGAAACAAAACTGCAATCCACTGTTTAGGTTCTTCAAAGTAAGCAAAACCCAAAATAAGTTTTAATGGCAAGAACAAAGTACAATACTCAGTTCAAAAAACTAATTATAAGAGACTTAAAGAACGGTTTATCCCAAAAAGATATTTTTGAGAAATATTCTATGCCGAAATCTAGTCAGTTTTATAATAAAAAATTTAATGCTTCGGGAAGTGTTGAAACGGTTCACAGTGGAGGGCGTTCAAGAGGCACAACACACAAGAAAGATGCCAGAATAGTCAGAGAATTAAAAAAAATATCCTGATAAATCTGCCCCAAGTGTTTTGGAAACCCTAAAGTTTGCGCAGCTAGACTTAAAAGTTATCGTGCGGCGAAAAAACCTTATATATCCGAGAAAAACCGAAAGTGCCGCATAAAGTTCGCACAAGATTTTTTGAACTGGACAGTGCAGAAGTGCACTGTTTTATTGTCGGACGAATCCAAATTTAATTTGAAAGATTCAGATGGAATGAAGAGAGTTCCCAGACCAAAAAACAAACGTTTAGACCCACGATATTTTAAAGGTACTGTTAAGCACGGAGGTGGATGTGTGATGGTGTGGAGTTGCTTTTCTGGTAAAAGCTTAGAACCCTTACACAAAATTGACGGAATAATGGATAGGTTTATGTATAAAGATATACTCCAAAACGTGATGCTTCCCTATGCAGAATGGAATATGCCACTATCTTGGCAGTTCCAACAAGACAACGACCCAAAACACTCGTCGAAGTATGTGAAAGACTGGTTTGCGAAGGAAGGTATCGACGTCATGAAGTGGCCAGCACAATCCCCAGATCTCAAACCGATTGAGAACTTGTGGGAAATTGTGTACATGGAGAAAAAAATAAATTATTTCGAACAATAAAAGACGCTTGGTCAACTGTTCATCAAAACGTTGTGGACAACCTTATTTCGTCCATGTCAAAAAGATGTAAAGATGTAATTAAAAACAGGGGCTATACAAAAAGTACAAAATATTGAATTTTATTATTAGTCCAATATATTTTGTCGCGTGAATTTTTGACACATTGTGTCATTGATTTTTTTTTAGTTAAAAAACATGAAGTTAATAAATTTATTTTGTTTCTTTTGTGAAATATAAACTTTACTTACTTTACTTTTTCTATTGCAATTTAATTGAGATGAATTTGATCTTTGCTTTAAAAAGTTTTTTGGCATAGAATATAAGCAGGTGTTCAGTCCAATATGTTTTTTCCGACACTGTATATGAACCGTAGGTGTTACCTTATCAGAGTCAAGTTGGGTGGTCTTTTTATCTTCCCTGTATTTCCTTTTTCTTAGTGTCTCCTTCTCTTTCCACGATTCTTTTGCATCATTATCTACACGTTCTTCTTTAGCTTTTTGTCTTCTTTTGCGACTTCGTTACCTTTCCTTTCATTTGACATTTACTTACTTCTTTACAATATTTCTTCTGTATAATTTTTAATTTTTTTGCTAATAATTGAAAACTAGTGACCACCGGTGCGCGTTGCTGCCCCCAGCAACTATAATAACATAACCTATATAAAGAAGAGGCAGAATTAAGTGAAATGTGAGCGGAAAATTGCAATAAAAAAACTTGTATGTTCATGGTTGCTAGCGTTCAGCGCGAGCGGCTTGCGAGAGCTTTATATATTTTCTGACTTTCATTTTGTTGTTAACAGACGCTCTATTAAGAAGAGACAGAAGAGAGCGAAATGTGAGCAGCTAATAGTTTTGCTCTGAGTTTGATAACGTTGTTCTCAGCTGCTCTGTTAATAAAAGAAAAACCAACATAACAACAACAATTATATGCAATTATATGCAAACTTTAATAAGCTATAACTTCAAAAATATAAATTTTTAAGAAATAAAAAGTCCAGTTTGCACATCTACAGGTCTAAACCTATCAAACCATACTAAATTTATTAAAATTGGACTTGTACTTAAAAAGCCTTATGCCGGACAAAATTTGGGTTTGCGTAATATATATAAGATAGTAAAATATTGACCTTTTTGAATAATATTTTGCTTTAATAGAAAAAAATTGTTGACTCATGCTTTCCTCATTACAGTGAAGTACGCCCATTTGACTTTGTATGGAATCATTATTGATTGAGTTATTTTCCACATCGAGGTTTAGTGCTTTGCGTATTTATTAGAAACCATTTTCTTCATTCAATAAACATAAATAAAAAACTTTAAATGACTAAATTTATGTGAAATTAATATTTTTTTTTTTATTTGTTTTTAATACCAAAGCCGACACTGAAGTGAAGTACAATTAATGGCTTTTGCGCCGCTGTGGCCTCTTATCATCTATATCCTGCAACCTTTGTTCGATTTAATTAATAAGTCGCCCTTTGTTCAATGCGAGCACCATTCCACTGCTAGTAAGCCGATGAGTCTGTTTGTGGCAGCAATACATTAATGTAAGCCCGGGGATAACGTGACCTCAGAGCCGACACTGCGCACGTGTGTAATTAAAAACAATATAAATATTAGTTTAAATTGATTTTAAATATTTAAAGCAGCGTGGAGTGTGCCTTAAATTTTTAATTCAGCAATCAATAAAACCAGGGTTGTAAGAATATTACTGTCAGGGTGGGAAGTTTGCAAGTCTTTAAGAAATTTGCTTTAAAAATAGACAGATTTATGAGATTAAAAGATTTATTATTTCCGTCATGATAGAAAGTTCATTCTCAAACTTTAAAGTTATTTCATTATAATTTTTCAATATCGAAACTATGACTTTTTTACTCACTTAAATACAAACACTTGAAGTTCTTATGAGGAACGGCCTGAGCTAAATTTTATTTCAAGACATTATCATACCAAATGGCCTTAAGTCGACTACAATAAATATAAAAACCTTTTAATATCTATGTGCATGACAAGGTGAATAAAAAATAAAGCTGCCACTATACATACTATAGGAAATTTCATCTAATTAGATGGCCCAAATTAAAAAGTTCACATATTCAAAATGGTTTTTTTAATTAAATCATTAAGTGAATTTATTAAAGCAAATATGGCAATCTTTCATTTCTGTGCGCATCATCCATTCCAATGGAAAAAGTAGTGACTTTATGTATCAACAGTCTTATATATATATCGATTTGTTATGGTCACTTTATGTATCTTTGTAAAGCATGCCGGTAGCTATCGGTTTGGATCAACAAAAGTGAATTTATTGGACAGCGATTGTGCAAGCTATTGCTAAAGTGCAACAATATCCGAAAATGAGGATATAGCTCTGGACAAAATATAATTTTGTCAAACAAGGAAGATCTTCGAGTTCAGAAGACAACACGAAAAAATTGTCGAAAAAAACGGAAAATACCATCAGTAAAATCTTCAAAGAAAGAGAAGTAACATACGGATAAAAAGATATGGAATGCGACAATTCTGGAAAAAGACTAATGTCTCTTCTATCGTTGCTATAAGTGAGGAGCATAGCAGAGGATACTAACGCTAGCTCTTCGTTAGAAGGAGTTTCAAGGGAAGGGGTTGATGGATGGAAGAGATACGTTGATGGATGTATTAATAAACGTCCAAAAGGTCCTTAGGGTAAAAAAATCGTATTCGTCGATTATTCACCGAAACAATAAGTGAACATGGTATTAGACAGCGAGTGGTGCACGACGTTTTCAAAGCCCCAGTTTACATCAGCAACATCAAATTGGATCACGGACAATTATACTGCAAATTTACAGGGCAGTCCTCTTTATCGAGAAAAATGGAAACCACATCCACATCGTCTATGACTGCACATTTTCAAACAAATCGTGTAAATTTTTACAGTTGCTCGAACATCAAATCAATCGAAGACTCTCTCAACGAGACGTTCAAGACTAGAAGTACTCACTCGAACCCTCATATAATTATGAAGTATAAAGTAACCCTCATATACAACATAATATAACATTACATCACATAATACCATAAGATAACAAGATAAGGTAGCAATATAAAATCATCAGGACTGTTAAAAGTGCTCAATAATGATTCCAATGTAATAACTCGTAACCCGTGGTTTCTAGCGGTACTAGAGAAATCTTTAGATGGTAAAGAAATTTATGTTTTCTCTCAGAGAACTTATTATTTCAAAATAATGAGATCTTCGATATATGAGAACATAAACAGCTCTTTACAATCACTTGCTTTAAATTATTGTTATATATTTATACAGAAATAAAAATTATTTTGTTTACACCCAATCCACCTGCTTGATATCTGAAATGATATCTCCTATAAAATTTGTGATTGATCAGTGCTTGTAAAGAGCAGGTTAAAACCTCCTTTATAACAAACAATATCAGACATGTTCTGCGATTCGAGTGAAGTGAAAGTGGAAATATTTGGGGCAGAGTCATTGCCAAAAATAAAGCCGACTTTAAGTTTCTGCAACTATGCAAAAAAGTATGCATGCAGTGTGTTTTTAAAATAAACATGTACCAAGTTGTAGCTTTGGTAAATTCCTTTTTTACTTTTGAGAAAAAAGAGAAAAATTGCAAAAATTTTTCAATGTCGAAAGAATAACGTTTGAAAAAAAACAAGACTTTTCCGGAAAATTAAGCAATTTCCAACAATTTCGTAAAAGATTATCTGTAAAAGTAGATATTTTCTTAAAAACTGCTTGTTTTTGTCTATGACAAAGGACAAATAAATTCGGATTAAGAACAAACTGCATATTTTTTCAAAAGTGAACACTTTTTTTTGACTAAAATTATGTGCCAATGTAATTTCTATGTCTCAAACCATAACAAATTTAATTAATTTGAAGTTCGAAATAGTTAATGGCTATTATTTGAAATATATTATTCAATTACTTTCAAATAAAGACAGTTTAGACCGCAGTATCTGTCCAATTATCCTGGCAATTGCACACATAATCTAAAAAATTAAGATGTGTCCCTTGCGTAACCATGCCAATACAATTGAAGTTTTAAATGCTCCACAGACATAAGACTCTGACAAAGTTCTGGGCTGAAAAATGTCGTCTCTTTTGTGATTTGTGAGTTTACCCTTGCATAAAAGGATTTATTAACATATTTTGTCGAATTTTATATTGAAACAGTGTTTACAACTAAACAGTTTTTTTATTTATTTATAAAACGAGTAAAATTATAAAAGCACTCTCAATGAAGCCTGTTGATTTCAGGGAGGCGAAAATTTCAGAAATGATCATCTAATGCTTACATGATGATAACACAAAATAGACGCTTAAATCTGAAAAATCTTTATTATAAATTTTACCATAACTTATCGAAAATTGAAAAACAAAAAGAATTGGCCTTCAAAGGACTTTGATCGAAATTCGTATAATAAAATTGTGTTTGTGCACACAAATGATCGCAAACTGGACTTAATAGTTTTATTTATACTATCGAACGGCTTATTCCCAAGAAGTTTAACATAGAATTATTTACTCTGTGAGGTTTACCATTGTTTGGTGAGAGATGACGGTCGATCATAAAAATTAATTTCAAATAAAAAAAATTTCATTGATTCAAAGCAAATGTGCAAAGTTACAAGTTTAGATTAATTTACCACAGATTAAATTACCACAAGATTAATTTTTGTGGTAAGTAAGTTACTACATATATTTCTGTAATAAACTTTATGACCGAATCTTTTTCAATTTTATTTTTTTTCGAAAGTTCTTTCGAAATTTGAATGCATCAATGGCTTCTTTCTGGCGTCATAAATCGTTGTCCATGCAGTTGGTCCTTGATGTGCGAGAACAAAAAAAAGTCATTGGGTACCAAATCATTGGGTACCAAATAATTGGGTACCAAATCATTGGATACCAAATTATTGGGTGAATGACGTATTATCTTGATGAAGAATAATTCCTCGGCGCTTGCTTGTTTTTCTTATTTCACAGAATATTTCTTATTTTTCTAGGTGTCTCAAGTAGTACCAAAAATTAAAAAAATGTTTATCTTTTTTTTCGCATTGGGAGGAATGCGTGGTTTTCATTCTATTTTAATACATTTCAAACTTAGAGTTTTTGAAATTGAATCTTTTATGTAAAATTTTTAGTACTTATATTAATTAAATTTGATATATTCACTTTGTATGGGAGGTAGGCGTCGTTTTCATTCACTTAACACAAATTTAACATGTAGAGTGCGTATTATTTATTATAGTTTATTACTGAAATAACAAGACTTAAGACTAATTTTTTTGGATTTCGAAGAGATTTAATCAATTAGATATTGTATGGGAAGTAGGCGTGGTTTTCATCCGATTTGGCTCATTTTTTAAATTGAATTTCCTTTTTTAAAATAAGCTTTTGTTTTTTTCATTTTCAATTTTGTGTTTTGCAGAAAATACTGACAATTTCAAGGAATTTTTATATTTACACCGAAGGTAACTCCTTGACGATACAAATGTATCACCAGCTCTAATATTTTTTCACCCCTAATATTTCTTCCGAACACAAAAATCCTCTTTTTGCCAAACTTGTTGATAAATCAACTAAAAGTATTATAAATTGAACTATTTTTCAAGTATTGGGTTTTATTGCCCTATTTTGGTGTCGATGCGCCAAGGGTTACCTCTTTCAATCGTGACTAAAGTTTGGCTTATTATTATTTTTTCGTAATCTGAAGCAAAAATGGACCACAAAAGCAATCAATATCGAAAAATCATGCACTTAAACTAGGCAACTGATGATAACGTTTTCCTCAGATACTACAAATATTCAATACAATCAACTATGGACAGAGAGCGCTCTGGGAGCGTTCAAAGCAAGAATTGAGAGCAAAAGCTAATGAAGCAACACAAAACGCAACAACAAATCAAAGACAAAAGACAAACACAGAAGCTTTAAATGTAGTGGTGTCCATACTCGAACATAATCATCCAGATACTTGTAAAACATGCAAACTTGTAAGACATATTTGACGTAGAAATCAATTAAAAAAGTTTAAGCATGTCATTTTACACAGACTGCGAGAATGTGTCCCATAGTGACTCTTAAGAATACTGCCTGGATTGTCGTAATGAAACCCGACCAAAATTACTTTTCAATTTTCGATCTGCTCTGCACCTGGAATAAAAAATTACTCCTATATAAAAGCATTCACCTATGGTTATGATATACAAGTAAAATCAATGCCAGACTTGCACAGTGGGCTTAGCTTTAAATCTTTATAGCATCAGTTGAAATACCTTAGTAGCTAAAAACTGGAACTAATCAAAATCCTTTAATAAAAATTGAAACCAGCCCCAACCGACAGAGCTCTCTCGAATACTGAGTAATTCCCTCAATCTGTTGACAATAATACCGCAAAATAGCTAGATACCTCCTGAAATGGTAAGATTTTAAATTAATGTGCTTGAAATTTATTTTAATATAACCTAATGAATAGTACTCCAATTAAAGGTGGGGGAATTTCTTTTTCTGTGTAGATTTAAGATTAAGTAAATCATTGTTAGACAACTGAATGTGTGTCTGATACAATTAAATAATGTTTGTTGAACAATATATCAGCGTACATACCTAGTTACATCTGTGATAAATATTCCACTTTAAACAACAAAATAAGGCAACGATAAACCTCAAATTGAAAATTCTTTCAAAGTAATTGTATTTGTAGAATTTAATTTCGACTCCAAAGTATTCCTAAATCCAAACTGTTGCCAGAACACTCTGTTTGTTAGCACTTCACTTCACTCTGCACTGCTCTGCATCTAGGTAGATTTTAATAATTTAGAAAACAATCGGAATTTATGTGAAAACCTGAGTTCGCTGAGTATTTAGATGACCTTGAAAAAACAAAACAACAAAACAAATTGAAACCAACTTAACCCATTAAGTCCGGGAAGAGCACAATTTTAATATGATGTTGGAGACTTATTTTCTGCTATTAAAAATTGGAATAAAAAATTCCAAACATACCTATTCTTTAATTTTTGGGTCGCTCTTTCGATTGGTGCAGTTGGATTTGCAGAATAATGACTTTTGGAACCAATATGGCGCATTTTATTTAAAAAAATAACGAAATTTTTTGCGTTTTTCTTTTTTGTGATTCTTTTTCGCATAAATAAAGTTACTGAATCGGTGCCAAACTAAAACCAAAATTGCACAAAATATCTAAAGTATAACTATGAATATTTTTTTTTTGGTTTGAATCGACCTAACCTCTTCAATATATCAATACGTAAAAAATTAACGTTATTTGGTAAATTATGAGTATTATTAATAAAATTTACATCTCTAATAATATAATTGTCCCGAAAATATATAAAGAAGGGGTTTTTGAGATCGCTGATCACGAATTTGAGGTAAGATTTTCAAAATTTAAGATGGCGGATTCAATATGGCCGACCGAATTTCATAAAATCTTCAAAATTACAAGAAAATGTGTATAAGGGAGTTTTTGAGGCCGTTGATCACGAATTCGAAGTTAGATTTTCAAAATTCAAGATGGTCGATCTGTAGCCGATTAAATTTCATGAAATGACTGAAACTAATGCGATAATGTTTATTATACGGGGTGTTTACGATGTTTGATTGTTTCCGTCCGTTAGTCGTTGTATAAATGTTTCCCAACTCAAACCAGGTGGAGGTGGACACCAAGAGTATTTTTTTTTTTTTATTTAATTTTTTTTTATTATTTTATTTTATTTTGTTTTTTTATTTATTTTTTATTTGTTATTTTTGAATTTTTTTTTTTTTTTT
The DNA here is from genome assembly GCA_943735915.1 of Pherbina coryleti. Classification (NCBI taxonomy): domain Eukaryota; kingdom Metazoa; phylum Arthropoda; class Insecta; order Diptera; family Sciomyzidae; genus Pherbina; species Pherbina coryleti. Next base: position 104,973,091 of record OX030949.1, read on the forward strand.
TTTATTTATTTTTCCTTAGGATTCCGGATTTTTTAAGTATCTAAAATTACGAATATTTCAATAAAAAATATTAGACTTAATTTACAAATGCTAGATAACTTCGTTTGAATTATAAAAATATAAAGGTTTTACAAGGTTCCAGTTAGGAAGCGTTTATAAAACGGCTAACGGACGGAAACAACCAATTTTTTATCGTAAACACCCCGTATAATAAACATTATCGCATTGGTTTCAGACATTTCATGAAATTTAATCAGCTACAGATCCACGATCTTAAATTTTGAAAATCTAACTTCGAATTCGTGATCAACGGCCTCAAAAACTCCCTTATACACATTTTCTTGTAATTTTGAAGATTTTATGAAATTCGGTCGGCCATATTGAATCCGCCATCTTAAATTTTGAAAATCTTACCTCAAATTCGTGATCAGCGATCTCAAAAACCCCTTCTTTATATATTTTTGGGACAATTATATTATTAGAGATGTAAATTTTATTAATAATACTCATAATTTACCAAATAACGTTAATTTTTTACGTATTGATATATTGAAGAGGTTAGGTCGATTCAAACCAAAAAAAAAATATTCATAGTTATACTTTAGATATTTTGTGCACTTTTGGTTTTAGTTTGGCACCGATTCAGTAACTTTATTTATGCGAAAAAGATTCACAAAAAAGAAAAACGCAAAAAATTTCGTTATTTTTTTAATTAAAATGCGCCATATTGGTTCCAAAAGTCATTATTCTGCAAATCCGACTGCACCAATCGAAAGAGCGACCCCAAAAATAGTAGAATAGGTACGTTTGGAATTTTGTATTCCAATTTTTAATAGCAGAAAATAAGTTTCAAACATCATATTAAAATTGTGCTCTTCCCGGACTTAATGGGTTAAGTGAGCAACAAAATCCAAAATACACGAAATGCCATGACCGTGAGGAAGGTAAAATCCGGCGGACGTGGTGTCAGCAGGACATATTGTGGCAACAATTCCTGACTTTTATGCCTCATCCTCCTCCTCGTCCTCCCACTGATATCTGGCAAAAGTTTTGCATCTTCACTTTGGATTATTCCGTTTAGGGATATTGGTGTCATCCTTATTGCTTTCGAAACAACAGCAGAAACAACAGCAGAAACAACAACAAAGACCAAATAGGCAACAACTCGTTGGCAACACCATTCAGTGTGAGAAACTTTTAAGTTAAAACAAAAACTATTCAATTGCATAAAATCTCAATACAAACAAGGTAGAAAGAAACACCCGCACAAAGTTCATAAGAAAAAAGTTAGTGGTAAGACTTTTGTGTGCGGGGAAAAAAAAATCATTTAAGTCTGTTTATATTGAATTTATCAATTGAATAATATACTGTAAGGGACAATATGTACCAACTGTCAGCAAATAAGTGGGTTACCTGAATTGACGAGCTGGTTTTTATTAGGACATATTAAAGAAATTATGTAACAATAAAGTGGGTCGAAAAATAAAGTTTGAAAAAACGCGCCCATTATTTTTAAACTGAACTGACCGGATCAAAGCAACCGCGGTTACTAAGACGGGAAACAAATAGAAGGAGTTGTCTGATTTAACCCTTAGCGACAACACCTCAGCCAGGCCACATAGCGGCCAAATGTTCAAGACATATGGATGTTTTAATACTTCTAAACGATTGTTTCATATCTGTTGAGGATTCAACGTTACTAATGGTTTTTATCTGTCAATTTATAGATGGGGTTGTAAAAATGGTCATATATGTGGAAATTCAGCAAAAATTATTTTTTTTTTTGAGAAAAAAATTCATTACTCCGCCATTTTTCAATAAAATCCTATTTTCATTAGGATTGTACGCAACACATATACCACTACTATACAAAAATAACAGTATGTGCCGATCATTCAAAAAGTATATTTATTTTGCAAAATTACTGGAGGGAAAATTTGCTTTTTTGTGTTTTATTAGCTTCTAAATACATATTTACGTACAGAAAAGTGGAAAAAATATTATTTTTATAATTGAACAAAAACTAGTAAGAAATGATCTTCGACTGGGCCGAAGTTAAAATACCCCCACGACCGAACCAAAGTCTTAAGCAATCAATAAAATGTTTATCTGTAAAAATATTTTCGTAATAGTTTTAACAGAAAATATTCGCTTTTGTTTTTTAATAAAGTCACTTTGTATGGGAGATAGACGTGGTTTTCGCTCGTTTTCGTTGAATTTCATACACAGAGTACATGTTATCTACCAAAGTTAATGCGCGAAATTTCAAGTCCATATATTAATTTTTGTGGAATAAAAAGAGATTTTACCTTTTTGATTGGGGAAGGCTTTGTATGGGAGGAAGGCGTGGTTTTCATCCGGTTTTTAGATAAAAGAATTATATTTCGAATTTCATGATGATAGCTTTAAAATTACGGCAGTAATCGTGATCACAGACGAAAAGACGGACAGACAGACGGACAGACAGACGGACATGGCCTAATCGACTCGGGTGGTGATGCTGATCAAGAATATATATACTTTTCTATACCTACCATGCCTTCTTATGGGCGTTACAAACAGAGTGACAAAATTAATATACCCCTTTTACGTTTTTTAAACGTGGGGGCATAAAAATTATCTTGAATCCTATTTTATTGACCAGCACACGTCATGCACAAAAGGAACCGATGTTCCTCGCAAGCCGGTCTTCTACAGGTTTCTTCGAGAGAAGAAGTATACTATCCTCGTGGACGCTCATACATTCTTACGCGGGAATAGAGGAAAAAAGCCGACATGCAATAATCAAATAAAAAAAAACCATTTTACTTCTAACATGTAGATGCGGAACTTTTTTAGTCAAAAAATTATGGGCTAAAAATAGTTCAAATATATAAAATTAAGTTTATGCATCGTAATTTCATAACCTATAACCCACGTGTTATCCTACAGTGAAGGTACTGTGGATTTATTTAATAAACAATATCATATTAAAATGAAAATGAACAGTCAAGATTCCATAACGACTAGGATTGAAAAATTGTTTTTTTGCTAGAATATAAAAAAACTTACCTTTATTTTATCTATTGAGACCACAAACAAGTTAATTTGAAAAAAAGCGGCTACACTGGGGTAGCTAGTTACCCCACGCCGAGAAAACGAACGTTTAAAACTCCTCCACTTGTTCTTTCGGCTTCCTATGTAACGGAATCACATATCACACTTGACTACCTGCCGATGTCGTTACTTGTATCAATTTCAAAGGTTTTAGAACTCTAATTTTACTTTTTCTGAGCCTGAGGTAACTAGTTATTCCGTGTGGCCGCTAAGGGTTAAATGAAATTTCATACACACACATGTCAATGAGGCATATAAAACAAAAATTTTGTGATATTTTTTCTGGGGCCCAACATTTTTTAAAAAACTTAAGTTAAATTTCTTATAGGTGTATATAAATATAGGTATAAATTGTATAAAGGGTGGGATATCTAGTGGTTTGGCTTTTTAAATCACAGGTTATTTTGACACTGACAGCTGTTTCCCGCTCGAAATCTTAGCATAAAGTCAGTATCATAACTCCGCGGAAATAAATGAGTTGCTTTACGCTTGAACAACGTTGGGTAGTATTGGAATCTTATTTCCAAAGTGAGTGCTGTGTAGTCATCATCTTTTCTGACGAGGCGCATTTTCATCTCGGCTGCTACGTTAAAAGAACAAAATTGTCGAGAAGCCGATGCATCCACAGAGAGTGGAGTGGTTGCATCATTTGACGATTTTTCTTCAAAAATGAGGTTGGGAACAACGTTTCGATCAATGGTGGGCGTAACAGAGCTATGTTAACCGACTTTGTTTTTACTGAAATTGGAGACATGAATTTGGACGTCCTCTAGTTCATACGGGATGGCTCGCCATGCCACACAGTCCATGCCACAATCGATTTTTTTCGAAGGACCATTGTTATGCCAACAATCCGGAAACGGTTCAAGCACTTAAGTCTAGTATCATTCAATCAATCCTTGAGCTACAGCCCGAAACCATCAACAAGGTCTTGGAGAATTTGTGCATTCGTGACAGAATGAGCTACTGCGAAGCCAGCCGAGTCAGCCACCTGAACAACGCTGTATTCTATAATTAATGGGAATGTTTTTATAAATTTATAGAATAAACTGGGCATTTCAGCCCTTGGAAGGACTTTGATCGAACGAATGTTTGAACATTTTAGTTTAGTTTTATTCACGTTCTCAAGAAGCTTTACATGGCATTATTTGCTCTCTGAGGTTTGTCAATGTCTGCAGAGAGGTGACGGCCGAATAGAAAAATTAATTCAATTGAGAAAACTTTCTGTGTCAAATGGAATTGAACGAAGGTTCTCTGGCGTATGGGTCACGCACTCCACCCATTGTGCCACGGCCGCCTCTAATGAATGGGAATGTTTGCTCTTACTAATAAAGCAATAATACATGGAAAAATTTCATTTAGATCATTTTATTGCATTTAAAAAAAAAACTTGTATTTAGCCCACTGTATATCGTACAATATGGTCTTTAAGTATTATTTTTAGGAAACGTGTGCCTTATGCCTTATTTATGGCAAACTGCAGTGCGAGTTACAGGAAAAGCGATTTTGTTTTCCTACACGCAGAGAAAAAAAACGTTTATTGCCTGTTTGTCGCAAACGAATTTCGTTTGTCGTGCTTGGGATCGTTATTTGTAAACGTTTTAGCAGTTGTCTTAATAGTTCAGTTGAGAGAAACGCGTCATTTAGTTGGAGGTAATTAATTTCGTTTGACATATACGCGAATGATTTTCAAATCGTAGCAATTGAAAATAATACGCGGACGGAGATAGCAACAGAGGTCCGATGAGATGAGTACAATTCATAAGTAGACGAACGGACATAGGGGGAAAGACAATTAATATAATAAATAATAATGACCGAAATAGCTTCCGGTATATACAATGTATATATATAAGATGTATTTTTGAGATGTCAACTGAATAGTCATTTGTGACAAAAACAACTTGCAAACGAAGTGTAGTTGGCTAATTTTTCAGTTGTGGTGAACGAAAAATTTTAATGCGTGTACGTTGCATGCATAGCTTGTCGGATTTTAAGCCTTTTTTAAAACAAACAAAACTTTCCCCCTATTGGAGTCTTTGCACGCTGTCATAGTGTTCATGAGGAATTTATTAATTTTTTTAAAATACTGTAATTATGTCGATTACGATTTTTTTTGGGAAACTTGAATAAACATATTGTCACGTTTATTGAGTAATTTTGTCATAATAACGGTATTGATTCGTTCTTATATCTAATTATTTTAAGAATATTTTGTAATTTGATTTCATTCTTTAACTTTTAGAAATAATTCAGTTAATTCCCCATTTCGCGTCAATTAAAAAAAGCAAGAATTTTTAGTTTTGAGATCTTTAAAAAAATCATTGCACCCAATATTTTAACTCTTGTAACTTCTTTGTTTTTAAACTTATTAACTTATTTTCTTGAAGACAAAGTGAACAAATTTGAAATACTTTAATTTTATTAGAAAAAAAAAAGAATTAAAGGGGTGGTGGAGGTATATCGGGCTAACTGGGGTTACTATTCGAATATCTCTTTGGAGTACAAATGCTCTGAAGAGATTTCGACGACATATTATTTTTATGCCTAAGTTATGAAAAAAATATAATTTCGGCTGTTTTTGCGGTGTTGTTATTGGAGTCCTCTCGAGGTCAGCTTTGAAATAGGGGGTGGTTTTTTTAAACTTTTTTTTTGTCAGCTTTTGCTTCTCGACGTCAGCTTTGAAATTTTTAAAATTTTTTTTTTTTTTTTTTTTTTTTGCATGGAGGCTGATCCCGAGTGCTGATGAGAATTAACTTTTTCCTTGGAGTTCAGTCACATTTAGTAGTTTAATTTTAGTTATTATAAATTATTAATATTTAATACATTGATATCAGTATTTGTGGAATATAAACAACAGTTCAAAAAGCCGTTATTAAACTTACATCTCTAAGCTATGAAGAGCTTAACATAAGTTTCTTTATTAATATTACGCTAAGCTTAATAAAACAAACACATAATGAACATTTTTTTCCATAAAATATCTTTCACACATTCATAAAAAAAATTCGCGTGAATAATAAAATCCCCCACACAAAAGCACACACATACACAATTCCTATCCATTTAATGTTAAATAAACAAAATTCGAATTTTATGGCCTCTTAAAACACGTCTAGTCCTTGGCGATAATCTCTTGGCTTTGGTTTTTGAGAAGAAGCTGTGAATGGTTTTTTGTTTTTATTTCCTACCATTTATGCTTTGTGTTTTGTAAGATTGGGAATGTGTTTAGTATAGGATATTTTTAAAACGTCTGTTTGTGAAAATATTTTGAGTAGAAATAAAAATCTTGTTAATTTCCGGATAACAAACGCCTTTGTCGAATAATTCAAATAAGAAACACACAAGCAGTCCTTAGAAATTAACATTTACAACATACAAAGGCAGAACTCACTCCTTTCAAAACCGAACTCCTGCAAACACATACACATACAAACAGACACTCACGTTGTATTTCGGTTCTCCCGCTGCAGCTATAAAAATAAAATTAAAATGAAATTGTTCCTTTGCGCCAGATCCTGGCTGGGGTGGTATAACTAAGTGGGATGATGTTTTATAATCGGCGCATAACAGAATGTTGTTCTTATGAGGTCCCAGTTGTTTGTATTATTTCTTTGTTTGCGGATTCACTTTGTATTTGAGGCCTTCGGTGATGATGTTTCACAAAGCACGAAAATATTTTCAAAATGGTGCTGCCCATGTTGACAATGTTAGAGTAGGTGTTAGTTTTGGTGTTGTTCTTGTTAAGGATTCATCGTTTTACAGATGTTTCTTCATGCGATGTATTTAGTGTAAGTTAATCTTCTATTATTACCAACAAATGAATTAACCTTATCCAGCAATACCTCTCATAGTAGTCCAGTGATAGTCCAGTATCAATCCAGACTATTGGATACCGGACTAACTAAAATAACACAAAACCAATGTTTTCCCCCATGTTTTTCACGGAAATGAAATTTTATAAAGGCAACATTTTTAAAAATACGTTTATTAAACGTGAAATTAAAATAAAATATTTGTATATCTGACCTAAGAAAAAATAGAATTCATTGACCCAAGTTTTGGTTAATATATTTGATCATTTCAGAAAGTTATTGATGTAAGTTTTCCTCTTATTTTGATATCTTTGTTTAATTTAATTAGAGTTCATCATATTTTGTGAACATACATTTTTGTAAAAATACAAAAAACCTTTTGTATTATTCCTTTCTGTCAGTATAAGAAGCCGTTGCCTGCGATCGCAAGACCTAATTCCAATTTTCAGAAAAAAAATTTACTTAATATATTGGATATGGGCATTCTTTAACAAACCGCACGGATTTCGAGAAAAAAAACTTGCCTCCTTCAAATGTAATAAAAATTTTGTTCCTGCATCTTTGAACAAATTAAAAAAAGAATTGCAGACATTTTTTTTTTCAAAAATATCCACATTCATTTTGCTGACCGTTAGGCAAACTGCATCTCGCGGCCCATATGTCCCCAAGAGCAGAATAAGTTTGACCAACGTGTTGAGAATTTCTTCTCAAGTAAGCTTCAACACTGAGTAGTCATGCTGCGAATAGCCAATATTTTGATAAATGCCGACGCACCCCATGTGGTTAATGTTGGGTCGCCGAAATTAAAACACTAAATTTCAAATTATATCTCGTTGTGAAGAAAAGTTTCTTGTAACATTAATGCATGTAATTTACTTATGTATTATATTACCATTGAAGTCACGAGCATGTGCCCGGTGTCTATGGCAATTGAGAGAAAAGATTGTCATATTCCCTTTTCTAATTTTTTTCGAGTATAATCCGATCAATTGAATCAAAATTGACAGTAGAAAGCCGGGTAAACTCGTTTCGTAATGGAAGCATCGTTTCATTTTCTCGTCTACTATGGTAAAAACTTTGACGCCCAACAGTAGGTTCAATATGAAGTCCTTCTTGAATCGTGACCCTGGATAAGGCTACATAAGTCCAATGTTGCAAATGTGTTTTACTGTATTTGTAAAGAATTTCATCAAATGTAACTCCTGGCGATTTGTGAATTGCTAATGAGTTTAAATGGGGAATAGCTTCTTTAGCTTCTTTTAACATCATATACAGGGTTATCCATTTTAGGTTTCGGAAGGTGCAGCTCTGGTATTTGGTAGTTGTCAAATAAGCATGTCGTCTTACATTATTTTTGTGTATATAAAGGTTTGACATTTAACAATATGGAACCACAGAACAATGGGTGAAATTGTGAAATTGTTAAAAAAAAAAAACAGATGTTTCGAGACAAATTTTCTTTAGCAATGAAGTTCATTCCGCACTAGGTGGATAGGTGAATAAGCAAAATTGCAATATATGGAAAATGTAATCCGGGGTGATTGTAAAGAATCCATTACATCCGCAAAAAGTGACTGTTGACTTTTTTTTTTTGGCCTAAAATAGAGATACTGATCTGGATGATATATGGTTTAAACAAGATGGGCCCACAATCCACACAACACTAAGAATTAGGGCTTTATTGCAACAGAAATTTCCAAGACGACTTATTTCTTGATTTGGCGATGTAAATTGGTCTCCGAGATCACGCGATCTCGATTTTGTTTTGTTTTTTTGTGGGGCTACGCAAAAGATCGTGCTTACGTGATAAGCCTTTCATACAAATTTTTTTCTATCTTAGTTTTGTCTTTGCGATGAGCCAAAATCAAAAAACACCTGCAAAAAACAACACAAACAGCACTCGTTCAGTGTTCAGCACATTTTCCCGCGAACTTTACAAAAACAAATGCATGCAAAGCCAAAATAATAAAAACGCACCCTCGATGCTGTCGATTGGTTGCTACCTATTTATCGACTGCATTGGTTCTTGTTTATAGTAGAATATATGTATGTACTGAGTGTTGCTGATTAAAGCAAGAGGGCACTGCCAGTTAAAAAATATATATAAAACCAGCATTTGATGTTTAGGTTTGCTTTGCGCATGGTTTTTTGTTTAAAGCTTAGTATGCTGTAGAAACCAGAATTCCGCGGCATATAATTCCACACAGTGTAGAGTCAAAATTTTATATCTTTGAACTTACTCGCTTATAGTCAAGACGTTAGCAAAATTTGTTCCTTATTGGCAAAGAGTGGTTTTGACTCTATACCGATAATTCTAACAGGAGATTTCAATTTAGATATATCACAACCGGAAAATGAGAAGTTTTTACGTTTTAAGAATTTAAATTTCAACTTAAACCTGTTGTCTGAAATATCTTCAACAACATTGGGAAGTTCTTGTATCGACATGGTATTTGTAAGATATATTGACAATATAAGCTGTCACAAATATATATCTTACTTTTCCTATCATAATCCAATTTTAATAAAAATTTTCAATAAGGATAATTAAATTTCACCTTACTGTATAGAAAGCCTTTAGTACTTAAAATGGTATGTAATAAATTGTGCTACTTTTTGACTAATAAATTATTAATATATGATATGGGAAAAAAAATCAAAAATTGTACCAACTTTTTCTATGTTATCAATAAGTATCAATAAGTGTTTCAATAAGTGTTTTAGTGTATAACTCGATTGTTTCTAATATAAGTATTATATAATTCTGCGTCTTGTGTTACGACATAGTCGAAAATGCTGTATCTTTTATATTTTTATTTTTTTAAGCATTGGTCCGAGCTGTAAATTTCTTGGGCCCCACTGCTCTAGAACAATTAAAACCCAGAATTCGTCAAGTCATGACCGAGCTTGTGCCCGAGTTGTGCACAAAAATCATCGAAAACTACCTCTTAAGGATTGAGTCCTGCAAAAACTTCCGTAGAGGACATTTGATTGATATTGTATTCCACTATAATGGCAAAGTCCAAACATTATAACGAAATAAATATTTTATCGACATCAGCATTTTCAGTGTGTTTTTTAAAGTTTACTTTCTTACTTTAAAATACACAATCCTTTATAATATACATTATAACAGTTATAATAACTGAGATAAGGCGTTAAAAAATGTAACAACTTTGAATTAACTCATTATTTTCTATCCTACGATGAGCAACATGAGAAACCACTGAAAAGTTTCGTTATGGCAGGTAAAGGTGAACCTCGCTACACATGCGAGTAATTCACCACAACTACTCGTTCAGCAAATTCACAAACCAATGCTTACAATTGAAAGCATTGAATAGAATATTCAATAGAATATTGATATTAATAAATACTAGTATCGCCTGTGGTTAAAATTCGACCATATCAAAATAGATTTTTCTCTTGCTTTTTTTATATTTATTGAAAAAAGCTTGGTAAAGTTAAAAAGAAGTTGGCTGTATGTGGACCCATCCGTGGATTTTGACAGTGTATCTTTGTCCTTATCCTTATCCTTATCCTTATTCTTGTCCCTATCCTTTCATTTGTTCCCAAACTAATAATTGAAGAGTCGACGCGAATAACGTTGTAAGCGACATATCATCAAAAATAGTTTTTTTGCATACTAACGTTAAAAATGTTCAGCCTATTATAAGAGCACATAGTTTCTCAAATTCCATAAATTTTTGGACATTGACATGGCTCTAAGTTCGCCATTAAAACCGTTTTTTTTTGCAATTCCTGAAAACGTATAATTTTGTCACTTACAATGTTATGCGCGTCGACTCTTCAATTGTCTTACTTCCTGTTCAAACTCTTCTTTTAATCCATATCCAAATTCCTGACCTTAACCTTGTTCGAATCCTTTCCTAATCCTTGTCCAACTTTATTTCTAAATCTTTGTTCTAAATTTTGTCCTAAGTGTGTTAAAATCCTTGTTCTACTCGTATTCCTTGTCCCTTTTTTTTTATTTTTTGGTACATCTCTTTGGCTCATTACCTTTCGACTGATATAAGAATCATGCCCTTTTTTGTATTACAAATATTAAAAAAGTGCACCACAAGATTTTTGTTTGCGTATTAATATATAGATAACTTTGGAGTTCCAAATATTTGAAAAATTTTTTTACAGAAATTATTTTTTAAGCTGTAAAACTTTGTGAAAAATACAAAACAACATTTTTAAAAATGTAATTTTCATCAAAAAAATCATAGGGGGTAGCTAATGATTTTCGCGGTACAAACACTTAATTAAATTATGTGTCAAAATGATGCAATTTTTGCAAATAAATGATATGTTATATGAAAGAGTGTAAGAGAAAAATTACAAAAAAAGAATGCCAGGTCTAATTTTTGAGCAAAAATAGAATATTTTAGAGTTTTTTCAAAACAACATAAGAAATTAATATGGATGAGATAACGGTAAATCTTTTCTTATTTCTCCGAAGTCATTTAAAAAAACTTTCAGACAAAGAAAATTTAATGAAAATCGATTGAAAAATGGCTGAGATATTTGCTTGCAAAATCAAAATTTGAAATATCAATTGTTTTTTCTCATTCTGAGGCAATGACATTGCTTTAAGAAATGTATTGCATGGAAAAAATCTACAGGTTTCGAAATATCGCAATACTTTTGGTGTCATAATAACGGGAAATTTCGAGGAATTCGTGGAAAATATTAGCAAAAAAGTTTTCGTATACCGTTATTTTTCTCAACCAACGAATTTTCATACAAAAAACGTTGTACTGAGAATATCTATAGTTTTCGAGATATCACAATAATTTTGATGTCAAAATAACGGAAATTTTTCAAAATTTACTATTTGTAAGGAATTTTACCATCACAATTTGTTACATGAAAAAGTGCTTATTGTAGGGTAACCGTAAACGATGGTGAAAAATATCAAAGTATTTTTGCACATCTTATGAATGTCTAAATTTCTCTCTTATATCATGTTTTTCCATCTCTTATAGTTTAGCTTTTATTTAATAAATGCTCTTTTTCCGCTCATATTTGAGGTCAAAGGTCACCAATCTTATATTCAATCATATTGTGCAGCCAGACCTTTCATCTGATACCACATTCTTCATTCTACCTCTTACCAGTTCTGAGATCCCTAACTAAAATTGATATAAACTTTCAACGTTAATATTTCAGATCAAAGGTTATCAATTTAAAATCTAACATAATTCGGCACATCTATGGTGTAGTACCTTCCGAATGATATATTTCATTGTCCTTATTCTAAAATAAATATTGAAAAAGTGTACGACAACATTCGATGTTTGCGTATTAATATATAAGATATTAACAATTGGTTAGATATGTTTTTCCGATGCATTTAGGTGTTAACTATCACCAAAAAACATTTCATCTAAATCTGATTATTGGTTTCCGTGAAATTAGGGAAAAAAGTCGCCAAAGAAGGGGTTTTTAAAAAGTCGTAAAAAATCCTTGGTTAAGTTTTTAAACAATCGTATTTCTGGAGAGATAAAAAATATTTTATTATTTTTTTTTTTTGCGAAAAAAAACTTTTCGATACACGGGATAATGGTCGAAAAGTTGGTTGATGTGTTGTTGTACAGCTTCCTGCTGTATAGTAAGTAAGTTAACCCATTAATGACAACGTATGATATACCATACGCGATGAAATTTTTTTATGCATTTTTCGAAAATTCCTCAAAAATCCACCGGCAATGTAAAACTTTTGATTTCGACAGTGTGAGAAAGCTAAAAGTTGACGCCAAAAGCTCTTTTGTTTACATTTTCGCGCCAGTTCGAGTTCTGGTGGTGAGCATTAATGGGTTAACTGGCCATTTCAGCCCATGAAAGGACTTTGAGCGAACTTCTTATGATCAAATTGTGTTGCGCGTGTTATTACATGTTTGCACAGAATTGATCGAGAACTCGACCTACTAATTTTTTCCGATTCCGAACTGCTAATGTGCATGTTTTCAAGAAGCTTTATATGGCATTATTCACTCCAGGGTTCTCTGACGTATGGGCTACGCACTCTACCCACTGCGCCACTGTATATCCATTTGCAAAAAAAAACAAAAAAAAAATTTAGAAAAAACAAGAAAAAAAACAACATTTCGTAACTACTTTGCTTGCAAGAATACACAATCAATATATGAAAAAAGTTATTTTTGTATGGTGTGATTTTGTGCCTGAATTTTCTACACAAAAAATTCGTAAGAAAAACTAATGGCGTAAACAGTATGTTTCCAATAATATATAAGTTCATATAAGCAAAAACAAAAAAAAAATTGCAAAGGTCAAATGTTACTGAGACTTAATGAGTAAACTCTAAAAATTGTAATTCATTTTCAGTTTTACAAGAAACCCGAAAGTGTTTTAAAAAAACTGATAACATTTTTGAACAAAGTAATCCATTAAGAAAAGATATTTGATTGCATTCTGACAACTCCTTCTATTTTTGTCAAGTGGTAGTATGGGAACTGAGCCTGTGTACAAGCTAATCTCAATCTGAAACACTACACGAATAAAATTGTAAAGCTCAACTTTTTGTAAAAGATGAAAACATACGAAAATTATTATTTCGAAGTATTAATTGTCAAAATGATGGCACACTGAGTTGAAATGATTATTTTATGCTTAACAATTTTTGTCAAAAAAGCGAAAGCGCTACTAACATAAACACAAAAGCCACAAAATGAAGTAGTATGCGTGTGCACCATACTGATTTTTACTTATTTTAGTAAATCGAACAGTGCCCAGTGCTGTTGTATAGTACAATCATGTATCATTACAAATGAAAATTATTAGGACGGGATAAATCATGATGAAAAACCATTAAAATCAACAATGAAAATATCTTCTTGGAAATTTCTTTCCAAGCCAATTGTATTTTGTGTAAGAACATTTAATCTCATAATAAATACAGCGATGAAATCTCATCGGCTTTAAGAGCCTCAATTTACTGCCATGGAACTTAGGTGAACCGCATCGTTCCAAGCCAAGCACACCCTTCAGGTCGGGTCTGAATATGAAATTTTTCCGTGAAGAAGTTTTGCGACGTATCAGCGCTGATGTTGCTGTTGCGCACAGCGTGTGTGAACGGTTTCGTAGTCGTATCAACAGGGAAGATGTTGTTAAATACATACATTCATAGCACAATAAAAGCATTGTTCAACACCTATAAAACGATTTTGTATGTGTTTGTAGGTGTATGAGTGTACTGCGGAGTGATAACAATTCCTCCAAACATTCACTCCCAAAACTCCAGTCAAGCTCTCAAGTGCCAATATCAAAAATTTTGAATAAAATTTTCAATAATAGTGTGTGGAATCATTGGACCGTATTTTTTCAAAGATGCTGTTGGACGCAACGTTACGGTGAATGGTGATCGCTATCGTTCGATGCTAACAAACTTTTTGTTGCCAAAAATGGAAGAACTGAACTTGGTTGACATGTGGTTTCAACAAGATGGCGCTACATGCCACACATCTCGCGATTCTATGGCCATTTTGAGGGAAAACTTCGGAGAACAATTAATCTCAAGAAATGGACCGGTAAGTTGGCCACCAAGATCATGCGATTTGACGCCTTTAGACTATTTTTTGTGGGGCTACGTCAAGTCTAAAGTCTACAGAAATAAGCCAGCAACTATTCCAGCTTTGGAAGACAACATTTCCTAAGAAATTCGGGCTATTCCGGCCGAAATGCTCGAAAAAGTTGCCCAAAATTGGACTTTCCGAATGGACCACCTAAGACGCAGCCGCGGTCAACATTTAAATGAAATTATCTTCAAAAAGTAAATGTCATGGACCAATCTAACGTTTCAAATAAAGAACCGATGAGATTTTGCAAATTTTATGCGTTTTTTTTAAAAAAAAAGTTATCAGGCACTTAAAAAATCACTCTTTATTTGGATATTTACCCATACATTTCTATTACGTCAATGTTTATTTGTCTGTTGTAGTTTGTTTGTATGTCTTACTGTTTATTATATATAATGTCTAATAAATATATTTTTTATCTTTTGCATTTCCGTTTCAGGTAATGAAGTCTCTAGAGCCGCATGTAAATGTTTTGCGTCTGCTTGGCTGCTGTACGGATAAGGATCCACTTTTTGTTATAATTGAATATGTAAATCGGGGGAAGCTGCAGACGTATTTGCGTAATTCGCGTGCTGAAAGGTATGAATGGATACAATGGAGTATGTTTATTCTTGTCAGATTCACAGAATGTATTTTTGTATAAATATTTTCCATGTTTTTAAGTTTTTTTTTTTTGCGTTCTTAATTTATACTAAGTAAAAGCCAAAGAAAATCGTTGCAAAAAAAAATTAAAAAAAAAATTTTTTTAATGGAGCAATGTAAAGGAGCTTAGGGTGTGAAATCTTTGTAATAAATCAAGCAGGAAAGCTTAAGCCATAGTTTAGAAGAGTGTAGTCAAGATCCGTCATTAGCTAATATATCCCAAACCTAAAAATTAAGGCATGTTGCTACTTGGCGCGCTCAGTATTCGAGTGAAAATTTAAAATTTTTTTACAGGAAAATGGTAAGAGATAAAGGAAAAATTTTTTGGGGTGAATAAATACAATAAAAAATTATTTACAAAAAATATTTTTTTTATTAATATTTAACATTTGTTATGCATGAAACTTTAATTTGAACTTGACGTGTCGATATCGGAAAGAGCTGATGGTTACCATAATAACTAAAGTTTGGCAGCACCTATAAAAAAAAGCAATTCAAAATAATATGAGTAATCATACATACTCGTGTGAACTAAAATTTTTAATTTTGGCAAATATTTAAATAAAAAACTTATGAAGATTTGAAAAAAAAAATGTAAAAAACGCAAGTTTTTTTCTGGATTTTGTGCAAAAAAATATAGAAAAAATAAAAATTTTTGCAATATTTTAGTTCACACGCAAACTATACGGACAAGATAATTTTTTGTAACAATGATAACCAGGTATAAAAATGCAAAAAACTTTAAAGCTTAAGTTTCATACATAAAAAATGTTAAAAATGAATAAAAGACATTTTTTGGTAAAAATTTTTATGAGTGTATTTATTCTCTCTAGCCTTAAAATGATGAGTAAGAAAAATTACGGCCGTGGCGCAGTGGGTAAAGAGCGTGACCCATACGCCAGAGAACCCTGGTTCAATTCCATCTGACACTGGAAGTTTTTTCAATTGAATTGATTTTTCTGTTCGGCCGTCACCTCTCTGCAGACAATGGCAAACCTTAGAGAGTAAATAATGCCAAATAAAGCTTCTTGAGAACATGCACATACGCCGTTCTGAGTCGGCATAAAACTAGTAGGTCCAGTTCTCGTTCAATTGTGTTCAAACATTTAATAAAACGTACAACACAATTTGATCATAAGAATGATTCTCATCTTAAAATCCGAATTAATTTAGCACAATTAATTTCTTAATTAATTTATCACAAGATATCAGAAAATATCTTAAAATAAGATAAGTTTTTATTTAATTCAGCCTATTTTCTGCGTGCAAGCAAATAATGCTTGAATTCTTTCACTTCCCTTTTCGCTGTAGAATTCCTGCTTCTATTTGGTACCTGTCATCGCGTAAATATTAAGAGCTTTTCTTATGCGATCGTATTGCTTTTCATAATTATTTCAGAACAAAAATTATAAAAAATATTCTTTCAAAATGTCAACGACCATCTCCTTTAAATTAAAAAAGCTTAACATAGTCCATATCTACTCAGAGAGAATAAGATGCTGAATAGAAGAGTTTCATGGAAGTCCATTCATTTTACCTCCCAAACAATCAATTCCTTTATAAAAATTAGTGATAAGTTAAATCTTTCTACACTTTTGTGTCTGCATTTTAAGGAAGTTTCAAGAGTATAGCATCTTCAGAGTATTTTTCACATACAAGGGCGTAGCCAGGGGGCCAGGGGGAGATTCTGATATTTTATCTGATAAATCTGAGATTTTTTATTTAATCGATGGCTTTGAAAGTAGTTTCTATAAGTAATTACTTTTTAATACGTGGTTTTTTCTTTTACTTTGAAACTAGATATGGTAAAAAGATATGGTAAAGATATGAAAGATATGGTAAAAAGAAATTTATAAGGTCTTGTCACCCTAATTTTCATCCTGCCTACGCCCTTGTTCACGTACAATCAATTAGCTAGAAATTCACTGTTTTTTTAAGTCCGATCTTATTGATTGACAAATATTTACGAGCTTAATGAACTGTTGCAATATTTTATATCCCAATCCCACGTAGTTCTCCAAATACACAAATAAAGATACACAAAAAGAAATCTGGCAAAGCAACAGATTTGTCGTTGTAATAATGGGTTTCGTGTTATACAATCCATTTATTTTCAGGGGGCAACCCAGTCGTATTGTACACATTGTTTGTAATAATATCCCAGACAGGCACAAGAAAACTGTTTTTATTAAAAATATTCTGCACCCAATTCAATGCACTTGTTACAGCGATTCAATAGTGATTCAAATGCCTGCTCTGGGTAATTTTGCGGGATTGCCCGTGGCCGAGACCATGTCGTAGCTGTCATTAAATTCCACGAAAAACTGAAGCACAGAAGCATTTTGATTGATGCAAGAAGTGTACGGTGATGATTGTGAAAGTAGAGCAGTTATTTTTTAAGTACATAAGCGTTTTTTTGTGCGGCAGAGAGTTGTTAGAGGATGACAAACACACACAGGAAGGCCAATTTCAGTCCGGACGCTAGAAAAGATCCAAAAAATACTCAATATAGTTGCAGAAGACCGCAATGCTTCAGTGAGAACAATAGAAGAGGCCTTAAAAATCAGCAAAAGACTATTCGGATAATTCTTGACGAGGATTTGGACAAAACAAAGGTCTGTGAAAAATTTGTTCCACACACATTGAATGATTCGTCAATTTTTGTCTCAAAATCAATTGTGTTTGTCAAATATCAGTGATTTGGCAACGGGCGACTTCTCGTTGTTTCCGAAATTAAAATGAAATTAAAAGGATGCTCTTTTAACGATATACCGACCATCCAAGCAGCTACGACACGGGCACTGGAGGCCATCCCACAAAATCACAACATTAACAAACATATCGTGTTTACAAAAAATATATCTACCTCATCAAATACTTCATTCAACTAAGTAAATACATCCTGCTTTCTTTCGTTCTTAGTAAAATTAATCTTGTACTTAACAAAATTGAATCCTAAATTATCTCGCTCTTAAAAGAAGAAATTCAACCTCAACAATTTCTTTTCGATCCAATTTAGAAAAATTACTTTGAATTCGTTGTGAACTTTTCCTCTCATTCAATAAATAAGCAACCAAATCGGATATTTGCATTTTCCTACCTCCTACTCCTCCTCTACCTCCGCTCATATATTATAAACAATTTCATATCAAAAAAGGGTACAAAATTTAATAGTCCACATTTGCCAAATACACACAAACAAACAAAAAAAAAGCAATACATGAAGCGATAAAAAAGGATGTATGTATATGGTTCCTTTGCAAAAGGACGCAAAAGAAGCGAACGCATGAAATGTATATTTATTGTAATGAAATTTAGAGAAACAAATCGAATGAGCAATTTAAGAAGCTCAACCTGACTGCCAACCAATTCCTCCCAACTTTTTTATCCTTCCATCCATCTATATAGGTATATATATATATCTATCTATTTTTCTTTCAAACCTTCCCCCTGTTGCGTTCACAGTTTCTCATAAACATGTTTCGCTTTGCTTTTATTTCAGGCATTACGGGAACACACACGGAAAATCGAATATCCTGACGTCAGGCGATCTTACATCATTCATGTATCAGGTTGCCAAGGGCATGGATTATCTTACATCACGTGGGGTAAGTATAGGGTGAGGTGTGGAACATTCCCACACTCACACACACACACATAAGATATTGACAAAAAAAAAAAAATAAAAAAAACTGAAGAAAGACACTGAAATAAATATTCGAAAAGTCGTATTCTTTAAGCATTTAAAGCAGCATGCAGCATCTACAACAGCTGTGGCTAGTGGCAGTACCATGCGGAAGCATGCAGAAGCTACCTCACAAGCGGGGAGATTCTTATTTGAGGATATAAATTTTACGGCCTTCCTTGGTGCGTGATGCTAAGACATTTACAAAGCTCACAAATACACTTATTCAGTCAGGCACGCACACACCCTCCAACACACACAAAATAGAATTTCATGCCGTGTTTTTTTTTTTTTTGTTTTTGCAAAATCGGCATCCTGTGAATTTTTATTCCTTTGCTCTTGTCAACTTTTCACGCTTATTGCGCTGGAACTTTTTTATGATTGTGATTAGGATGCTTCCTACAACGTACCGCGATATACATGTTCAGAACAAAATACGTAAGAAAAGGAGTGCACTGTTGACGCACACAAGTGGAAATGTGTGCAGAAGAAACACTTTATTGACTGCTTACTGACATCAGATCGTTTTTCTTCCATCTGTTTTACTCAACAACAGCGCATATTTGTCGACAAAAGGTAAAAATACGAATAGTAAAAATTAAATTCCTATTCCACAAATCCATTCACATTGCACCGTTTAACTTTTCTGCTGTAATTTAGTGAAAATAGCACACGTGGAAAAAAATGAGTAAATGCCACAAATATATTTTTATATTTGTTTCCTTTTTCTTTTCTTGTTTTCCTGTTCTTAGGACTGAGAAAACACAATTAAAACTGTTCCCTATGGCCTTTCGAATCGCTTGATAACTATAGGGAGCTTTTTTAGAGGTGTAGAAATTTGAATTTAAATAAAATACTGAGATAAAATAATTTCAAACTTTTTATTGACTTTATTAGAAAGACTACTTTATGCCATTAATGCTTAAATATGATGTCAGTCATTGTTTCGGTGGCTGGCACGCATGTGGCGCAGTCTGAAAGTTAAATTTTCTTCTTCAATATTTAGCTCTACAGCAACAAAGTTTCTTTTTTTTACGTCTTTTCGGTGCCAAAACAATTCATGGTAAGTGCAATCAGTTGCTCGGATGCACGAGTACGATTTTCGGAATAAATTTGCACAATTCACAAATTTTAACAATTCTTCAGGCATTAGTCTCTGTATTAAAAAATTGCAAAACAAACTGAGCACAAATCAAATCAAAATTGTCAGATTTGGCTGCCGCACAGTAGATCGTGTTGTGGATAAAAATCAAAAATATTTTTGTTTCGAAACCCAGCAAAATGGGTATCGTTGTAAAGAAAATACTTTAAATTAACTGGATCCAAATTACACGGTGTGACTACCAAAATTTTTGTAGAATAATTCCAAAAGGTCATGGTTGTGGGCACGTGCATTCCACTCTTACAAGTGCCCCCACAATCATGATCTTTTAAAATTATTCAAGAACAATTTTTTTTCTCTAATTTGGTCACACCGTGTTATCAGTAAAAAAATAATGTTTGTGGATTCCATGACCCTTTAAAATCACTACTTTCAGACAATTTTTCGTTGTAGACTCTTTGCTTTTTTGTTTTTGGGCGTTTAGGAAAAAATATTTTTTCAAACAAATTTCAGAACATTTAAACACACCAAATTAAATTTAAAACATCAAAATAATTTTATTTTTGGTTTTTATAAAAGTCAAAAGAAAAGTGGAAGAAATTATCAAAAATACAGGAAATTTAAAAAATTATTCAATTGAATCCAATTTTATTGAATCCAATAAAAAAATTCCCACTGAGTACGGCATTCATATTAACAAATATCGTAAAAACGTTAAATTGACTTGCAGTATCTTTAAAAAAATTCAGCGAATTTAACCGATTCTTTGTGAAATTACATTTTGAAAAATGGTCCAAAACTGGTATTTCACAGACATTACATTCATTCACCTTATTGTCATTACATTCATTTGCATAAAAAATGTAAAATTATATTAAATTCAATATCGCAGTATAAAACAATGTGAAAGATATGTGAGAGATGAATGATGCTGCGGTTTTTACCGATCGCTGAACAATTTTTAAATTTTCAAAATACAAATCTATATCTATACCAGGGCTGGGCATTCTAACACAGTCACATTTTATTTTGTCTTGTTAGTGTTGGTGCTCTCTCGAATTGAGCACACTGAGCGAAATAGTTGTCACAATTATCTAGTTTTTCTTTTTTATTTTATGTTTGTATTTTTAGTCATCGTATTGTTCATTATTTCATCTTTTTTATTTTATGTTTTTATTTTTAGTCATCGTATTGTTCATTATTTCTTCTATGAAATTAATTAATACAAGTAATATGAATAAATAATGTAAAGAATCTTAATAGATAATATGAATGAATTATATGAAACCTTAATATATACGAATAATTATTTTAATATTATAAACTCTTAATTTATATGAATAATTAAAATTAATAACAAAAAATATGTAAGTAAATAATAAGAAATTAAATAAAATAAGTAAGTAAGTAATCAAAAAAATTAAGAATTAAAAAATTAATAAGGAATGTGAATGAACAATACAAAAAGTCTTAATTGCTAATATGTATTAATTATATGAAACCTTAATGTATACGAATATAAAATTCTACAAACTAAAAAAAATATGTGAATAAGTATCATGAATCTACAATAAGTTGATTTTTCACGAGTGTACATATAATTTGCAGCGCAAAACGACATAGGTCTTTACAGCATCACCGTCAGCGAACGACTGAATTATATTCTCTTCTGTTGTGAGCTTTATGTACATGTGAAAAGTTACGCTCACAGAGAGCTCAGTGAGCTATGGAGCGCCCTGCGCTGATCTATACTATTGTCACGGTTGCCACTCGCCTATTATTTTTCGTACCAAATTTTCCGTAAAAATGTACCAAATAGGAATAAAATGTACCAATTTTTTGTAATAAAAAAGTTTTACAAGATTCATTTGTGTATATTTACGTGTATGTGAACAAAACAAAAATATTAAGTTATATTACATAATATTTATAATATTTTATATCTATTTTATATTCGACAGTTGCGTCGATTTAGTTCTACCACATTTTAAAGTTTTAGCAATTTGTGAGTCTAGACAGCATACCAATCACAAATTTGAAAGAAAGTCCATTAGAAGAATGGTAGATTATGCATAATATGGAACATTACAAGCGCAAGTTCCACCTGTCGAACTTGCTTTTCTAAAATTGTATTTTCGGCTTTCAAGAATGCATCCATCGGGACCATTTTTTTTACTTTTTTTCATTACTTTTTGGCAGTGCAAAGTATTCTTTGCATGTCTGTGCAAGTGTGGCAAGTGGAACAATGTATACATACGATACAAAATGTATTCTCATTTTTGTTTTGCAGCCAAGAAAATTTTTGTTACCATTCTGGACGAAAATTCTTTTTGAAGTCAGTCTTTAATTGGGAAGGAACATCAACACTATACATTAAAATTTTACAATTTCTAATAAAAATTAAACAACCTGCTGCATTCAGCTTCACTTTCGCAGTCAGAAGAAAACGATTCCCTTAAATCTATCCAATCATTGGCATCAGATTTTATTTTTTTCCTAAGAGATATCTGCAAGCAAAATATTATTATATTTAATATGATATTGAATATCGAGTATTTATTAATACCTTTCCATTAGCAGCGTTTTTCCTTCCACTTGCACACACTTGAACAATTGTAAATTACATTTTGTAGTTTATACAAAAATTGACGCAAAAATCCATTTTGTTCATCTTCCTTTCAATTATGATTTTGTTCTTTTGTCTCTTTCTTTCCCTCAGAATAAAGGTAGAACTTTATGCAAAACAAGTTTCCACTGAACATAATTTCTGACACTGAACATTACGCCAACAGTGCTACCAAATTTCGATTTTTGTAAAATTTCTAAACTTTTACAAAATGTACCAAATCAGAAAATAATGTACCTATGTACCAAGCGAAAATAAATGTACCAATTTTGGTACAATTGTACCAAAGTGGCAACCGTGACTATTGTATAAAATGGAAGTGAACATTTACGCTTTTCAGGCATTTGTGCAGCGAGAGCTTCAATAAACTTCATGTTGCTCTCTACTCGACTCTCTTTGTTCTCAGCAAGTACAACAGAACAAAATAAACACTCAAATACATATACATATCTACATACTTTGCTGCGCTCAAACAAAAAACAAATGAATTCACCACACCAAATGAGAATTGGATCGAGGTAAATTCTAAAATGTTGAAATTAGTTTTGATGTCGTGAATCAATCCAACACGGTTTTGTTAAAAGGGGTTTTTTGTCATTGACCACCTTCAGCATGGTCAGGAATTTTTTTTTTTATTAGGAGTTTTTCCGCTCTATCACATTTTCAATGAGACTCAATCCGACTTGATGTGTAGTATATATTTATGTATGTATATTTGTTATATTTGTTTCGCGGCATGCAACTTCTCTACAAATTTTTTAACTGTGGTTTTCCTGTAATTTATAAATGAGTAAGAGGAACATACGGCTGACTTTTTACTTTTATTTATATTTATAACTTGATAAAGATAAACTATTGATAAAGAGAAAACTTCCGTAGCGGAGCCCCGGACTACTGTGGCCTGCTAACATAGTTCATATATAAAATGAATATTGGTTCAAGGCAGGTACTACTAGGGTTTTACCGATTTACACAATTTTTAGATGACATCTATTACACTATTTTTATAAAATATAAAACAACCAAGGCACGATTTTAGTAAATAAAAAATATATATATTCTTTAATTTTTAAAAAATTTAACAGAATAAAATGTACCGTCACACGAATATATTTTAAGAATTTTAATTTTCTAAGCTCAGAAATTGCACACAAATTGTTCGAGGTTGCTTAAAGATTTTAAGTTTACTCAAATCAGGACAATTTTGTGTTTAAAGTTTTTCATTGCACGTCTTTCTGTTGCTTATTCATACGTCATCTTATGGTTTTATCTAAATTTTACGTGTTATACACATCCGATCCAAATATTTTCACTAAGTTCGTATGGGAGAATTTTTGAGATTAGAGGGTCATAATCGCAAATAGAGCATTATTTCAAAATTATCTTTTATGTTTTAAAAACATAGTTTTATTTTAAAACTAAGATTAGAGGAAAAATTGCATCAATCAATATATTTTTTATGTTGTAGTGTTTTCTGCAAGTTATAAATTATGTTCCATTTATTGATCTTTCATTATTTATATAATAAAACATAAAATCTTCATTGTTCTTAATGATAATTTGCTTTGTACTATGGGTTTCCAGAAACATTTCTAAAAAATCATAGTCGCTTCAATTTTGCTCTCGAGCACGCACGATTTTAAAAAAGAAATTCATGATTTTTATTGAAAATAAATTGTTTAACTAGAAGTTCAGTTAATAAATCCTAAAAAGAAATCTAAATATCAAACAGAACCTAAAAAGGACGATGCAAGTACCGCAATTTAATGACTAGATAACAAACGATATTAAACGTAATGCTTAGAACTGTACAATTACACATAAACAACAATAAATATTTTGCCCTTTTGAATAGTTTATTTGAATATCTTCTCATACAATTATATTTCTTTAGATAATCCACCGCGATCTGGCTGCTAGGAATATCCTCATCTCTGACGACCACACCTGCAAAGTTGCTGACTTTGGATTCGCCAGGGACGTTGTAACCTCGAAAATATATGAACGCAAAAGTGAGGGGAAGCTGCCCATAAGGTAAAATTTGCTATAAAATTAATTTTCAGTTTATAGTCATATCCTCAGTCGGAAGAATCATTTGTTTTACCTGCAAGCGAAGCAACAACGTTTCTGCAAAACATTAAGACTATACAAAAGAATTTTTCCCCAATGAAAAATTTTACTTAAGCATCGCTCTTAGAGTGGGTACAGAAATAATGAAAATATCCGGAGTGCCTCCTGACAACAAACACCAACAAAAATATCAGTATCTGATGTCACGCCAAAGAAGTTGGCTAAATGGCTGCTGCAAAGTGTCGACGGTATTGCAAATTAACAATTTAGCTCTTAAGACCATACACACAAACACACACACACTAACAAATAATCGTGAAAACGACCAAATAACGAGTGATTCAAGAAACAAGTGAACGAACAAACGGCACAAAGTAGGTTGAATGAATGGTTACAGAGTGTGGCCAGAAGTGGTGAGCGGTGGCCTCTTAAATAAGGAAAACTCAACGAAACCTTTCTACGCCTGGAAACAACGCCAGCTCGAAGCGGTGATGCTCATTAACCCCTTTTTCGAATGGAACCGACACTGCGGCAAAGAAACCTGCTCAACCTACATGCATCGAGTGGGTAGCAGGATGTGAAGGCTAGCTGGGGGCTTAAAAGTGTTAACGTTTCTTTAAAATGCTCTCATTTCAGGCAGCTGTCGCACAGCCACTGACGTCGAAACGCGCTGACGCTAATTAGGAAGTCGTATTGTGCTGAATTATGTATTCATGAAAAAACACAAAAATTCAAATAAGTTTTCCATTTCATTTAGGAATTCATTAAGAAAAGCATTTCATATAAACTCTTGTTAAAGGATTTAGAATTGTTTTCTTACTATAAAATCATTAAAGACTTATCTAAACAACCTGAATTTTCGCCTAGCTTTAATGAATAAATGACAAATACATTCGTTAGAATTTGATTCTATGCCTGCCAAAGTTATCTGTAGAATGGCACATCCCACCAAATCACTGATATAACTTTCACTTCATAAAAAGTTTTCATGTGGAATTTCAAGAACTTATAAGAGTTAATTTAGACATATAAGAGTAAACTATCAAAAAACAAAAAAAAAAAAACTTTATTATTTATCAAATATTTAAATTGACTTACTCTTACAAAGGATAATACTATGTTAATATTGATGCTAGGGACGGAAAATTCATTCTTAACGTACTTTTCATAGTAAAATTATATTATTTCATATTTTTCATAGGCATGAGTTCAATTCCTGCAGTTGGCAACAAATTATTTTTAATTTAAAATTTAAAATATTCTTGTTGCATTAGACCAGTGTTCATCAAAGCCTATGCCCGCGGGCATTTGAGCTTTTGTGCTTAAAAGATTTCTGTATACATATTAACTCACGGACGAGCAGTGTTGCCAGTCTAGCCTTTTTGAGGCTAGATCTAGCCTTTTTTCTGTCGTCTAGCCTCGAAAAATACAATCTAGCCTCTAGCCTTTTTTTTAGCCTTTTTTTGTTTCGTTCTAGCCTGTTCTAGCCTTTTTTGATATATTGCTTAGATGTATGGACCAGAGATCTGCATGAATGGATCCATTTGTTGTTTCAATTCCTTTAATTTTTCAACTCCTTGCTAGTCGAGGCAGGGAAACAACAAGTTTGTGGGAGTTATAGGCAGCAAGAATTAAGTCGCCAAATGTAGAAAACAGGAAATGTAGAAACTAGAATGTTTCCCTACATTTTAGAACCAAATGTAGAAAACAGAAATGTAGGCAAAAAGTAATTATTTTCCCTACAAATCCTTTATTTTCAAGTCTGCTTACGAAGTTCGAGGAAATAACTTCGTGTCGTCAGTGCAAACTTCGTTTCTCGAGTTAAGAATACAGTTTAACTTTAAAACATTGGATTGAAGTATGTTTGTGTTCTTTATGTTGTTTTTTATTTCCTACACTTGAACAGGGGAGCTTTAAGTAGGGCCGAATAGGGTTAATATGTATGACCGAACCCGATTACTTTTGCGAAAGGAAAATTTTTTCCTTTGGGGACCTATTCCCTCCGACCACTCCGTAGGGGTTAATTAATTTCGTCACTTTGTATAGAAAAGTATAAGTAGACTTATAGTATAAGTATAAGTATAAGCGCAGTCGCTTAGACTTGAAAAGTAGAAAGCTTGATTTTTCCTTCCAATTAATGTAGGGTAGAAACAAAATAGAATAAAGTCTGACTTATGATTCGTTTTTCAGAAGCTAGTCGTGGCTTGTAGGGATATCAAGTTTCTACAAGTCAAGTCAAAACTTGATTTTTTTCCAGTTATTGATTTTCAATTGACTTGTTGCAGATCTCTGGTATGGACCCAGTGTAACCCTGTGCTCTAAAAAGAATATATTTGGCAGTATTTTATAAATGGAACGTTATTTCAGCAGGAAATCGAAAAAACAAATATTCCTTGCAGTTCTGGTTTCCATTCACCAGATACTTCAATAAAGTTTCTAAATTCATGCAAGAAATGAGGTAGAAAATAGGTGATTCTAATGATGAAACTGAAAGACTTCCAGCTCCAGCAATGGGGCTTCGTCTGATTAATGGAGTTTGAGGAGCCGAGTGCAAGCAGGAAAAATCTGAAAAACTCAAAAAATACGGTTCTTAAATTTAATATATATTTGAGCTTGAAAGACTGAATTCAATTTTAATCAATTTCAAATATGTTTTGTTCTTTGTATTGTTTTATATCATATTCATATAGTATGCAAATATATAAATACGTACGTATATTCACAGAGTAAAAAAAAATGTAAACACATCTAGCCTTTTTTTAAGCCATCTAGCCTTTTCTAGCCCTTTTTTAAAGCCCATCGAGCCTTTTTCCCCAAAAATTTCTGGCAACACTGCGGACGAGCACTGAACTGCGTCAGTATCTATTGAAATTTCATGCAGAACAGACCTGCAGCAAATGCATGCTTGTTAGATTGTTTTTTTTTTTCTGCGCATACGCCACTTATGCTACACTGATAAAAATATCAGTTTTTGCTATTTCTATGAAAAATTGCATTAAAAAATTTTATCATTTTAAAATGTTTTTTATTAATAGAATTGATTTGTGATGTGTAAAACAAAACATTAAGAATTAGTATTGAATTAGAAATCTTGCATAGTAACAGTGACTATGTGGATCCCACCCTAAGGTTAGTGATGCAGGGTTAAATGCTGGACT
This sequence comes from Pherbina coryleti, assembly GCA_943735915.1. Classification (NCBI taxonomy): domain Eukaryota; kingdom Metazoa; phylum Arthropoda; class Insecta; order Diptera; family Sciomyzidae; genus Pherbina; species Pherbina coryleti. Next base: position 105,000,889 of record OX030949.1, read on the forward strand.
TAAGCGGATTTGATATGTAGATTCGGATTAAGTCAGTTTTAAAAAAAAACAAAAATATTAATATACCACGTTCTTAAAACAAACTAAAAAGTATAAAATAATTTTATTTACTTTATTCATTTATTTACTTAATTCATCTAACCGAGATCAACTCTTACAGACTACTTATATTAAATTATTCATAGATACATTTTCAATAGTTTCAATAGTTTCAATAGTTTCAATAGTTTCAATAGTTTCATTTCAAGTGGTAAATATTAATTGTTTCAGTGGTTAATTTGTTTCAGTTGATTTAGGAAAGAGGAAAAGAAAATTTAGAAAGGTTTTTTTAGCGAAGGACCATGGCCTGGCCGGGAATCGAACCCGGGACCTCTGGGATAGCAGTCGAGCACGCTACCTACTCGACTACCGAGACGCCCTAGATAATTTCTGCTAGAGTGGAGGTTTTAGCTCTCATATAAACGTGGGGCGCATGCTATTGAGAATAGTAAGGAGTGTTATTAAAAATTCTAGTACGTTACTGAAGAAATGATTTTAACTTTAATACGACTTAACTCAGGTCCCTTAAATCATGGATGGCAGACTCAAGTTTGCAGATATCTATTGCGTTTAGTCCAGTAAGTTCTACTTGGGTTTCAGAATTTTTCAATTTCAATGTTATCGAAGTTATCAAGGCTGACGAGTTTTTCTTTTTTGTTTCCTTTCCATGCCTATCTTTGATGAATTATTGATTAATTCTTAGAAATTGTAATATGTTAGTGGCAAATGCTTTCTTAACCAAGGTTTTCTTAACTCCTTAACATTCCCTATAGCATACTCCCCAAGTTTTTATGAGAATGAAAAGCCCCATTCCAGCAGTAATTATTTTATACTTTTTAGTTCGTTTCAAAAACGCGGTATATTAAATTTTTTTTACTTATTTTATTATTTTCTGTAGTTTTTTAATTATTTAAGCTAATTAATTTAATTTATTTAAACTATTTAAGTTTAAATAGTTTTTAAGGTTTTATGATATCATCAGTACAAAATTTGTTTTAAAAACCGAAATGGTTCCAAAAATATTAAACAAACATTAAAATCAGAAAGAATAAAAAATATTGATTAGTTACTCCCAAAACTAGTGTTTCATGTTAATATATATATTTTTTTCAGTTTTTAGTTTAATTCACATATTACGCGAAAATATATAGGAACATGTGATATTTTTCATTATGACGAATAATACACATGTGAGGAATAAATTCAGGAAAATATTAAAAATATCTGAATTATAAATTAAGATCCTTTAAAGCTCAATGGTGAAGTGCACTGACAACCATTCTTTGCTTTCTAAAGCGCACTACACGAGGCCTGAATAAAAAAAATAACGCACATTGTAGCTAACCCCATAAAAAGGACCTAGTGGCTTACCAGCGCATGTTGCCAAATGTAGTTGTAGAAACTATCTTGTCTATTTTTCATTTTTCGTTTTATTTTACTGTTCTTTCCTTTGTATGTACTTCTTGTTCTTGTTGCTTTTTTTCTCTCTCTTATGTTTATTTATATGTTATTTCTTGTGCATCTAAACAAATGTTGTCGGACTTATAGGAGTTTTTGTTTCCTGGAATGCGGGGCGTATACGTTACTCTTAACTTAAAGTTTAGCCGGAAGAGATGTTCCGAGTGCTAGTAAACACCCCAGTGCAGCATATTGCGAAACATATGCTGGGTGCTGAGTTAAGATGCACGATAGCGGAACAATTGGCAATGACAGGACTTCTGGTCGACGACAGCTACAACGTTGTCTGGCAGCGGACACGACTTGAAGTGCCTGCCAGCATTCATCAATTCGATTGTTTCTCTAGGAAAAAAAGGCAAAGAAGCTTTATTCGTTACTCATAACTGTCAAATGGACATGAAGTTTAAGAAAAGAAATAAATTCTGCGTATTGGTGTCCTAGATAAGAACTAAATCGTATAGTAGTGGATTAAATATTAGTCTCTTTTTGAAATCTTTACATTTTTCACTTATATATTATTAACTTTTTAGCCATTTATTTAAAAGGATTTATTTCTTCTCTTGCAGATGGATGGCTATCGAATCACTTTATGATAATATATTTTCTGTAAAATCGGACATTTGGAGCTTCGGAATATTAATGTGGGAAATTGTAACACTTGGCTCTACACCGTATCCTGGAATATCAGCTGCCGATGTTATGCGAAAGGTATGTCCATTTATTCACACTCCCACTCACACATACACACACAAGTACATTCACATATATACGCAATAACTCAGGCGCATCCATTTTGCTCAAGAATATCAATAAGAAGCAAATGAAAATAAAACTATTCAATTGCATTTTATGTGCCTCGTTCTATCTGTACGTTCTTGTTTCCATCGGTCTACCCTTCAGACACTTCTTTCGACATTCCTTTTAGTGCCGAATAACGAGCATAGTTTTAATTTTTGTTGCCGTTTCATTTGAGCTTTTGTTTAATTCATGATGTTAAAGTACTTCTTGTCTCCACATAACATCATCCCACCTCTTTGAAGTACGTACATTCTGCAAAGCTGTTTGAAAATGCTTCGTTTTACGAGTTTGCTATTGAGCATTACATTTTCCTTTCTTTACTATTAAAAGCTAGAAGTAAAAATAAAATTAAGTAAATAGAACACAATAACTTCAGCCCAATTACAACAACAGTAAGAGCGCTTAAGACTGCCTTGGGAATAATATAGAGTGGGCGCTTATGGTGGAACCTTAAGTGAAGTTAATTGTTTGCAAGGACCTTCAACGTAAACATAGCTCAGTTGCTCCATCCAGGTGAACGAGCTGTTCTCAGTAACAAAGTTATGTTTTTTTCTTTTCCAACTCAACCAAATATTATTTTATCTCTCTTTCCTTTCCGAATATATAATAAAATGCAATTGATTGGCTGCATCAAATCCCATATATAGTAAGTTATACATATAATCCTTGAGTTTCTTATGAGAAAGGAAGTTGATAAACTTAAATAAGAAATGACTCTAAGCAAAATACCGATCAAAACAATACTGCAAATATTTTATTTTGAATAAATTAAGTTAATTAATAAATTAATCAAATATGAATAAATTAAGTAGACTTTCTTCTGAACCGAGGATCAAGGACGACGATATAAGACTGATTGATCGGATTTAAGCCAAAGTAAATTCTGTGTCGTTGGAGTAATTGTTTTTTAATACTTTGATTTTGATAAAAATATAAACAGAGCTACCAAAAATCATACCGACATATCGATTAAACTGAAACTTCTGTAACGATTATTGTGAATATAAGCATTTATCTTGCCTGGTCTACTAAAACAAAGGTGTATGAGTATTATGGCCACATTATTTTAATTCTGCCAAAATAGCACAGGGTATCTAGGGGTCGTTCATAAATAACTTGACCAATTTCAAACTTTTTTTACCCTTCTCCCCCTCCGCTACTCTTCGTACTGCATTTCAAAACCCCTCCCCTCTCCCCATAAAGGAACGTAGTATATGAAAAAAACAAATAAATTGATTTAAAAATACATTTGAAAATATATTTAAAAAATATGATTATCTTGACTAGCTCTTAGTATGTGTGCTATCATGACTAGATAAATTTAAAAAAAAATTTTAAAAATTAATTATTTTCATCGAACAAATCATATTCCATCTTTAATCCAAGAGTCGATGCTCTCAATCAATGGAATTGAAGAAATTCTTCGAAATAGAATATAAAAAGCAAAGAAAAATAATGCCCTTACTACACTTGTAAATACAGGGTGTTTTTTTTAGGGGTTTGTTTTTCGAATAGAGATAAAACTGGCATTTTGTGGTCAAATCTGGCAACTCTAATGTCATTTATGTTCAGTTTGGTTTGCCATTTCATCATGAACAGGTTGACAAAAGAACAACGCTTGCAAATGGGCCGAAAATGAGATTGATCTCGATGCTGATTTTCATCGCAAAATTTTGTTCAGTGATGAGGCTCATTTTTGGTTGAATGGCTTCGTCAACAAGCAAAATTGCCGCATTTGGAGTGAAGAGAATCCACATGAGATCCTTGAGACGCCATTACATCCACAAAAACTGACTGTTTGGTGTGCTCTATGGGCTGGTGGAGTCATTGGGCCATACTTCTTCCGAAATAATGCTGGAGAATCAGTTACCGTTAATGGAGACCGGTATAGAGCCATGATAACCGACTATTTTGTTCCCGAATTGGATGGCATGAATGTGGATGAGTTGTGGTTCCAACAAGACGGCGCTACATGCCACACAGCGCACGCCACAATCGATTTATTGAAGGAAACATTCGATGAGCGCATAATTTCGCGGAATGGACCTGTCAATTGGCCACCAAGATCGTGTGATTTGACACCATTGGATTATTTTCTTTGGGGATATGTGAAGTCGCTCGTCTACGCCAACAAACCAGAAACGTTAGGGGACTTGGAGGCCAACATTCGTGGCGTTATTGCCGACATACGGCCCCATATGCTCGAAAAAGTGGTTGAAAATTGGACCTGTAGAATTGGCTTTATTCGAGCCAGCCGCGGCGGCCACATGCCCGAAATCATATTTAAACATTAATGGCATAAAATTATCCTTCCAATAAAGCCAAATTGATGGACATTAAAACGATTTTCTTGTGTTTTATCTCTATTCGAAAAACAAACCCCTAAAAAAACACCCTATAGTTAACCTTCAATTAAGACGGTCAAACATGAAGATGTAAGGATGAAAATGTTTTGAAATGTTTTCGAGTTTTTTATTTTTGGTCACGTAACTATATCTGAGACCCATTCCCCCCTATCGTTACATATTGTAGTACATTTTAAAACCCCTCCCCCCCCCCCAAAATTCGTAACGTAATTTATGAACGAACCCTAAGGGATAGGCATATTTTAATAACACTCACATAAGACATCTGCATAAATATATTTGTTCTACCTGTTGCAAACTTTACCCTACATTGAATAATTTAAAAAAATTTCATTAAAATATCTTGTTCAAACGATGTTTTTTAAATATACATACATAAATCGAATGAAAAATGAATGCATACGATTTTCACCTCTATCAAAAATTAACATTTTCAAAACAGCGGTTACGATGGCGATAGAAAAGGAATAAACTTGAAGTTTCTATTTTTTGATAGGATTAGATAACGGCAGTTACATTAAATTGGAAAGGATGCACTTGAATTTACCTTGCGTTAGGATTGGAATGGCTGCCAACGTTTTCTGCGACCCACTTCTTTAAATGAATTGAAAAAAATGTCCAACATATTTTTTACATGTTCAATTTGAGAATTTTTTGAGTACTTATTCAAAATATTTTTTATTTTAAGACTTCTATGCGTTTGATTCTATTTTTAACCGACTTCAAAAAGGAGGAGGTTCTCAAGTTCGTTGGTTTGTCCGCTCGATAACTCCTTAAGCACTTGCCCGATTTCCGTAATTTTTTGTTAACAGATAGATATCATGAACCCGAAGGTCCTTTTTTTAAAAAGTAGGCGATATTCGACAAAGGGGCGTGTCAATTTAAGAAAAACACTGTATTTCAGTTAATATTGACACTAGGGTACTGAAATTTACAGTAAAAATACTGGGTAGACACAGTTATTACAAATTACGATCAAAAAAGTGGGCGTTATTTGACAAAGGGGTGTGGTCATATTAAAAGGACACTGTATCTCAAATAGTATTGACACTAGGGTACTGAAATTTAGTACAGGGGTAGAGACAATTTTAAAAAATTACTGTAAAGAAAGTGGGCGTTATTCGACAAAGGGGTGTGGCAATATTAGAATCACACTATATATCGAATAATATTGACACTAGGGTGCTGAAATTTAGTACATGGGTAGGCATAGTTATTACAAATTACAGTCAATAAAGTGGGCGTTATTTGACAAAGGCGTGTGGCAATATTGAAAAAACACTGTATCTCGAATAGTATTGACACTAAGGTGCTGAAATTTAGTACAGGGGTAGACACAATTTTTAAAATTTACTGTAAAGAAAGTGGGCGTTATTCGACAAAGGGGTGTGGCAATATTAGAATCACACTATATATCGAATAATATTGACACTAGGGTGCTGAAATTTAGTACATGCGTAGGTACAGTTACTACAAATTACGGCAAAAAAAGTGGGCGTTATTCAACAAATGGGCGTGTTAATATTATAAAAATACTATATCTTAGTTAATATTGACACTAGCGTATTAATATTTGGTATGCAGGTAGGTGGGTAGGTAAAATCATTAAAAAAGTGGGCGGGATTTTACACAGGGTGTGGCACTTTAATTAAAGTACTATATTACGGTTAATATTGATACTTGGAAACTGAAATTTGGCACAGGGCTAGGTAGAATCATTATAAGGTACGGTAAATAAAGTGGGCGGGATTATATAAAGGGCGTGGCACTAATTGCAAAGAAACAGAAATGGAAAATATCCAACAAACTGTCAGGAATTAACAAAACAAATTTTTTAAGAACAAAGTTTCATGTTTGAAATTTTCGTCAAGAATAAATACTATTACATAAAATATTTCATATTATCTAAAAAGGAAGAAAAAAAACTTTTTAACAAAACAAAAAAAACGACTTCAAAATCACTACAAAGTAAAAAATAATTTTAAATAACTTTTCCCATTCATTTCTTGGTCATATTTTAAAAGCTATTTATATGTATTATAATATTGGAAATCTTATCATTTTCATTTTTTTTATTTTGTTTTATTATCATCAATATATTAATTGCTTTATGAACATAAAAGCTTTGAAGTCGATTGAAGAGATATTAAAATTATATTCTTCTTTAATTCATATTCAGCCGGATGAGAATTAATCTAGAAAATCCAAGTTGAGTCTGTATTCATTTCATTCTTTTCTTTCTTTCCATTAAGGTACGAGACGGACATCGCCTTGAGAAACCAGAGCATTGCCGTCGTGAACTGTACAATATAATGTACTATTGTTGGTCCCAAGATGCTAACGAACGGCCCACATTTGCAGAAGTTGTTCATATGCTGGATAAACTGCTGCATACAGAAATGGACTACATCGAACTTGAACGATTCCCCGATCACAACTACTACAACATACTGAGTCTAAGTGGCGAGAAATTGTAAATCAACCAAATAAAGAGCATAGAGTGGAATTCATAAAATATATGAAGAAAACCAAATATGAGTGCTGCGGTTCGACAAGTCCTTCCCAACAACCAACAAAACAACAAAGCAACAACAACAACTACAGCCAAAGCATCACTACCACAACACCAAATTTGCGCAGTACAGTGCACACCATCGAGCGTATATTTCACTCAATTGATGATAAATAATCGAAGGATGTTCGATGTGTACGAAAGAAGAGAAGTATTGTTAGCAGCAGCAGCATCACAAACAACTTGACATACTCCTCCTCTAACAAAGATTTCAATACAACATCCTTCGAACTAGTTGCAAAGCAATTAACAGCACTCTTCCACTTTCGAACTGAAGTAACCAGAAAAAAACGATAAAGGAATGCATTCATGCTGAACTAAAAATCAACGTCTATAACTGCCAACACTGCATCATCCCACATAAACATACATTTATAGTCATTATTATAGTACTTTGGCGTAATTGGTTTAAACAATGCTGCCGAAAATATTTTTCAGAAATAAATTATTCCCATTAATCTAGGATTAAAATTGTACATAGCTTTGAATTATTGATTTTATTTGTATTTTCTAATTATTAAGAAAAAAAGAAATGTATTCTTGTTAAAAACAAAAACACAATTAAGATATAAATATATAATTATTTTCAAACATACCTATATTTTTCCTGTAGTACAAGTTTTTCTCGAGATATCCGATAGGTTATCTGAAATGGAATAAAGATATGTTTAAAATTAAAAGCTAATGCAATATTTATATAGTTATCTATACTATTATATAAAAGGGGTCTCTCGAATTTTCATCGTTCAATCAAGGGGGTAAATGGTGAACCGATTTTAATAATTCTTTCACTATTCATCTATACTATTATATAAAAGGGGTCTCTCGAATTTTCATCGTTCAATCAAGGGAGTAAATGTTGAACCGATTTTAATAATTCTTTCACTATTCAATTGCTATAATAAGCGACCCTGCTACTGGGTACTACGGTTTTGGTAAATCTTTTTATTTAATTATTAAAGAATTCATGCATTTAAATCCATGCTGCCATTGTATAAGCAGCACGAAATAACAGCAAACAATAGCATAAGCTCTTTGTTGAGAGAGAGAGGTGAGATTGTACAACTCACCGCGCTGGTCTCTTGAGTGGATAATTGCATTCAGTAATTTCCTGCTACAGTATAAATAGTTTGTATGCTCCCTGTCGGCAACTGTACTAAAACTGGGCAATATCCATCTACTAGAAAACTGGGATGGGCATTATGTAAGGGGGTGTGGGTCCGCCCATACAATTAAAATTTGTATTATCGAATAGCTTTGAAAGTAAAAGTAGCAGTACTTACATACAAACTCAAAATGGAGTTACTATTTGGTTATCTCCTGCTACTGGGAAACTGTAACGGGCAGTGGAAAATGACAGTGGTGTTAAAGTATGACTCTAAGAAAATTTTTGAATATAATTATTCTGTTCCATATAGTTGCAGGGTGCAGCAACGCGCGCCGGGAAAAGGCTAGTATTGGAATAAAATATATTTAATTGCATAAGAGTAAAGGATATAATTGAACATCAACCACATAATTTAATAGTAACTTCAAACTTCATCACATTGTTAAAAGGTTTTGTTAGCTTTTTTATATTAGTTGTTAAAATATAAAAGCTAAGTTATAGTTACATAAATAATATAAATAAATTGGCCATTTCAGCTCTTGCAAAGACTTTGACCGAACTTCTTATGATCAAATTATGTTGTGTGTGTTATTGAATATTTGTACACAAATGATCGGGTCTTATGTACATATTCCCAAGAAGCTTTACATGGCAGTATTTACTCTCTGAGGTTAACCATTGTCTGCAGAGATGTGACAACCGATCAGAAAATTTTATTTTATTTAAAAAAATTTTCTGTGTTCACACACTGCTTAACGCATTCGACCACGGGAGCCACCTCCACGGCCGTTTTTATATAGAACATATATTTATAACCGGTAATCAAGAAACGCTTCACATTATTAATGAATGATGAGATGTTTTATTATATGAATAATATTATTTCATATATCTACACCTTTAAAATATATTTTTAAGCCCTCACGTTTAAGAAACTTAAACGGGGTATATTCATTTTGTCACTCCGTTTGTAACTCGAATAAGGAGGCGTGGCAGGTACAGAAAAGTATATATGTTCTTGATCAGCATCACCAGCCGAGTCGATTTAGCCGTGTCCGTCTTTCTGTCTGTCTCTCTGTGATTACGATTACCGCCATAATTTTCAAAACTTTCATCACGAAATTCAATATTAAAGCTTGTATCTAAAAAATATTGGTCAAGTTTGAAAATGAGTCAAATCTGATGAAAACCACTTCTACCTCCCATACATAGTTACTTTATCAAAACGTAAAATTTGTTAGATTTCCGCAAAAATTAATATATAGACTTCAAATTTTGCATATGATCTTTGATATGTAACATGTTCGCTGTATATGAAATTCGTGTACCAAATCGAGTGAAAACCACACCCACCTCCCATACAAAGTGACTTGTTTAAAAGACAAACATGAACATTTTCTGTTAAAATTATGACGAAAATGTTTTTACAAATAAAGATTTTTTTGACTGCTTAAGACTTTGAATATACTTTGGTTCGGCCGTGGGGGTATTTTAACTTCGGCCTAGTCGAAAATCATTTCTTAAAGCCGCTTTACATGGTCCTACAGTGTGTTACGACATGTTAAAATTTTCATGTATGATAGAATGTAGAATGGTGTAAACAACGAAAAGCAAAGTGGGTTCGAACCTGTTTTGATTTTTTTTGACATGGCGTTCTACATTTTAATTTTTAGGTTTGTTTCTAATTTCATCACACATTCTATTCGACCAGATATGAGTTTTATAAGATTTCTTCGCAAGTTACATTTCATCAAATGTTTGAAAGCAAAATGCTTGCAATAGCTGCTTTGTCTCGATTCATTTTAAGAATTTTCAATTTTTAAATTTTTATTGAATGAAAGTGCAATGTGACTCTGTGAGAGAGTCTAAAAGAGAAAACTTAATTTCTTTATACAAAAATTAAAATGAAAGTGTGATGAAATTCCGTTATACTTTCTATCTCACATGTCGTAACACACAGTAGGATAATGTAAAGCGGCTTTTACTAGTTTTTATTCGCAGTGTTGTAGGAGTATTTGGATGTGTACAAATATTTTGAGTATAACGAAGTTTTTTTGAAGTGAACCTTTTTAACCCTTTCGGTCCGGTTTTTTATTGGCTAAATAACAATAAATATTAAAAATCTTTTTTCACATATGTAAAAAACATCAAAAATTATGATCTTTGCATTGTAAATTTTTTCGTAAGTCCTTTAATTATCCTGGGATATATTGTCCCACTCGGATTTTTAGGGCTATTGTCCCAGCCGGAGTTTTGATACCAATGGAACAATATGTCCCATTAGTATCAAAACTCCGCATAAAGCCGTCAAAATTATTTATATAAAAAAATAATAAAAGTAAGGATCGGTATTAAATTCATTTTATTTTCATATTATTTAATCTTAAATTGAATAAAAAAGTTAAAAATTATACGTATAAAAACTAAAATTATAATTCATTTTATTTGTAATCATTTTAAAAATACATCATAGATCATATATGATAGTTTCTTTAGAAAAAAGCTTTTACTTATGATAAGGAGTAAAACATTCAATGCAGAATGCAACGTTACAATTTGAACATATTGTTTTTGTTCTTGTTTCTTTTTTATTGCGCTGCAGCTTACACAGCGCGACTTTTTTTGTGATGTAACTGGTAAATGATCACATATGTTAATCAAATTTCGTTTACGTTTTGGTGGACGTCCGTATGATACCTTTCGTTTAGTTTGGTTTAGGGTCCTGCCAGTTTCAATCATGTCTTCAGCTAGTGGAACCAAAAAGCTGATTAATTCGGTTTTTTTGTGATTTACTTCTTGGTGAACTATCCACGCGTTATTTACCGCCATCATTTATATTTTGAAAAAAACTTTTTTCCACCATTTGTTGGACTTTCTATCCAAATCATAAACACCAACTTTTTGATCCGCTATGTCAACTCCACCCATAAAAATAAATAAATAACTGGCCATTTCAGCCCTTGAAAGGACTTTGACCTAGCTTCTTATGATCAATTGTGTTGTGTGTGTTATTAAGTTTGTACACAATTGACCGAGAAATGGACCTACATGCTTAACGCCGACTCCGAACGGCGATGAACGGAATGTTCTTATTCTCAAGAAGCTTTACATGGCATTTTTATTACTCTCTGAGGTTTGCCATTGTCTGCAGAGAGGTGGCGTCCGTACAGAAAAATAATTTTTATTCAAATAATTTTCTGTCGCTGCTGGGATTCGAACCTGGGTCTCCAAAGTTCGTTGACATAGCGGCCACGCACTTTAACCAACTACGCCACAACTCCACCCATAGCTACATATTTTATAATAGCATCAGGGCACTCAACATAAATTTTTTCGCCATTTTTTTGTTTGCGTTTAGTCTTGCTTGTGGTTGGCATGTGGCAATTAGACAGAAGTAATACGTCTTTTGAATCCTGCCATCGACAAGCAATTGTTCCGAGGAAATTTACCATAAATTCATTCTCGTTTCTGTTTAATTTTCCATTAAATTGCGGAATGTTTTTTCGAGTTCGTATCACAGTTCCAACTGCCGGATAGTCAGTAAAATTTATTAAACGAGTACTAGTAAAAAATCTATCGAAACTTATCATAACGTCTGGGTTCCGTATAGTACTACAAAGTTTTTCCACAACTCTTTCTCCTAAGGTAGATTCGGATACCACAGCGCTTTCTTCTCTTCCGCTATAAATATTTAGATAATATATAAACCCAGTTTTGGAGTCACATCTTAACCAAATTTTTATAACGCGCTTTATTGGTTTTAGAGGTTGATATTGTTTAATGATGACCTTCCCTTAAATTTTGTCATTCATTCATGAATAGCATCAATAGCTTAAAATGTTGCTTCCGTTCTAGCACTAGGAAAAGTGTTTTTTACACAAGATAACAGTTCTTGAACATAATAAACTTTTGAACATCCATCTGGTTTTTTAGGATCAATGAAATACTTTTTGTATATTATTAGCTGAATTCGGTCTCTTGATATTGCATTTTTTATGGCTAAGTATCCAAGAGATGGATGTGTGCTCCAATCATTTTGAATCCTTGGAACTTTGTTATAGCTCATGATTAGGCAACATCCTAGTACCATTAGAATCTCATGCTCACCAGTTCTTAGAATTTTTTTTTTGTCTCTTTCCAACATTTCTAGTTTTTTATTTGTACTATCAGCAATAAATATTAAAAGCGATTTCGGAAACAATTTTTTAAAAATATCTAATTGTGTTGAACTGCGGTTAACATCAGCCAAAATTATTGGTTGTTTTTCGATTGGGATCTGCATTCTTGTTCGAAAATTTGCGTCTGGTAGTGACCATAGGAATGGATTTACAAAGTTTTCGCTTGGATTTTTTTCAACGATTAATTCGTCATTGCCCTCATCATTTTCTTCACTCGACTCTGATGATTCATTTTCCGGCTCAGAGTCACTTGATTCAGTATAATCGGAATTATCGGCTTCTAAAACCTCTTGAAGCTCTGCACTTACTTACGACATTTTTTCCTAAATATAATACGAATGGGATATATAAGACCAACGAAAAACCCGAATGGGACAATATGTCCCAAACCAACAAAAACTAACAAAAACTAACAAAAATTTATACTTACAGAGAATAAACAAAGTTTTTCATACACAAATAATAAATTCAGCTGGTTTAAACAAATATACCAATTTTGGTTGCAACACGGATACAGCTTCCTTCTTTAATTAGTAAATGAAGTTGCCTCTACGAGAGCTTCTCATCAACTGACGCTAAAATCTTATTGCAAACTCACTCAAAACTAAGTCCCGTTATTTATTTCATAAACTAAAACTCAAAAGTACGACTGGGACATTTTTAAATATGATTTGTTTACTTAAGACAACAAATAGGACTATTCAACATTCTTTGGGACGTATTATCCCAATAGGACCGAAAGGGTTAAGCCTCGTTCTGTGATTTGTTGGAGTGAAATCTCAAAAACTATGTTCATTTTTTTCCGGCAGCTTTTTTCTCAGAATTGATGTTGTTTTTTGTTTACGTCTATTTTTATAAGAAAATGTTAAACTATCCCTTCGGATGATAGTTTGTGCTCTAACCATCTTATCAAAAGCCTTCGTGATCAAAGATCGCTGATTCAATATTAACTATTAATTAAAGCGATGCTGCAGCAGATTACAATAATTTACAGTATAGTGTATTGGCTATGTATCCTTCATATCGATACAATAACTATTATGCAATACACAACCACTAAGGATTGTGTATTTGCTGTACAAACCAAATTAGCCAGAAAATGTTGCTTCAACTTACCAGGTTGCGGAAAAATTCGCTCACGAACGATTAAAAATTCAAACTTCACAATATGAGTTACGTATCGAATTTTAAAATGAGCGTTCACAACCAAAGAACGATCATGAGTGAGCGAGCCAACGACACACATTGGGCAAAATAAAGGTAAAACTCTCGCATTAGGGGTTATTGGAAAGTTACGGGGTTTCAATTTTTTTAATTCTTTTTGTAATCTAAGGTGTCTAGATTATATTACAATCTATTGTGTATTTATGCAGAAAATAAGTTTTGTTTGTTAAATTATCGTATGATGTAGTTTCCACGGTCAACTTATTTTAAAAAATGTTTGTTTATTGACGTGACGAAGTAACGTTGTACCTATCAGGTTTCCAAAAAAGTTGAAAAATGAATTTTTTAAGAATTCATCTGCGTTGCATTGAGTATTAGTGCTAGGATTAAAAATACGATACGCCAATAAAGGCCTACTGTAAGCCCTCACCACAAAATTAGACAAAAAGTTTCTGTCGCCATGGGGACGCTGAGAGAGCCGCTCAAAGATCGATAACGCAACATTCATGCAGCGGCGTTGCATTGAATTTTTGCTCAATGAGTATATACCCTACGATAAAGCTTAAAAAGGAAAATGAAAAAATCCGGCGTCGTCAGGTCGTGAATATAGCAGCTTATGTAACAGAAATGTAATATCGTTGCATGGAATTATTACTCACTCAGGAGGAGTGCAACGGTAAATTTTGTTTTACGACCGCATGGATGTGTTATTACGCTTCACAACTAAATTACAAAAAAAATTCTTGTTGTCATGATTTCAAGGATGCAATCACATAATGCAGCAAAAATGCTACAGCTATGAAAAAACGTTGCATGGATTTTTAACTCTGTGACTACTGGCGCAACGGTAAATTTTAAGAAATGAAAACGAAGGTGAGGTCTTCGGGCATATGACAAAAATAAAAAAAAATTGATGGCGTGTCAAAGACACTCAGGGAACCGCCTAATGTGACGCATATGCATCGCTTTTGCTGGATTAATTGAAATTAGAGCACAGCCAATGGGGAAGCAAAAAAATAAAGCTTAAAGAAAAGCACCAACTCCAAATCCAACAACAACTCCAACTCCAACACCAACATCAACACCAACACCAACACCAACACCAACACCAACACCAACACCAACACCAACACCAACACCAACACCAACACCAACACCAACACCAACACCAACACCAACACCAACACCAACACCAACAGCAACAGCAACACCAACACCAACACCAACACCAACACCAACACCAACACCAACACCAACACCAACACCAACACCAACACCAACACCAACACCAACACCAACACCCACACCAACACCAACACCAACACCAACACCAACCTCAACACTCAACATCAACATCAACATCAACATCAACATCAACATCAATATCAACATCAACGTCAACATCACCATCAACATCAACATCAACATCAACATCAAAATCAACATCAACATCAACATCAACATCAACATCAACATCAACATCAACACCATCAACATCAACATCAACATCAACACCATCAACATCAACATCAACATCAACATCAACATCAACAACAACAACAACAACAACATCAACAACAACAAGAACAACAACAACAACAACCACAACAACAACAACAACAACAACAAACAAGAAACTTCGTCACGTCAAAACTTACGAGTGTGTCCACGACACAGCCAACTCTTTTTTATTTTAAATGACACCACTCAACAAAATTGCCTATCAAATCTTTAATTATAAATCATTTTTAATGAAACTTTACCCAATGAAAGATAATTAATAATGGGTTAGTTCTGTGGATTGTTTTTTAGAGTTGTTCTTTTTGGGACAGTTCCGCATGTTTGGATATGTGCGGTTTTTGTGTTTTTTTTTCCGGAAAATTTATAATTTTTAATAAGCTGTATTTTTTTCAAATCCACTCAAATCCACGAAAAACCTTCTGGGCCTACATTTCAAGCTTTCCTCTCTCTGGTGGTAACGACGTTTTATGCGACTACTTGCGCCTTTTCCGCCGCTATAGTTAAAACACTATACATGTCTTGTGTTTAAGTTACAACAAATTTTGCCACATAGGTAGAAAACGTGAGAGCAAAATTTTTACTAAAAAAAGGGGAGTGGCCCGCCCACTTTAACTCCCGTTTCAGTGAACAAGCTATAAAATGGATTTTATTCAACACAATGGAAAATATTTGATATACGGTAAAAAAACATTAACCCTGGAAGGACATGCTTCGTCAAATCGACGATGCATGGTGTACCTTTTGTAAAACAAGACAAAAAACTCAAACTGTGAAAATGAATTTTTTTATTAAAAACTTTTATAAATAAAATGCATTGCAGTTTTTCTTTACTATTAATAAACTTAATAATCAAGAACAAGTATTTTTTAAAGATTTTGTCAGATAGGAAATCAGTAGAACCATTTGAAAACATGTTGTCGTCGTTTCGACGAAGCATAACCTTTATGTATAAAAAATAAGCATGTCCTTCCAGGGTTAAAACTCTTTCGTGTGAAAAGGTGGGAGTGGCTCACTCAAATATTAGAAAAATGTGGTGTCAAAATTGTTAAAATTGGGTAAAAAGGCATTAAAACCAGGTAATGGGATAGTTGAAAGAAGTTTCATAAATCAAAATTTCTATAATTGTTTTTGAATACCTTTATAAATGTCAGAAATTAATTTTCCTGATTGATTTAGCGACCGTGATTTAGTGATTGGCGACCGTGGCGTAGTTGGTTAAAGTGCGTGGCCGCTATGTCAACGAACTTTGGAGACCCAGGTTCGAACCCCAGCAGCGGCAGAAAATTATTTGAACTAAAATAATTTTTCTGTACGGCCGCCACCTCTCTGCAGACAATGGCAAACCTCAGAGAGTAATCAAATGCCATGTAAAGCTTCTTGAGAATAAGAACATTATGTTCATCGCCGTTCGGAGTCGGCGTTTAACATGTAGGTCCCTTTCTCGGTCAATTGTGTACAAACTTAATAACACGCACAACACAATTGATCATTAGAAGCTAGGTCAAAGTCCTTTTAAGGGCTGAAATGGCCAGTTATTTATTTATTTTATTTTATGATTGATTTAGGAAACGAAGGGTTAAAACATAATTTTTTCCAACTCGGTACACTTTTATTACCATATATATTAGGTTAAAGCTGTGAATTACTTTTAACGAGACCTAGAATATACATTCTGGGAGTTTGTTGTTTGGTCGTTAAAGGGTTAAACAAATTTTCTTTAGGTGAGAACAATTTTTACACATTTGAGCTTGAGTCGAAAATGAGCAGAAGTAATCTCATGGTTCTTTCAAGTCATCCTGTTTTCTTTTTGCAAAAAGAAAATTTAATAAAAATTAACAACACTTTAAAGCAGGCCTAATCACAAAGGTGGCCCTTGTGGCCCTTGTTGTAATAATTGGCCCATTTGTTAAAATTAAATAAAACTCACATTTTGCTTGCGCCAAATTTACGACGAAATGCAATTGCAAAAATTAACTATAATAAACAACAACAACATACGCATCGAAACAAACAAGCATGCGGCGCGACCACCAAACATACAGTATTGTTGTTGTGCGTGTGTTTTGTTAGTGGAATAGAAATTCAGACGATCTCGTGTTCTGCTACACATGATTGTCGCGTATGTATTTTGTTTTTGGGATTTTTTTATCAACACATTCTTTGCACTTGCAAAAAGCAACAAATTTGGTTGCCGTCGATGGTGGTGACGCTAACATGTCCGCTTTTGTTGTTGTTAATGTATTTTGTTGCTTATTTTAATCAGGCGATTATATTTCTTAATTAGGCTTTGGCCCTTTTATTCATTTCGCTGATTAGGCCTGCTTTAAAGGGTTAATGAGGAATTTTTATAAAGTTGAAAATAATTCCTTAAAATATATTTTGAGGATTCAAAATTAGTTTCTTTAAAAATAAATTATTTCTACATTCGTTATAAGGCTTGTAAAGTCTATACTTCCAAATGTAGGGTAAAAAAAAAAAAATAAATAACTGGCCATTTCAGCCCTTGAAAGGTCTTTGACCTAGCTTCTTATGATCAATTGTGTTGTGCGTGTTATTAAGTTTTTACACAATTGACCGAGAACCGGACCTACGTGTTTAACGCCGACTCCGAACGGCGATGAACGAAATGTTCTCGTTCTCAAGAAGCTTTACATGGCATTTTGATTACTCTCTGAGGTTTGCCATTGTCTGCGGTGGCGGCCGTACAGAAAAATTATTTTAATTCAAATAATTTTCTGTCGCTGCTGGGGTTCGCACCTGGGTCTCCAAGTTCCTTGACATAGCGGCCACGCACTTTAACCAACTACGCCACGGACGCCACTTACGTATCGAATTTTAAAATGAGCGTTCACAACCAAGGAACGATCATGAGTGAGCGAGCTAATGACACACGTTGGACAAAATAAAGGTAAAACTCTCGCATTAGGGGTTATTGGACCAAATGTAGGGCACTAAAATTTAAAAGCGAAAAAAAGTGAAGTTTTTTCGTTCGTGATATTTACGAACTTTACTTTTGCTGGTGAGCGATCGTAAGAAGCACGAAATAATAACCCGTGATTAATTGTGAGAACAATCTCTTTCGATCGTTTTCTACCAGGGTTCGTATATGCTTAAAAATAAGCAAATCGTAAGGCAAGTTTTCGTGCTTATTAAATAGCTCTTCGTTGTAAGCAAGACTGTTGCCTCAAGCTTGTTGAATATTTGTCTTACAACTTCAGAGCAGCTAGTCTGCTGAAAAATTAAGCCACTCAAAAATTGACCTGCTTACGTGGTAGTCATCAGATACGTGCTGATACTTACAAGCAGAGTCATAAAAACATGCTCACGACCAGTGACTCAGTCAGTGACTCAGTCACTCAGTTCTTTTATTGCATTTTACTTTTTTTTTTGTATATTTATTCCCTACACTTGAACAGAGGGGCTTTAAGGGAGGGCCAGAGAGGGTTTATATATATGATCGACCCCCATTACTTTTGCAAAAGGAACATTTTTCCCTTGGTAACCTATCCCTTCCGACCACTCCTTACAGGAGCTCCAATACAAAAACGTAAAAGGTTTCTATTAAATTTGCCACTCCGCTTGTAACGCCCATAAGGAGGCGTGGTAGTTACAGAAAAGTGTACATTTTCTTGATCAGCATCACCATCCGAGTCGATTTAGCCATGTTACGTCTGTCTGTCCGTATGTAACTTATAAGTGCTTAAAAAGAACAAATTGAGTACTCTCGAGTTGCTTAATACTTGAAAAATACGTACCCTGCTGACTACACGATCGTTAATTAGGTGTTTTTTTTTAATGTGAATATGTTTGTGTCATTGTAGGTATATTGTGTTTCTTTCTTTGTGTTTGCATAGCGGGAAGGAAAAATTAACAATTGACCAAAAGTGCGTTGACAAGTGCGTTTTCTAAGTGACAAACAATAATAATGAAATATAATAAAATTTACTGATGTGAAGATTAACTTGTGTTTTTTTTTAAGCTTACTTTGTTATTTTAAAGTTTTAAATTTAAAAATTATTTTAATCGAAAAAGAGCCATTAAAATATCAAACTATGAAATTGCGAAAATGCTTCGCTTCTACAATGACGCAACTGTGTGTCCAATGACGCAACTGTTTTTTTGTTTGCGTATTTTCTCAAAAAATTTGCAAATGAAAACTTCGTAGTGAACATTTTGCATTTGAAATACACTACTGCAAGCCTGCCTATATACGCATATTTTCTTTTGAATAAGCTAGCAAAATGTTTGAAAATAATTATAAGGAAACAAAGCGGAGCCTGGAATAAACTTATTAACCTTATAGGCAAAGGAATGGCCAAACTTCAGGTATATACCTACATATGACAAACGTTGAACGTTGAAATGTTGAATGTAAACATAAGCCAACAATTATTATAAGTTTACATCATTTAATGCAAATACAAAGCTAACGTATATTGCAACCTTATAGTCAACTTTTCACATTAGTATGGAAAACGTTTATTATAAGCCCATAGCAAATATGTAGGGTCTAAAAGCCATGTCTGATTAAGTAAACTTTTCATATGTTTACTCCATTTGAAATAAATTATAGCAATAGGGGACATATGGAATGGGATAATATGGAATTGGAATGATATGGAATTTTATTAATAAAAATTATTTAAATTGATGAATATTGAGTATGAATATTTTGGATAGAAAAGTTTTTAATATCATGAAGTTTACACAAACACAAATACCAAGTTAACATTTCGAATGAATTTGGAAAACATTTGCATAGATACATACCCAGTAAACCAAAACTACCGTTTTCGAATTCATTTATGAATCTTTTCTGGTGGAAACGTTCAATTTCGGCACTCATAAATGAACCTTTTTTGTATCATTCGTCGGACTAAAATGCCTCTCAAAAATGAACCTTATTTTGTTCGGAAATGAGTTTAAAAAAGAACCATACATTGTAATTTTTTTGTTCGGAAATGAGTTAAAAATATAACCAGAGAAAGTTCTTCTTCAGCACTAATACATTAACCTTTTTTGTATCATTCGTCGGACTAAAATGCCTCTCAGAAACGAACCTTTTTTTTTCTTCGAAAAGGAGTGAAAAAAGGAATCATAGAAAAATTCATTTTCGGCACTCGGAAATAGACCCTTTTTGTATCCATGGCCGGACTGAATTGCATTTCAAAAATGAACCTTTTTTCTTCAGAAATGAGGTTAAAAATTAATCTTTTTGAATTATATATTTTATTATTGCATAATATTTATTATAACATATCGATAAAATGAACAAGAAATGGTTTTTATATAGAAATTGCTTCTACGATATGATAAAAAAAAAAATTATTTTTTTTAACTCATTTAAGAATGCAAAAAAGAAACATTTATGATTCATTCATTATCAACAAAAATGGTTCATTTACGAGGAATTTTTACCTACTCAAATGATAAAAAAAATATTACTTTTCGATCCAAAATAAGTTTTTTATGAATTTCGCAAAAAAATAGTACATTTTTTTTATGGGAAAGTTTTCACGAATTAAATCTTCTATAGCAAGCACTTTTAAGCGACAAAATAAAAAAATTAAAAATTTGAAAAAAAATTCTACCCAAAAACGTTCGCAAAACTCTCACCTTTCACAAAACCTTCGCTTATGGTTCAGTGGGTACATATGTAAATATGGATTGTGCCTATTGAGGCGCCATTGAAAATACATTTTCCTGTCAGTTAAGATAAGACTTGCGTAAATATTTGTAAGCAAATTGTTACCGAACGTAGGTATTTGCCAAATGCTTTCATAAATTTTCATTGGGTTTTTTCAATAATATTACAAGTACTTTTACACAATAACAAAGAAATCAAAAATTTGAACACAAATATTTACATTCATCGCCAATTTTTAAGATCACCAGAAAAAAAAAATCTGTTAAAGCATACCCTGTCTAAAAAATGAAAATTCCCTTTTTCAATTCCGGGCGAAATTTTACTCATAATAGTGCTGATTGAATTTTCTTGCCTAAAACATTAAAAAACACGAAATTAGTCTTATGACTTAACACGTTGACTGCCATATGACCCACCGGTGGGTCACGCAAAAGTTTCCCAGGAGGCCATGTGACCCACAGATGGTCACAGTCAGTAGAGATCTTAATAGATGTGTTTTATGTGGCTTGCTATTAAAACAAATTGTTTTCTTCTTTTGCACCTAGTGCAAAGTCTGTTCTTGAAATACAAAAGGCTAAATTTACGTTTTTGGAAAAACTCTGGTTTTTATTTCTTGCAATGTTTTTTTTTTGTAACTTTAAGATTAATGAAAAGATAATTTAAAAGAAAGTAATGTTTTTTGTTGAAACAATCAAGACAGAATGTTGGATTTCCCTCACATGAACTACAAAAGTTGAAACTTTCTTAGCTTTTTTTGCAGCGGATGCTCTTCCTTCATTTTTGCTGAGCTTATTATAGCAAAATCAAAATCTAAAAAATGATAAACAAAATAAGCTGAAAGGAAAAAAAAAAACGAAAAAAAAATGTGACCACCGGTGGGTCACTCGGCACTTAACACTAACACTTATCATAAGAGGTCATGTGACCCGCCGGTGGTCACACTCTTAAAACACATAAAAAACACTCACAATTTGAAACAAGAGACACAATATTGAAAAAAAAAACACACATAAATATATTTAACACAAAAAAACACTGTTGGCACCCTGTGCCCTATTTCACCAAATACAAATTACAATCACAAAATTGTACTTGTTAATCACAATTACAAATTTGTGAAGCGTCAAATTCATTGCACGAATCACAAATCAATATTTCACAAAATTAGAAGCAATTTCACAAGTTTGTAATTACCATGCTACAAGTTGTAAAAATAAAATTGCGAATTACAATTCAACAATTTTTACTTTTTCTCCAAAATTAAGAGAAACATGTAAGCAAACGCAGTTTTTACAAATTTGTGGAAGTCAGTGGGTATGTATTTTGTATGAGCCGACAAAATAAAGTATACAAAAAACAGTATAGAAATACTTTTTGGAAAATTTTCTGAGAAAATTACATATTTTTTGTTTTTTTTTTTGTGTTTTTTTTTTATTTACATTACATATACAGAAACAATTCATATTTAATGTTAAGCCTCAGCGCCGATACGGCATTAATGAGGCAAGCTGGCTATTTATAAGTACATAACAATTGATTTTATATTTACTCTAAAATTTTATAAATATCAGTTACAATTACAAAAGAAGCGATTCAAAATTTTGAAATAAGTGCTCTTTAACATAAATTTTAAAGAGTGATATCCTACTTTGGTTTTTTAGAAATGGTGGTAGTTGGTTGAACTCAACAATACCTAAGTATTCAATGCGTTGCTTTGTGGTTTCTAATCTACACCTCGGTACTCTTTAACGCTGGTTCCTGGTATTGAACACCGTCTGATTTTGTGAGAAGTTAATGGTATGGTAACCGATATTGTTTAAGCATTTGTATATATACAGTAACACATTAAACTTGTATATTAAACGGATTGGCATAATTGGGCTGCAAATACGATTATAAAGTGAAAACGTTGAATATGCAATTGGTAGATTGTAAACTACTTTTAGAGCTTTATTCTGTTTCATGAAATAATCTTCGATTTTGCCGAAGTTAAAATAGCCCCAATGCCTAACCGAAGTATATTCAAAGCCAATAAAATATTAATCTGTAAAAACATTTTCATCTAGTTTTAACGTAAAATATTCGCTTCGTTTTTAGATAAAGTCGCTTTGTATCGGAGGTAGGCGTGGTTTACACAAAATTTCATTGAATTTCATACTCAAAGTGCATATTAAATATCAAATCTCATTTCAAAAACTTCAAGTCCATATAATAATTTTTGTTAAATTAAAAGAGATTTTACCATTTTGATAAAGTCACTTTCTATTGGAGGTAGGCGTGGACTTGATCTTTATTTTTTTGATAGAAGATTTAATATCGAATTTTGTGATGATAGCTTGAAAATGGCGGCGATAGTCGTCATCACACACAGACAGACGGACATGACTAAATCGACTCGGGTGGTGATGCTGATCAAGAATATATACACTTAACTATACCTATCACGCCTCTTTATGGGCGTTACAAACGGAGTGACAAATTTTATATAACACTTTTACATTTGAAGTACTTAAACGAAATTTTTCATTAAACTGAAAAAAATTATTTATTAAGAAATTTATTCGCCGTCTATAAACTTTTATATTGGATATTTGGGTCTCCTAATCACTGCTATTACTCGAGCTGCTATGTATTCGTCAGCGCAACTAACTTGTAAATAAGTTACACGTGATTTTTATCTTGTAAAAAATTTATACAAATTGTATAAATTTGTGACCAAATAACAGTTTGGTGAAACGGGAATTAAAAATTTGTAAATAATTTACATATTTGTGAGTTGTAATCTACAACTTCAAGTCGCATTTGGTGAAACAAATATCAACAAATTTGTTATAAAACACAAATTTGTGATTTGTATTTTACAACTTTAATTCACAATTTGTACAATAGTGGTGATACGAAAATTACTGATTTTTTTACAATTTTGTCGAAATTTGTGACACGGTGAAATAGGGCACTGGTGATGTTTTTTTTTTTTGTACGGTGGCAGTCAACGTGTTAAAACCAACTTGTGCATTACAAACCAATGCCTTAGAATGCTAAGATCGTGGGTCATGTTAGCTGTGAGATCAAGAACTGAATCGCCTTCATTTGTGCATTCCATATCGTCTGAGAAAGCTACGGTCTTACTAACAAATTTTTGACTGAAAATGGAATTTATATAAATAAGAAAAAGCACAGGTCCTAATAACGAACCTTACGGCACACCTGTAGATATATTAACAAAAGAACTAAAATCATCCGCTATTGTGACTCTTTGTGATCTCTTTTTTAGATAAGAAGATCACCATTTATGTGCTGATCCACGGATTCCACAACTATATAATTTATCAATAAGAATTTGGTGATTAACGGTGTCAAAAGCTTTCGTTATATCAATAAAAAGTGCTGCAGACAGGTTTCTCCTATTTAGAGAGCTGTATATACCCAGCAGAAAAGTGGACCAAATTTGAAATAGTTCTGAACTAGTTCCAAAAAGGAGCAGTACTAGTTCCACTACAATACCCTTTAACATTGAACGATCTGACGCTTTTTGCGGGTTGATGTCATAAGAAAAGAGAATTGTCCCCATAAACACTCCTTTTTCCCCATATTTGAACTAATTGCGTTAGAAACATTTTTAAACTGGTTGCTTTCGCAGCAGCCTGAAAGTGGTTCTTTTTTTAACTTGTTTTAACCCTTAAATGCACAAGGCCCCCGATTTTTACCGAAAAAAAATATTTTATGTTAAAAAAAAAAAAAATAAAAAAATAGTGTTTATTTAATTTAAAAAAAAGGTTTTTTTTTACTTTGTACATATTTTTTTAAAAAAGTATGACAAATAGAAGTAAAAACAATTTTTTTATTTAAGACATATAATATTCTAAATAATAAAGAACCGATTTGAAAAAAATCAAACCAAAAATATAGCCGTTGGAATGTTTTGAATGGTTGTATCTTTTAAGATACACGGTGGATTTAAGGGTTAAAGTGAATATTTTGTATATTTTTAATATATTCTGTACATTATTATTGCTACACGGTGCATTTAAGGGTTAAAGTGAATATTTTGTAAGAATTTTGTGCAATTATTGTTAAATAGCACTTTTTTTCTATAATTGTTATATATACATTTCTTCTTTAATATTTTAATATAAGAGCAACAACCGATTCCGTCTTGTGCGCAGAAAATTTAAAAAAATAGCCAGAACGTGTTTATTTTTCTCGGCAATACTTTTTAAAACAAAAGTAAAGTGAACTGTTCTACTCGGAACGCCCTTTGAACTTTTCAGAGCTTCTTCGAATTTCGCTAGAAATGAACTAGTTCACTTTTTCAATTGACTCCAAAATAACTGCTGGGTATTATCACAAAAAGCTTAAAGAGCATCTTCGGTAGACAAGACTCGTATTAAACCAAACTGACACTCACTGTCATTCAAAAGCTATGAATTTTAAAGAAATTTCAAAAATACAGGAAAAATCTATGTTGGCCTATAATTAGTAAGCCATGCTTCCCTTCTCCATGTTTTTATTTACAATATATATTGTTATTGCTATATATATACAATACATATTGCTATATAGCAGAGCACATCGACAATATTGTGCACAATCTTTTTTATGAAATTGCTTGAAAAGTCAGCGACATTATAATTTTGTACACTTCAGATGAAAGGATTGGATTAACAAAAATACTGTTGTTTTGAATATTTTCTTTTATAATATACTACCACTTTTCAGCATTATTGCAATTTGGGGAAAGGGAAACAAAACCATCTTTATACCATCAGCTATCACATATCAAAAATCCAGGATGTGAACTTTTGTTTTGGGACATGTTCGGGGTGTGGAAATCGGACTTTCATACAAAAATCACATTTTTTCCTACTGTGGCTCAAATTTCGGCACCAAGGACGATAGACCGGTACTTGAGCATAGTTTTATTCTATTGTCCGTATAAAACTACAATTTTGAGCAGAAATCCAGGATGTGAACTTTTCATCTTCTACCTCTTTTGTCGTTTCTTCCAAAAAAAATACTTCAAAATTGCTAATAACTCATTTCATGTAATTTAGCCATACGAAGGACGATTTTTATTATCAAAAGGATAATGCAAATTTTTTTCTGACAGTCCGAAGGTTCAATCTGTTCATTTTCAAGCGAATCGCTCTACAATTTTCAGTTTGAGAGCTTTCTCATCTCATAACATTTTCATGACTTAACTTTTTCCCTTCTAGGCTATTTTACGGTATGAAGGACGATTGATAGCAATTTGTTGATGATGAGAGTAATTTGTGTTTTAAATTACATTATTTTTTAAAAAAATTATTAAACACCTTTATTTTTTCATTGCGGCGAACTCAGCATCAAATAATTTTTGCGGCGAATTGAGCAAAAAGTTGGGCTGAAGATTTTGGGCTATCTTCGCAAAAGTTGAAATATATACTAAGTTGATGAGAGACCCATTTCATAATTTCAATGAAAGTGTATTTGGGGGTATAAATTAAAAAATTTGGTAAAAAGCTCGAAGCTCTTTTTTAATGGATTTTATCTCTGATATATTTCTTACATCTTCTGCTCAAATGGCCCAAAATTACACTTTTCAATTTATCCGATAATACCCAGTGAACCAAAACTACCGTTTTCGAATTAATTTTTTATTTATTTAATTTTACTTTTCGGGTGGAAAATTAAATTTCGGCTCTCATAAATTAACCTTTTTTTGTATCATTCGTCGGACAAAATGCCTCTCGAAAATTAACCTTATTTTGTTCGCAAACTAGTTTAAAAAAGAACAATAAATTGTACTTTTTTGTTCGGAAATGAGTTGAAAAAGAACCATATAAAAGTTATTTTTCAGCACTCGGCAGTGACCCCTTTTTAAATCAATAGCCCGACGAAAATGCCTTTCAGAAGCGAACCTTTTTTTCTTCTGAAATGAGTAAACAAATGAATCATAGAAAAATTCATTTTCGGCACTCGCAAATGAACCTTTTTTGTATCAATCGCCGCACTGAATTGCCTTTCGAAAAATAACCTTTCTTCAGAAGTGAGTTCAAAAATTATTTTTTGTTTTGAGTTATAAATTTTATTGCTGCATAATATTTATTATTATATATCGATAAAATGAACAAAAAATTATTTGCACATGAGAAATTGCTATTTTAGAGAAATTATATTTTAATATCATTTAAGAATGCAAAAGAAACATTCATGATCATTTCTGAACTCATTTATGATCAAAAATGGTTCAGTTACGAGGAATTTTTACCTACTAACATGATAAATAAAATAAAAATGACAAATGATCAAAATAAGTTTTTTATAAATTTTGCAAAAGAAGTACTGGTTTTTTTTATGGGAATAGTTTTTACGAATTTAATCTTTTATAGCAAGCACTTTAAGCAACAAAATAAAAAATCAAAAACTAAAAAAAAAATTCTACGTTTGCATAACTCTCACCTTACGCAAAAGTTTTGCATTTGATTCAGTGGGTAGTTTTTTTAATGTTGAATGATCAGTTTTAAAGGTATTTGCAAAATATTGAAAAATATCCAAATATTTCCATGTTTTTGGGCATGTTTCTGATCATATATAGCTTATTATTAGATCTATTCTTAAGATCAGGTATTCAACCGTTACAAAATTTTGTGGATTACATTTATCCCAAGGAATTTTACTCTTGGGTTATTTAACCTCATAGCGCACAACGGTGCAATCTAAATATTCATACGATTCAGTCGTAATTTCAATCGTAGATTTCAAGCTTTCGATTTGTTATTACTGCCTGGAGTAACTTGAAGAAGGCTATAATGGTAATTTTCATTCATTTAACATTAGCATTTACACTCATAGAGCCCATTCATGAAAAATGTAACCAAATGATGTATTTGTAAAAGAACAGACCTTCTTCTTAGTGATACAATTTAAGTATTGTCTACAATATATTCAGATCAACGGATAACTTCAATACATCTATGTCCTTACATTCTCTACACATAATTTTTTTTCAAGGGTGTGATCAAAAGATTAAACACAACAAGAAAAAAAAAGGTTAATAAAACAATAAAGCCACACTCAGATGGCGCGTAATCATCGCTGTCAGAAGTAGTACTTTTATCAAGTCATTACAAATGGACGACGATAAAACATCACAAAAAGCGAAGAAGAAGAAGAATGTAAAGTCATCAATTATCGCTACGTGTATAGGATGAGCATTTATACTACACTTCCACTTGACACTTCGTCCCCATTTAATGAATGAAAACAACCGAAGATAGTATCGACCGGATATCCAACGTAAGCCATCACTGCTATTGGCGCTTAAAACAAAAGCAAATAAATTGAGTAGAACAACAATTGAAGCATGTCAACACATCAGTCAAGGACAACAAAACCAACGGAGCCAACAACAACCCCGAATAACATCAAGAATGCAAAGAATCTCTGTGAAAGGTAAAATATGCTTCTAAGGATCAAAACAAATCAACGACAGACTTGAATCGAAGAGCAGGAACAAGGATACAAATTTTACTATATAATAATGTTCGGCCTGTGACGTCCTTAACGGTCGCAACGTTACAAGTTAACACGTTAGAATTAAGATTAAGTGTTCATCAAATTTATGTAAATTTATACTTTGTTACAGAAATTGCAATTTATACTCTTCGATGTTGTCGTTGCAAGCTCCATAATGAGCTTAACCCAGCCAAATTCAACAAATCGGTCCCATGGGCAAAACAAAATTAGTTAAACGCTTTTGAAGGATACGGATCACTGCAGCTTTTGAGAAACAAGAAAAACAGCCGAAAAACAAGCAACTAAGCAACATCACCATCATCGTGAGCATAATGCTAACATCTATAACAACAACGAAGACGACGACAACGACGATGAGATGACGCGTCGTAACCACCCACAGCTACCGCCCTCAAATGCGCTTTCGACCACAGCAAACTCATTACGTAACCAAAACATGTTGAACTGTTTATAACGGAACATTGTTAGATATACATACAAAATTACTAACCGGTGGTCGTGGTCGATGGTAATAGTGGATAGAGAAGGCGGCGATACAGGCGGAAAACAGGCTGAAAACTCCAGCACTTAGACACTTTTCTCAGACAAAAAAAAAACCTCCATGTCTTCCATGGCAGTTTCTGTAAAGCGGGATTAAATATATAGTTATTGTGACTTAGATCCAGCAGCATCTACCCCCAATTTGGTTCATTTTTGACGTGCTGGTTTTTTGTTTCCTTGTGATGGACCACGCTTTGCACACGTCGGAATTAACATGGAAACGCATGTCATGAATTCTTGCTTTTACAATTTCGTGAGAGCGAAAATAGGCCATGGCCGATACCAGAACGCAGGTGAATTTTTAGTATACCAGCATATTTAAGAATTTATTGATAAAAATAACAGTTTTTGCATTATGTGCTCTGGGCTTTCTTGGTTTTGCGAAGGAATAGTCATGGCCAATGAATTTTTGACTTATGTCGCACAACCCACATTTTTGGCACAAGTATTATTTAACATCTATTATTTTAACGGTAGACCGATATTTTCCAACCTGATTTTTACTAAGCGGAAAAGAGAATCATTGGACATCGAAGAAATACCTATTGTTTTTAAAATAATCTGGTGTATCTTATAATCTAAAGTACTAAAGCACTATTTGCTCTTCTTATTATTTTATTTTTATGTAATCGATATAATATAAAGGATTATTTTTTTTATTTATATATTGCGAGTTAGCTTTTTTGTTGGGTGCCCTTAAAAATCAATGCTGTGCGGAGCACTTGTGAGATAGAGCCGGAAACCGTCAACCAGGTTTCGTACTATTAGGTTCACAGAAATAGCGCAGGAATAACACATGGTCCAATAAGTCACGAGACCAAGTAATAAAAAAATTTGTTTTGCAAATATTCTTCTTTATTCATCAACATAGGTTCCTTCAAGAGCAATACATTCATTCCACCGCTTTTCTAACTTTTCAATACCGGCTTTGTAGGACGATTTGTGCTTCGCCTAAAAATACGCTTCAGTTTCAGCCATCACCTCTTCATTGGAGCCAAATCTCTTGCCGGCAAGTATTTTTTAGGTCAGCAAGGAGCCAGTAGTCGCTGGGGGCCAAATCTGGCGAATGCGGTGGATGAAGAAGCAATTCGAAGCACAATTGTTGTTTTTGGTCCGGTGTGAGAAAACGCGGCTCCCATTTGGAAAGCAGCTTTCTTATCTACAAATGTTCCTGTAATATTGTTCCCACACTGCCTGTCGATATCTTCAGAGCCTCAGCTAGCTCGCGCACCTTCACTTTACGGTCGGCCAATACCATTTTGTGTACTTTTTTTATGTTTTGTGGAACAACTGCCTCATTTGGGCATCCTGAACGTTCAACATCATTTGTGTCTGTACGACCAAGTTAAACTCAGCATACCATCGGCAAATGGTTGCTTTTGACGGAGCAGACACTTTCAAATCCATTGCTCAGCTTGGACGGTATTTTTTCCTATCAAAAATCAGTGATAAATCAACACACGGAATTACTTTCAATCCATTATTTTGAAAATATCAACAGTAGCGTCGCTTAAATCACTGCAACTTCTGAACTAAACATTAGATTATCAAGAAATTTTTTACGCGTATTGTTTGAAGGTTGGAATAATATTTCAATATATTATATCGATATATCGTTAGAGGTGCCACCTTGTAGTTAGTCTCGGGACTTATTGGACCATGTGTTACTATAAAAACGGCCGAGGCAGCCACATGAGTGGTGTTCCATAAATAATGAGTATTAGTTTTATTTTGTTTCCGATTCCAAAAACAGATGATTTTCATTTATTTGACGCTTAAAAAGGTAGGTACTTGTATTTGGATCTGTGGCGTTCCTAGGCTTGGTGACACCCGGGGCGGATACTCATGGTGTCACCTCTATAAAAAATTTCTAAATGCAAAAAGAAACCAATTCGATGAGATTAAGTGTTTTTATCAGACATGCACGTTAACATTAATTTTAACGATAACCGAAATTTTTATTTTGTTTCGTTGAAGCAATATCGAAAAACTAAAAAAAAAATAACGTTATCTCGTTAACGAAAAAATTTATTTCTTTTCGAAGTTAACAAAATGAAATTTTTTCGCTTTTTTTCTCAAACAAACGTTAAAAATAAATTTAATTTCAACAAAAAAACTTCGTTTTCATTGAATGGAACTATTTTTTTTTTATATTTTTTTCATTTTATTTTTACTATATTACCAACTATGCCTGGCCAAGCGTTGCTGTGTCTCGCAAAAGTAAAATTATACAATACTCACGAAATTAACGTATGAATGAAGGAATAAATGAATTAAGGAATAAATCATTGTATGTAATTTTCTACTTATAAGTTCGAACAAACAACTCCAAAGAGTTAAATTTAATAATATATTGAACTGAATAATAGGATAAAACCTTCTGAAATTCAGCCTTTTTATTGTTTTATGGGTGTTAAAAAAGATGTGGCAACGAACGAAATTGACTGCCAAAATATGATATCAATTTAACCACACGCAAAGAAAAACAACGTATTTCGCCAGGTTGCCGCAAACAAACTTCGTTTGTCGTGAATGAAATCGTTATTTGCAAACGTTTCAAAAGTTGTCATAACAATTGTCAGTTGTGAGAACTGACGCGTTATTTAGTTGCAGAATTGCAGCAATTCAAAAATTTGTTTTTCCCGACTGAAAACTTCGTTGATTTTTCCCTATGTTGTATTAACACAACGATTATAGTTCAGTGTTACTTTTTGGACAAATTGTTTCTATATAAGTAACAATACGCGGAAAGAGATAGCAAAAGAAATCCGAAGAGTGCAATCCATAAGAAGACGGACGGACATAGGCAGAAAAATAATTAATTTAATAAATAAAAATTATCGAAAAGCTTGCAATTTATATTATATTATATAAGATATATTTTTAAGTTGTTGACAACTGAATATTCGTTTGCGGCAAATACAACTCGCAAACGAAGTGTAGTTGGGGAATTATTCACTTGCGGTAAACGAAAAATTTCATTGCGTGCAGTAGTTTTGGAGGGTATTGTCATCAGACACACGTTGCTTTACTTTTTATATGTATAGTTGGGCGGTTTTTCAACAAAACGAAATTTGGTTTGATAATTTTTTATCGTTTTTAGAGAAACGAAATAATACTGATAATTTATTTTTCGTTTTTCACGAAACAAAAAAATTTTGTTGATTTTGTTGTGCATGTCTGGTTTTTATTATTATGTTTATGTTTTCAAAAAAAAAAAAAAAAAAAACACAAACAACTATAACAAGCAATAAGAATTTGTAAAAAACAGAACAAAAATATTACATTTTCAGGTGTCTACATATTTAGATATATAGGCATAAGGTAAAAAAGAAAACTTATTAACTTCGCAGTCTTAAAAACTGACGGAACAAAAACATTACATTTTCAGGTACATATTTATATATGTAAGTATAAGGTTAAACAAAGAAATCTTATTAATCGCGTTGTCTTCAAAACTAACTTTTCTTACTTTAAGAGCTGCAAAATTTGAAATAACCTCATCGAAATCAATATTACTTGCAAGCTCGTTTTGAATGGATAAAATAGCAAGATCGGAAAGCCTTGCCTGTCCCATGGAAGACCTTAAATAAGTCTTAATTAATTTTAGCTCTGAAAAACTCCTTTCGCATGAAGCTACTGATACACGAATTGTTAGAAATATTTTCAATACGACAAAATGGGACACTCATTTTTTAACGTAATGTATTTGTACCTTTTTCTTTCTGTTTGAGAAATTAAAAAAATATCGAAATGGTGTCACCCCTAAAATGGTGGTACCCGGGGTGGACCGAACCCACCCCGTTTCCCCCCCCCCCTAGGAACGCCTCTGATTTCGACCACCATACAATCAATTAATTGTAAACATAATTAATCAAAAATCAATTTCGTAAAAATTAGCAAATAATGCATTTAGACTAATTTGGCAGCATTGACTTTTATTTAGAAATAAATACCCATCAAACCAGATGTCATCAGTAAAATTTAACGATATAATTTCGAAGCCGAAATTTCAAAGAAGATTAGAAGAAGATAGTTGGTTAAAGCGCGTGGCCGCTATGTCAACGAACCTGAAGACCCAGGTTCGAACCCCAGCAGCGACAGAAAATTATTTGAATTAAGATAATTTTTCTGTACGGCCGCCACCTCTCTGCAGACAATGGCAAACCTCAGAGAGTAATCAAAACGCCACATACAATAGTGAAACCGAAATAACAACAAAGAGAGGTTTGTAGGTTTTTGCAATACCAATCGCCTAGTCATGTTTCAGCACAGGCTCTGCCACAAGATTAGCTGGGTCTCTGCCAATGGAAGTACAGAGAGCCAAAACCATTTTGCAATCACGCATAATTAGACACTGTCTCCTAAATTTTTAACGCAGAAGATACGCCGATATCGGATTGCAGATGATCACCACCTCATAATAGTGAATATGCGTCTTCGCATCGCAGCACAGTGCACTATTTTCGATTTTAGGATTATCTCAGAAACTATACTAGCTAAGGTCATGAAATTTTGTACCGATTCTAGGACAACGGCAACGTCTATCTCCCGTACAAACCACATTTTTTCCATAAGAAAAACCACATAAAATTCCTTAGTTGTGTTTTTAAACAATAAATTTAGTTTATTTAACTACACTTAAACGTTATGCCAAAAAATATTTGAATCTGTTAACTTTGAGATATATCTCCCATACAACAAGATTACCAAAGAACTATGCTGATGCTCTTTCTAATATTCTAACCCAGCAGGTAACAATAGCGCTGAAACACTAATGATGATGCTCTGTTTTTGAAGCAAGTAGCGCATCTGTTTTGATGAAACTTCATTTCTGTTTTTGTTCTACGTGTCCGCAAAATCCTGCGCATATTTACTGCATCTTTGTGGATGCAGTTAACTTCGTAAACGACAAAGAAGATGCAAAAAAATTTTACTTTTTGTCTCATGCAGGGATTGAACTCGGACTGCTGGCATTACAATGGAATGACTTAACGCTCTGCTATTTCCTCGCTTGATTATTTGAGAACAAAATGTAGATACAAATATGAGCTCCACAAATCTGAACTCTGAAGACCGCATCCTCAAAGCATACCTAAACTGCGTATAAAATGCCATGTTTCTATAAGCGCTTTTTATTTTCCCGCTGGGAATGTTCACTAGTCATACTTACATTTTTGCATGGATATCTATCTATATATAAAAAGCAAACGTTGTCTGTCTGTCTGATGGCTACAGACTCCAAAACTACTTGGGCGATTGAGCTGAAATTTCTTACCAGTAGATTTCTATCCAGTACGAGATTGTTTAAGGAACAAAATGTTGCCACACCCCCTTTGACCGCCCACAAATCAATAAAAATTCTGTATTTCACAATTTTTTGGTCGTATTAGACTAAAATTTTGTAATTAAGTTTGTATGCTTAGTGTCGGCAACTTTATTAAAAATGGGTTGCCATAACCCCTTTTACCGCCCACAAATCAATAAAAAACTATATTTCAGACGGTTTTGGGAACATTGGCAACGTTTGTTATCGATCGCAAATGTCCGATAAAAAAATTAATTTCGGGTCGAATCGCGATTGCTCGCAAATTATTTCAATAAAAAAAATTAAAAAAATTAATTAAGGGCGAAACGAAGTTTGTCGGTCCTCTAGTTAATAATAAAACGAAATAAAAAAATAATTTTGTTCTTTTTTTTATAAATTTTTTCATTAATCAGAATCGAAACTTTCATTTGGATATTCTTTTCTTGCGATTTCAAAAGACTTCGAAATTCTAAAGTAATTTTCGATTTTTTATATTAAGGTGGTTGCCTAATACAGTTTATGACTGGGTGAGATGATAATAGCAATTTATGTATAAGGTCTATATTTGTGTCTGTTTTTGACGTCTTTCTTGTTAAAAATGCCTTTAATGTTAGTGGAGCTAACACTAAAATTTCTTATTTTATATGGTTCAATTCTCTGATTGTTCTTTCCGAAGTTTCTTTTGCAAAAATAAACTTTATTAGAGGCCATTATCTAACGGATGAAGATGCTTGATTTTGCCAAAGAATAATATTTTATCTTAATGAACCAAAAAGTTTGGTCGGAACCAGAAGCGCAACCAAAGGGGGGTTTTGGGGTTTAATCCCCCCCTCCCAAATTATTGTCACAGAAAGAAAAACATGATAAGTAATAACATGTTTTTATAAAAAGCGCGAAAAAACCCAAATTTAAATTTCAAATCGATTGCGGTTGAAGCATAACACTTCGCGACAGACATTTTGGTGCCGGAGATTTTTCAGCTGATTATAGACAAATTGGGTTTCCTGATTTTAGATATAGACTCCGTTTTTCTGCATCAGCTCGAGTTTTTGAGCTATAGGCAAAAACATGAAAATCAGTTATTTTTTTGATAATTTTGCTTTATCTATTACACTGATTTACCGATTTGTATTACGATGATGAATTTCAATGAAGAAATACTAGACCATTCAATTTTTGCACATAAAATTACATTTATCACAAGCCTGAGTGACAGATTTTTAAAACATAGAGACATTCTAATTGGATTTCGATCACTTTTTCCTGATGCAAAAAAAAAATCGCTAAATGTTGAAGCTTTAGGCGCTTTTGAAAAACTAATCACATTTTATAAAGATGATTTGGAAGGAGATGTTGATGACCTTAAAAATGAGCTGAATGTTTGGTATAAAATAAGCAATAAAAAAGATTATGATGGCAAAAACACAGTTTTTCAAGTCATACAACAGTCCAATAAGGATATATTTCCAAATATATATAATTTACTTATTATCCTTGCAACTCTTCCAGTAACTTCATGTGAAAATGAACGAACATTTTCAGTACTTCGTTGACTCAAAACCTATTTAACCGTAGTCCTACGTTGGTGTAGAAAACTAAATTTTTTTTTTAATATTTAAATATTTCCAAAACCATTTAGTTTGAGGACCAAAGCATACATGACTTTTATTTTATGCTGAGTATGAACCGAAATCATGTACTTTTAGAATCTCAATTATAATAGTTTTCTATATATTTAAAAACTTCAATTTCTCATGTTGAGGTGTAGATTAATACACCATGCACGTTGAAGCAAGATCCTCGTATATTTTGTTTCTATTATATTGTTTGTTGTTTATGAAAAATAACTCTTCATATAATGCTGAAGCTGGAACATCTCAAAAACGGCGTAATACAAGCCTTCCAGACCAAGTAAAGAAAAGAGGCAGATGCTTCTTATGCGTTGATGAAAAAAAACCAGAAGGCAAAATACAATCATTTGTTGGCCTGCTGTCTCTGCCAAAAAACTATTTGTAAAGCATATAACAACCGACATGTGTGCACGGATTGCTTTTAAATAAATAAATGTATTTATTTATACATCATATATATCATAAATATCATACATCATATATTAATAAATTTTTTTTTCATTTAAAAGTATATGTTTTTAATAAAATCCACACAAAGTATATGGATGTAGAAATCTACACCTCAACGTAGAATTCTGAATTTTTTCTCAACGTAGGACTAGGGTTAAGAAGTACGATGTTGCAAGATAAACTAAACGTCCTCACGTTTGCTTTATATGTACAGAGAAATGACACCATCAGTTGATATTACTTAAGATAAACTCGCTGAAAGTAAGCGTAAACTGGATTTAAAAATATAAGTTAGTTTCTTTTATTATTCTTAATCACCTTGATCCTGTAACTAAAGTCTTTTTAATGTAAAAATAATAAATAAAATTTTACCTATTCTAATAAATAACTATTTATAAACATTTTATCATTATGTTTGCTGCCATTGTGGTAGAATTAACGTTTTGAGTGCAGTATTTGGACTCATTACACCATAGCTGCTATAGTTACGTACATTTTCTTTTATATACATATAGTTATAAAATCCCCCCCCCAAAACAAATTCCTGGTTGCGCCTCTGGTCGGAACGAATGAAAAACTAAAAACCGTTTTCATAAGAACATTTTTGCCTGTAGCGACTCTTCCCCATCAACAACATTTGTCTCATTTACTCCTTCGGGTATACGTAAAAAGACGAAGTGTTGCTTCATACGCGTGTGCATTATGCGGTAGACACTGTTTTAAAGAGATCCTGTGACTTTTGAGATATTAAATTATGGAATCCAAATTTATATGCAGTCTTCTATATTTGTAATAAAGGAAATGAATTATCAGTGGTGCCGAACTCATTATTTGTATATTATTTGCTAACATTTGTAGTTTATTAAAAAACTGTAAGAAACTTTTTATTTATTAAAAACGGGTTTAATAAATTGTTCCACTAATTTTAAAAAGAACCATTCATATTTCTTCCATTAACACAATTTTTAACGGTTTAACCATCTCTAACATTATTTTTCTTTAAAGATACATTTCAACAATGCAATTGAAATATATAAAGATGTTCAGAAGTACTTTTTGGTTGTAAACTTTTGAATCTAATAGTTCAAAAGTCTCTCCTCTAAAGTAGATGCTTTTCGTAGAATTTTGACCTTTTCGTATATACATTTATTTTTAATGTCAGGACAATTTTCAAAAATACTAAACAATTAGTTTGTTTTGCTCAGTGACTTAAATTTCAAAAATAAATACGTGTAAAAGCACGTAATACTCGCACATAGTAGTACAACATATTAGTAGTTTTGATACAAAACAATGTTTTTAGGTTTTCAGTTCTCTAGATACATCTCATCTAACATTCTCCACATAATATGATATTCCTCATTTTTCGTTCATATCAAATGCAGCACTTGTCATCTTCACTAACAATATATGTCAACATCGGTAAAAAAAAAACAAAGAAAGAAAAACAAAATATAAAAACATAGTTATCTACAACCCTACTTTCTCACACATGATAGGACGAACTCATCGTTTATTGCTTTGATAGGAGTGAAAATATTCCATTTCGTTTCTGCGCTTACAATAACAATAAAAGCACGAAACAATCATCGGAATGGCATAAACAACAATACAAAACAACAAAACTATTGCATTCGATTATCCTTTCGTTTCGAAATTTACTTGGAGCCTTATTCGAAGGATACGAATGAAATTGTTGCTGATGAAACTCTAGTTTTGAGCATTCAACGATGATGGTGGAAAATTTCCGACAATTTCTTGGTTATGCGATGTCATGTGACATAAAGTTGAGTGGTGACTATGAATGTACAAGTACCGGAGGGTGTGCGCTTGTGTGTGGGTATTACGCAACAACAACAAATGCAAGAGTTTCAATAAGTAAAAGAAACAATGAGAACTTCTTTGAATAAAAAGAAAAATAAAATAAAAAAAAAGAGGATGGGTCGGACAGATATAAAAAGGTGGCCATAAAGTGTTTTCTCAGAAGCAAAAGCAACAACTACAACAGATAATGGAAATTGGAAAAATTGTGTTAAACTTTTTTCACTCATATAACGACCCAAATTGGATGTATTGGATGGCGATGCCGGTAAAGAAATTATGCAGGATGTTATATCTGTACAGTGCATACATCTTGTGAGTGAGCAAATTGTGTACAGCTTTGGAGTACTTACTTTGTAGGAAGGAGTATAACTCATATTGATGTTATGTTTAATTTTTTTTGCCACTCTACAAAATTCCAGATAACATATTCATTTGCATTTCTTCCATCTTGTATTTTACTTTAGCAAAATATTTGATTTTATTTATTGAAAACTATGTCATATCATAACTGAAAAATGTTTACTTTTGCAACATTTACATTTTTGTAATGTTAAATGATAATTTTTGCCCAATACTCACAATACGCACTCAATATTGATGGATACATCAGAAACTAGCCAACTGAATCACAAGCGAAGGTTTGGCGTAAGGCGAAAGTTCTGCGAACGTTTTCGGGCTAATATTTGCTCTTTATTAAATTTTTGTTTTCATAAGTACTTGTAGCTCCTATTCGCATTGGGGTAAAAAAATAAGATTCCTTAAAAATAAAAAAAAAGACTGTAAAAGGGTATTGTCATGATAATTTACTCAATGGACACTGGGAGTAAAAGTAATGCAAGAATTCGGAGTAATTTTATAATGTTCGTGTATTGAAGAAATCAAACATTTTCTCGCACATTTTTATCTGAGAATAATTTATAAGAATTTTAGGCTGTATTTTATTCTGAAACTTGTTTCTAAGCATTTTTAAAGCACCACAATTTTTTAGAGTAAAACCTGAGTAATACCACATTTGATTTATTATCTACTAGCTATTTCTTGGCGCGCGTTGATGCACCCAGCAACTATATAGGAACGTAATAAGTATATTCAAAACTTTTCTTAGACCCATAGCTTGACACCACTGTCATTCTCCACTGCCCGTTACTGTTTCGCAGTAGCAGGACAACACCAAATAGTAACTCCATTCTGAGTTTGAATGTAAGTACTGTAGCTTTTACTTCCAAAGCTATTCGATGCTAAAAATTTTAATTGTGTGGGTGGAGCTTCACTCCCTAATTTAATGCTCGTCCCAGTTTTCTAGTAGAAGTAGTAATCACCAACTGGTAATTCCATTCCGAGTTTCATTGTGATGCGATAAATGTCAAAGTCGATATGCAGAGATACTAAATATAGAGCGACAGAAAGTCGATATATTTTTGAAAAAATGTACTAAAACCGGATTTTCCCGGATTTCCAATTTTCCTGGAAATTTGACGTGATTTTCCTACATAGTGTCCTTCCTTGGGCCACTACAAATCCATCAAGCTCAAAATTGTGAAAATCAAACGACCCGTTCTAGAGTTATGCGTACACACACGGACGACAGTCTCTTTTATACATATGTCTCAGGTGTCAATTCCATTATGAGTTTCAATGTTCTGTGACTTTTACTTCTATAGCTATTCTGTATCTAAAATCGGGGTACACCTCCTTTTCCAATGCACGTGCCAGTTTACAGTAGAAAGGCTGGCAGTTAGTAACTCCATACTGAGTTTCATTGTTAAGCGACGTTTAGTTCCAAAGCTATTCGATATCAAAAATTTGGCTTGCATGGTCGGAGCCACACTCCCTTTTCAAATGCCCATCCCAGTTCTCTTGTAGAAGGACATCACCAAGTGGTAACTCCATTCTGAGTTACATTGTTCTGTTACTTTTACTTCCATAGCTATTCTGAATCAAAAATTTGGCTTGTGATATGGATATAACAGATTATTGGCTATAACTGTTGATTGGTAAGAGGTACTAAGATAATTTTTTCTAATTAATTATTTGTTTAGTTTTTATATTTATGTATTCAAAAATATTACACCACAATATTGGAAAAAAATTTTCTTCAAAAAATCAATTCTTGTCTTTGAATCTTTTTTTTTTGAGGAAAACTCCAATACTTCAGACCTTGAAATATTGCCAAATGAAAATAGCTAAGATTATTATAAATGATTCTTCATCACAATATATTCAACATGTGTTTCGGTTTGGACAACATATTATTCAGTATGATCTAAGTCGTAAATAGCTCCAAAATGACCTTTAAACGATTTCAGCAATATCTAGTGGTCAAATTTTTTTGGGTCTTAAGGCACTTTTGTTCTCATTAGGAATGGAACTTTCAGAAAATGGACGCGCACCGAAGAAAAAAAGACCCATAATTTTCCTCATATATTTTTGAACCGGTCTAATATACACTCAATGGTATTTTTGCAATAACGTTTTCAGAGTATTTCGATGAAGTTTTAAACCAAAAAAAAAATTTAACACTATATATAAAAAACAGCGGAGATATTTGAATCCAAAGTCACAAAATTAAATTTCTGATTGTTTTTTTCTTGCATAAATATATCGTTGTACTAAAATTTTTCATAGTTTTCAAGATATGTTCATGTTTTTGGTGTAAAATTGACGGAATTTTGTTTATGTCAATAAAACGTAAAATCTTTATTTATCAAATCTTAGCAATCTAAAATTTCATTGTAATAACAATATATGCAGTACTGAAGGTGTAGGTGTTTTTGGTACCAAAATAACGGATTTTTTTTTTTAATATTACTAAGTTTAAGAAAAATTTTATATTTTGGAAATATCTGAATATATAACCTTAAAAAAATAACTGCAAGTATGCGATTTTGTAAAAAATTTGTACTACATCTGGTGTCCAAGGTGGATAATTGCAAGAGAGGTTTCGGAAATTTTCAGTTGCACTGCTTACGCGCTCCCACCGCGGCCCGATGACGTTTTGACTTTGGTTTTTGTTTTTATAATTAAGTCAAAGAATTAGCCATTACGCTCGTACCATTTTTTTAGTCATAACCAGCTATGGGCAGAGAGCTCTCTGGGAGCGTTGAGAGCAAAAATAGATAGCAAAGTCTTATGAAGCAACACAAAACGCAACAACAAATCGAAGACAAAAGACAAACACAGAAACAACACAGAAGCTTTAAATGTACTGTTGCCCATACCCGGTCATAACTCTTATACTCAGGGAATAACAATTCAATGCAACGCCGATGAATTTTTTGGGAAACCTGCGTGGTAAAACGTAACTTCGTCACGTCAAAAAGATTTTTAAAGTCTAACATAGTATATAAATACATGCAGTGAATGTAAGCACTAGCGCTGTATTATTCATTCATCATTATTTCTCTCTCATTTGCGCAAGGCTTAACCTTGCTTCCATAATTTTTGGTCAAAATAATGTGGAATGCGATAAACAAAGAGAGAGAGAGAGAGAGCAGCAATTGATTGCAAATCTTGAAAGGGATAGAGTATCAAACTACAGCCATGGGTATGAGAATGCATGCATTAATTTCGAAATGCATTAACCACATAATATATTTAACTATTTTGTTATTTTTATTTTTCGGCACATCTGTGGCACAGTACCTTTCATTCCTTTTTTTATTATAAATAAAGCTATTGTCATAGCTAAACCACATGTTGAAGCTATAGATTATAGTATATACCGACGTAGTTAATATATTAGACATATCCGCTGCGAAATATATGGGTAAGAAATCTGGCGAAATTTAAAAAACGATTCCTATATAACTTACAAATGTAGATTCAATATCTTGCATCTTTTAGATGTGTAGTCTTAAATTATTAACGATGATTAAATGAAAATAAGGTGTTGTTGCTTTCATCGCAAAAAAGTTCGTGTATAAATTGGGTTATGTGAAGTAAATCATATTAAGAACAATACACGCATAGAAATTTTTCGTTTACCGGAAATGAAAAATTCGCCAACTACACTTCTTTTGCGAGTTGTATTTGCCGCAAATGAATATTCAGTTGTCATCAACTGAAAAATATATATTCCGAAATATATCTACATTTTTTTCATTATTATTTATTATATTAATTATCTTTCTCGCTATGTCTGTCCGACTTCTTATGGATTGCACTCATCGCAACTCTGTTGCTATCTCCGTCCGCGTATTAAGCAGATTGCCAATTTGCTTACATAAATAGTAACAATTTGTCAAAAAAGTTTCTCTGAACTATAAACACGTTTATAAAACGAAGGGAAAAACACGAAGTTTTCAGTTGGGAAAAACAAATTTTTTCAATTGCTGCAATTTAAAAATCACTCGCGTTTATGACCAATGAAATTAATTTTCTGCAACTAAATGACGCGTTTCTCGCAACGGACTATTATTATGACAACTGTTGAAACGTTTGCAAATAACGATTTTAAGCACGACAAACGAAGTTCGCTTGCGGCAAACTGGCGATAAACTTTTTTTTCTTTGAGTGTAACACTAAACAAAGAGGTAAAACTCAAAAATTGGTATTGATTTTGCTTTTATTCAACTACTAAGTCTATAAGTATAAAGTTTGTGTGTTTTATATCTTAACTGATTTTACAAACTTAAGATTGTGACATTCTGGAACCATCGATACCAAAAAAATTCGAATAGGCAAGAAGAAACATTAAACTCCAAATTAAAAGCGGAAAAATTTGGATCTGATTTAAGATGTTCCACTGTGCCAGTTGGAAGAAGTTTACGCCTCACTCCGCAGAGTTGTTTGCATAAGAGTTTGATTGCAATGAATTAATTTTACGAGATTTACAATAAATGCAGACAATGTTTTCTACAGCATCGAAAAACCAGTCCATGACATCATTTTGCGGAAGCATGAAACATTAATTTTTTCAAGCATTTCCCCCACCATGTTCGCCACTATTTTACTAGGAGTAGAAATGCATTTTTATTTTTTTTTTTTTTTTTGTTTTACATCCGTTGAAGTTTCCTACATAAAATACGTCTTTTAGTCAAATTTACTCTTCTTTATGCCATTTTTTTATATATGCAGCTGTTGCAGCTGCTTTCGCTTGTGCCTCTTTCCTCAAGCCTCACACCATGTTGCCGCATGCTTTAACAAAGTTACAAGGAAAGGTACGCGCACGCCAGTTTAGATGCCTGACTGACAAGGATTGGAAAACCGAATTGATGGCATCGATATCCTTTCGTCCTGTACATACGTTAAAAGTTGCCACCAAAACTAAGCATCAAACGACAAAAAGTTACAGCAAAAGCTCTGCTAGAATGTTGATGTGGTGGAGGCGGTACATGAAGAGACAAGTTTACTGGAAGCAATTTCATCAAAAGCTACGAAAAACTAAAGCCCTGCTACGTGATATGCATTATTAAGCAATAAATATTAAACGGATCGATTGTCGCATCTCGTCTTTGGGTGATGTACTCTGGCTGAACATGAACGTGTGTGTGTGTGTGTGTATATATGCATGTGTATGTGCCCAAAACGTTGCCATATATTACACCAAAGAAAATACTAACTCTTACTGACGAGCAAGGGCGTTGGGTGCCATCACTGTTTCATGACAGTCATTCGACGTCAGGATGTGCGGAAACGTTATATCCTTTTATTGGAAAAGTTTAAATTAAAAGTTATTTTTGTTATGCATGGCCAAGAGTTTTAGCTGAAAAAAAAACCGCCAACACCTTGCAGTTGCATTTTATTTATAAGGAAATTTTAAAAAGAAATAGCTTTGCAAGTGTTTCACAAGTTAAAGTTGCCTGAATGAATCCTACAAATTTTTTTTATGACTTTTTGTTCTTTAATATAAACGATACCCGTTATGACAATATTAAGTGATTTTTTCTGAATAAAACTTTATAACTAAAATTGACTAACTTTTTTGATAAAACTGACTATTTCAATCCTAGAAAGAACTTTGTCTACCATTTCAGCCTAGAAAAACCTTCGATAGTTATGGTTATACAATTGTGTTCCTAGGAAACTTTAATAAGATATTATATACAGGGTGCGCCAGTTAAATGAGATCATGCATATATGGGACCATAACTAGATAGTGTTACCTTTTTTCTTGAAATTTTTTTCAGATAATCAATAAAGAACAATGAGTTAAGCGAGGAAATGAAACACCATACTGTGATCGTGGCTATTCACGCAAATTACAGCGATTTAGAAATAACGGATTTTTTAAGGTCGTTCGTCGATCGTTACAAAGTTCGTCAGAAGTTGGAAGCATGTAATAACGATGTGGAAAGTGCTGCAAAAAGTGCAAAAAGCTTGAAAAAGGTCCACAGAAACTTCGGACACCGGAATTTGTCTTTCAAGTTCAGAGCATTATTAATGTATACCCTTCGAAATCAGTAAGGCCATATCGAGAGAAATGCATACTAAATATACATACTCCCCATGACATGCATACTTAATTTCCGGCAACAGTCATGGTTTTGGGAATGATAAGCAATAAAGGAAATGTCCTGTCTCCCCAGCTTTTTCCCCAAGGACTTCGGGTGAATGCAGCTTACATTGAGGTTGTACGAACAGTTGTTAAGTCTTGGATAGATAGCGTACGTGATGGGAGGCCATGTGTGTTCCAACAGGATTCCCTCACATAAGGCCACGAAGACGCAAGAGTGGATGTATCAGAATATGTATGACCACATTACCCCAAACATTTGGCCTCCTAGCTCTCCCGACTTCAACTCTTTGGATTCTTTCGAGTGGGGCGTTGTTGAAAGGGAGACCAACAAACATCCTCACAAAGCAATAACGTCGCTGCAGCTATAACCACAATTATGACAAACATGGACAAAGACCACTTA
Source organism: Pherbina coryleti (assembly GCA_943735915.1). Classification (NCBI taxonomy): domain Eukaryota; kingdom Metazoa; phylum Arthropoda; class Insecta; order Diptera; family Sciomyzidae; genus Pherbina; species Pherbina coryleti. The sequence goes on from OX030949.1 coordinate 105,045,871, forward strand.
ATTCGGGCATGCAGACGTTTTCGGCAAAGAGTTGAACCCGTTATTGATGCAGATGGGAATTTTATTGAATATATCTTTAGTTACGGAATTAATTAATCCATCAAAAAAATGTCATTCAAATATAATAGTTAATAAATGAGTTATAATTGTTTTAGTTTCGAAATCAGTTTGGCCTCATTTAACTGACGTACCCTGCGAAAAGGCGAGAGTCTTAAAGAAAACTATTTTATATGTAAAAAATATGTTGAGCATCAACTTAGACTCAAACCGTCGTAATGCAGTTTGTACTCGTGTTTGTAAAAGTATCTTCAATAGAGTTAAAAATGAGTCCAAAAGAATCCATTAAAGAGAAAAAGTATCTATATCTTAATCTCAGAAGTTCAATAGCAAAGAATTTTAATATATACAATTTTTTATATATTAAACCCTAGCTTATGGGGTATGTTAAGTTTGTTACTGCGTTTGGAACGCCCATAATTAGGTGTGGTAGGCATAGAAAAGTATATATATTCTTGATCAGCATCACCACCTGATTCAATTGAATCATGTCCGTTTGTCCTTCGTCACGATAATTTTGAACTTTCAAAATGAAAACTTTCTATGCAATAATAGGTGTATGGGTTTTGGTTCCCTTCTTAATAGCGGATAATTTTAAATTTGATCAGTTCTACCTCGTAAGATATGTAACGCCTAGTTTGAAATCGTACAAACTATCTAGTTTAAATGTCACTTTAATTATTCTGCACCAAATGAACACCTATTCAATAACTCAAATTCATTTCTTCTATACGCTTAAGTCAAAATCTTACACACATCATTGCAACACCTTAAAAAAATATCCAAATAAAACATAGTTAAGAATTTATGCACATTTAATATACAAAAAGTAACGATGCTAAGTTCATCGTCGCTCTGAGTAAGCCAACGAGCAGACAAAATTAGGTCCTTTAAGTCCTTTGACATTTCTTTCAAGCCATTGGCTGCATTGGTTACGACAAAGCAAACGTTGCCATTGGAATTAACTTATTGTCAACTTTTATGCCAGAGAACATAATCGTGCCAGGCAACCCCTAATAACAGCCACAGCAGCACAAACCGATGAAAGGACAATGAATGCTTTTCGAAAATCTACTGAACGTGACTGGACTAGCTTAAAAGAAGCGAGCGTAAGAATTATACAAAACAAAATCTCCTATCGGCTTAACAAGAGTCACTTGTCGCCGCTGTTCCTTGTCCAATGAAGTCTATGATAGAATTCAAGGATAACGACCGAACACTGACCAAAATGCTGATGTTGAACGATAACGGCTGTTGAACGGTGCGCTGTAAACGAAAGCAATGTCACAGTTTTGAATTGATGGCTCATATGAATGAGCTTAAGAAAAACCAACTAATAATTCAGCTAAACTAATGATTGTTCCGTCAACTTCTGAGCCCAGCAAGAAACTGGGAAACTCAATGGCACTATCAGAGTAGAAAGTAAGTCGTAAATAAGAAAATAGGATGCTGTAGTTATTGCCGAGGCAAGAGATCCATTGCGGAATCATTTATATTAATTTATTAAAATCCAATAAAAGCCAATAAAATGGGAAAAATGTTGACATACATATGCGAGCAGGGCAATACATCGCCATGTGGCGACAAGGCCTCTGGGGTATAAATCACTTGGAAGCTAGTTCACTAGTACGACACTCACGTCTGCGTCATCTTAAATAAAATGACGACGAATCGTGAAAATCATTATGATAATTTATCTGCTATAATTTGCTTTTTATTGTTTGTCAACGTTGGTTTTAGTGCCAACCAACTGCTGCGTTCTGGCGTGGGCTACATGGGTGGCATGGTCGGAAGCTGAGCGTACTTATACAATAGTATTCCTTAACAGCTTTAGCCTCGTGCGATGATTTGATCCTCGCTCACCATCGCATCACCTTGTTGCGCTATCGCTGACTTGGGTGTTAATTAAGGATACACAATGGAATCCTGGAATTCGCAACGTGAGTGTGTCGCCCCAGCAAATGAAAATTAACAACACAGCGATAAATTATTTGTCATCAGCTTCTTTGCTATAGCTTTCGTCGTTCAGACGCTGCTTGATGTTGTTGTGTGTTTTTGTTTGAATTTCATTATCTCATTCATTGTCTTGCTTTCACGTGCGGCGTTTATAGAACGTAACGATCCTGCAGGTGGAAAATAGAACTGCGTATCTAAGAACACAGTTTTAGTAGAAGACGAGCGGTTTTAACATTTGTCACCCCTGTTGGTGAAATACCTACTTGCTTAATGAATTCACGCTCGAGTTAATTTATTTCGCAGTAGAGTGAAACAAAGACTTGCATATTTGACACTTTTCTATAGTTAATGAGGACAAATTGTTCACGTTTCAGATGTTTGAATATTAATGAAATGCGAACGCCTTTCATCATAGTTCTTGTTAGGAATTTTAGAATTCTAGTACCATTCAGAGGGAAAGAAGTGGAGAATCTGATACAACAGGGTGAGAGAATGAAATTTGGAATGGAATGGCAATTAGTTTTTAATTACTTCGATGCAATCAAGTAATTCAAAGTACGAGTATTCAATTCTGCACATATCAGTAAAGAACAAAATGTGCTCAACTACAGTTAAACCATTAAATTTCCGGGTAAAACCAAATTTCAATTTTAAGACTGATTTGCTGAACTTTTCTTTATTACTAGTATCGCCTTTGGTCAAAACTCGACCATTGAAAAATTGAGTTTTTTTGTTCTTGTATTTTTATTGAAAATATTTTTTTTTCCTGCACTCATGTGCAAACGTAACCAAATAATACCGCATCATACGCACCACCAGGAGGAAATTACAAAAGAGTAGCTCCATTCTAAAGTTTCCATGTTCTGTGACTTATACTTACAAAGCTTTTCGATATCAAAAATTTGGCTTAAATATGCGGAGCCACAACCCCTTCTCCGATGTCCGTCCCAATACCCCACTTCCCATATTCTACTTTCTAGTAGAAGGATATCACCAAGTGGAAACTCCATATTAAGTTTCGTTGCTATACGGCATTTACTTCCAAAGCTATTCGATATAAAAACTTTACGTATGGGTGGTGCCACGCCCCCTTGTCTAATGCTCGTTCAATTTTTCCAGTCGAAGAACACGACTAAATAGGAAGTTCCTACAGAGTTTCATTGATTTGTGACTTATAGTTCGAAAGTTATACCAAAAATTTTGGCTGCTGAAAAGTACTACGCCCCTCTTTCAACACCCATAAAATGTAACCAGTGGAATGGTACGTGTGATTTGAGGTCGAATACCGATTTCCGAGGCTGTGTGACCTATAACTCTGAAGCTATTCGATATCGCAAATTTGGGTTGTATGGGATGTGCCACGCCCACCATAGATATTCGGTGCACTCCTTCTCCTTACTCTTATTGATTTAAAAAAAAAATTATCAAAATCGATTGAGAAACACGGGAGAAAATGGTTATTAACTGTTCTACCCACGCCTATTTATATAAAGATAATATATAAAGTAGATAAGGAAATGGCTTAAAACATAGATTTGAGTAAATAACTTTGGAGTGGTTTGAAATATTTGAAAAATTTGTTCACAGAAATTATTTTTTAAGCTGTAGAACTTGCAAAAATACAAAAACAACCTTTTGAAAAATGTAATTGTCATAAAAAAAATCAAAGGGGTAGCTCATGATTTTCGATGATAGAAACACTTAATTAAATTATGTGTCAAAATTAAGCAACTGCACCATAGATGTGCCGAATTATGTTAGATTTTAATTTTAATTAAAATAATTTTAGTTAGGGATCTCAGAACTGGGAAGAGTTAGAATGAAGAATGAGGTATCTGATGAAAGATCTGGCTGCAAAATATGATTGAATATTAGATTGGTGACCTTTGACCTCAAATATGAGCGGAAAAAGAGCATTTATTAAATTAAAGCTAAACTGTAAGAGATGGAAAAACATGATATAAGAGAGAAATTTAGACATTCATAAAAAAAATAAATAAAATAAATAACTGGCCATTTCAGCCCTTGAAAGGACTTTGACCTAGCTTCTTATGATCAATTGTGTTGTGCGTGTTATTAAGTTTGTACGCAATTGACCGAGATCCGGACCTACATGTTTAACGCCGACTCTGAACGGCGATGAACGGAATGTTCTTGTTCTCAAGAAACTTTACATGGCATTTTGAATACTCTCTGAGGTTTGCCATTGTCTGCAGAGAGGTGGCTGGCGTATAGAAAAATTATTTTAATTCAAATAATTTTCTGTCGCTGCTGGGGTTCGAACCTGGGTCTCCAAGTTCGTTGACATAGCGGCCACGCACTTTAACCAACTACGCCACGGACGCCACATTCATAGACATTCATAAGATGTGCAAAAAATAATTTGATATTTTTCACCATCGCATACGGTTACCACTTAAGCACTTTTTCATGTACCAAGTGTCAATATATATTGTGATGGTAAAATTGCTAACAAATAGTAAATTTTTAAAAATTTCCGTTATTTTGACATCAAAATTATTGTGATATCTCGAAAACTATAGATGTTCTCAGTACAACGTTTTTTGTATGAAAATTCGTTGGTTGAGAAAAAGAACGGTTTACGAAAACTTTTTTGCTAATATTTTCCACGAATAGTATGTTAAAAAAATTTCCCGTTATTATGATACCAAAAGTATTGTGAAATTTCGAAACCTGCATATTTTTTCCATGCAATGCATTTCTTAAAGCAATGTTATTGCCTCAGAATGAGAAAAAAACAATTGATATTTCAAATTTAGATTTTGCAAGCAAATATCTCAGCCATTTTTCAATCGATTTTCAATAAATTTTCTTTGTCTGAAATTTTAATTAAATGAATTTGGAGAAATGAGAAAAGATCTACCGTTTTCTCACCAATTCAATTTCTTATGTTGTTTTCAAAAAAACTCTAAAATATTAAATCTTTGCTCAAAAATTAGACCAGACATTGTTTTTTTGTAATATTTTTTTTTTCTATTTCCTTCTCTCACACTCTTTCATATAACATATCATTTATATGCAAAAATTGCTTAATTTTGACACATAATTTAATCAAATGTTTCTATCATTGAAAATCATGATCAATCATACCCCCTATGATTTTTTTGATGAAAATTACATTTTTCTAAAGGTTGTTTTTGTATTTTTTACAAAGTTCCACAGCGTAAAAAATAATTTCTGTGAAAAAATTTTACAAATTCTTCAAACCACTCCAAAGTTATACACAAAAATCTATGTTTTAAGCCCTTTCCTTATCTACTTTATATATTATTATTATATATATCTTATATATTAATACGTAAATATCGAATGTTGTGGTACACTTTTTCTTAATTTTTCTCTCTGCGATAGCCTCATAACAAAAGTAGCCAAAATATTCATACCGTTCCGATACTGCGGAGAGAGCCGCTGCAAGCCAGCCGGAGCTGGAGAGTCGACATGTTCTCAAGCAAAGTAAGAAAAATTGCAAAGTTTTTGGGCTGACTGGCGGGAGTTGTTCCACAATATGGTTGACTGACTATTTTATTTATGGTTACTATGCAATTAGGTACCCCTTCAAAAAGTTTCAAGTTTTTCAAATAAATTCCACGTAACCTATTTTTTGTACATATATTGGGGCTGACTAACCAGCTCTGTTCCGACATTAAACTGACTGACTGTCATAACTGTTATTTATATGCAATTTCCAACCTGTACAAACAATTTTCAACTTTTTTAAATTCATTTCAAAAAAATGAAAAATATTTTTAAACTATATACTTAAAACTCGTACTTGTCATAGCCGATTTTGAAAATATTGATTTTTCACAAAATGGCGGACTTTCCAACGTAAATTAACGATTTTTGACCAAAAATCCGTCATTATAAAAAATGAACGAAACTACGAAAAAAAATCCTATAACAAGTAGATTATTATGAATAAAATAAGCCAGCAAAAAATCAAAACGATCGATTCACTGAGTTTCGAGAAATCTTGGTCACCGACTTTGAAAACATGGTTTCGAGAAAAACGCGTTTGGATATAAGGGCCAGCACTATAACTTTGTTATTTTTTGAGATATCTACTTGAAATTTTCACCACATATTTTTGAGACTTAAGGCTTTAAAAACTGCTAACTATTTTACTAATTTATTTTACTAATTTTTTAGGTTGTTTTACTAAACTTTTTTTTATTTATGTTCTGCTTTATTTCAACGAAATAAAAGAATATATAAATAAACTTTAACTTTTTAATGAATTTTTTTGCAAACCTCCACTCCTACCCCTCCTCCCCCTTAGGGTACAAAACATGTAATTTTTAAAGTCGGTGACCAGCCTACAGAAAAAACTACTGAACCGATAGAAATTTCTTACACATATTCTACATATAAGCAGCTTTCTAGTGACGTCCATTTTTTTTAAATTTTTTAATTACGAACAATTTTACAATAACAAATAGGTAGATTTTTTCGTCAAAAATCGTCATTTTGGCTTCGAAATGGTGCCAAAAATTGAAAAATTAAAAAAAACTCGACGTCACTATAGAGATAAAGTAATAAACTAAAGAAAGCATTTTGACTTTTTGGTTTCAGATGATCCCGTGATGCTGTAGGCTGGTCACCGCACAAAGACTTTTTTTCGAGGCACCTGCGGATATCTTCAATAAATCCATTATTTCGCTCTATTTTTTAACAAACATTTTTTTAATATTCTTAAAATGTTGTACTTTTATATAATAATATGTAAAATAAACCTACTGTTATAGTTTTTTCTAAAATAATTCATGAAAAAAGGACTTTTTTAGACGAAAAAACCTTACCCCCCCCTTAACTGACTTAATCCGTTATAAGTTATCGTACATCACATGTATTCCCAATATTCTCAACGTGTTTGTTTTGATCTGAAAAATATATGCACTATGTAACATGTTTATGGAAATGTAAGAAGATAAAATTGTAAAAAACTTTTCATCAACTTTGTTAGTGCCTATGAATAATTTTCAATCATAATTTGGCCGACCATTTGTCCGTATTAGCATCGAATACTTACTTTCGATTTTTTTTCGTTTAAGAGTTACTGCAAATAATTTTAACGCACAGACGAGTATTCGAGTGCGAACAATACGCAATATTTGCAATAAGCGAGAGCAAAAAAAACAAACATATGTAAATAAAAGCTTTCTTTCTATTGTATTACTTTCCATTTTATACTAATAATTATTTTATAAAAATCGAAAACTTTTTTCTACAAAAGGTAAGAGCCATCCCCAACTCGATCGAATTTTAAAGTAACCACACAGAAGTGGGTACAATGTTTAGAGATGATGTCCTTAAAAATACACAACTGTAAATATTGTTGTTCTTCTTCCATTGGCAAAATCAACAAATTAATATAATGAGTTATTGTTTATTTTGACATTTTGTGCTGTTTGAAAACTCGTAACGGTAAGTTTAATAAATATTATTGTAACATATTGCCTCGGAGCACATCGCTTTCTGCTTCCTCGCTTCAACATTGTTAGTCCTTGTAAATGTGTTTTTAACTTAATGTATACATCTTTGAGTGTGCGTTGTGTGTTATGTATTGTGTGTTTTGTGTATGTATGTATGTAGTATGTGTGGATGTGTGTGGGTAAGTTACTGTGAACTTGTTATTTTCCCCGACGTCTGATGATAGCCACAAGGATGTTATGATGAACACAACGGTGAAGTATCCTTACATCAAGATAATGGCAAACAGGACGCAATGTTGTTCAAATTGTTATTGTTTTTGAACTTTTTCGGGCAATTTGTTGCGGTTGTGTTTGTGGCTTTGAACAGTTCGACGGCTGATGGCAGTTTGAAATTATGTCAATTTCTGAGAAAACCTTGCTTTTGCTCTCAGCAAATCAACTTGTAGAAGTTAAGGGTTTTAAGATTTTTAAATGATGCTTCTTTTCAGAAGATTAAACCTGATTAATAAAATTGTGATTTGCCCAAGGCAGTCTGATGGATTTGTGTTTGATTAAAAAAAAAAGAAATAAAAACAACGTAATGTGGTGCACTAGACCATATGCGAAATTAAAGTTCTGTGTTTTTTAAATTAAGTATATTTTGATTTGTTCGTCCGAGAAGTGCTTTATTCCACCAGGTATAAAATCTTGTAGTTCCAAGTAAGATACGTCATTTACACAATTTAATGTTAATGTATGTTTTTGAAAATCATGATTTGTTGTAAATAACAGAGAACATTGCGAACATTTTAACATTTTGAAGTAAATCGAGAATCTATCAAGGTTAGCATTTGCTTAAGCTCAGAGGATTCCAGATACATTAACAGTAAAAGAGCTTGAACAGTACAGAAAATCCACTCTGGATCAAGAACCTCTTATCAACTTTCTTTTGTTTTTGCAAATCAGACAAATTTATGGCTAACAACCGGTCCAGAGTCCAAAGCAGATTCTTATTGAAAATCGTTGGAATAACCCAATAAACCACAGAGCGGACTCGGATTCGTTTCGGATTCAAAACGGAGCCCAGATCTCGGATCCGAGTTTTCGCTTTCTATTCGAATTCGAGATGAGTCTGAGAATTTAAAAAAGTGAATATTTAATTTTATGAAATTTGTATATTTTGTGGAGAATATTAATAAAAATAATATTTTAAATTTTGTTTCTTTATTTAAACGATTTAAATGTACCAAAGAAATAAAATACAATTCTTAACCTAAATTTAAAAACTTTTCAATATCTTCTACCATGAGTTTACAAATCTTCAAATTGATTAAATAGATTAAATAGGTTAAGAGAAGCCATCCGATAGAGCAGTAAATTTCTTACTGAAGTTCCCGGCCATGACTGAAGCTGCTGCACACAAGAAGTTCCTCTACAAAAGCAAACAGAAAATTACCACCTAAAAATGGGTGCACAAGATGTCAACGAGATAGGATAAATTTACAAATTTTTTTGCAATTGGAGAAACTTTTTTGTTCAGCACCTTCCGTCACGGCAGTGAACTACAGTGAGGAATTTTCCCTTTACCGAACGGCTTCTCTTACAAAATTTTTAGTGTACAAAAATAATTTTATAAGCTGCAATGAAGTTGTAATTAAAAATTTTTAAAAATAAATAAAAATAAAAGTATATAAATCTATATATTATTAAAAAATGCATTGATTTCATAAGAAGAATATTGAAATCATAAGATTTGAAATATAAGAAAATTTAAAAATTCTCGTTTCGACATCTATTCGATTATTCTAAAAATCTCATTTCGAAAACGAAGTGTGAATTTCTTCCGATCGCGGATTCGAAAACGAAAGTAGAACGAATTTCGTTTTCGAGCTAAATACACGAGATCTCGGTTTTGCCTCGAATCCGAAACGAATTCGTTTGGCTTATTGGGAATGTTGTAAAATTGTACACACACACTAAAGAACTACGCAAGTATTACAAAAGTGAGCATAACAAAAATGACTTGCTAGTCATCTGTCATGCTTTCAAATAGGTACTTATTTTCTTCTACTGAATTTGAAAACAAATAGTGTAGTAAGGAGTTATTTGATATATATTCAAATACTGCACGAACAAACAATATAATGTTCAAGCATTAGAACTAAAGGGTATCCCAAAAGTCACTGCCATGATTCGGGCATTCCTTTTTTTAATTGACAAGCGTAGAGTACTATACGGAGAGGAATAATATTCTTATATTAAGCAAATATTTTGATTTATCTAAAATAAATAAATAACTGGCCATTTCAGCCCTTGAAATGACTCTGACCTAGCTTCTTATGATCAATTGTGTTGTGCGTGTTATTAAGTTTGTACACAATTGACCGAGAAATGGACCGACAGGCTTAACGCCGACTCCGAACGGCGATGAACGGAATGTTCTTATTTTCAAGAAGCTTTACATGGCATTTTGATTACTCTCTGAGGTTTGCCATTGTCTGCGGTGGCGGCCGTACAGAAAAATTATTTTAATTCAAATAATTTTCTGTCGCTGCTGGGGTTCTAACCTGGGTCTCCAGGTTCTTTGACATAGCGGCCACGCACTTTAACCAACTACGCCACGGACGCCACACTAAGATAATTTAAAATTAAGCCTCATTTGCTCAACTCAAGAACAAAAAACTAAAATGAACTTGTAATGAGCATTTATTTCCAAAATTAAGTAAAATAAATTATTGCTTGAAACAAGAATATGACCTGGAACAAGACTTGAATCAAGAAAACATTTTCTTAATTTGCAATCGCAGAGAATTATTTTAGTTCTCAGCAAATTGTTTACTTGAATCAAGCTAATTTTTCTCACTTCAACTTATATTGGCATGCTTATAATTCACAACATGTTTAAGATGATGCGGATTGACAAACTTTGGCATAGATCGAAGGCTTTACTTTACTTGGATTGGAGCGTCTACAAGATATATTTAGTATATTCGAGTAGTTTTTTTATGATCGGTTATCCCTCATATTTCCTGAAAGATTTTCATTATAATAAGAAAACAAAGTTTCTAATATCAAGCAAAACATTAGCTGCGTTCGATTCGCCAGTGCTCAACTCAACTACGAAAAAAACGGCTACTCACTTAGCTGTTACTTACTGCATAGTTGGCAACACTTTTGTTTTTACAGACCACATAAAGTCTGCCAATAAATTAATTTTGTTTTTGTACTCACATTACATTTTGACAGAATCTATTACTTTTACCTTATTCCGTACACAAACCAACTAAAAAATAAGAAACTGGCAACGCAACTTTACTCAACTCAACTGATAATTGACCTACTCTATACTCAACTAGCTGTAGACTTTGTTGTTGTTTTCCCATACAAATTTTGAAATAAGCGACATGAATTGAGTATAGGCTGGCGAATCGAACGCAGCTATTATAGTATTAAGAAAATTGTTTACTTCAATCAAGCAAATTATTCTAGTTTTTAGCAAATTTTTTACTTGAATTTAGCAAATTGTTCTTAATTCATGGAAAATCTATTTCATAAATCAAGCAAATTATTCTGATTTTTAGCAAATTGTTACTTGATATTATTAAGCATTTTTTGCTTAATTTAATTATCTGCTTTAAATTTCTCAATTATAATGCTTGAATTAATGAATTTACGCTTGAGTCCAAACCAGCATCGACCGCGCAGTACACTCGCGTGTGGAGTATCACTTCGTCTTTTTACGTATACACGAAAGAGTAAATTAGACAAATGCTGTTGCTGTGGTCAAAACTGATAGCCTATTTGCTTGATTCAAGCATAGAATGTTTGATTTTTCTCTCTCCGATTTATACATAGATTTATACTTTGACATCTGTGAAGAAATTCACGGTCGAACAATGCATATAACTATAAAATTCACTAAAGAAATAGTTTATTGGTTTTCTCCACCAATTGATTTATTGGTTTTTATTTTTATATCTTGATAATCGAATACATTTTTATACCCCCACGTTTAAAAAACGCAAAAGGGGTATATTAATTTTGTCACTCCGTTTGTAACGCCCATAAGGAGGCGTGGTATGTATAGGATATATGTTCTTGATCAGCATCACCAAATCAGTCGATTTACCAATGTCCGTCTGTCTGTCCGTCTGTCTGTCTGTCTGTCTGTCTGTCTGTTTGTCCGTCTGTATGTCTGTCTGTGATCACGATTACAGCCTTAATTTTCAAGCTATCATCACGCCATTCATCAATAAAAGTCAAAAAATATTTGATACCACCAATCGACGCAACTTCCATTGGTCCACAAAGATCGGTGTGTATCAATGCCAGTTTCTCTGCGACGAGGTGACCCTCTTTTGGAAATATTGTACGCTTTAGTTTTCCTTTCGCACATGATACGCACGATTCAATCTTGCCTGCGTTCTGAAAATTTATTCCCGTTGCCAAACTATTCTTTAACAAATTCAATGCATTGACATCCAAATGACCAAGCCTTTGATGCCACAATTTGTAATCTTCCGATTTTGACTTAGCGATTTCTCCGTGTGCCAACACAGAATCGAAATTACGATCTACTTTGTACATACCATAAGATTTCTTCGCAATTGCCATCTTGTCACCGCGCTGATTGAAAATTTCACAACCTTCTGGACCAAACACGACCTTGTGGTCTTTTTTACTATTTCGCTTACAGACAAAAGATTCGTCGCTAATTCAGGTGCATAAAGCACATTAAAAACATCAATATGCCAATCAGCCATCACAATCTCGTTTCTTTCCGTATCCATCTTAATATCAACAAACCAAACAGATCTTCTTGACATATGCGCAGACGCTGCACTGTCCACGTTCCAAGAGTCTTCATCGATTGAGCCTGTTAATTGTAGAATAATTACGATTATATGAAGTTTTCTAGTGTTTATTTTCCTTCCGTTTGAGGCAATTCTTCGCGATGTGTCCAGTTTCATTGCAGTCGAAACATCTCGGACCTTTTCCTTCGCCTTTCTTCCCATAAAAGGCTGCTGCGTCGTCTGCCGGCGTGACTTCACGGATATCTTGAAGAAGTTTCGTCTTTACGAAATCACCGGTTATCTCTATTCCGCAACTTTGAAGTCCCATCATGGGTCTGTACTAAAGCTCCAACTTAAGTACGTGTTTCGAACTACACGTGTACACGGATGTTCGAACTCTGTGAAGTTCGTTTGTGAAAACACGTACTTGAAGTACACGTGATTGTTAAACACGTACTAGTACACATGTAGTAGCAAAAGTACGTGTTCACGTGTACACGAGCACACGGGTTCACTCGTTCATGTTTTTAAGTATTTACGAACCCTTTTTACAACTACAAGTGTAGTGCGTGTTTAACATTCACGTGTAGTTCGAGTACGTGATTTTTTAAAATATTCGTAAACACGCGTGTATTCGTACTACACGTGTTCACGTGAAAATAGGAGCTCTAGTCTGTACTCTTCTGGTAAGCCAACAAGCAGCAGTAATCCAACCCATTCATCCATAACGCAAAAAATTTATCGCGTTCAGCTTATTTGCTGTAGAAATAATGCCATTTACGTAATCAGACACTGATGCACAGTTCTCCAACTTGTAATTAGTAAGCTGCCCCAACAAGCTACATCTCCTCGTTAATCCGTTATCCTCAAACATCACCTTAAGTTTCTCCCAGGCTTTATACGCTGTTCTAGTGCTTTGAATATGCACATAACCGGTGTATTCGTCTCTCCAGAACTTCTTTCTCTTATAAATTTTAACTCGAATCGGAGAAGCAGTAGAAACGCTAACAATTAAATTTATTTACCATTTAATAGAACAAATTATATGTTAACTGCTCCATTAAACCGCATGAGTAACTTAGTTAACAATTGCAGCTTTTTGGATGTTAACTTGTCAAAAGGTCAACTCAAAAATAGATTAAAAACTATTGTGTAATTGTATGGTTATGTGTCTGCATGGTTAGTCGTGACGTCTTGTGTTGTCCTCGAGCCCAACCACTGTGTTGGTGGGTAAATTTTTCCCACATAAACTCATTTTGACCCACTATTACAAATATCGTTGAAAATCTCAAAGATTTTTGGGTTGTGGCTTTGAATGGGTGAATGCTGAGAATGTGCGAAAAAGCTGTAGTAGCTAAACTCTATTGTTATTGCATGTTATAATTGTCTTCTCCTAGAGCCAAAACGATTCGTCCGCAAGCCTTCACAGTCGATTTCAGCTCTGTAGTCATTAGTTCCTCGTAACTCTTCGAAACTCGAACAATGTCCCATAATTCCTGCATTTCGTAAACTGTCTGCATTCCAAACGACCATTTTTCGCGTCCCTTCAACTTTTCCAGTTAATGCAAATTGCCTAACGTCGCCATTGAATATTTTTTTTTTTTTAAGCAGGAAAATATTCACTTTGTCACTAAATTTTCACTATCAGCAAGAGTTTTTATTCGGAAGTAAAGTTCAGTATACAAAATCAATAGGGGTATTCACGATCCGGCTCTTTGTAGAGCTCTTGTGCAAAAGAGCAAAAAAGCGCAACAAACTGTGAACACACCCCATACATAGGCCTAGCAATTGAAGTTAAGTTCAGTCCACTTTGAAAGTTAGTGATGTAAAATTATGATATTAAAGAAGTTAGTACCTAGAAGTGTACACAATATACCATCACTATTTGTTTACTGTCAAAAATTCACAAAATGAACTCAAGAGCTCAAGCACACTATAAAAGAACTGCAGGGTATCGCCAGTGCGCTTGAGCAGAAAAGAACAATTTTGACAGCACGTGTATTTTGTTATTGTAGAGCTCTTTTTGTTGCACTTTTGCTCTTTTGTACAAGAGCTCTACAAAGAGCTCCTGATCGTGAATACACCTAATATTAAATGAATTGAATTGAATCATGACTTACTGAACTATAAAACAAGAAGTAATATATAGAACAGTGAATTATTAATTCGCATTTTTACAAATTTAAAATAGATATTTGAGATAAAAACATTTTTAAAATGCCGAAGGTGGAAAAAATTTTATTTTTTAATGTTTTTTTTTTCAATTTTTCCTTATGTTTATAATTCATATTTCAAAATAGATATTAACTGAAAAAATCCCAATAAATTTCCCAATAAAATTATTTTATTTAATTTTAAATAAGAGTCTGATCAGCTGAAGGAATCGTCTGCGAAATAAATTATCTTTTGATTTAAGGTGATTTGACGAAGTCCATCATTAGTAAGAGTAATGGTCTAGTTAGCCTCGCATGGCACAGCAGCGCATGGTACATAGATAAGCAGCTAGCACATAGCAAAAAAAGTGAAGATTATGCAAAACTGTTTCGGCAAAACGTCAAACGCATAGACGATACAAAGATATCAAAATGAAACAGATCTTCCATGTTTATCTATGTATTAGCGTTGAATTTCTGTTTTTATCTGAGCATTGCCATGCGTTGTCATGTTGTGCATAATCAGATACACGCAAATCGCAAGTGAACAGATCGCCAAGTGACACTTGTTGAGCCATGCGCTGCTGTGCCATGCGAGGCTAACTAGACCATAAGCCTCTAGGGGTGTTAAATTAGAGACTTATAGACTTATAAAGTTAGAGACTTATAGAGGTGTTACCAAAAAATAAAAGAAATAAAAACCAAAAGTATACAATTTTTCTGTTATCCTCTTGAAGTGTCGCTTAAGTATCACGTAAAGTGCCCGATAACTTAAAGTTATTTCGCTAAGAATATGTCCTAAATTGAACAAAAAGTACACATTCTAGCAAACAATGAAGTTATTTCAATGAGTTCAAATAATTCTTTCGAGTTGAAAGTATTGAAATTTTAGTGATTTGCATTATTAGCATTTTAAATTTTTAGTCAACAAATTTTCCATCTTAAGGTAAAACCATCATCCTGAATAGTTAAAATTATTGTGTTTTTCTTTTATTACTTACTTAAATATGTACATTCATTAAGTTAACTCCACCGTGACAAATGAATGTCATTCATAGCTGAATGTAAGTCGTCTACAGTCATCATTTTACACCATTTCAGCCAACTCAGCAAACTCAGCCACATCAACACATTCATCTCACAGAGGAATGCGAGCAGTGCTGATGTGCGACCATTAATAATAATTTGCTTCCTTAGGCCAAGTCAGTAGAAAGGTAGGTTGGCCAAACTTTGAACTAAAGCATATACGTTGAAAAAAAAAGATTCAAAAGTAATTTAATCAAGAGCTAAGTGCAAGGATACAAGAAAAATTGGATGATGCATTTTCCAATAAACCGTTGTCGGAATAATTCTCTTAACCCTTAAAGAACAAAGTCCATTCGAAAGGTTTAAACGTTTAAATGAAGCAAAGAAAACAAGGTCTCAAAAGGTAAAGAAACCTTTGTCATGAACCAACCCTCCTCAGGAATTTAATTTGTTGAAGAAAATATCCAGCAGCAAAGCAAATGATGTAATAAATCAAAGAAGAAAGGCCAGCAGGTCTGGTTGACCAAACTGTAGATATTGAACTGTGGTCTGGCTGAGTCATCAAACGAAAATATTCCAGGGTGAAAACTAATCGTTCATGTGTCAAAATTAAATAGTTTGATGTATTAAGTTAAAAATAACATGAAAAAAATGAAAAATATATAAGACTGAATGATTGCGTTCAAATGGGTTATAATCTTATCGATGCATTTAAAGGGATTTATTTTATATGCTACTGAATGCTAGATAATATGCTAATATAATAATATATAATATATCGCACACTTAATACAATATAGTCACAACTGAAAATTTTCCAAAATCGACTTTTTGTCATTAATGAATTCACAACACACATCTCTTACTAAAATTTCTTTCTCACCACTTTCTTCTTTGGCTGGAAAAATACCGATATGTTTGTTAATTGCGTTAATTGTGTCAAGGTGTCCTTGATAAAATGATAGGTATGTGTTGTTGCACAAAAAATGCTCTATGATATTTTTAGTTGTGACACTTTTGTTGAAATTAGTGAGTAATTTTATAGTGGATTATTTTGAATTGTGATCCTGTAGCTGAAAGAAATTAAAATCGACTGTATTATTTTGATATGTGTCCTTTTTGATGAATTTTGATTAACATTAGTTTTACCAAAAGAGGGATCGCTTCATACATTTCTGGGAAATAAAATAGAAGTAGTGGTACTATGATAATGAAATATTGCATGCTTGATTAGAAGCATCTAATTTTAATAACGCCTACCTCCCATACAAAGTGACATCATCAAAACCATAAAATCTTTTAGAATTTCACAAAACTTAATATATGGACTTGACATTTTCCATAAGAATTTTGATATATAACATGTTCTCTGTATATGAAATTCAAACAAATCGAATAAAAACCGCGCCTACCTCCCATACAAAGTGACTTTGCCAAGAAGGTAAAATCTCCTTTAAGGGGACATATAGGTTACACATTTTTTAAAACCCGTCAATTGTTTGTCATTTTTTTGAAAAAAATCAAATAACGTCAAAAACCGCTTCAAAAATTCTGAAAAAAATTTTTTGTATTCTTTAAATGTAAATTATTATATGTGCAAAATTTGAAACCGATATCTTTTTTCCTTCTATGAAAAAAAATTCCCGAAAAAAATTTTTTTTTAAAATTTGTAACCTATACGCCCCTGAATTCCACAAAAATTAATATATGGATTTGAAATATCACAAATAAGCTTTAATATGCACTCTGAGAATATAATTTAACGAAATCGAGTGAAAACCATTCCTACCTCCCATACAAACTGACTTTATCAAAAAGCAAAAGAGAATATTTTCTGTTAGAACTATGAATATAAGGCTGTGGGGGTATTTTAACTTTGGCCCTGTGGAAGATAACTTTTTACAAGTTTTTAAATCCTTTATGCATTACTTTCTAATTGCTGTCACTTTGGTTTTAATAACAGTCATTAAAATAATTAAACCCTAAAAGTATGCATAACTTTTTTTTTTATTTGCATATGACATTGCTAATTTGTATTGAAATTTTTGTGACTTATGTCCGAATTTTTAAAAAGTTTGTTCGGCGGCCGCAACAATGTACCAATTTTTTTTACATATATTTAAAGTCAAATTCCCAGATTTTATAATATCATAATGAGACGACCAAAGAAGACCGAGCTTAATTTATATTTTCCATGGAAAATAGAAAAAAATTGTTCATGGACCAATTTTGATTTCTGATAACTTTTAAAATATTCATGTAATCTACAAAATTCGTTCATTAGAATAATGGCAATAAGGTATATTTTTATAAAAAGTTATAATAATTTGCTAGTGACAAATTTTTGTTTACTCAAATACACTGTTAAGTTGCATGAAAATTTCAATAACTTTTTTTCTTATAACCGCCTATGACTTTGATTAATTTTTTCTAATAAAAAAAAAATAAAATTGTAAGGAAAATACTAATGAATTCTTCATAATTAAACATATGTTTTTAAGTCTGCATGACCACATTATAAAAATAGAGTTGTCGGAATATTGATTTTTTTCCGCCAAAATCCCACTGTGTGCCGTGCACAACTGCAGAAATTACAAGACTAAGTTCAAGTTTTGTGTGAAAGTAAGGAAATAATGGTCTTTGAAATTGTGTAAGAAAGAAAACTTGTTTAAAATAAATTTTTAGCTTCAATAAACCTAAAAGAATTGTTGGTGAGTAGCTTTAAATGTGTTCTTTACGATATTAGAAAATTTTAAAAAAAAAAATTGTTACACATCTCTCACCTGACCCAACCCGTACAGTGTCTGGAGGCCTGCTTGGGATGCAAAGCGTAAATTAGCGTAATAACGGTCATTGAAGTAAATATTTCGATTTTGTTTGTCATAATCAGTGATGGTCAAATTTTCGGCTCCTAAAATACTCAAAGTGCAAACGAGTGCTAGACAAAGGGCACAACTACTTGCGGGGAAAGGGAAACGACAAAAATTTCTACATCCATCCGTTCATGATGTTCATCGCACAAGAGTTGCGGAGAAACTAACATTGACAACAAATTTTCTTTCAGCAAAGACTGCAATAGGGTTACCAGCTCCCTCAATTAATGAATAAAAATTTCAAACTGCAAATATCAAATGATAATTATATACAATTATTTGTTTGAAAATTACAAATTTCACATTGACTTTACTTTTAAAAAAGGTAACTAAATTTTCTTTTTTTTAAATTACAATTTTTAAGCTAATTTTAATAGATTTTGCAAATGTTGAAACTGTTCTATATATAAAGCATACAATTATGTGTAAGCGGCAATAATTTTCATTTTCGACGTCGCTCAACCAAGCACTGTGGTCAATAACATGTTTTTAAATCCTAAATTTTCAAATTTTGTTTGTATGAAAAATTTTGTTTAACTTTTGTTAGAGTTTTTCTATATTTTAAATATTTTTATTTGCAGTATTTTCATAATTTAATCATTCCTATATATTCTTTAAGGTTGCAGTATTTCCATATTTGAGTATTCCATTTTTGAAAGGTAATCTTTATTTGGCAGACATATTTTTATATGAGAATATACCTTTTTCAACCAGTGTATGTTTTCGAGAAATGCAGCGTTGATTCATTATAATAAAGAAAACACTTTACCACGTGTCTCATTAAATTTTCTTTGAAAATAAATTGTTTTTACGATGGGATCAGAAAGTAATTTTAATGAAAACCTTTCAAAAAGAAAATCGCGAAATTTTAATATTGAGTGGAGTCATAATTATTTGTGTCAGTTAAGTGGAGGAGAATCCCAATGTTTAATATGCAAAAAACACATAATTTGTATTATGAGAATTTGGTGTTTATTCCACTGTACTTGTGGGCAAAGCATGTTGTCATGCATGAGAAATATGAGAGTAGAATAAGTAGAGAGAGAGAGTAGAGAGAATTATGAAATATGACAGTAAAGAATTTCATTCTACACTTGTATTCCTTCCCTTCATGCTAGCTCTTGACTGTCCCCTTCGTCTAGCACTCAAGTGCAAACGGGTAGCTGGTAAGTGCAAAAGGCTCCTGCGAGCCAAATTGCCTATCACTGGTCATAATAATAATAAAAAATCACTCATACGCCATGGGCGATCTCGAAAACGCAACATATTTAATTAATTTGGTTACGAAATACGACTGACCTATTATTTATTTATGCTGACCTATTATCAGCAGACAATTTTCTATTGATTTCATGCATTTTTTGTTTATTTAATTGATGATGAGGTGCCAACATCTCAATGTGATCTTGAAAAATTTAAACCGCGAATAAAAAATTTTCTATGGCTGACCTATTACTAAAACTAAATTACCTTTTGTTGACCTTTGAAATGATGTAATTGGTCAGTCAAAATTAAACAAATGGGGTGCCAACATCTCGCAGCTGAAGTTTTGCCCCACTTGCGTGGACTCTCTTGTTAGCCAGTGAAATTCTTTTATTTAGTTGCTACATCTAGTAGACGGTACATCTTCATATTTGGATGTATCATACAGGTCAGTCGATAATGGTATGTTAGCAACAATGTGTTCATTACGGTCATCATCGTCTAAGTCGTCGAAATCATAGAATACTGACTAGCAATCGGATGGTATTTCCAACTTATCAAGCAACTCAGCTTTTTCGGTTTTATAAAGTAGTTGTTCCTTCTACTCATGATTTTCCTAAAAATTACGTAAATGTTCCTGTGGGCAAAAAATACCAGAATCCCTAAAAATAATTTCTGTTGGAGATTCTGATAGAGATAAATGTTTTTTATTTTTAGTTGATACTACTGTCACTGACATCAGTGCCAAATTACACGTTAAAATATTCATCAGTGTTTGAGATACGCTTCCTTTTGTAAAAAGCCGTAAATTCCTTCTTCGTTTTGGTTTCTATATCTTCTATCGATTCAAAACAATGTCCACGGAGAGGTCTCTTGAGTGTAGCGAATAGCCAGAAGTCACATGGTGCTAATTCAGGCGATTCAGTGGTTGGGGAACGAGATGGGTCGAGCTTTTAGCGAAATGATCACGAATTACGAGTGCAGTGGGAGATGGCGCATTATAGTGATGCAAAAACCAAGAATTGTTTCTCCACAAATCTGGTATATTTTGACGAACACCACACCAACACGCAAACGAAGCATAACCCCAAGTAGTATTCCTTGTTGACAGTTTGGCCGGTTGGAAGGAATTCCTAATGCACCATACCACGATAATCGAAGAAAAATGTCAATATGACCTTGGGTTTTGACTTGCTTTGAAGTGGTTTTTTCAGTCTCGGCTCATATTTGGCACGGTATTCACCCGATTGATCGGCTGTTTTCAGGTCGTAAGCGTAGACACAAGTCTCATCTCCAGATATGATGCGTTTCCATGAAATTTAGCGTTTTTGGCACCAATCGAGATTTTACTTTTCTGAGGCCCAAATAGTCACTCAAAATGGTTTTCACTGATCCTTCCGATATTCCAACAAGGTCAGAAAATCCGAATGTATTTAAAGTAGACACCTGCCTTGATGGCTTAATTCTATGGTGCTCCAAGCAAGGGACCAAAACATTTCGTCGGTCTGTGTTCTTTGAGTATTCAAAGGAACCAAAGTATCTCCATGTTGTGATGACATGTCGCAACCCTTGGTTTGGGTGAAGGCCTATCAAACACCTCTTTCGAACTAAGGAGTACATCATCCGAGTTGAAAATGCAACTCCACACTGAGCAAGATTGCTCTACACGCGATACAGATAGTAAACAGTTACCACGATTCTCCCCGAAAGTCCATACCCAATCAGTCGGTCTGACATAAGTCAGGGACCACCGACTGCCCGTGGTACCAGTTTTTAAGTTTTCGGTAGGACTTTGTAGCAAGCTACTGCCAGTTGAGCTCATCACCGCTCCGGACTTGTGGCCATTTAAAAGTGTTCCTCAGAACAACTCCTCAAATGATCCAACTTAATGGAACCACAGACTATCTTACAGATGAATGACTGCAGGAATCATTCACTTGTTACGGTGTCTGGTAATGCGAACTCGTTCAACCCGGTAATTTTGTCACTAGATGGAAGCGCATTACTCACGTCGAACACTTCATTTTCTACCATTATGGCTCTCAAATCTTAAATGTCTTCATAAAGAGGACATTCGCACAAGACATGTGACCAATCTTCAAAGATTGCTCCGCAATCACAACCTTCAGTCGTGCTGAGATGTCTCTTACGCAAGAATGCGTTCAGAGAACCATAGCCAGTTAAAAGGAAGCCCAGACTCAGAGAAAATCCGAACTCCGGGCGACCTTCAACGAACACCATGTCATTTTTAAACTGGTAGGTAACTCTACCATTCTGACTTCAGTTCCATCTAGATTGCCACCTAGATTGTGCGCACTCTTTTAGCATAGCCTTCCACTCTGTAGTACTCATATCCCTAACTAACACGTCCGAAGTCCAATCAGTCACTGCTAGGGGAAGACCCTTCCAAATCCGGTATGAATTTATGGTTTGCATTACCACCAGATCCAGCGGAGGTGCCCCCATCAGCACCTGCAAGGCATCTAAGAGCATCTTGATTTTTTTACGAAATTATCACGAATTACGACTACGCTTTTGGCACCAATCGAGATTTCACTTTTCTGAGGCCCAAATGGTCATTCAAAATGGTTTTCACTGATCTTTTTGATATTCCAACAAGGCCAGTAAGATTTCGAACTGTCAATCGACGATTTTGGAGCACTAATTTTTTGATTTTATTGACATCAGTTGATGTTCATGGTCGTCCTAGCCGTGCCTCGTCTTTAACGCTTTCTCGACCCTCTTTGAACATTTTGTACCACTCATCAACTCTTGTTTTCGATAGAGCTTGCTTGAAGGCCTTCTGCAATATTTTCAAAGTTGTTGCAATGGATCTGCGTTGTTGAATACTTTCAGACATTATAAAAAAAGAAAAATTCCCTTGTAGCTATTTACAAACAATAGCTACATTGTAAGTAGCTACAAGGGCATTTATGTTACGCATTATTGTTACGCGTATCTCAAACAATAATAAATATTTTGACGTGTAATTTGGCACAGATGTCAGTGACAGTAGTGCCAACTTAAAAATAGAAACATTTGTCCCTCAAAATATTTATTTTTCGGGATTCCGGTATTTTGCTGGTCCAAAATATGTACCACATTAAAAAAGCTCTGTCAACACTCACTCAATAACACTACTCCTTCCAAAACAAAACATACTTACATCAATCAATATTTTTCACCAAAATAAATTACATTTTTAGCAATATTTTTAATCAAGTAGTTAGGACTCACGCTAATAAAACAAGTCATGCACTTGCTTGCTTTATTTACATAATGTTATTATAAACATACCATCTGCTCAATAGAAATAAATGAACAATTTAATAACGGTTAATTGACTACTATTATTGTTTGGTGTTTAAAAAGTGTATCAGCGCCGCGCAACGTGATGGAATAAGATGCTTCAAATTGTGTTCTAATGTTGCTCAAATAGTTAGGGCAGAGGAACCCCTACTCTTTTGCGTATTCATAGCATAGAAAATAACATTTCAATATAATTACATTATTTTCTGTTTCAAGTACATTTAAACAAGTATACATTTACACATCTCACAAAGTTATCGCTATAAAACGCTCTTAACATTTTAAACACTTTTGTTTTTATGCTTTTTTTTCATATAAATGACTTTTGCCAAATTTTCTTTGTTTCATACTTTTCCACCTACTAAAATACAAAAGGGATCAAGTTCAAGCTCAAGGCAAAAAGTAATAAAAATTTTAAAATTAACCACAGGCAAAGTTATCTCACAACATAATTTACAGTAGGTTACGACAGAGAAAAGGATGAACATTAAACTAAAGATAGGTATCACAATGGTATTCATTTTCTTTTCGTCGTATTAAGCTTTCGCCACAACTGCGTTTACAATTTTAGGCATAGAAAAGTCTGCGCATAATTACGCAATAAAATTACGCCATAAGAGATAAAATTGTAAAAGAAAAAAGAATTCTTGGTTCGGAATTAAGAATAGAAGCAGATTCCCAGAGGAGAAGAGTGCTTATTTATCAACATCGCGTGATAAATGATAAGAATAAGCTCTGAGTCTGATAGAACTCAGACCGTCTCCAGTACATTGAGTAACAACGACTATTTTCCTATATTTTGGCAGCATGAACTTTGCAATTTTCCCTTGGTGTAAAAATAGCCAAAAAACGTTGTCAGCACAAGCTGCCTTGTGATTAAATTTAAAATTCAATTCAGGTCACAGCATCTGCTTTGAACAACATTAGAAACGGGCTACTAAAATGGGAAAACGTATGAAGGCAGTTCGCTTGCTCTGTTGCAGAATTGTTGGTAGGTGGAAGAAAAGCATTTTTCATTATTTGATTTCCTAAATAGACGTGCAGGCATTATTCATATTTCGACAATATTTTACTTAAAGTAACGCTGATTTATTTTTGGATGTTTAAGATGAAATATTATAAATAAAGACTGAAAACTTATCGGTTTTTAGCAATGCTGGTTGCCCAGCAAAGAACAATTATTTTGCTTAGTTATCGTTGCAATGAATGTAAATTAATAAGGTATCGAAAAAAAAAAACATTAAACGCTGTTTATATGTCAAATTTTTCTTTATTCAAAATGGTTGTAATTCCAATTTATTATTCGTTCAACGCTAAGTTTCAAAACTATTAGGATGTTTCACACTTATTGCTTCTTATATCAGAAAATTATTTATGTATCTATGATTCGTCGATACATAAAAGTAACCTAGTCTTCCATCGACCAATATTGAATCAATGAAACTAACATCTCCGTACTACTTCAAGTTGGCAGAAGCTTGAAAAAAATATCCATTTCGATGATATACGGCTGGAATAAGTTGAAACAATGTGTGTCGCTGAAGTTAGTCTAAAAAACAACCTGTGTGAGTGTGTGTGTGTGTGAGTGAGCTATCGAAACATATCCCCACATATTCTCTTGGCGCACTGCTGACAAGCTTTTTCGGCAACGAATAGGATTTATAGGGAAGTCAATGTTGAACACTTGGAGCAGAATTGTTGCAATGCACCTTCAACATAGTGAGCAGCAAAAGTATGCACTTTAGATAGAAGTATAGATAAAGTACCAATAAAGTGGTGCAGACTGACTGGCTGACATGACAAGCAAAGAATATTTGTGTATGTGTTTCATACGAGTGCATCTATACATGGAGCTTAAAATATTTTACTAAATTCTTACGAGAAATTCAAAAGCTAGGCGGGTTGATGATGTTAAGTTTCTGCCTTTTACTTAAGTATTTAAAATTACAAGCTGTAAAGTCCGCGATGTGGCATCTGGGGATGCCAAAAGAAAAATTGCTTCGAGAACTAGTTAGAATTCAATTTACGTATATTATTAACAAGGACGAGGAAGTGCTCATTCCGAGAATTCCATTGATTCCAACCGATTTACATAATTCAAACACATTCAATTCACATTCAGTTCGACTTGCATTGCCAGGACAATCAATGAATCACAAGGCCAATCTTTGAAATTAATTATGGGACTATGTGTTGGATTAAATCAAATCTAAACTTGTTTTTGACCTTGAGAGTAAAGAGAACATACGAGTAATAACATAATATATAAAGTATATAAAGATAATGGAGCGCGAGAAAGAGATAGAATAAAGAATAAAGAATAAAAAGAGCGAACAAGTAGAATATGCGAATGCAGCGAATGCATTTTACACCTGTCGCATGGAGGTGCATTTAGTTCTTTAGATATAGATATGCGGACAGAAATTCCGCAAATTATATGGAAAAAATTAAAATTTCTACAAAATTAATTTCGGGTGCAATCGTGATTGATCGGGGTGGAAATTATTTCAATAAAAAATTAATTTAGGGCAGGACGAAGTTGGACGGGTCCTCTAGTTTACGTATATTATTAGTAAATATCAGTGTGGAATATTTGATTGATTTTATTATTTTGACAAAAAAATCTCTTTTGGGATAGTACCTAATATATTGATAATATTTTAACATAAATTTGATCGTGTGGCATCACTAAGTTATGGATGTTTTTCTAGACAATACTGGATGGATTGTGGCGCCCGTGGCGTAGTTGGTTAAAGTGCGTGGCCGCTATGTCAACGAACCTGGAGACCCGGGTTCGAATCCCAGCAGCGACAGAAAATTATTTGAATTAAAATGATTTTTCTGTACGGCCGCCACCTCTCTGCAGACAATGGCAAACCTCAGAGAGTAATCAAAATGCCATGTAAAGCTTCTTGAGAATAAGAACATTTCGTTCATCACCGTTCGGAGTCGGCGTTAAGCCTGTCGGTCCGTTTCTCGGTCAATTGTGTACAAACTTAATAACACGCACAACACAATGGATCATAAGAAGCTAGGTCAAAGTCCTTTCAAGGGCTGAAATTACCAGTTATTTATTTTTTTATTTTTTATTACTGGATTTTTATACCCACGGGTGATTTGGGTTAAGAAAATATTTTTTTTAATACCTGTTGTAGTACCCACAAGAAAAATTTAGGGGCGACCGATGCCTTTTTGATATGAGGACTAGCAAGGTATTTCGGGCGACTGGATACCCTAGTCCCAACATTTTTTTTTAAATACATCATAGCTAAATTAAATAAACTTACTCATCCGTTCGATCAATATAAATAAATCTTAAGGGAAAGTGAGTTGGCCGACTGAAGTTGGTTGAAGATACGACTGAAAGTGAATTGGCCGAGTGAAGTTCGTTGGAAATAGCCGACTAAAGTTGGTTTTTGTTATGAAAATGTCAATAAAAGGTACGACTAACTTTGATGCATTCATCTTATATATATTACGCAAACCCAAATTTTGTCCGGCGTAAGGCTTTTTAAGTACAAGTCCAATTTTAATAAATTTAGTATGGTTTGATAGGTTTAGACCTGTAGATGTGCAAACTGGACTTTTTATTTCTTAAAAATTTATATATTTTAAGTTTTAGCTTATTAAAGTTTGCATATAATTGTTGTTGTTGTGATGTTGGTTTTTCTTTTATTAACAGAGCAGCTGAGAACAACGTTATCAAACTCAGAGCAAAACAATTCGCTGCTCACATTTCACTCTCTTCTGTCTCTTCTTAATAGAGCGTCTGTTAACAACAAAATGAAAGTCAGAAAAATATAAAGCTCTCGCAAGCCGCTCGCGCTGAACGCTAGCAACCAAGATACATACAAGTTTTTTTTTATTGCAATTTTTCGCTCACATTTCACTTAATTTTGCCTCTTCTTTATAGAGGTTATGTTATTATAGTTGCTGGGGGCAGCAACGCGCACCGGTGGTCACTAGTAATTATTGTTAGTGAAAATCAATATTTTGAACTAATTTCAGTAAAAAATAACAATTAGTCGCCTTAATCCCCCGCTAGTTTCGCCCCTGAGAAAATTATATTTTTTCTGTACCAGCATGGCCAACTGAGTCTATTTAGCTACATCCGTCTTTTTATACACGAAGAAAATAATATTCTTATTTTAAGGGGGATTAAAGAAGCCGAGAAATCGAAAAAAAGGTAATTTTAGTGAATTTTTTTAAGGAAACCTAAGGGATATTTTTGAAATTAGGGTTTTAATACCTAAAAATATATACACTTTCAAGAGTATGTTTAGTTTTTTTTAATAAAAAAATTTGATATTAAGGTAGATACAGCATTTTTTATAGTGAGCTGTGAAAAAAAGTGAAAAGCGGTGACCAAGGTTGCTCCTCCTTAAGGTATAATATACGTGTAACAACCAAAAACAAGAGCTATTTTGAAAAATTTTTTTAGATATAAGAAGTTATTTTTTTTTAAATTTATACAGGTGATTGTACATAAAAAATACTTTATAAAAATGTTTTTTTTTTTTTTAAATTCAGTTCTGACTTTTATATAGAGGCCGCTGAAAATGGCATTGAAAAAATACATCCAAAACGGTTCGATGTATTTTATTTTTGGAAACAAACAAACAAACAAGCCTTTCCCATGTATCGGAAACAAAAAAATCAAATGACATTTTAAGGCATAGACCTTATATTCCCCCCTACGTAAGAACCCCGGGGTTTTTTTTGTTTATATAAAAAAAAAACAAAAAAAAATAGATACTTGAATTTAGGGGGGATGCTTAAAGAACAAAATAACGAACAAACTGCAAAAAAATCATTGAAATTGAACCAATAGATTTCGAGTTATCTATCGAACCGTTTTCGAAAAACTAGTTTCGAGGAAATCGCGTTTAAAGTTTTTTATTTGTTGTATGAAGCTTAGACATAGGTTAACGAAAACCGTTATAACTTCTGATGTTTTTTAAATATCGATTTAAAAATGTCTATGTATATTCTTAAGACTATAAAGAACACATTAAACAAAAAAAATTTACCCGTATATTATACCTTAAAAATATTATTAAACTACATACTTGTCTGAGCTGATTTTGATTTTCTACCAAAAATTCGCCATTATTTTGCCTATTAATGATGAAATACGAGATTATTATGAATAAAATAAGCCTGCAAAAAAATCAAAACGATCGGTTCACTGAGTTCCGAGAAATTTTGGTCACAGACTTTGAAAACATGGTTTCGAGAAAAACGCGTTTAAAAATAAGAGCCGGTACTGCGCGCTGTCGAAAGCGGTACTATACTATTGTTATTTTTTGATATATCGACTTGCAATTTTAACCACATATCGCGACGTGATAACCAGAGGGTTCCATCTGACTTTTTTCACTTTTGTGTTTTTGTATTGGAATCTACTCTTTATAATGGTTTTTATCTATTACAGAAACTCTTTTTTTAATTATGCTAATAATTTTTGAAATATTAGCAGATCTATTTAGTTCTATCTGCAAACAAGTGGATGCGCTTAGTTCCAAAAGGTTCTATCTGCAACCAATTTCAATTCTGTTACAAAAATAGAATAAATTGTTTGAGTTAGTTTTTCTTAAAATATTAAAATGTTAAAAAACAACTTGAATTGGTGAATTCCAAATGAAATTGGCAATTTTGAAAAAGTGGCAGGACGGGGAACTATGTGGTTCTGTCTGCAGCCACCGTCAGTGTTGTAAAAGTGTTTGCGTTGATCATTACATTTTTGAGTGTCCAAGCTTAAAATGTCTTATAATATAAACGAAATGGAAATATCTAGTGACAGTGGTTCAAAAATGGTTACTGTGCTGTTTGGCATGAGTGATTGTGTGGTCAAACAGGAAACGATATAGCCAGTGCTTCAATAAATATGCTCTCTAAAATATGTATGGACTACTCAAATGCAAAAGATTTAATTTTATGAAGTAACAGTTGCGTGCCGTAAAATAAAAATTCTTTAATATCCTTTGCTTTTGCATAATTTCTTCAAAACAACTCATTTATTCCGACTATTACTTTAAAATATTCTACACCTGGCCATTCATGCATTCAGGAAGTAGACAATATCCATTCAAATATTGAAAAAAGACTGAAATTGATTGAAGTTTGGTCACCTGTGTCTTTGTTACAATAAACAGTAGCCAACAACAAACATCCTTACCATATCATATAGATTAGCTGCAGTGACTTTTTTGAATTTCAATCGCCAGCAAAAACTTTAAATTACAGGAATGTTCCATTTACCAAAGTTTACCAGCTTACTTTTAAGAAATATGACATATTCTATGAAGGTAACAATCTCAATCATGGTTCCAACGAATGGAAAAATGCTTCGATACTAAGAAAACAAGCCACTCGATACACTTCGAATCCAACACTTCCGGCTCCTAATAAAGCAAAATCTAAGTCAACATTAACTAAAGACAAAGAAAATGACTTGAAAAGTATATTTTAGTGGATGCTTTCCGTAGATATAGATTTTTATAAAACAATTTTTAATTAGATGACTTCATTTGAAAAATTTAAATTGAATTTTTGAGTTCCAGAAGGTTCTATGTGCAGGTTCACATTAAAAAGTATTAATTTTGTTATGCTATCTTAACTTTTTTTTACATTTACTTTAATATTACAATACAGAAATTAATAATTCTTATATTGCTAATGCTTATTTTATAATTTTGAAATCGTATAAAAAAGTAATATATATGAATAATTTTTGAAAATGTGCAAAGTTTGAGTTCCAAAAGGTTCCATCTGCAATCTTTAATTAAAAAAGTTAATTTTTTTATGTTTTTTTGTAACTTTTTATGAAAAAAATTTTATATTTTAATAAAGAAATAAATTGTTTTGATTTCTCCTGTGTATTATTTTTCATATTTATTATATAAATAATATAAAAATGCCTCCGAACTTTAAAAATGCTCTCCTGAACATTTTTCAAAAAGCTAGACAGAACCCTCTGGTTCTCACGTCGCGATATTCTTGAGACTTGAGCCTTAAAGAAAATGCAGTGAAAAAAAAAAATGAAAAAGTTCTGGGCATATAATCCCCCTAAGTATATACATATTTTGCTTGATCTAAGAAAATTTGAAATGAAGCCTCAGTTGTTCAAATCAAGCAATAAAAACAAAAATTACGAAAAACCATTTTAGAATGAGCATTTATTTCTAAAAATAAATAAAATAAATTACACTGAGTTACAAAATGACACTTTATAAAAGGTGCAGAGTTCTCGATAGTCAATCCCGAATGCATTTTGGCTGCTAATTTCAAATATGGACTCCGTTTTTCTCTATCAGCTCGAGTTTTTGAGTTATAGGCAAAAACATGAAAATCAGTTCTTTTTCTGATAGTTTTGCTATATCTATTACACTGATTTACCGATTTGTATAACGATGATGAATTTCAACGAAGAAATATTAGACCTTTCAATTTTTGCACATAAAATTACAATATCTATGACAGTTTTGAAGATATCGACGTTCAAAATGGAAAACAGGTCACAATTTTACGTAGGCTGCGCTTTTGAAACCCTGTATCTTTAATATTTTTCAACCGATTTGCAAAAACTTTTTTTTTAATGATAGAAAATCTTTTTAATTTTAATAAACATTTTAGGTTTTTTTTATTATCTTACATTTTTTCGAAGAAATTAAAAAAAAGAAAAGTTTTTTAAAATGAATTTTATTACAATTCAAGTACAGTTGATAAGGTTTTTTGATAAGCAATTGATAAAGAAGGACCATGTTTTGCTTACATAAGTAGAAAAATGCCGGGAATAAGTTAAGAAAAGCTTAAAGCTGGTGTAATGGATGGTCCGCAGATTAGGCAGCTAATGAAAGACCCTAATTTTAAAACCTCGATGACTAACCTTGAGCGAAAGGCATGGGTGTCATTTGAATTAATTGTCAAAAACTATTTAGGCAATTGCAAAGAAAGTAATTTTGAACAACTAGTGACCAACATGCTAGACAGTTTTAGGGATCTTGGATGTAATATGAGGACCAAGATTCACTTTCTACACAGCCATTTATCCCACTTCCCTGAGAATTTAGGAAACACTAGTGATGAACAAGGTGAGCGTTTTCATCAGGACATGAAAATAATGGAAGACCGCTACCAAGGAAGATGGGACAAACATATGATGGCAGACCATTATTGGAGTCTTAAGCGAGATGATCCTAATGCCTTTCATTCCAGAAAGTCACTGAAGAGAAGTTTTTCAAGTCGTAAATGATGCTAGCTTTATCAAAAAAAACCTTATCAACTGAACTTGAAATTTAATAAAATTAATTTTAAAAAATTTTTTTTTTTAATTTCTTTGAAAAAATGTAAGATAATAAAAGAAACCTAAAAT
The DNA here is from genome assembly GCA_943735915.1 of Pherbina coryleti. NCBI lineage: Eukaryota > Metazoa > Arthropoda > Insecta > Diptera > Sciomyzidae > Pherbina > Pherbina coryleti. Next base: position 105,077,047 of record OX030949.1, read on the forward strand.
GTTTATTAAAATTGGAGAGATTTTCGATCAAGTAAAAAAAAATTTTTTGCAAATCCGTTGAAAAATATTAAAGATACAGGGTTTCAAAAGAGCAGCCTACGTAAAATTGTGACATTTTTTCCATTTTGAACTTCGATATCTTCAAAACTGTCAAAGATATTGTAATTTTATGTGTTAAAATTGAAAGGTCTAATATTTTTTCATTGAAATTCGTCATCGTAATACAAAGCGGTAGATAAATGTAATAGGTATAGCAAAATTATCAGAAAAAGAACTGATTTTCATGTTTTTGCCTATAGCTCATAAACTCGAGCTGGTGGCGAAAAAAGGAGTCCATATTTGAAATCAAGAAACCATACTAGTCTATAATCAGCTGAAAAATCTCCGGCACCATAATGTCTATCGGGCTGTGTTATCGGTTGAAATAAGAATGAATCGAGAAAATATTTTGTTAATTTTAGCAAACGAAGAGTGGGTCATTTTGTTTGATTTTATAACAAAATTGTTTCAAAATTGCTTGATTCAAGCATGTAAAAAAACGTTCAATCTTAAATCTTTCAACCTTTAGTCTTAAAATTATAACTGAAAAAAAAAATAATTTTCCCACTTCTCATCTGGAGATATATTATTCATAATCTCATCACAATTAATTAATTTATTAATTTATCACAAGATATCAATCAGTAAGTCTTTTTAAATAATATAAGTTAATTTTTTGTTTAATTTAAAAACACAAAGCTAGCTATTTATAATATTTTTTTCACATGCAAGATATAAAATATCCTTATATTTCGAGCACAACTTTCTAATCTTCAGACAATTATTAACTTGGATCAAGCAAATTCTTCTCTTTATAAGAAAAAGAAAAATCAAAGCATTCTTACATTGAGAAAATTATTTATTTGAATAAAACAAATTGGTCTAAAATCAAGTAAATTATTCTCGTTGTCAGCAATTTGTTAGACTAATTTTAGCTAATATAAGACTTAAATCTAGATCAATCATGCCCACGTAGTTGCTCGTATGGCTACTATTTTCTATCTTAATTTTGTCTTTGCGATGAGCCAAAATCAAAGAATATCTGCAAAAAAAAACAACACAAACCGACTCGTTCAGTGTTCAGCACATTTTCCAGCGAATTATACAAAAACAATTGCATGCAATGTCGATGCTGAAGCTGAAGCTGATTGTCCCGTTACTTGTGTGTCGAGTAATTTTTCGTGCAAGCATTGTTATTGTAATAGAAATTAATCTTGCCGCAGTGCACTGGCAAATAAAATTGAGTTCATTGGTTTGTCATAATTGAAATGTCTATCAAACATTGAATATATTTAAAAAAATATAAACCAAATTTTCTTACAGTGTACTTCATTACATGTGATTTTATTGCATTGCAATTGTTTTTTGTTTTGTTTGATTTTTTGCCGAACACAACAATGATCAACATTGATGTGTTTGTTTTTTAAGTTTTGGCCCGCGCTTAAAATTTCTTGGGCCCCACTGATGAAATATTTTTGAGTTTTAAGCAAATATTTCTTTAATTAAACTTTTTTTTTCTCAATATCATGTGTTTCAAATTTGCTCAATTCTAGCAAAATAATGCTTGAATTGAGAAATTTACGCTTGAGTGTAAACTTATAGCCTATTTGCTTGATTCAAACATAGAAAGCTTGATTTTTTTTTCTCTCCATCTACGTCTATCCGTTTGCCTATGAGCACACAGACGTAATTTTTGAGCTTTCGTAATGAAATTCGAAATATATTTAAAAAAAAAAATAAGGATCAAATTAAAAAATGGCCCCTCACCCACACAAAGTAAATTTAGCAAAACGGTAAGGTCTCTTTAAGCTCCATAAAAATTAATCTTATGATTTAAAATTTTTGGAATAAGCTTTTACATCAAATACGCTCTTTTGATTTCAATTGACAAATTTGAAATCAAATGAAAATCACATCCTTACAAGGTTTAGTCATTAAAAGAGTAAAACTTCATAAGCTCCACAAAAATAATGCAATGACATTGAAATTTACACGTATGTTAGTTCTGAAAATTTAAAGTTCTTTAAGCTTTTTCAAAATTGTAATTTTGTTTAAATGACTTCATCAAATTAATAATACTATCATAGCTTCGAATTAATTTTAACTTGAGCCAAGTCAGAGATAGTTCCTTACTAGTTATTTTAACAAAACCTCTACACTAAGAGAAAAAAAAAATATTAAATTAATCCACAAACTTTTTTAATTTATCCAATAACGGGGTAATTTTTTAACCAATAACGGCATTTGCATAAATCGAGTATGTAAATATTTAAAATTTATTCAAATACTTTTCTTATTAAATTATGCATGCGTATTGTTAATTTTATGTTAAATAATTAATATTTAAATAAAATATTTAAGTATTTAAAGAGAATTAATAAAAAATTAATTTAAATTATGCATTAGTTTTTTAAAATAGTTACTATTTGAAAATGGCGTCCGTGGCGTATTAGGTCAAAGTGCGTGGCCTCTATGTCAACGAACCTGGATACCCGGGTTCGAATTCCTACAGCTACAGAAAATTATTTGAATTAATATGATTTTTCTGTACGGAAAAAAGAAGCTTCTCAAGAAGCTTTATAAAATACCATATAAAGCTTCTTGAGAACAAGAACATTGCGTTCATCGCCGTTCGGAGTCGGCGTTAAACCTGTAGGTCCGGTTTTCGGTCAATACGCACAACACAATTGATTATAAGAAGCTTAGTCAAAGTCCTTTCAAGCGCTGAAATGAGCAGTTATTTATTTTTTATTTTGTGTTTTTTACTATTTGAAAGATTTGCAATTTGATATGGGCGTCCGCCCACCTAAATGACATGATTTTACGAACACGCCAAAAATAAAAGGCAAGAAGAAAAGAACAAATAAAAGTAAAAGCTACTTACTTACATACTAGTATATTTTATACATAGTTAGTAGTAGAAAAGGAAAGAGGAGAAGGAAAGTAAAAGAAAGAAAGCTCACCGATTGGGTTGATTAGGACGAGAAAGAGACTTGAATAGAGATCGCTTGAATGAGGATTTAGACATGGAAGGTGAGTAGTGGTCGGATATTCTATTAAATTTTCTACAGCAATGGCTAATGGGTTCATTACTTGCATATGCAGTATGATGCTGATATTCAGTTAACAGCCGAGTATGTCTTGTAAGTCTTATAGGGTCATTGAGGGGAATCTTGTTAAAGATGTATTCGCAATTAGTTACACCGTTCAGAACATCGAAAGTAAAGCATGAATACGATACCGTTCTTCTTATTGATAGCGGCATCAAGTTTAATAGGCTGAGTCTGTGTTCATACGGTGGAAGGTTACAATATTCGTGGGGGTTATAAGTCTCTCTCAGAGCGAATAGGACAAATTGCTTTTGTTTGGATTCGATTCTATCATTATGGGATTCAAAAGCTGGATTCCAAATAATGCAGCTATATTCGAGTATTGGGCGCACTAGTGCACAGTACAGGGATGTAGTAACCCATACATTCTTGAATTTATGTACTCGTCTTTTAATAAATCCGGGCTTTTTGCTGGCCCTGGATGCAATCTTATCATAGTGTAGATTAAAACGCAGTTTGTTGTCCAAGACCACTCCAAGATCAACTATATAATCGACCCTGTTAAGTTCGATATTGTTGAGGCGATAGTTGTAATTCGTAATTTGGTTTCTACGGGAAAAACTTATCACCTTACACTTATTTACATTGAGGTAAAGTTTGTTTTGGGTACACCAGGTCTCAAGAGTTAAGAGGCTTAACTGTGAGAAGTTGACATCTTCCTGCGATTTAATTACGTGGTACATTTTTAGGTCGTCCGCATACATTAGATGACCTTCAACACTATCGACAAGTCGGATATGAAGATATTGAAAATAAGAGGACCAAGGTGGCTACCTTGTGGTACTCCAGAGGAGACCTCGATTTTTTTTAACAAGATTCCATGGAATTTAACATATTGGGATCTACCATGGGGATAAGTTGATAGCCAACTAAGTAAAGATCCAGAGAAACCGAATTTTTCTAATTTATGTATTAAGATGACATGATCAACACGATCAAAAGCTTTACAAAATTAGTATAAATAGCATCTATTTCTCCATTATTCTTTTCTCCATTTTGCTTAAGACGTCCGAAACCATGATCATGAGGTTAGTGGTGATGGATCGACCTTTTCGAAACCCGTGCTGCTGCTCGTTTAGTCGAGGGTTGGCAAGGCGTGTTAGCTTTTCGCATATAATTTTTTCGAATTGCTTTGGGATGGCTGACAAAATTAAATAAATAAATAAATAACTGGCCATTTCAGCCCTTGAAAGGACTTTGACCTAGCTTCTTATGATCAATTGTGTTGTGCGTGTTATTAAGTTTGTACACAATTGACCGAGAAATGGACCTACAGGCTTAACGCCGACTCCGAACGGCGATGAACGGAATGTTCTTGTTCTCAAGAAACTTTACATGGCATTTTGAATACTCTCTGACGTTTGCTATTGTCTGCAGAGAGGTGCTGGCCGTACAGAAAAATTATTTTAATTCAAAATAATTTTCTGTCGCTGCTGGGGTTCGAACCTAGGTCTCCAGGTTCTTTGACATAGCGGCCACGCACTTTTTTTTTTTTTAGCTTTGAACCAAGGATTTCAGGTGGAATACCTATTCAGTCAAGTCTGCCTTGGTTCGAAATGGGGTGATAGATTAGTGGGAAGGAAAGGGCAATCAAGTGAAACATATGTAGGATGTTCTAACATGTGAATTTGAATCAGAGGCAAGTGTTATGCCTTTACCTCAGTCAATTCAAGTTATAAAGGCTTGGTTTGTTATAGTTCTCGTTTAGTTTTTGTAATGAAAAATATATAGCCTAGATATTTAGCCAAGATGCTTCGTGGCATAGAACTGTAACAAACCAGGAGTATTCAGCGACAAGATAGAATCTTAATTCTAAAAACTTCATTTATAAACTGCAGCAATAGAGTGGGATGTTGAACAATTTAATATTTTTAGTTGAAAGATATTATCTATATCGTAGTGATGCTATAACATTCATTGTAAATAAGGGTTAAAATACGATGTTCTGACTACTCTTATAATATACGTCTGATCAGATTTCGGATATTACAACTTGTTTATATATTTGTTAGTCCCTTAGTGTAGTATTGTCTATAAATAAAGTTTTCCTGGAGCTACACTAAGCAGTAGTCGACCGTTAAAAAATTATATAAATAACAATTCCACCAAACAAGCATCACTTATGGCCTTTCATAAAATATTTTCATGAAATATAATAACGTAAAGAAAAGAGTCTAAAAAAATCAATTGAGGAGCTAGTTGCAAAAAGGCACTTCTTTTAAAACTGAATTTTGAGATATTCGCGTTTAAAGTTTTTGATGTGTAATTATTTTTTTTTGTGCTCGTCAAAAACTGGGGAAAAGTCGAAGGGAGATGTGCCCTTTTTGCTTAAAACAAAGAAATGTAAGAACAAATCTTAGTTTTTATTTCACAAAAACATATTTTATTTAAATATTGAACATTTTTTCTATTTTTCTTATGTTACTTCTACCGTTCCAAGCAATAAGATCACATTTCGTCTTATGAAATCAAAAAAGTCCTAACTTACAAAAAATTCAAAATCCACTTTGTGATGGATTATGCTACACCGTTCCTGCATCAAGATTGATGTTCCTGCAAAATTATACGCTCCTACAACTAAAAACAACGTTAATAAAAAAATAGCTTCACCTGAAAAAATGTTGCCAAAATTTTTTTTTTTTTTTTTTTTTGTTGAATTTAGAAAGTAAGTCCTGTAAAATTTTTTAATTGTATCTTACGGCATTCGATCTTAAGAAGTCAGTTTAAAAACTATCAACTCAATATTTTGAGGGGACATAAAGAAGGGACTGTTCTTTCTATAGAGCCGTTTTATGCAAAAAGGGCACATCTCACCTTGAGCCCTTATTGCATTAAGACCTCCTCAATTGAGAAATTTAATTCTTCTTTAATAACAAAAAGGACTACCGTGGCAGTCTGAACTTACTCTCGAATATAAATTATTGCTACACTTTGAAACAATAAAAAGAGCTCAACTAAGTCCACAAACACGAATTCTTTTTGGAAGTATAATCAATTTGGAACCATCAAAAACTATCCACTGAAGAAAAGAAGAGCCTACCTTGCCTTCATACATCAAAATCTACTGATCTGGAATTATCTCTTTTTGTTAAGCATCATTTAAAAATTCAATTTCAACCTTAAAAAGAAATCCAAAGCCTTTTTTGCACATGTGTTAATTTCCCATTCATATAATACATACAAACAAGTTACGAGTATATATACAGAATGGTACCCAAATTCTTCGTACCAATGTCGTCGGCAGTGTTCACTTTAATCTACGATTTTAAGACCGAAGGATTTTGTTTTCGGCTACTCGTACAGTATTCTCTGGATATCCTTTTGCATTGTGCTTTATTTTTCGTGTACGTTAGCTTGTCATTTCGTTTTGTAATCCTTGCGTATTTGGTACACACTACGTGGATGTAATCGAGGCATCGTGACCATTGTTTGCTACCGTACTTTGAGCACTACACGGGTCATTGGAATTGTAGCACATACAAGTCTACACAGACACTCACATTTGTGAATATAATTGAGTTAACACCGTTGAATGTGCATGTGTGAGTTAATCCGCTTAGGAGTTGTCCAAAAAGGCGACATGAGTTTCAAGCAAGGACCTCCATGTGTATCTCTTAAAGTATTTGTGCAAATGAAATACTGTGGCATTCAACATGGTAACCATCGGGAATCTTGTACAAAACTCCACCAGAGTGTAGAGGTTGACCAGGCTAGTTTAGCTGCTTAATTAAATTACTTTGATCAAGAGCCTGTTAATCTGTGCATGATTTAAGATACGCATTTATTCATGTGTCTGGTCTTTTGCATTGAATCAAAAAAAAATTTTCCTCTCGTCTTATCTCCCTCGACTGGTTGTGATTATGAAATTGACATGTTTTGACTGTATTACGAAATGTTTTGCAATGTTTATAATTTCGTTTATTTGCATTTGCCATCGCAGCTTCAGACTCTGCTATGACAGGCTCTCGACTAGCTGTTATTAGAAAAGATGTGACAGCATGACACTGGCTGACAGACGTGGATTACGCGAATAAAACTCCACTCGCCCGGGTATCGGTTTACGCGCCTGTTAATGCGCCGTCGGCAAGAGTGTCTCCGATGAATACTGTTGTGTCGCTGTCACCGGTGAGTGGTGACAGTACTAGCGTCACGTGACAGTGCCAATGTAAAGTAGTACATCGTCAGTGGGTGCCACACTGGTGTAAGGCTAGAAGGGTACTACAAAAATGTTGTCTTTCTTTCTGATGGATTTTATTTCATTTTCTTTTTATTTCACTCACTTCGCATCTCTCTTCGTTGTTGGTTGTTATATTGATGATATGCCCGCCCAGCTTTATTGAACTCAGTGAAACAGCCGTGAAAGTCAGCCGTGGTATCATATTTATTGGATGGCAGTAAAACAAGAAGAACTGATGCAGAACACACCATGAGCTAAATAGTTGGGGATTATCGGGATTTTTGTGGCTTATTTTGTTGTCATTTTGGTGTTACGGCTTTAACTGTGGTTTTAAATTCGTAAACTAGAAAATCGACGCCATGTAAGTCAATCTAAATATTGCAGATTTGTTTGTCAGTTACTCACGATAATAATAATAATAAAAAAAAAATATGTGTTTGATTGTTTCTCTAGATGATTAAGGATGTCAATCGTGGTTTAAAGAGATATAATTGAAGAAGGTAGAAAATGTGGTTTGTTTATGTTTAAAAATTGATTAAAGAATACTTAGACATTCTTAATAACTTCAATTAATGTGCATTCTGCTCGAAATTTTCTGATGTTATTTTACCCTTACATACAGGGTGGGTCAATTACAAGTTTTTTTTTTTTAATGCAATAAAATGAACAAAATTAATTTTTTTCCATGTGTTATGGCTTTATTAGTAAGAGCAAACATTCCCATTAATTATGGAATACAACGTCGTTCAAGTGGCTGCCTCGGCTGGCTTGGCAGTAGCGCATTCTGTCACTTCAATTTTCCAAGACCTTGTTAATGGTTTCGGGCTGTAGCCCACGGATTGCTTAGATGATATTGACCTTAAGTACTTGAATCGTTTCCGAATTGTTGGCATCATCAGTCCTTCAGTGTTCCCCACAAAAAAAAAAGTCGAATTTCAAATAACGCACTGTTTGGGCTACATATCACTCACTTTGTAAATAAGTCTCAATATTTCATAACGTTGTTCAACCGTAAAGGGACTCATATCTTTCGGCGGCAGTGTCAAAAAAACCGACACTGAAAAAAACACATTAGCTTAAAATCGAACACAATGTATTCAAAAAATGTGTTCATAATTTGCCTTTTTTTCATATGTTTTTCAAAAGTTTTAAACACATTTGCTCTTACTTTGGCGAAACGTGTTGCAAGCTATTTTTTAAACACAAAATTCGTCAAATTAATAACAATTGTCGTCAATTTTAAAACATTTTTTTTTGTGTAGATTTAAAAAAAAACCACTAGATGGCCCACTCTATATATAGGCTAAGTATGTAAAGCTAAGTAAGGCAGTCATTTGGACTGGGTTGAATATATTTTACCTGTTATTCAATAATCAAAATAACGGACAACTTATGGAAACATTCGTACATATAAGACACGAACATTTAAAATGCATCAAAATATATTTTTTTCTATTTCACACATCGAAATTTATTCGCTTTCAATCAATTTCTTTTTGAGTTAATTGCACGCTTGTGTGGAAACTATTGTACACAATGAAGAGCAGAGAAGGCTGAGCACAATTTTTTTTTTTCAACTGCAATAGCTAGTCTATTAATAGAAAAATAAAAATAAAATGGGAACAAATATATATAAGCGAAAAACAAATCTATATTGGAAAAATATCGAGACCACAACTCAATTAAGAATTGAATGAACACTATTGTTCGTTCTCGGATCTAATTTTTTAAGACTTCCATTTTAAAATGTGCCATAGTCACTGAAGTTAATTTAAATAAATTTTAATCAAAATATACTGTTTATATGAATGCTTGGCTTTGAACTGATTTTCCTAACCTTTGAAACATAATAATTTTATCTATATGTGACCCGGTCTACGAAAAGGGACCTTCGGTGTAAAAACAAGTTTTCGAGAAAACAGCTGTTTATGTTTATTATGTTATAATTCAATGTCCAATTTTTTTCATTTTCACTCATTTCTGCTCTTTTTTTGGAAAATTTCTTTACGAGTTGGAAACTTCTGCTTTGCGCCATTAGAAAGAGCACACATTAGTCTATCCGAATCGCCAAAAAAGTGAAAAATGATATTTTCACACCGAAGGTCCCTTTTCGTAGACCGGGTCACATATAATATTTTTGTTTGTTTGTATGTATGTATGTATGTTTGGAATAGACTCTTAAACTACTTAACAGATTTTAATAAAACCTATATCAAACGATGCCTTAAGTTACTGCGCTGAACATAGGCTATATTAATTGTGCCACGCCCCATTTTACCGCCCACAAATCAATAAAAATGATATATTTCAAGCGGTTTCTTCCGTATAAGACTAAAATTTGGTAGTTTAGTTTGTATGCTGACTGTCGGTGACTGTACGAAAAATGGGTTGCCACACCCCCTTTTACCACCCACAAATCAATAAAAGTGCTATATTTCAAACAGTTTCGGCCTATTTGAACTAAAATTTTGTAGTTAAATTTGTATGCTAACTGTCGGCAACTGTATGTAAAATTGGCTGCCACACCCCCTTTTACCGCCCACAAATCAACAAAAATGCTATATTTCAAACGGTTTTGGTAGTATTTGACTAAAATTTTGTAATTTAGTTTTTATGTTTACTGTAGAAAATTTTACCAAAAATGGCTTGCCACGCCCCCTTTTACAGCCACAGATCAATGGTATATTTCAAACGGTTTCGGTCGTATTGGACTAAAATTTTGGACATCGTATTGGACATTTGCCTGAGGCATATGCGATGGCATATGTGACATATTGCAACTGAATAAAGATTATGAATTTAGGCCCATTTCTGATAACGGTAAATAAATCGAAGCGTTCTCTGTTTCACTTTTAATAAAAATAAATATATAATAAATGAAATAAAATATGAGTTCTAAAAAACGTCAAACGAAGTTTACTTATTTTGTTCGTGGTAAAGTTTTTTCCAACAAGTGGAATAATTTTTTCATATATTGTAGCAAAACACAAATTAAGACCTTTTGAAAAACTGGAGGCTCGAAACAGATTTCAGACTTAGGGTTTCTTGGGCAAAGTTGAATAGAATTATCCGTAGAACATTATCCGCGCCTACGATTTTTTGAAAAAAAAATTAACCAGCTCTAAGTCACATTCAAGAGTATGCTTAGTTTTGTTTTTATTAAAAAAAATTTAATATTAAGGTAGATACAGCATTTTTTTTAGAGCGCTGTGAAAAAAAAGGTGAAAAGCGGTCACCAAAATTGCTCCTACTAAATTCATCCGAAAGTAAAGTAACGGTTTTCGACCAAAAATTCGTCATTTTTTTGCCTATAACTAATGTAGGAATCTACGAAAAAAAACTCCTATGACAAGTACAAGATTATTATGAATAAAATAAGCCTGCAAAAAAAATCAAAACGATCGGGTCACTGAGTTTCGAAAAATCTTGGTCACCAACTTTGAAAACATGGTTTCGAGAAAAATGCGTTTGAAAATAAGAACCAGCACGGCGCGTTCTCAAAGGCGGTTCACTCACTAGGCTATAATTTTATAAGTTTTTGATATATCGACTTGAACTTTAACCTCATATTCTTGAGACTTGAATTTAAAAAAAAAAGTTCTGGGTATATAATCCCTTTAAGCCAATCCGAACAAGGTCGGGTACTCTGCTAGTAATATATAAAATGAAATAGAAAACTTGTTGAGTTAAATATTTCTGATATATTGTCATTTCATCAACTGAGTTAGGTTTTGGAATTAATTTGCAGAGATTTCTGCATGCAAAAACAGAATACCATGTCGGAAGAACACCCTTCATTAGGTGCAATCCATGTATCGACCTTTTTTATGCAATTATCATAAGAAGTAAGCTTCTGCACAGACCGACCATAAGTCATCGACCGAAACAAATGGTAATCAGAAGATTATCGAGATGGAGAAATGTATGGAAAAAATTATGGTTGGGGTAGGACTTCTAATAAGCAAGTTACCAGGTATATTTTGGGTATGGTTGTGTAGCAAAATCACTTCGTCTTGACGTTTTTCCGCCATGCATGACTGAAGCGCATCAATTGTAGTCGGTAGCATTTCATTCGGTTCGAACAGCTCAAAGTAGACATAATGCTCATTCTGAGCTCATTCATGGCTCATTCTGAGCCATCATCAAAAGTAGTCCATGAGATTGTATCCATGAATATATGGCTTCTCAGCTGGTGCTGTTGGTTGATCAAGTTTAACCCACGGTTTTTTGCGCATGGGATTGTTGTAATGGATCCACTTTTCATCGCCGTTGGCAATTCAATGCAAGATTCCCTTCCTTTTCTACCGTTAAAGTAGCAGTTAATAGGTAAAAACGCCTTTCATAGTTTTAAGGTTTCCGCTCGTATGGGATCCAATTTCCTTGTTTTTTGATGATTCTTAATAAAGAGCTGCACGGGTGTGTTTGCAAGACATTCATTTGTTGTTTGCATGCTCACTCTATTCAACTCTCATCTTTAAAAGTATTTAAACACCAACAATATAGAGACCAAGAACAAATGAGCATAAAGCTTATCGAAAACAAGACAAACGAGAACTTCTTCAAAGCAAGCATATAAAGTAAAATTGAAATGTGTTGAAATGTGTTGATATGCTCGATGTTAGACACTGAGTACTGGTGTATTTTATGTTTAATTTTTAAAATTATTTGGCAATGAAATTAAAAGTAAAAAGCATAAAACGAACATAAAATTAACGAAAAAAAACAACAACCTTCACACAAATAATGTGTGTTGTTATTGATATGTGTTAAAAAGGTTTTTTCTGCTTCTTATCAGATCAAAGAAAAGAACATCGAATGCTGATATTTCTCTATAACATATTTGTTTTACTCGGTGTGCTCGTTGTTTTTTGCATTGATTTGATTATCTCGATTTGATCGTAACGAATATATAAAGCATTTAAAAATAATGAGAATGTACTTATCTTGGTGAGAGGCAAACAAATGCTGTAGAGTGAGCACTTTTTTGTAAGTAAATGCTGTACTATGTTTACTTATACTTGAAAGAATAAAGTAAATAGAGAACAAGGCAATCAAATGCTCGATGCACTTTATTGTATCAAATACATTATAACTTTATATAAATATAATATATAATTCTTATAACTTTATGGCATTTAGAGATTGAGAGATAGACGAAAAATATTGACACAATTCTGGTAAAATCTGAAAAAAATCACAGTGTGGCCTTGCTAATAGAGTCCAGTGTAATGCAATCAAACCCTAATGTTGTCTGTATAACAAACAACACTGTATAACAAACGGATGAATTGCCCCTAGCTACCCTCGAAAAGAACGGTGTGATATCGGGAATCGGACTCTCTTAAAGTTTTCCACATATTAAACCAATTCGATATTCGCTGGAAGGTCATATTTTCGAGATATCGAAAAAAGCGACCAAGTGTCTAGGTTTCTAAAAACGGTACAAAAGACGTGCGATATATTTGATAGGGGATGAAGATATTTCATCTTCTCTCACATAATCTCGGGCATCGACAAAAAGTTGGGGGCCTAAGGCTATTATATGGGTACTACAATGGTAAGTGTTCAAGTGAGGTACAAGACGCCACCAGCTCGAGTATTTGCCAGGTCTACTCGGTCAGTTTTCTAAGCTCATCTCTATACCATTGTCTTGATGTCAAATAAAACATCGCATTCGTTTTTCGGTCGCACAGGTAGATTGTGGAAAAATCTCCATACGAGCTGTTCAAACAATCTTTCCACCCTCCAAACGTTCGGATTAGTTTTAAAAAAAGCCGAATGCACTACTTTTAAAACGTGCACAACTTTCCTCACGTTTGCTCAGCTAGCTTGTACAAGTTTGTTTTAATTATTGGCGTATTTATATTTTTTACCATCAAACGCAAAGTTTTGGTTTCTATGCGTTCATCAAAAAAGGCCAAGGCAATAACTAGTTTCCCGAATAGGTAACGGATAGTTGAAGTTGATGGAGAAGTATATTTGTTGGAATGTTTGTTTTTTAATTACTCGACCAGCTCATTATTAGAACAGATTTACACCTTGCATGCTTTCTCCCACCTATTTGAAAGGGCAGGTTTACACGATGCATATATTAAGCAATTTAATAGTCGATGCACCAACCAACGATTTAACGATTCAACCAACGGGTACAAGGCTTCGAAAGACCATAACTTCAGAACGGCAAGAGTTAAATCAAGGTTTTTTTTTTTAAATTGTTCAAAATTTTACTATAATTGATTCAAAGTGCATAATTACTTTTTTTTCATTTTGATGAAATTTTTAAAAATTATGAAGCGTTTTTAAAAAATGTTCGCAAATTTCACGAAAAATAAAATATAGTACACTAAAATGTCCAAAAAAATTGCCAACACTTCTGATATATGTATGTACATTAAAGTAAAGTTTGGATATATGTGTTTCGAAATGATAACTCAAAAACTTAGAAAAAATGTCTGTTATTGACCAATGCTTGAAATTCAAAAAATCTCCGAAAAGCCTGATTTTCATGGAAAATCCAATTAGCGCGACCTCTAAACATCTTCCAAAAAATCTGAAAAAAAAATCTCAAAAATACTTTACTCCATAAGCTTTCAAAAAATGCTTGAGCAAAAAAATCTTTTTTTTTTGGGACAGCCTAATCTCCACTACTGATTAATATGTTATATACTTGGCTTGGGTGAATCAAATATTTTTTGCCAGGGTATCAAAGTATGTGCTTACAAAGCAAACACTTTCATTTATACGATGGCTTTGGCAGTTTTTAGCCTCCTAAGACCTAAGTCAAAAGGCCTAAGTTATACATGTTAATTTACCTATATTGATTTGGATGATAAATTAGCGAAGTATTTTTTAATTTATATATTAGCTTCGACAATTTATATGAGCATGCTTGCTTATTCTGCCGAACATAGTGTTCAAGTTTTCAACAAAAAACTTTGTTGAACTATCAAAGTTATATAGATAAATAAATATACAGGGAGAAGTATAAAATATACATCTACTTAGGTAAATTACTGTATATTGTTTTTGTAAAAAATTTCCAAAGAGAAGTATGAAATGTACATATATTTAAGTAAAATTTTGTACACTGCTGTTGTGCAAAATTACCCAAGCACTTAGATGTGACTTCTAAATAAAGTGAATCAAAAACTTTTAACTTTCATTAAGAAAAACCTGTTCTATTTAATGTAAATAGACATACATTTGCTAAGTTTACAACATAGATTTACAAAGTAAAATAATTATGCATTTATATCGCTTATAAATATATCTAATTTAATGCCAACAAAATCTACTCACGAAGCATTGCACCTTGGCTAAAAGTCTAGGCTATATAATTTTCATAACAAAAACTAAACGAGAACTATAGGTTAGGTTAGGTTGACGTGGCTGTCTCCTATGAGACACACTTAGGCCAGTTTGGCCCGTTGTGATACCAGGGGTTAATTATTTCCACTCTATCTGAACCAGTTGGAGCTATTTATGAAGCTTTGTATTCGGTAGACCGAAGTTTTTGAGAGTTCGTCTAGGTCACTGTAGAACCAGTTACCTAGGAAGAGATGGCGCTTTCTGGCCAGCGCTGGGCATGTGCAGAGAAGGTGTGTTGTGGATTCAACCTCCTCCTCATCTCTGCAGCTTCTGTAGAAGTCGTTATGGGGAATATTCAGTCTACGCGCATGATTTCCAATCAGGCAGTGTCCTGTTAGAACGCCTATTACGATATTTATTTGGTCCCTTCTAAGGGATATTAGTTCTTTTGAGCGTCTTAAGTTCAGTGTTGGCCAAACTTGACGCGTTAACGAGAACTATAACCAACCGGGAGTATTCAGCGATCAATTTTGCTCATACCATTTTGATAAAGTGTCAAAGTTTTCGGTGGCTTACCTAGACTATTGGTTAAAATGTTATATACTTGGCTTGGGTGAATCAAACATTTTTTTATTGGCAGGGTATCGAAGTATTTGCTTTCAAAGCTATGTATTAAACAGTATATTACTTTGGTGAAGAACCATAAGTTTTTAATTTCCATACAATTTACTTTACCCAAGCCGCTTAGGTATTTTTTTTTGGATTTACGTCACTTGTTCTCCAAAAATTTTTTAAAATTTCTCATTTCCGCTATAGAAATCTAATGTCTAAAATGATAGTTTATACACTAAGGGAAATAACGCATATTAGCATTATCCACGCCTCAGTATAAATTTTATTTAAATATTTACGTGGATAAATCAAATGTTTTCCTTACAACTCGTTTTTTTCCCGTATTTGAATTTTATTTATACCACACACCTACACACACATTCCATACAGCGGCCAAGCAGCCGCCAAGCAGCAGCAGCGTCGCACTCTGTTTCTGCAGTTATTTCTTGCCGTTGCAGGTTCTTTTAGTTCTCGTTTAGTTTGTGTTACAAGGATAATATATAATGCACGTTTGGTCAATATGATTTGTGATTGCGATGGGTGATGTGTGCGATGATGAATTTATGTAGGGTGGAGTGACAACTCGATATTTTCTCAAAAATATCTTGCAACGGTTGTCACTTACCTGCATATTTGCTTCATACTTTCTCTTACTTTTTCTTCCTCTTTTCTTCCTCTTTTCTTCCTCTTTTTTCCTCTTTTCATCCTCTTTTCTTCCTATTTTCTTCCTCTTTTCTTCTTCTTTTTTTCCTCTTTTCTTCCTCGTTTCTTCCTCCTCTTCAACTTAAATATGTTGTTTTTTAAAATCAATATTTTTATATAAATTTTCTTTAAATGCGATAGTTTTATTTTCAAATAGTAAATATTTGAAAGATATTGAAATATATTCGTGCATAATTTTAATATATTTTTTATTAATTTTATTTTAAATATTTTAATATTTTATTTAATAAAAAAGTATTTAAATAAATTTTAAATATTTACGTAGTCGATTTAAGTAAATGCGTTATTGGTTCAAAAATGACTCACTTTTTGGATAAATTAAAAAAGTTTTTGGATAAATTTAATATTTTTTTTCTTAGTGTAGCAGAGTTGTAAATCCCATAGCTCAATTAGCTCTTTTAGCTCACTTACAACAACTTCAATATTTCAGTGTTTGTTGTAATTCGAAGAAATGACTGTCGGCGCATTGTGCTGTGACAGCAAGAAAAAAAGTGTGCATAGCATTATTGTTGGTTTCTCGCGTCGAAAGATATCAAGGTTATTGATGCTGTGTATATTTTGTTGGTATTTTCTAATAGCGCACTCTCAAGTAGTGGCTAGTTTTGTTGATGCGACATTTTCAATTTTACTTGTTCTTTATTTTTTAAGGACTATAAGATCTATATTAGGTGTACACATGTTGTTTTGGTTTTTTATTTTTTTCGTTCTCATCGAAGTGCTAATTTTTTTTTTTTTTTTTTTTTGAAAATTTGTAATCCAGCTCACTGCCACGACACCACTGGTTCATAGAATGTTTTGATGAGGAATGACTGCATTTATTTCCCAGATTAAAACATACTTTTGTGATTTTCTGAATAAGTGAGCAAGCCAGAATGCAACTATTTCTATAATAGGAACTGTTATATTTATTAATATATATAAATTTAATATGTTTCCTTTTAATAAAAAAAAAAATATATATAAAACTAAATCATATTAATATTCAGTTTCGGTTTCGGCCCAATATTAAAATCTGGCCGAATATTCATTCGGTTTTGGTCAAACACTAGTTGTATGTGAATATAAAAAAATTACCTTGTTATAAGCTATTTTCATCACTGCTTCAATAAGAAATGTCATAATTCGCACATGCAAGCCGGCAAGTGGCGTCCTTGGCGTAGTTGGTTAAAGTGCGTGGCCGCTATGTCAAAGAACCTGGAGACCCAGGTTCGAACCCCAGCAGCGACAGAAAATTATTTGAATTAAAATGATTTTTCAGTACGGCCGCCACACCTCTGCAGACAATGGCAAACCTCAGAGAGTAATCAAAATGCCATGTAAAGCTTCTTGAGAATAAGAACATTTCGTTCATCGCCGTTCGGAGTCGGCGTTAAGCATGTAGGTCCATTTCTCGGTCAATTGTGTACAAACTTAATACACGCACAACACAATTGATCCTAAGAAGCTAGGTCAAAGTCCTTTCAAGGGCTGAAATGGCCAGTTATTTATTTTTTATTTTTTAAGCCGGCAAGGCACATATATTTTCCTTCAGAAATAAAAATAGCTTTCCGTAAAACTGTGGACTTACGCCACTTTTGCTTTGAAAAAATTATGTAATTTTTAGGAACAATAACAAAGTATTGCATTTCATTCAGAGTAAGTTACGAGTTTCTAACCCGGACTCATAAATAGGTTATATTTTCCTCTTCACTTCTATGTACTTAACTCAACTTCCATAAAACATAGACTTACACCACTTGTGCTCTAAGCAGCTCATATGAATTAGCTCAACTACAAAAAGCAATATTTCTAGGGAAATACTCGAAATATGTCAGCTTAAATATAAAACTTTATATGTAACATACTGTAAAAAATAGTTTAGAATACGTCTTGCAATTTTTAAATCTTTAATATAGTAAACATCATCCAATGCTGATGTATTTACAAAAAAAAAAAAGAAATGTGAGTTAACATTTAACAGGCCATTCAATAAGTCCTTAGGATAAGTAAGAAAAAAACAAAATTTTGATAAAACTCGATTATATTATTCAATATCAAAGTTGCCTTCGAGAGCGATACAACGAGTATAGCGATTTACCAACTTTTCCATACCACTTTTATAGTACGATTTCTCTTTCTCGTCAAAATAGGCCTCAATTTCAGAGATTACTTCATCATTGGACTTGAATTTCTCCTCCGGGAAACATTCTCTTGAGATCTGAAAACAGGAAAAAGTCGCTAGGGGCTAAATCTGGAGAATACGGTGGGTGGGTAAGCAAATCGAACCCCAATTTACTCAATTTTGCCATCGTTTTCATCGATTTGTGTCACGGTGCATTGTCTTGGTGAAACAACACTTTTTCTTTTCCAGATGTGGCCGTTTCTTTGCGAATTCAGCCTTCAATCGATCCAAAAGTGCGCAGTCATAGTCGCTGTTGATGGTGGTTCCTTTTTGGAGATAGGCGATGAATATTATTCCTTTCGCATCCCAAAATACAGACGCCATCTCCTTACAGGCTGACTGTTGCGTCTTTGCTCGCTTTGGATTCGGTTCGTCGACTGCTGTCTACTCAGCTGACTGTCTTTTGGATTCTGATGTGTAATAGTGCAGCCATGTTTCATCCATTGTCACATATCACATATAACACTCCTCTGAAGCATCAATTCGTTCTTGTTTTTGGTCGACTATGAACTCACGCGGCACCCACTGTGTACAGCTTTCGCATACCCAAATGTTCGTGAAAATGGTAAAAACACTACCATCCGATATCTTTACATTGTCAGCTAGCTCGTGCACCTTCAATTTGCGATCGTTCATAACCGGATATAGGCACCACTACATTTAAAGCGTCTGTGTTGTTTCTGTGTTTGTCTTTTGTCTTTAATTTATTGTTGCGTTTTGTGTTGCTACATAAGCTTTTGCTCTCTATTCTTGCTCTCAACGCTCCCAGAGCGCTCTCTGCCCATAGATGTTCATACCGAATTTGTGGATTTTTTTGATGTTTTCTGGAATAAAAGCCTCACTTAGGTGTCCACTGCGCTCTGCATCATTTTTAAATTCAGCAATCCATTTTTCTACCATTTGTCTCGATAGAGCAGAGTCCGGATAATGTTTATCCAGCCATTGTTGCACACAATAACAACACACAATAACAAAAGTTACACACAAAATGATATAACTCACGAATCAATAGTCAGATTGTTGTCAAATTTATATACGTATCGTTTGAAGGTTAGTCCTAAATAAAAATCATATGGAAAAAATCTAGTAACGCCATCTATGTGTCATCCTATGGAATTTCGACGGATGTTAAAACTGTTCGGTTTTCAAGTTGCAGCTGTTACAAGTAAAATTATCAATATTCTATTTTTTTTTTATTTGGATCAACATCTTTCAATGTTGATTATTGTTGGTCTTATTTTAAACACCTTTTCTATATAAAATTGTTTAAAGAATTCAGATGTCTTACCCTTTATAAAGGATCCCGCCCATTGCTCAACCACCAATTCAAATCACTTTTATATCATCGTTAAATTACAATTCAATAAATTATCGTTAATTAATCAATTCAATTACTTCGCGAAAGAATACATTTATTCTCGCAAGAAGCCAACAATCAGATGTCACCAAATTATAGTTGTCGAGGCCACGTGTTAATATGCGAGTGTGTGTGCATTTGAAAGGAAGCATTAAATAAATTAAAATTACAAAAGTTTTCAACAGATTTTTATCTGTGTTCAGTCAAAAATGGCTTAAATTCTTAAAGTCACCAGAGCTGTATGTGTTCGTGTGTTGAATTGAAGAAATGCTACGTGTTGTGCTTTGCGTCGGTGTGAGCACCTGTGAGTGTATTATACTCAGATTTCATACACATACATATAAACTGGGAACGAGCCAGCTACATCAGATTCAGATCAGCGCACAACATTCAACATCACTCAAGGATGTCAGGATTAAGTTGAATTACCTTGCGTTACGCGTTCTTTTTCCGCGTTTTATTTGTTTTTGGTTTTTTTTATGAGCGAAAGCATAGTATTTGGATTTCATTTTTCATTTTCATAGCCAAGAGCAGTAAGCTACGAGTTAAAGCAGTAAGCTACCAACCACGAAAACCTCTATACCATCCCTCATAACCTTCCTCTCTGCGATTGTCGCTGGTTCGCTGGGTGCCATTGTTGTGAATATATTTTTTACATTAATACCACTATATAGCAAAGTACTTTTATGCTAGTAAACATGATACTGACTCACATACATATACAAGCAAACATACAGTTAAGCACAAAATCCATTTGTTCACATTTTAATCCTTAAACGGCAAATAAACTTTACTGTACGCCGCTGTGAAGTGTTGCCAACTGTTTATGCTGTGCAACGTCAAGTTTGTCCCAATTTTAAAACTGGTTCTTCTCTTGTATTTGGTATTGGTGTTGGTATTGGCAGTATTTACTTTCATGTGTCTGTTTGAAGTTTTTATTTTAAGTCAACTTTGTAGTTATTTTCACTTGATTTTATTGATACGAACTTGTTGCTGACATTCAAGTGTATCTCTCAAAAATGTTAAAAAAGGGGTATGGATTCCCAATTTCCATTTCCCAACAAGGATAGCGTGTTTAACACTCATTGTGATAAACTCGAAATATTATAAATATTTAACACTGATTAATTAATTTTTTTTTTTTTTGCTTTGAACCAAGGATTTCAGGTGGAATACCTATTCAGTCAAGTCTGCCTTGCTTTGAAATGGGTGATAGATTAGTGGGAAGGAAAGGGCAATCAAGTGAAACACGTGTAGGATGTTCTAAGCGTGGTGGAAAGCCAAAGAGCCAAAGAAACATGT
Organism: Pherbina coryleti; assembly: GCA_943735915.1. NCBI lineage: Eukaryota > Metazoa > Arthropoda > Insecta > Diptera > Sciomyzidae > Pherbina > Pherbina coryleti. Next base: position 105,097,836 of record OX030949.1, read on the forward strand.
AAATATTTTAAAAATCAGTTAACGGTCTACTTGGTCACAATAAACAAGACACCGCGTCTGACTTACTCGGTGTGTCAAGGTCTTTCCACTGCTTTAGTCTTCCCCATACTAACAATTTTTCATTTTGTGTACCTTTTTCTTTTGTTGCATGCTTATTACCCTGTGTAACCATGAAACTCTATGACGTTGGTGAAAGCATAAAAGAGAACAGCAAAATGCTTAAAGGAATCTTGCATCAAGTAGTATTTGACTACATATTCACAAAACACAGCATTTCCTATCTTCACCGTGTCACAATTTTGCAAACGAAGTTGAAGGATTCCTATTCTATTCTAGATATTCACTTACTTCGTAATGTGTGTACAAAGTACTACAGATTTTGAAACACATAGCTCTTAAAGGATCTCTTCTTTTTGTTGTAATTCTAAAAGGTTATTAGATTAAAGGCTCTAGCGAACCGTAAAGGAATATTTTAATAATCTATTCGAATAGTTAAAGGTTGGTAATTTTCTTTGTTGAGTCAAGATAGAAAGGTAAAGTGGTACGGTCAGGGGACGCCCGTCAAGAACGAAATTCCGTACGCTTAAGTGTACAACAACAAAACCAATAAACGAATGTAAACACTTAATACTTGCATCAAAATATGCAATTTTATTTGCTTATTAACAAACTTTACTAAATCTTTATTAAACACATTTGCAGTTTCCTTATCTGAAATCTTAATTTACAACAAAAACATAAACAATCAATACTTCAAAACGAACTTCAAAATCTCTCCGAATTCAACAAAAATTAATATAAGGACTTGAAATTTTGCATATGAGTTTTGATATTTAATATACAATCTAAAGATGAAATTCAACCAAATCGGATAAAAACCACCCCTACCTCCCATATAAAGTGACTTTATCAAGAAGGTAAAATCTCTTTAAATTCCACAAAAATTAATATATGGACTTGAAATTTTGCAAATAAGCTTTAATGTTTAATATGCACATGAAACCACGCCTACTTACAATATAAAGTAACTTAGTCAAAAAAAAAGCGAATATTTTCCTTTTCGGCATGCAAAAGAATCATTCTTATATGCCAACAACTTTTGTTAAATAAATTGAATTGAAAATTGAATTGAAATAAAACTAAGACGGAAATGTATTTACAAATAAACATTTTATTGGCTGCTTAAGACTTTGAATATACTTTGGTTCGGCCCTGGGGGTATTTTAACTTCGGTCCAGTGGAGGATCATTTCTTACCATATATTATTTATTGTTTCGTTTTTAAAATTAAATTTTTTTAATTTTTTTTATTTTAAAGATACAGAATCATTTTGGGAGGTTTATGTAAAAGTAAGCGGATCCCGCCCAGTTTTGGAAGTGGCATTTGTAATGATGATATGAAACTACCTACCAAATATCAATGAAATGCGCTGTACGAATCGAAAGTTATGCCATTTTAAACCATTATACACATGAATTTTATATGGGAGGTAGGCGTGGTCATTGACCGATCATGCTTATTTTCAATACTAAACAGCGTATTAATAATTGTAATATACACACCAAGTTTCATTCGCTTTGATTTCTCTCTTTGTCCGTAATCCTAATTTTAGCACAAATGGACAGATGGACGATCGGACGGACAGGCGGACACGGCTAAATCGACACAGGAGGTGAAGTTGATCAAGAGTATAATATATGTTTGTACACGAAGGGAAATAACGCATATTAACATTATCCACGCCTGAGTATATATTTCATTTAAATATTTACGTGGATAAATTAAATATTTTCCTTACAATTCGTTTTTTTCCCGTATTTAAATTTTATTTATGCCACACACTGACACACATATTCCATACAGCTGCCAAGCAGCCGCCAAGCAAGTTTCTTCACACCAGCAGTTGAAGGGTTCTTATAGTTCTCATTTAGTTAATGTTGCAAGGGTAATATATCATGGATATTTGGCAAATATGATTTGTGAGTGCGGTGGTGAGTGCGATGCATGATGAATTCATGTAAGGTGGAGTGACAACTCGGTATTTTCCCAAGAATGTCACTCCACTTTACATGATTTCATCATGCATCCCACTCACCACCGGACTCACAAATCATATTTTCACAAAAAGAAAATAAAATATACCACTAAATGGCGTTTGATATGGACGCAGCTCGTGGGAAATATTCAAATAAATTGTTTTTCAATTTTTATATTTTTATATAAATTTTCCTTAAATACGATAGTTTTATTTTCAAATAATAAATATTTGAAAGATATTTAAATATATTCGTGCATAATTTATACATATTTTTTATTAATTCTGTTCAAATATTTTAATATTTTATTTAATTAAAAAAGTATTTAAATAAATTTTAAATATTTACGTAGTCGATTTAAGTAAATGCGTTATTGGTGCAAAAATGACTCGCTTTTTGGATAAATTAAAAAAGTTTTTGGATAAATTTAATATTTTTTCCCTTAGTGTACAGGAGATGTCTTTTTATCTGCGTTATACATGCATTAGGGTGGCCCTTAACTGTATGCGCAATTTTTTTTTTTTTAAATTGAATATGTGCGGTGCCCTCGTTTGTTTCTTATCATTCCAAAATTATATTCTGAAAATTTCAGGAAAAAATATTAATATTTAGACGTGCCGCAAAACGAAACTTCATTCGAAATATGCCTTATACTTATTAGAAAAAACTGTTTTTTTTCAACAATAATTAAAATTAAGACAATTTTTGTGTGATTTTTTAATCAACGAAACATAATATCGCATTAGGCATATAATTTTTTTTTCCAACGTGCTATCATTCGTCGAAAACGGTTGACTAATACGAAAATTACAACATTTTTATTGTTTTTAAGAAATATTTTTTTTCCGAAAACAAATGAAATTAATGTTATCATTTTTTTTCCAATCTTTTATTGGCGTATGAGTATAAACATTTCTTTCCAAGGAGAAATCGGGTAAAAAATGCGGAAACTCAAAATTTTTTGTGGAGCAAAAAAACTTTTTTAAAAAAATACTTTTTTCGAAAATACATATGTAAAATTAATTATTTTGAAAAAAGTTTATGTTTCCAATTATAAATTGTATAAAGTTTGTACGTTCCTAACACAACAATAACAACAAAAAATAAAATCTTAATCAATAGATTTGTTTTTTTTTTATTTTTTTTTTTTTATTTAAATTTAACACCGTTTATTATTCATAATTGTTTTTACTTTAGTTATTGCTCGTAGGGCCAAAATAAAATTTCACGACTGTATCCTAGATATTTCTTACGATAGTCCCGAATAATCTACATTTAAAAAAGTAAAATCTTTAAATTCTCAATCAAACAATCAGAAATACATATGTATATACTTTTAGGAGATAGTCCCGTTAGTTAGTGTTTTTAGTTAGGAGGCTATTAAAATCAGTTATTAATTTAACCGCATGTTAAGCTGTGTCGTTCAGTACTATTAGAGAAGTAATGATTTTCCTAACATCAGTGTAGACATTTTGAGATTTCCAATCTTCCGAATGTACTTAAAGAAAATCTGTTCCAATTTTGAAACGTTGGGAAAGTTTCATCGATGGTGGTGATAAAAAGTCGACGATATTTTTATTAATAAATGTTTGTACATATATCTTCTTTGGATAAAAATACTTTCTTTCTGCTATCACTTTCAAACTGGTCATCTTCCTGGATTTTTTTAGCCATGTCAACTTTAATTTCTGTTGTTTCGTCGAACAACACAAAAGGAGGAGAAAAGGTACATTTGTCTATCTGGGTAGTACTAATACTCATGGAAACTGTAATTCATATGATATTTTTCCTGTGCTCTTTCTACATTACAATACTCGTAAGATCTCACATAACAAAGCTAAACCAATTTTTAATTATTATACAAATCATACTTCTTTCCCGCTTCTTCTCCTCGAGTTTGCGCTTCATATGTTTTTCTTTTTTTTCCCCGATTACGTTTGAGCTTCTGCCATGCTCTTCAGACGTCATCAACGTCAATCATGCAACCGGGTCTTCCATTTTCTCTATGGAGTAGTAAGAACTGGCTGTCTTCCTCTATTCGGATTAGGTGCAGAACGTCCCTGTGTGAAATATCAAATAGATTGTCCAATTCATCGCAGAATAAAGTTTTTTCTGTTGTGCATTTCTGACTTCTTTGTAAATTTTTCGAAAATTTGTGCAAATCTAACAACTTTTGAACACATCGATGGGGGAACTCGCAGGTATGCTTGCCTTTTTCCAAAAATCTATGCAAGTTAAGATCACCTTTTATTCAATAAGTAAATTGTAAATGTAAACAAAATTGTATCTTAAAGATTCAAGAATGGTTTAGTCTTAAGATTCTTTTTTTAAGCTTAAAATTTGTTATGTCAGCAAATATTCTGGCTGATGCAATATTTCATCTTGTCATGAAATACTTTTGTTCATAATAAAGCAATCAAGCCATCCTCACTTTTGTTTATATTAAAAGCCTTTAAATAAGAGAATAACTGATTTTTACAGATAGGTTTTTAGTCCAGCTCAGCCACTTGAGTTCCTAGGGTGTTTAAGTGAAGTGAATAAAAAATAATAAACTTTTTTAAAAACACAGAAAGTACAAGTGTTAAATTAATTTGCATTCTTCTATAGTAAGACTTGCACTTGAATTCAAAGATAATTTCACTGTTTTTATTTTAAAAAATAATACTTGAAGGACATATATGTTAGAAGGTAACCAGTGTTTTCACTTTTAATAGATTCAATTACATGTATTTTTTGTTTTAAATGTAATAAGTTGATCGGTAAAACATAATTGTAGAACGTTAGTTAAAATAATTTTCGAAAAAAATTAAATTTTTTTTTTCGCTCGACAAAATAGTTGTAGTTTTCTCACTTTGTAGCCAATTTCAACGGATGATAGATCGTTTGTGAGATAATGTTATGTTAAATACGATATTATGTTGAGTAGACTAGAAAAGAACATTAAATTGTCTTAATTTTAATTATTGTTGGAAAAAAAACAGTTTTTTCTAATATAAAGGCATATTTTGAATGAAGTTTCGCTTTGCGGCACGTCTAAATATTAATATTTTTTCTTGAAATTTTCACAATATACTTTTTATATGATAAGAAATAAACGAGAGCACCGCACATGTTCAATTTCTAAAAAAAAAAATTAAGGGCCACTCTAACATGCATACTTCCCATATAAAGAGGCCTTGTATGGGAAGAGGGCGTGGCAGTTGACCTATAATTAATTTTTGGTCAAATTACTTTATTTGGTATAAAAAGTATTGGTACAAAATTTCATGACTCTAGCTTTTATAGTTTTTGAGATAATTGCAGATGTCATGTTAAAATTGAAAAAAGCGCACTGTGCGCTGTAAGCAATGACAACATCGAAGCCAACCAATAAACGAACTTATTAAATTTTCTAATTACGAATTGATTAAATTTTTCACTAAAACTTTAATTTTAGGACAAAACTATTGATCTGAGATGCATGTCACTACCGACTTTTTTGTTTGAATCGGGAAGATCTTTTTTGAAGCGAAGCTTTTTACGCCTCGTTCTGTGATTTGCTGGAGTGGAATCTGAGAAACGACACTTTTTTTCGACACCGTTTTTTTAAGAATTGATATTATTTTTTGCTTGCGTCTATTGCAATAAGAAAATGTTAAGTTAAAAATAATTTTTTGTCCGCTGAAGGATTTGAACTCATTGCCGTCGACTGATGGTTTAACGCTCTCACCATCAAACCAAAAGGCTTTGTTAGTGAATATCGCTGATTCAATATTTATTTACTAAAATATGTTGTAGGAGATCAAAATAATCTACGGGATTATGTATTGGCTATATATTCTTCATCTCCTACATTACCCATTAGCCAATACACAATAACCACTATAGATTGTGTATTGGCTATACAAACAAGAGTGCTAAAAAACAAAAATGGTGCTTCTACTTACTAGATGTCGTTATGCTTTAAAGTAAGCAACCTGTAAGTCAAACCAGTTTTCGTGCTTATTCAATATGTTGCTCTTCGTTCTAAGCAACAATGTTGCCTCAAACTTGTTGTACAACTTCAGAGCAGCTTGCCTGCTGAAAAATTAAGTAACTAAAAATTACTTATATGTGCTTAAACTTTTACTTAAAATACTTACAAGCAGAGTCATAAAAACATGCCCACGAGCTGTTCAGTTCTTTTATTGCATATTAGTTCCTTTTTTCTATATTTATTCCCTACACTTGGACTCCTACACTTGAAGGGAGGGCCGGAGAGGGTTAATATGTATGACCTACCTTCATTACTTTTGTAAAAGGTAAAATTTTTCCATTGGGGACCTATCCCCTCTGACTCCTCCTTAGGGGTCTCCCACACAAATTTAATGATTTTTATTATTATTCCCTACAGGGAGCTTTAAGGGAGGGCTGGAGAGGGTTACTATGTATAACCGACCCTCATTACCTCTGTAAAAGGAACATTTTTCCCCTGAGGATCTATCCTCTCCGACCACTCTTTACGGGGGCTCCGATACAAAAACTTAAAAGGGGTATATTAATTTTGTCACTCCGTTTGTAATGCCCATAAGGAGGCTTCGTAGATATAGAAAATTATACATATTCTTGATCAGCATAACCACCCGAGTCGATTTAGCCATGTTTGTCTGTCTGTCCGTATATACCTTGTAAGTATGTACTTACTTAAGGGGAGTTATATGCCCAGAACTTTTTTTTCAAAAATTTTTTGCAGTTTCTTAAAGCTTTAAGTCTCAAAAATATGTGGTGAAAATTTCAAGTCGATATCTCAAAAAATAACAAAGCTATAGCCTAGTGAGTGAACCGCCTTCGAGAGCGTGCAGTGCTGGCCCTTATTTTCAAACGCGTCTTTCTTGAAACATGTTTTTAAAGTCGGTGACCAAGATTTCTCGAAACTCAGTTAACCGATCGTTTTGATTTTTTTGCAGGCTTATTTTATTCATAATAATCTCGTACTTGTCATAGGATTTTTTTTTTCGTAGCTTCGTTCATTAGTTACAGGCAAAATAATGATGAATTTTAGGTCGAAAATCGTTACTTTACGTTCAGAAGTCCGCCATTTTGTGAAAAATCAATATTTTCAAAATCGGCTATGACTAGTACGAGTTTTAAGTATTTAGTTTAATAATATTATTCATTTTTTTGTTTCAGATGAATTTAGGTGGAGCAAACTAAACATACTCTTGGATGTGTATGTTTTAAGGCATAAAAACCCTCATTTAAAAATATCTCTTAGGTTTCCTTAAAAAAATTCACAAACATGACCTTTTTTCGGCCTCTGGGTATATTCCCCCCCCTCCCCCCCTTAAAAAGAACAAATTGAGTACTCTCGAGTTGCTTAATACTTAAAAAAATACGAACTCTTCTTAACTACACGATCGTTAATTATGTTGTTGGCACATAGTGTTGTTTTTTTTTTTTTATTTTGTTTTTGCATAGCGCGAAGGAAAAATTAACAATTGACCAAAAGTGCGTTGACAAGTTCGTTTTCTAAGTGACAGAAAAAAAGAAAATAATAATGAAATATAATAAAACTTACTGGTGCGAAGATAAACGTGTGGTTTTTTAGTTTACTTTGTTATTTTAAAGTTTGACGCACCTGTGTTTTGTTTTTTGTTCCAAGTATTTTATACATAAGGATAAATAATAAACCCTTTCTTTCGTAGGGAACCCTTTTAGATAAGGCCAATATAAGTAGAATTGTGTTTCAAGCGATGTGTTCCAATCGATGAGGTATGCTCAACAAAAACAAACATTAAGGTTTAGCAATATATTAATTTAATGAATTTATAAGTTCAACTGGGTTAGTTCAGAGACGCAAGAAGTTTGCATGGGGGTTGATTTTTCCTATTTTCTTTTTATTTTTCTTCGTAACATCGAACGCAGACATTTTTTGTTGTTAATGGCGAACAGAGTCTTGCAACAGAAAACATGTTTTAGGATTATGATATTGACACCATAATTCAATTAATCATATTGCTCAACAATGAGCCATATTCCTGTGGAAGAGTAATAATAAAAATAATCAAAATCGCATACAGAGGTTGGCAGAAGTCACCCCTTAGAGCTTATAAATTATTTAATCTTTTTCTTTGTGATGTGTGCAAAAATAAACTCACTCCACAGATAATTTTTAAAGCTCTCTGATCCTTTTTACATTTTTGCAATACTAAAATATGTTTTAATTACCTTTTCAATCAGTTTTTCTTTGACAAAAAAATGAAATTTTTAATTGATTGGAGTGAAATGAAAATTGGGAGAACAGTGTAGTCTTTTTATGTGGAAAAATTAATAAAGAAAACTGCTTCTTAAGAGCAATTATTACAGATCTACGCATTCAATCATCACAGCATCTGGTATGCATAACTACCACATCAGCTTTTAGCAATGGCTTAATTCCATAGGGGCAAGACAGTGCAGTGCACCGGCGCTAGGGGCCCTTCGCTGACACTCCAAAAATGGTTGGCTGCAAATTAAAAAAAAATGTATAGCAAAATAAAAAAAAATAGACAGCTTGGATGAATCGTGATATTGAACCAAAGAAGTATACAGTGTATGTGTACAGAGTAACGTTTCGTGAATTGAGTGAGCGAGATGACGAGAGTTTTTTGACACTCCGATCGCTCCTCTGTTTGCAGTAAATTTTGAAGTACGCAATAAAATTAAATATTATTAAAAGCGATTTTTATTGCTAAATATTTCAAAAGTATTATGAAGTAAAACAGTGAATCAGTTTTAATTAATAAATAAACAAACTGGGCATTTCAGCCCTTGAAAGTACTTTGACCGAACTTCTTATGATCAAATTATGTTGTGCTTGTTATTAAATGTTTGTACACAATTGATTAAGAACTGGACCTACTCGTTTTATGCTGACTCCGAACGTCTAATTTGCATGTTCTCAAGAAGCTTTACATGGCATTATTACTCTCTGAGGTTTGCCATTGTCTACAGAGAAGTGACGACCCATCAGAAAAGAAAATTTAAATTAAAAAAATTTTCTGTGTCTGGTGGAGGATTCGAACCTCGGACCGAACCTAGGTGGGTAGAAAATTTGCAACGAGTGATTCACGCACTTTAACGCACTCGGCTACGGCCGCCACAATCAGTTCCAATACGTTTTATTTATTTTCGAATTTCCACATATGCTTTAATTACCTTTAAATGAATCCACATATGATTTTAAATACCTTTTTTATTCACTTGGTTTAGAAAATTATGTTAATGATGCAAGATTATTGGTTCATTATGAAATGTAAAATTATAGGGGGTATTTTTAAGAACTCAGCATTTTTATATAACTAAAGACAAAAAAAAAATAAATACCAACATCTAGGCAAAAGTAACAAGACAATTTATTTCAAAGAAGATATAAAAAACTTTCATTATATTTATGTTCATATCATTATTTATGTAATTAGTTAGCATTATAGAATTAAACATTATCCAGGTTAGCATTATTAGCATTATCTATTATCATTATCTAATTTTTATAATTTATAAAATTTAAAACATGCTTTTCTTATGTTATGTGATGAATTTAAATTAAGAAAGATAGCTTAAATTTAATAATATTCTTCTTTGCTATCGGGTGAGATAGGCCTCCTAGGGAACCGAGCACTTAAAAAAAATCGGTAACTCACCAAATTGTATACCACAAAGATGGTGCGCACTTACAATCTTTTTAAAGGATAAGAATAAAAGAGATAACGATAAAAGCTTGATCTTAATTAACATGTGATTCCGCAGAATCAGATCAACAGATCATGATCAGAAAGAAACTCGGTCATAGTCATTTCAAGGGCGTTGTTATTTCAATTTTACGTTGTAAATGAAAATAAGGTGAAGGCAAATGAACTAACATCAATATGAAAAATGCAGCCCTTTTGTCTCACTACACCCACTTCTTTATATTTATTTTACTTTTTTGCGTTGAACGTGGAATTACATCGCGGGATAGTTTATTGATTTATAATTAAAAAGTTTCTTAATTAAGAAAGATTATATTGTTATAATTTCATAAGTTTTAACACTAGTTTAAAATGTTGCTACATTCTGTACAAAAAACATACCAAAACATAACAACCCTGAAAGCTATGTTTATTTTAGGGTCGTAACCAATCAGCTGTTTTTGTTTACATTCGTTTCTCAATAATGAACAGCAATTGAATCAACAAGCTATCAAGCATTTGTCATGTGTGGTTTTTTTGTTAACCCATTTTGGCCCAGACGGATAGTTTTCTATCCCTGTACTAAAAGAGGGGTTTATCTGTTATTATAATTTGTTTAAAAACAATATCACATAAACAATCTTTGGAATGTTGACTATAATTTACGTTTAACGATAATCTTAGTTCGACCACGCACCCCACCACCTCCTCTCAATAACAAGAAGTCTCCCAAAAAACCATTTTTTAATTCAAAATTAAATTTAGTAAATTGAAAATTATTTACGGAATAAGATAAACCAAATTGTCGAATTTAACATTGATTCCAATTGAGAACAAACACGCGTCTGAATTAGATTTAGACAAATTAATAGAAAATTTTGTTAATGGTAAAGCTAGACCAAAAATGTAAAAAAAGTAAATAGTAGATATTTTCTTATTCAATTTTTTTGGTAGGGTCCCTTTTTTCAGTTTTGTACACGGGCCCACGACCACCTAGTTACGCCACTAGCTTTTAATTAATTCTTTCTTTAAAAATAAACGCTATTATTTTCACCGCATTTTAAGTATGTACTCAATCCTTTCATTATCCCTGTTCCGGTAAACTTTGCTTTTATGTATGCGCGAAACTTGAATCGTTGTATTTAAATTATCGCTTGAAAGTGTTTTATTGCAATTAAATTCTATTATTTGTTTCTTTATGTTAACCGAATGTTATCAAAATTAAGGCTTGAAAGCTTCAAAATAAATAGTAAAATACTCTGCCTTAAACATAAGTCAAAGAGCAAAATTAATACATTCATATTAAATTAACTACTATTTTGTGGTGCCGCAGTGGTTGGTTAAATTCTGAAAATTATGCCTAAAGTTATGCAAGCGTGGTTTAGTTTCAGTTCAAAAATCACCGAACCTTATGACGGTGGAGAACATACATAGGATTAAATTCTGTATTTAAGTGTGACCAAGTGTGAAACTATTTACGAAGTAAAGGTTTCTCAAAATATAGTTTAGGTCGCTATAATATATGAAATATTTGTAGTGCAAACGTAGTGTTCATTTTGGTTTTCTCAAAGTGGGTAATAAAGCCTTTCATCACAGCAGACCATCACACCAACATGTGTAAACACAGGAGAAATTTGAGTACGCCTGACCATGTACTGTGATAAAAGGTGCGTGTGAACTCCGGCGCGCGCCCAAAGTTTACTCCACGAAAATGATAGTCTTAAAATATCTACAATAGGGGGTAAATGAACGCATATCTTGTAATACTTAAAGCAAGTACATACTTTTATTCAAATTTATTTACATAGATTTGACAAAATATATTTCAAACAAAATATATAACTTATTATATTACATTATTTATTTCATGAATAGTAACGTTATTATTGCATACTGTGATAATAGGTTTGCGGAAACTAAAATACGATAGGAGAACGTCGGAGGTTACATGAATTACTACATCGTGAAAACATCGCATACATATTTATAGCAATTTCAGTCGTTGCTCAGTGCCGTCATCTCTATCGAAGTTTATATTGAAATTGCTGCCAAGCAATATAAGGTTTCATTTAAAGAAATCTGCTTCTGAAGCATTCGGTTTCCTTCTGTAGCAGATTTCTTTAAGTGAAGTAGTCCCAGAAGTACCCGACGTAACATAGAAAACACAAACAATTTGTGTTATTCAAAATAAATCTTTATTTATCTACTCTTTTTAGCTTAATGCTGACACTTTTCCCAGCGAAGTTAAATAGCTTCGATACCCGGTTTATAGTGAGAACCGTCGAGCTTTTTAAAATACTTTGCAACCACAGACTGCACCTCTTCATTGTTAGCAAATCTTCTCGAGCTATTTTCCGAAGTTTAGAAAAAAAATATCCCGAGAAGTTTATATCTGGCGAATAGAGTGTACGAGAGAAAACAGTTTTGAACTCATAGGTTTTGGCAATCGGAAAAATTAATGTATGAATTGGTGCATTGTCTTGATAAGACACGACTTTCTTTTTCGCCAAAGGCGGACTTTTTTCTTGACTTCATCACTCAAACGCTACAATAAGTTCACATAATACTGATTGTTTTTTTTTTCTTTCTGAAGATAACACTGTGCGACAATTTAAGGATCAATTGGAATAACCTCAAATATCTAAATGGTTTCTAATAGTGGATGGTCTATATATTATGCCCTCATACTCAGTTTTATCGGATTAGGTCAAATAAAAGAGAAATTCAAGGTCAAACTTCACCTTTAAGTCACAAATTTTTTCTTATAACTCTTAAACTAAATTCAAATTCTATGTAATAACTGCATCTAAATATTTGCAATGGCTGATTCTTTACATTTTGAGACCATGTTTTGCTCAAAAAGTTACGTAAGGGGTTTAATATTTTCTTTGAAAACAGGGCTTTTTTAAAAAAAATAAAATTTTCAATAGTTTAGTTACTATGTATTTGTCTTCAAAAACAATCAGATTTTGCTGAATTTTTGCATACACCTTAAGTAAAATAAAATAACTTGTGAAAAGATCACAACAATTACATGTGTGCATCCAAAGATATTAGGATTCAAAGATTACCAACGGTGGTAACTTCGTTCATGTAAGCCTTAGCGTAAAATCATTAAAATAAAACTTATAGACCCAACAATTTTCTTCAAAACTGTCCTTAAAATTTTAGCCGAAAGAGTTACCGTTTTAAAGATATGCGCGTAAATGTGTAATTACATTCGTTTTCCATTCGCTCAACATGACCTAGCCAGCGGTGTCGATGTCAGCATACAGCTCATACAGCTCCTGATTCCATCGAATTCGGACTAGCCATTGACGCAGACTGGACCGAAGATCTTACGAAGGATCTTTGTTTCGAAGGCTCCCAAAGTCTTTTCATCAGAACTGCCCAAAGTCCATGTTTGTGTTGCATATAATAGGACGGGCATGATAAGTGGAATATACAGGAGTTTTGTTCGTCTGCTTCTCAAATGCCTACTTAGCCCAAAGTAACACCTGTTGGCAAGAGTTATCTTTCGTTTTATCTCAATGCTTACATCATGGAAAGAGTTTATGCTGGATCCCAGGTAGACGAAGTCCTTAACGACTTCTAAGGAGATGTTGTCAACAAAGACGTGGCTTCCAACACGTTGGGACTGTTAACACTAGTTAACACTAGGTATTTTGTCTTATCTGCGTTCACTGCAAGACCCATTCGACTCGACTCTTTCACTAATCTGGAGAATGCTGCTCATACTTAGCGCGTATTATGGCCAATGATATCGATAGCAACAGCATATGCCAGCAGCATAATACTTTTGTAGAATATCGTGCCACTGCGTCTCAAATCAGCAGCTCGGATGATCTTCTCCATCATTAGGTTGAAAAAGTCACACGATAAGGAATCACCTTGTCTGAAACCTTGTTTGGTATCGAATGGAGGAGTGAGATCCTTCCCGATCTTAACTGTGCTGCTGGTGTTGCTCAGTGTCATTCTGCAAAGACGGATGAGCTTTGCAAGAATACCAAATTCAGACATGGTGGAGTATAGATGATTCCTTACTGGACTGTCGAAGGCGGCTTTATAATCAACAAAAAGATGGTGTGTCAATTTGTTTTAAAAAAAAAAAAAAAGTATGGTGCTTTTTTATTTTTTACAAAAGAAAACTATAACTTGTTGTTTTCGAAATCTAGAGACCAAACTTTTTTCAATATATCAACTGTAACAAAAGAAACAGATTTTTTTTAAAAAAAAAACAATCTTTTTGACCACCGTTGTTTTTTTTTCGTTTTGAGTAATCGCGGCACCCATCTTGCGAAAAGCTTCTCATGTACAAATTTTCAGTCAGTATGCGATTTACAGCACTTTTTGAAATGTCTATCATGTCTGCTATCTCACGCACTGTCCGACCCTATAAAATTTCTTTTGATCTTAGCACTATTCTATAAAAAGTCAATTAACCGTTGTAAATATACTTATATTCGATATAAATTATTTTTTTATTTTATTATAATTATAATAAATTTTATATTAACATACAAAAATTTTCAACATTCAAGTTGTTATAACTTATAATTTTGACAAGATGGGAAAAAACAGGAACTCCATCTTGTTAAAGGTGGAAGAAAAGAACGGTTTCAAAGGTTCAAAGAGGTTATCAAACCGCTTCAGCTTTTTTTAAAGTCGTTTTCATTGAACCGTGTTATTTGTATTTTGTAACAACAACGAAACATTAGAGCATATCACCAAAACTAACCTTTATTTGACCCCTCCTCAATCATAAGACATTTAAAAAATAAATTTTTATGAAATGGTCCTTATGGTGCTTTTTTCTTGTTTTCATTATATCTTAGGTGTTTTTTTCTGATTCTAATAAATTATATATAGGATGCATGAATCATTTTTGGAATAAGTTTTTTCGAAACAATAAATTTATGTACTCATGACAGAAATTTTTGCACACAGAAATTTTGTGATTTTCTAGTATTACTCGATATTGTTTTTTTTTTTTTCTTTTTTTATCAATTAATCAATTTATCAATCAACAATTACTCAATCAATAACAAGTATTGAGTACATGTTGAAACCTGTATTGACTACATAATGCTTTTAAGCAGTGCTGTAGTCAATAAAGTAATTTGTGTACTCATCACAAAACTATTGTAAATAATTTTGTGTAATGAGTACAGTTACGATGATCCATTACATAAAATTATGTACAACATATTTGTGATTAGTACAATATCTAAGAACTATTTTCATGTACTCAGTTCATGCATAATTTCCTCATTAGTATATAATTTCATGTAATAAGTACCGAAAGTAATAAGTGAATCGAATATAGTTCATGTTTGTGACTAAATCACCCTCTCAATCAAATGCAATGACTAAATTTATGAAGGAAGAACTGTCATTCCACAAAATAACTGAAATTACTTGTAGAGACCTAGCCATTTCTCTCCAATACATTCATCGCCTTTGTTCCAGAGTGAAATGGATTAACTCTTTTCCACTCTTCTTTTTTACTGGGCTGTGACCATGCCGTTGTGCTAGCGAAAAATATACTTAGTCTATATTTTATGCATTGAGTACCAGTGGAGTTGAAATTCTATCCTCCCCCTTCGATAGAATTTTTTGCACTAAATAAAGTGAAGATGGTAGAAGTTATTATTGTGTCGGCTCCACCTAAAAGTAAAAATTTCGCCTTCTGGCCAGATTTGTGGCCTCGCTGTTTAAATTTTTCCATACCATACAAATGGTTCGTTGCATATTTCTAGCGTGATTGCTTGCATATTTGCATTCCTTATGTATTGTTTGCTAAAGGTGGTGGGCAAGGGTCTCAACCATTGGGAGCATTTGTCAGAATAAAGTTTGACAACTGAAAGAAGGCTTTTCTCAATGTTTTCAGTCTCTTATTGGTCTTTTCTCAAGGTATTTAGTATAGACGCATATTCGTTTTTTTTTTCTATGCACTTATCATAATTGTTTTCTCTGAAATAAAATTTCAATATATTAACTAATTAAGTAGATTTAAAAATGTCTGCTCAATTCGGGGTTCTCTATTGTTATATTGTGCTATAGTTGGTGCCTGATTTTTATAACAACTATTATAATTTTATTAGACTTATCAAGAACATCAGACGAAGGCCTATTACAAACTGTATTCGATATGTGCATGAATCAAATGGCGGACATATTTTACGAGAAGATTTTCTAAAATTTGTACCGACAGCTTCGAACACAGATTAAGTTTTCTACTTTTTTATTTGACACATCGTATACTTTCATGAATAGGGGATGCTCTTGTCAAACTATTTGTTGAAAATCTTCAGCAATGTAACCCGTTTCATTCTTGATCGGTCAAGGATACGAAGGAGCAACAATATGTCTGGCTTAAGGGGTGGGGGGAGGGGGGTAATGTTTGACAACTTTTTTTTTATTTTTTTTTATTTTTGTTTCTGAAAGTACAACATCTGAAGAATATTGTATTAAATTTTTAGGTCATTCGGAGCAAAACTAACGAAGTTACAGTAGGTTGAATGACCGTACCCCCAACTAAGTGTTGTTTAGTGTACAAAACTTTAAATCGATTTTCCCAAACATGTAATTTTTAAAATCGGTGACCAGCCTACAGAAAAAACTACTGAACCGATCGTTTTGAAATTTTGTACACGTATTCTACATATAAGTAGCTCTCTAGTGACGTCGATTTTTCAATTACTAACAATTTTACAACAACTAAGAGGTAGATTTTTTCGTCAAAAATCGTAATTTTGGCTTCAAAATGATGCCAAAAATTGAAAAATTTTAAAATTAAAAAAACTCGACGTGACTGGAGAGATAAAGTAATGCACTAAAGAAAGCATTTGGATTTTTTTCAGATGATCCAGTGGTGCTGTAGGCTGGTCACCGCACAAAAACTTTTTTCTGCGAAGATCTACAGTAAATCCGTTATTTCTCTCTATTTTTAAACAAACATTTTTATACCCCCACGTTTAAAAAACGTAAATGGGGGTATATTAATTTTGTCACTCCGTTTGTAACGCCCATAAGGAGGCGTGGCAGGTATAGAAAAGTGTATATATTATTGATCAGCATCACCACCCGAGTCAATTTAGCCATGTCCGTCTGCCTGTCCGTCTGTCCGTCTGTCGTCACGATTACAGCCGTAATTTTCAAGCTATCATCACGAAATTCAATATTTAAGCTTTTATCTAAAAAATAAAGGTCAAGTTCGAAAATGAGCCAAATCGGATGAAAACCACGCCTACCTCCCATACAAAGTGACTTTATCAAAAAGGTAAAATCTCTTTAAATTCCACAAAAAATAATATATGTACTTGAAATTTTGCATATTAACTTTGATATATAACATGTGTATAAAATTTAACCAAATCGAGTGAAAACCACACCGACCTCCCATACAAAGTGATTTTATAAAAATGAAAGCGAATATTTTCTGTTAAAACTATGTATAACGAAAATGTTTTTACAAATAAACATTTTATTGACGGCTTAAGACTTTGAATATACTTCGGTTCGGACGTGGGGGTATTTTAACTTCGGCCCAGTCGAAGATCATTTCTTACTAGTTTTTGTAAATATTCTTTAAATGTTATTCTTTAATGTAATAATATGTAAAACAAACCTAAAAGGTCTTTTTTTAGACGAAACAAATCTTACCCCACCCTTAAAGACCTTCAGTTGGTCTTAAAGGCGCCTGCTACAGGTTCAATATTTATTGTGATATTTTGATCGCGATCCATATTGATGGATTTCAAAATATTTAAATATTTTGCGATATGTGGATGACGATCCATCCATATTACATGCTACACGTTCAATAAATATCACGATACTGTATATTGATCAATGTACATATATTGAACGTGTAGCAGGCGCCTAAGTCTAATCCTTTCCTTAAACTTGACAATGTCTATTACAAACCAAATACCGGCCATAAGAGATTATCTGAACACAATCGAAAATTCACAATCGAAAATTTACTATTTCTCAATACACCGAAATGAAAGGCATTTCTAGAAAAAATTGTAAATTATCAAGAAGAAACATTAAATATCTTTTTTCTATTCGTTCGTTGACTACTACATTATTGGAGAATTTGGAGAAAGGTGCACTAAATAAAAATTTTCATTTAAAGAAAGATTAAATATACTAAATAAGAAATTGACAAATTGACAAATAAGCTGAAGAAATAAAATCAAACCGTTAACTTTTACGGTAAATGCCTTGACGTTGGTGCTTCTAATGTTTTTAAAGAGTTGGAAATGTGGAAGTTATATCTGAACCATAGGGGTTCCATTCAGCTTCTAAATGCTCTATACGCATTATAAATCTATTAAAAATTTTAGCTACACTGTCAGTGTTCACAAGAAAGCTTGAGCGTACCTTTTCGGCTTTGAAGAGGATAAAAACAAAATCAGTTCAATCGCAAACAAAAAATTCCTTAGAATTTTTCCCTTCCTCCGAAATTCGGAATCGTTAAGCATGTTCGAAAAATTTCGGAAGAAATCTATCATTTCTATCGTAAATGTCATTCCGATGGAAAAAACTAGTTTTTTCTCTGTGAATTCCATCAAAAAATTGTGCAGAAAAAAATTAGTATTTAGAAATGTAAGTCAAATTTGTAAAAAAAAAGCCTTTAAAATAAATTTTATCACAATGTTTGTTTGCTGTTTTAGATCGCAAAAAACTTATATTCGCCAAATCGAAGTTTTCATGGAAATTATGACCCAGACGTTGCCAACGGTTTTACACAGCACAATTGTGCTGGGCCACCCATAAAATCCGTGTTTGAGTGGAAAAAGGTATGAATTTCAATTTTACACGTATTAAATAAATAGTAATCATCGTCAGTTGAAGATGTGGCCCGATAAAAAAAAAATATCTAAAAGAAATTATCCGAAAATTTACGTATGAAGAACGCTATGGGAGGCGGGCCTACAAGGCGTATAACGTTTGTGCAACAAAAGAAGCCATCATACGGATTTGCCAATTTCAACAATTCATTCAAGGCAGTGCAGAGGCAAGCCGGTTCGGTTTGCTTGCCTGCGAAAAAGCTCCTTGTGGCAGCGGAACAATTGCCCACGCTGGCGCAAGTGCGACTGAAGACCTTTGCACTGACATAATAGTGATACGAACGCCCCAGGCCGAATGTAAGCCGTAAACATTTTTTGTAAATTTTTTTGTAAAATAAGCCGTGTAACGTTTTGAATAAATTATTTAAATTCTTACGTCCCATAACTGTCACTATGAACTTCGAAAGCTGAATTTTTCTCCGAACTTGGCAGCACTCTTTTCGAATGGAAACACCTTTCGATGGAAATTCACGGTAGAGGAATTCTCTTCGGGGGAAGAGAAATATTTCTATGAACAAATATTTCCCACCAAAAACCCCGATTCGGCTAAATATTTCTTTATTAGCAAAATTTTATATTTATATTATCATTAAAAACTTATATTTTTCCAAAATTTATTTTATTCCATTTTTGCAAAAAGCTATCTATGACACTGTTGAGGACATTTAATGTAAAACACCGTTGCCAGATTGGCGATTTATTTAAAATTAATAAATCAATGTATGATCTAAATAATACTTCGAGAATTGACAAAACGGAGGAAGAGTCTAATATGGCTGAAGTATTTCGACAAAAAGTAACGACGTTTTTTGTAAAAAGTTTTTATTTTTAAAGTTGCATATTGAAAAATTCTAAATAGTTATAGTCTCTAAAAAATGTTCTTCAACAATCAAAATTCTCGTATAAAATAAAATATCTTTTTTATAATTTTTTACAGATCTCAATATTATTGCAATAAATATGAAAATAAGAACTTTTATATATATAATACTATTAACAGCTCTCAATATTATTTGAAAAAAATGTATATAATTTTTTTGTTTTTTCTAATATAATAAATTTTTTAGAAAAAATTGCGATTTTGGCGATTTTTTTTTTCATTGGGCGATTTTGGGCGATATTTTTTTTAAATCCGCGCTTTTCTCAAAAAAGTTCTGGCAACACTGATGTAAAACGTTGCAAGAAATTTTTATTGAGTACACGTTGTTTATATATATTGAAGTATGCCGTGTATTCAATACATAATTCGATGTATTGAATACATTTTTCATTTATTTTATGAAGTGAATAATCACGCTCACTTTACCTAGTACATACAGCTCTCGTTGCGTTCTCATACAAAACGCAGGACATAGATTTTTCATAGATGTCTCTGTACTGATTACATGCCTTTTTCTCTTGGTGTATGATTTGATATATGACATCAAAATTATATCATTTATTTTATAAGATTAATGTCTACTGTAATTCTCACCTGGAATCTGAATCATGACGTGCGAGTACTGTAGATCAGTCAATTGGTCTTGAGTGAAAAATTAAAAAAAGTAATGTCTACAAACATTGATGCATGGCAAAGCTGTAAAAGTGTGAATTCATTTTCACTTTTCATTCTCTTTCGAAAGCAAAAAAGTTTTCAAAAGCTGAAACCCTTTTTTGTAGCATTCAGAGTGTGAGCTCTGTAGGCTTAAGCCTTTAGGCTGATTAAAAAACATAAAGAATTCACACTGAATTGAAATTTCAATGAATGCAGCCACCGATGGCTGCAGCCGAATTGAAATTTTAACGAATGCAGCCTCAAAGATTGTTGTTGTGTCTGAAGTTGTTTTGTCTGCATGTGTGTGTGTGTGTATGATTGTTGGGCCTGACTGTGATAGGCTTATATCTTATATCAAATGATGAAAATATCAAAATAGGGGTAAAATTACGTTTACTTTTCTGCCATACAAGGTGATACGGTTTTGTAAATATTTTTAATAAGTATTCAAGGTGAATACATTAATAAATAATAAAAAATAGAACTATCAATTTCAGCCCTTGAAAGGACTTTGACCGAACTTCTTTGGATCAAATTGTGTTGTGCGTGTTATTAAATGTTTGTACACAATTGATCGAGAACTGGGCCTACTAGGTTTATACCAACTCCGAACGGCTAGTGTGCATGTTCTCAAGAAGCTTTACATGGCAATATTTACCCAACGCTGGGTATTTATCCATTTATACACACTTTCACACCCGGGTATTTACCTAATTTCGGGTAAATACTCATTTGAATAATAAATACTCGTTGTTACGTAGAGTAAGAGAAATTTCAACATTTTCGAATTTATTTTGAACATATTTTGTTAAAGTGTATTTTGTTTATACATTTCTTGATGCGTTTTGCTCAGATAAGGCAGTTTTGACTGCATCAAACACAACAACAATTCTTAATAAGAACCGCTAATCAGCGTGCTTATGGCAATTCAATGTAATGAGTGGGAGCGTTGGCAACAACAATGCTGAAGCAACTAGAATTATTTCATTTGTAATTAAAAAATCTAATTCATAATAAAAAATTAAATTCTTTTCATTTATTTACATTTTTTTTTTCTGATTTATACCCACATTTTGGGTAAATACCTGGGTATTTACATTTAAATATCCATTGGGTATTTACCCTTGTCACATCACTATCTGCAGACGACCGAACAGAAAAATTAATTCAATTGAAAAAACTTTTTTTTGTGTCAGATTGAAATTGAACCAGGGTTCTCTGGCGTATAGTTCACGCACTCTACCCACTGCGCCACGGCCACCACAGGTGAATACATTATGTTTAAGAAATTTGAAGGTATTAGTTTATTTATGGGTTTGTTTTGAAATATATAAGGGACACATATACTTTTAATAACTTAAATCCAAATCCTTTAAAAACTTCATTACGTCAAAATTCCACAGATCACATCAAAATGTGCAATCAAATAAGCT
This sequence comes from Pherbina coryleti, assembly GCA_943735915.1. NCBI lineage: Eukaryota > Metazoa > Arthropoda > Insecta > Diptera > Sciomyzidae > Pherbina > Pherbina coryleti. The sequence goes on from OX030949.1 coordinate 105,119,367, forward strand.
TTCCCCAAATGAAAATAAATGATGCGTTATAAGATTTTCCCGTAAAAAAGAAATACATAAATAGAATAAAAAATAAATAGTATAGTAGTGCCAAGCTTAATGGGGTTAAACTAAATAGGATCAATCACATTGCAGATCTTGGGGTTATCCTAGACTATAGGCAGCGCTTTAACCTTCACTTCGATCATATTATATCCAGGGCAAACAAGCTTCTCGGGTTCATTAAAAAATCTACAAAAGAATTCAAGAACGTCTGGGTAACTAAAACCTTACATTGCACGTTATTGCACAAACCTTTTTGCCTTGAGAGACATCTATGGCTTTCGGAACTATAGAAACCTGCCACCATACGAATACAGACAGAGAGCCATTAAGAGAGAAGACCCTCTAGACAATAGGTTTTTCAATAAACTGAGGGTATTTATTACAATGAATGAAATTACATTTTGACATTGATGCTCAAATGTATACGCACACATATTTTATAAGAACATTTTTTATGCGCTGTGGAGCCCCTTGTAGTCAACTGAAATCAACCAACCAAAAGTTTTTCATTTAAATACGTTATATCGCTTGGTATGCACCGATTTCTTACGAAAAAATAAATTTGGTGATATTGCATTTTAAAACTCGATATTGAATAACAATTATACTATAAGTATGTGTATATCTATATCTATCTATACTACTATATCTATATCTATACTTCTATATCTATACAATTATATAAAATGAAAGTGAAAATTTTTTGTTGCCGCAAAACTCCAAAAGTACTGGTCCGATTTTTATGAAATAATTTTTAAAATATCACATTTGTGCTACAAAAGGATCATTGGGTATTTTCTTTACGAAATTTCAATAATAAGTATCTTTAATTAAAGTGTTAAGTTTTTTAAAAATTCATCCAGAATGCTATGCATTGTTTGATCGTTAGCTTTTCATGCGTTTGTGCTGCGAGAGCCTCAATAAACTGCATGTTGCTCTCTACTATATTATTTTTGTTCTCAGCAAGCACAACACAACAAAACAAAGAAACAAAAACATATACATACATACTTTGCTGCGCTTAAAGCTAATTGGACCGAAGTACATTCTAATATGTTGAAATTAGTTTTGATGTGGTGAATTAATCGAACACAGTTTTGTTGAAAGGGGATTCACTGACCACCTTTAGCATGTTGAGGATTTTTTATGTACGTATGTATGTATGTATGTACGTATGTTTATTTAAGTTAACATACATATGTACGTATGTTTATTTGTTTCGCTGCATGCAACTTTTCTACACCTGTTTTGACGGTGGTTTTCCTGTAATTTATAAATTAACAAAAGGAACAAACGGCTGACTTTTTACTTTATAGAATTGACATTGTGTGATTCAATAAGTTTTTTTATAAATAAACAAGAGAACTGGGACGGGTATAGGAAAAGGGGTTATGGTTTCGACCATAAAAGTCAAATTTTTGATATTGAATATATTTGGAACTACATAATTGCCAAAGTCTTTCTACTGGTAAACTGGTATGTGCATTGGAAAAGGGGGTTTTTCTATACAGAATAGCTATGAAAATTAAAATCACAGGACATTGAAACTCATAATGGAATTGTCACCTGGGAATGATGTTCTGCTACTGGGAAACTGTAACGGGCAGTGAAACATGAGCGTGGTGTCAGACTAAGAGACTAATAAATGTTTTAAATTTACTTATTATTTCCAATATATGTACTTGCCGGGTGCAGCAACGCGAGCCGGGTATCGCTAGTATATATATATATATATACTAAGGCGTAGTGAAATGTATGGGATGAGATTTTCGCTACGAAGCGGGACTGAGAAACTGAAAACTTACAGCATTTCAAGCAACATGGCCGAAGGATTCTGCTCTCCGACGAATTTCGAACCGCCAACTTTTCAAAAATAGCTTTTGATATGAATGCCCTTAAGACATATTGGTTCAAGAGGGTTTTTTGCTCAGAAAATGTGAACTATTGTTCTAGATTAATGCTGGATTGTGATAAGATACCATTAAAACAAAAGTTTTTGCATTTTTTTTTTTCACCCACTATGGCCCTACCCTAAGATTTCTGAACGCAAGATACTGATGTTTAGGCTTATTGCTCCGGAACATGAGTACAAATTAAGTGACGTCATTTAAATGTTTAGGAAGTCTATAATCTATAGATAATTTCAATACAAACATTTTGATATATGATTCGATAGTCTGAGTTACCTGGTTACCGAGATAAATGCAACCAAAAGTCACTGTGGTATTTATTTTAATTTTAATTTATTTTATATTTTAATTGCAAACAATAGAATATATTACACTGCGTGACCGATTCGACCTTTAAAAAGTTTCAGCCTAAATTCTTAAAAATTCCGAGAGAGGGACATCTTGTGATTATATCGCGACTAGTCCGACCTTACAATTCCATCACATTTTATTTTTTAAATTTTTAAAGTTAGGAATTCTAGTATTTCGACTTTTAACAATTTTTTTCATATGCTTAGGTTGTGAGAATTTAAAAACAAAATGCATTTTTGTTCAATAGAATTCAACGTTGAATTTAACAGTGTCAAAAGATTTTTGAAAAAAATATATAAAGTGGGTTTGTTGCAATGGAGAAGTCGATTTTTCAAAAATTTTGTACAAATGTTAGTTCTTCTTTATTTAAAAAAAAAAATAACCAACAAAAATCCTTAACTTTTTTTGCAAGAATCGTTAAAACTACTAAGTACCTTTCAAAAAAGTCTAAGATAACTGAAATCAGTTGAAAATTGGGAAAATGACAGAAGCTTTAAAGTGTTTTTTAAATCGACAATCATCGATTTCTTATATGCGTTCATAGCGTTCAAACTGTTGCCATTTAACTAAATGATAACGAATTTTGCTCATATAGGCTTGTTAGAACGCACAAGCTAAATGCCACATTTTGCGATTCTAGTTTTTGTAGAAAATAAAAAAGGCCAATATCTAACAAGATATCACAAGATTGCTGTGAGATAATTCTGAGTGTCTTTACGTTTGATAAACTACTTTTTTGTGCTATTTCAATTGCAATTCAGTAATTTGAATAGTGAAAAGTGCATTGCGTATATTTCTAATTATTTTCGAAGGAAACTTAATTAGAGCTCTATGCTGTTGTTATATTCTGCGGTAAGTAAAATATTGTGTCCTTTGAGCAGATCAAAAAAGTGAAAAGTGTGTTTTCAGACTTTTATTATTCATGATGTGCGATAAAATAAACACTCTTTGTTACATGTGTGGTAGATATACACTAAAATCATATCGTTAAGCGATTTCAGATGAACTTCAAAACGCTTATAAATCTTAAAACAAACATTTTAATATATTATTCGATAGTCTGAGTTACCTGGTTACCGAGATATATGCAATCAAAAGTCACTGCGGGATTTATTTTAATTTTAATTTATTTCATATTTTTATTGCGAACAATAATAATATAGAATAGAAATAATATAGAATTCATCAAACTGCGACTCAAAAATGAACAAAATAAAAGCTTTTCTGAAGATAATTTTGATGAAATCAGAGATCTTTTAATAAAACAATGAAAAAACCGGTAAAAATTTCTTTATATATGAATTTCAAAACGTGTTAAAAGTTATACTTTTAGTAAGGTATGTTTTCAGGCAATACTGATGTTATTATTAGGCACAATTAAAAAAATTGTCTCTTATTTTTCATAAAATTGCGTAAATTTGACAAGAAAAATAAATTAGGCGTTACTAACTGAATTTTAGTTTAAAAAATACCTTTAAAATCATATAAAACAAAAAAAAAAAAAAAATCATGGTTTGAACCACCCTGTTTTGGAACCATCTCGTTATTATTATTTTAATTATATATTGTATATTTTTGTATTTTGTTCAATAATATATTCTATATTATTATTGTTCGCAATAAAAATATGAAATAAATTAAAATTAAAAGAAGTCCCGCAGTGACTTTTGATTGCATTTATCTCGGTAACCTGGTAACTCAGACTATCGAATAATATATCAAAATGTTTGTATTTAAATTATCTATAGATTATAGACTTCCTAAACATTGAAATGACGTCACTTAATTTGTACTCATGTTCCGGAGCAATAAGCCTAAACATCAGTATCTTGCGTTCAGAAATCTTAGGGTAGGGCCATAGTGGGTAAACAAAAAATTTGCAAAAACTTTTGTTTTAATGGTATCTTCTTATCACAATCCAGCATTAATCTAGAACAATAGTTTACCTTTTCTGAGCAAAAATCCCTCTTGAACCAATATGTCTTAAGGGCATTCATATCAAAAGCTATTTTTGAAAAGTTGGCAGTTCGAAATTCGTCGGAGAGCAGAATCCTTCGGCCATGTTGCTTGAAATGCTGCAAGTTTTCAGTTTCTCAGTCCCGCTTAATAGAAAAAAATTTCACTACGCCTTAAAATATACATATTAAGGTCAATATATGTATATTAAGGTAATTAATATATTATAAGTTGACCGGGTCCCCCCCTCAAAATAAACTTTGGTCTATGTTATGATGATTCCCCAAATATTTCGCCACTAACTATAGCCGTCAGCTCGCTAAAATGGTTCGAAAAAACCTCTAAAAATCGCGTTATGTATGTATAATTTTCTTGCCATGATATTTTTAGTACAAAAAATTGTCACAAATAGTGTAAATCAAAGAATTACAGAGTTCTGCTTCAAAAATTTTGGGAAATTTGTGCTAACACAAAAGATATTTAACTTTTTGCTGTGATTTTTTTATATAATTTTGTTTGCAATTTTCTTTAAAATGTGTGTAACTCCTCCATCTTTTGCCTGATTATTAATTCCGAGGTATCATTCGAAAGGTGCTGACTGCTGTTTTTCATTCTTGTCACTAATTAACCCTTATAGGCCTTTTTTATGCTGTCGGATATTAGCCAGATTGACTAAATTTGTTCAAATTTAAGAGTAAACGTATTGAAATCGTGTAGATGAAGATTGCACCGACATGTCGCAATGTCGAGATTGTCGCGTCAGCATAAAAAAGGCCTATAAGGGTAAAGTAGTGACAAGAATGAAAAGTAGTGTCCGACCGAATGTGAAATTTTGGCTGAAGCCGAATGTTCGGCCAAGTGGAAGTATTCGGTCGAATACCGAAGTCGAAGCCGAGTATTAATAAAATTTGTTCAAGTAAAAATAATAAAATTTAGTACTGGCTTTCGTTATTTCAGTAAAAAAAAAACTATAAATATTAAGTTCGAGTTAAACGCATTAGTTTTTCTGCCTGATTTCTATCAGCATTGTATTTCTGTAGCTTTTACGACCAGATATAAAATTGATTAAATTTCTTGCATGTCATTTTGCTAAATTATAATATTTCTGTAATTGATTTAGTAACGTCAGGATGACATAGAAGATACTTAAATCGATTTTCGATCTATTCGAGAAAAGCTACTGACTGAAATCTCGCAGAAAATTTCTAGTGTAACTCGGTTTTTTTTTATATCATTATGATCAATCGAAAGCAAATGAGACGGTCGGGTAAAAATAAAAATGTTTGAGTTTTCTGCCAGTTCGTTCAACATGTACGATCTTATCAACCCATGTCGGTCGGATACATGATTACATGGTAGGGCCACACTGGAGAGCAGGGTGAGCTAGTTGTCAAAATCCGCTGTTAATTTTAAGTTTTTCTAATTGTTGTTGTTGCTTTTTTCGTTTGACGTTTGTAGCTTCTACAGCTTTGTTGTTGCAAAATTGCTCATTTGAGCAGACATCTTAAAACGAGCTAACCTTGTAATTGTATCATGGGTCGGACTCACTGCATTTATCATTTGAATAAAGTTTTCAACGAGCGAAAACCAACTTATGGAAGAAAGAGAAAAACAAACCCAACAAGTGTTTCAATTATGGAGTTTTGAACGGAATTCATCGAATTATACTGAAATTTTCCTAAAGAATTATAAAAATGTTTTTAGTTATTACAAAGTTTTATATAAAATAAAATATTCGCCCAAAATATTCGGCTATTTAGGCCGAAGACGAAAGTTCAAAAATCGCCCGAATATGCCGAATACCGAAGCCGACACCGAATATTCGGTCGGACACTAATGAAAAGCAACAGTCAGCACCTTTTCAATGATACCTCGGATTTGAAAATCAGGCAAAAGATGGAGGAGTTATACAAAATTTCGAAAAATGTTTATAAAAAATCACTGCAAAAAAGTAAATATCTTTTATGTTAGGGCAAATTTCCCAAAATTTTTGATGCAGAGCTCTGCACTTTTTTGATTTGCACTATTTATTCTAATTTTTTTACTAAAAATATCATGGCAAAAAAGTTATCCATACATTACGCGGTTTTTAGAGGTTTTTTCGAACCATCCTAGCTAGCTGACGACTATCGTTAGAGCCGAAATATTTGGGGAACCATCATAACATAAACCAAAGTTTATTTTGAGTGGGGGTCCCGCTCAACTTTTTTTTGTGAGACGCCTTAATATATATATGTATGTTATTCACTATTGAGATTTGACCTTGGTTTTATTCCCAAAATTATATGGTTTCACTGTATGTCAATTTTAATTTATTTATTTTAGGGAATTTTTTTCATGCATAATAATTTTATCATTAGAATTTAACTTGAGCAGAAACATCTCCTGAGTGAGGGTGCAAAAAACTATTTGCTTTGATTTTAATGATACTGTGATAGCGCCGCAAGTATGGATTTTAAATATCTGAAACCGAAGCAATGCAGAACCCAGAAGCTGTGTCTGCCATCTCCCACATCTGCAAATCACATTACGGCGCATTTCAATTCTGAGTTACCACGTTTATGTGTTCCATAATGAAAACTGTGATTGAGTGTCAGATGGCGTTGACCAAGCGGGCACGATTATTCTGCAAAGAGTAGGTATGAATAGCAGAAGCGAAATCGTTAAGGCGCTCGTAAATTATTTATGTACTAAGACTGCAGCGTGGAAGCGAACAATATTTTAAGCTTGAAATTCAGTCAAAGACATATTTAAAGTATAATTTCTTCTTAGGTTCGCTACCCAATGCTAAGATGTTAAGAATTCACGAATGTATCTATGCAAGGATGGTTCTCAAAAAATATGGTCTGCATGCAATAACGTTTTTCAAAGTAGCCATCAATATAAATTAATCAATTATTCCAGTAAACCTTTCTCCCCTCGGCACTCGATGGACGTTTGGCAGCTGAAATTTGTAGAATATTCCTTGTTCGCATTACTTTTGAATATATAATTTTGAATAAATTTAAAAGAAATCTTGCAGAAAACTTATCCTCTCGGGTATTCTTTTATTCTGATAGAAAAATTCTCTTTTAAAAAATAACGTTTGCATAAGTTTGACGTCACTAAATTTGTATTGATGCGATTGGACGATGTCATCCCTGAGTCGGTTCTGTTCTACTCACTACATTAAGTATTAATTTTCGAGCGACTGTCAGACTGTCATTTAAGCTGATATTATGTACAAACATGCTTAATGGATTTCATTATAAAAGTAGAGAGCTGTAAATACTTATTTATGGCCATGATGGCAAAGTGACATTTAAAATTGACACATGAACAAACACTCAATTAGAGTTAATTAGACAAAACAGAAAATTGAAAAGCGTGTTCTTAAGGACTTCAGATAATGTTGTTTGAATATTTTATTAATTTAAAATTTGTCGTGACCAATATGGACAAATTATCGTAATTAATGGGTTGGATTTAGTAAATTAGTGGAGTATTTTGTAATTCGCGTAGTTTGCGGCTTAACCCTCTTGCCTGCATGGTTGAAATAAGAGCCAAGAGTTCTGGTAAATGTTGATGCCAGAAACACGGATCTAGGGTTGTTTGACAATTCGTTTGACAGTATATCGATTCAACAAAATGAAAGATAATTCACATAAAATTGTGTGTATTTTCTGTGAAAATATATCATATGATAAAAATATCTGCCAAAATAATTTCAACAATATTGAACAGTTCATAATATTAAGTTAAAGAATAATATAATGAACCCTGAAGTTAAATGTAAAAAATATGAACCTTAGCGGCAAAAAATTTAACAATTAAAAAAAAGTTTAAATTACATCTTGTAAAACTATGGCTACCTTACGGTGGTCTTGCGGGTTAGAGGGTTAAGAATACTTCAATAATATTCTAAAATTTTGCATTCGTTTTATACCGAGACTTAAATGGGGAAAATATAAAAGATGAACACAATGCTGCAGTTATTGCCATTCTTTTGTAGGTGTATTTCAAGCTAAAACATATTTCAACGATAAGGATGAACTTTTCAAAAGGTAATTCGATTAAAGTGAAATTATAAGGCATATAATCACAAAAAAGGTTATCCTTTTAGTAAGTTATAGTGAATTTTTAGAGGTGATTTTATTTAAAAGAAGGACAGAAAAACAATTCAGATCTGAACGTTTGTTTACTTAATTAATCCCGTTTATTTTTATAATTTCCGTTTTATTTTTACAGATTATTGTCATGGCCCTGGCTATTCCTCTCCATTGGATGCAATGAAAAATGGCCCTCGTGAGAAACTACTTTACACTGTGACTGTACAACCAAATTTAGAGGAGCCACATGGAGATTACTTGTCTACAGTTGATGTTGATCCTGAAAGTCCAACTTATTCTCAAGTGAGCTTAATTACATATTTCTAAAGATTTAAGTATTCTATCCAGTGTGAATAATTTTGATTTTAAATGATATGAGAAGAAGTGATAACCATTGTTTATTTATTTATAAATATATTTAACAAATCATTGCATAATAAGAACCAAGTTATTTTATAGTACGATAAGAAAATACATGAAATCAAATTTCTAGTATATATATATATATACTAGCTGGTACCCGACGCGTTGCTGTCGTAGCAAAAAAGATATCTATCTATATCTGAATCTCAAACTCAGTCTCAATCTCAATCTCAATCTCAATCTCAATCTCAACCTCAACCTCAATCTTAATCTCAATCTCTATTTTTATTTCTATTTCTTTTTCTATCTCTATCTCTATTTCTATCTCTATCTCTATCTCTATCTCTATCTCTATCTCTATCTCTATCTCTATCTCTATCTCTATCTCTATCTCTATCTCTATCTCTATCTCTATCTCTATCTCTATCTCTATCTCTATCTCTATCTCTATCTCTATCTCTATCTCTATCTCTATCTCTATCTCTATCTCTATCTCTATCTCTATCTCTATCTCTATCTCTATCTCTATCTCTATCTCTATCTCTATCTCTATCTCTATCTCTATCTCTATCTCTATCTCTATCTCTATCTCTATCTCTATCTCTATCTCTATCTCTATCTCTATCTCTATCTCTATCTCTATCTCTATCTCTATCTCTATCTCTATCTCTATCTCTATCTCTATCTCTAAATGGAACGACTCGTGTAAATTGATAACCAAATTTCGAGGCTATGCTACTTATAATTCCAAAGTTATTCGATATCGCCAATTTGGCTTGTATGGGCGGAGCCACACCCCCTTGTTCAATGACGTCTTAGTTTTCTAGTTGATGGATATCACCCAATAGTAATTCCATACTGAATTTCGTTGTTATACGACGTTTAGTTCCAAAGCTATCTGATATCAAAAATTTAAAGTGTATGGGCGGGGCCACACCCCCTTTTCCAAAGCCCATCCCAGTTTTATAGCAGAAATATATCACCAATTAGCAACTCCATACTGAATTTCACTATTATACGGCATTTAGTTCCAAAGCTATTCGATATCGTAAATTTGAATAGTATGGGCGGTGCCACACCCCCTTTTTCAATGCTTGCTCAATTTTGCTAGTCGAAGGACGCGACTAAATAGTACGCTCCTACCAAGTTTCATTGATGTGTGACTTATAGCTTGAAAGTTATACCGAAAATTTGGTCTGCTGAAAAAGTGCCACGCCCCACATTCAACGCCCATAAAATTTTACCTGTGGAACGCCTCTTGTAAATTGAGGTAGAACACCGAATTCCGATGCTATGCGACCTATAATTTCAGAGCTATTCGCTACCGTAGATTTGGGTTGTATGGGGGGTACCACGCCCCCTTGTCCAATGTTCCGTAAATTTTTTCCAAAACCTTCGCGGAACAATTACAAACAAACTAACAGAAGAAAGTATCAAATCTGATCCAGTAGTTTTCAAGTTTTAAGTGGTCGAACAAACCAAGATTCATTTTTATATACCTACTATGTTTTTGCTTGCCTGTCTTTTTTTCACGTCACCACGCATAGACTACGACAAAAAAAAACAAAAACAAAATACATTGCCATTCTCTGTTGCTATCCATAGCACACACACGCTCGAGCATATGTAGGCAAAACAAAAACAAATCACATTGCTATTCTCAGCAAAGCAATACTCACTGTGGGATGGGAGAGTAAAATATTGGAACACTCGCATCGTGTCGATGTGCCGCACACTGCTTTATTTTTCTCTACAACAACAACAATTTTTATACGCTATGAGTCGTTCATGTCCGTTTGTGCTTGCAGGTGAATTTTACTTAGGATTTTGATAGCCATGAATCTCCTTTTCTAATAAACTTTTTAATAATTTTTTGGCCTAAAACCTTCACCAGGTCGAGAGCTTTTTATTATAAAAAATTTCATGAAAAACGGCCGGGCCTTTCTCAAGATTGTTCCGAACATAAAAAGGCACTTCAAAATATAATATTAGTATAGATATATATTTATAACAATTAAATTTTTTTAACAATTAAATATTACAGTATTAAATATGCGCAATATTAAATATGCGATTGCTAACTTAATAAAAATTGAAGTAAAATAAGTTAAAGAGATAATATAGAGTTAAATTAAAAAAAAAGAAGAAAAATAAACTAAGGAGAAGAATAAAAAGAGTCGTCTAATCATACGGATCAGAGACATTCCCAAGTCTAATGGCATTGACGAAAAATAAGTTAGACGAAATTAACGAACTGTGACACGGAACAATAGACCGAAACACATAGGAGACATGCATGCTTCAAGCATCTGACATTTGTGATTGAATATACATATTGTTATGAAGTAGCCCACATCAAAAACATGCCCGCATGCATGATGCTTGAAACATGTTTAAAGTTGGCGAACTTTTAACTTTTTACAGGGATCAAAGCATTGACAGAAGGCATGTGTGAAATAAAAGTATTATTAACACAACCATTAACCATAAAATATCCACCAATTCCATTTTAAATTGTTTTTAATTAAATTCAATGTATTTTCACTATGTTTCTATACGATGCATGCTTCCTCTGTGTGTTTTAATCAAGCATGATGTACATGCATGATGCATGCTTGAGGTATGCATGCTTTCTATGTGTTTTTGCCTGATGAGAACTAGCGTAAGCGATACAGTTGTTGACACTCATAACGAAATTTGTAGAAGATGCTGCTGTAAAAAAAAATTGGTGTATTTCCTTTATATAAGGAAGCCGTTTTTACTGATGTTAGAGGGTTTTTTATAGTTTGGATATTATATCGAGGTAAGAAAATAAGTAGGATATGGGTAAATTGTTAATTTTCTAAAACTTAACAGAAATGTATAGTTATTGACACTCAAGTACAATTATTGCCATCACAATTTTATATAGTTGTTGACACCCAAGTACATTTATTGACATCACTATATCATATAGTTATTGACACGGTACTCAAAATTTTAATACTATTAAAAAAAGGTTGTTCTGCCTTTAGTGTCATTATTTCAGAAAATTGTTAACATAAAAAATTATAAATTGTTTCATAAAAAAAAGGAATAATTAAAAAAAAACAAAATTCATTGTTAAACAAAAATCACATTCTTAATTATAATTATAAAATGATAAATTAGTTCATAAAAAAAGGAATAACTAAAAAAAAGTTCATTGTTAAACAAAAATCACATTCTTAATTATAATTATAAAATGAAAAATTAGTTCATAAAAAAAAGGAATAATAAAAAAAAAGTTCATTTTTAAACAAAAATCACATTGTTCATTATAATTATAAAATTATAAATTAGTTCATAATAAAAAAGGAATAATTCAAAAAAAAAAAGTTCATTGTTAAACAAAAATCACATTCTTCATAGTAAGCTATATCATTATAATATATTATTATATTATAATTATTATCATTATTATATTAAATTATATTTGGTTCAGGCACTTTAGGCATCTAAATATAGGGATGTATTCAAGATTGAGTTTTATTATGCATGAGATATGCAATTCTCTAATACATTTATGACATTTCAGTCCTGAGTTTTTTTTCATTGGTAATGTGCATTCATAGCACATCGCACCAACTGCAAATTAGGTTTTCCCCGATGTTTTCATTTTCGGTGAACAGATTTCTTATATGGTCCGTTTTAAGCATTGCAGGGCTCAATACGTCTGTAGTATTAGACAAACAGCTAATAGAGAAATACATATTAATTAATATTTAAGCAAGTATAGAATAAACCAAAAGTTCCTTACTTTTCCAAAAAGTGGTTCGTTGTGTCCATATTTAAGTCAACGGAAACTTCAGTTAATGGTTCCTTGCGACGAGATTTTCTTTGTTTTACATTTGATAGTTTTTTGGTAACTCCTTTTTTATTTGAAACCTTCATGATTTTTTTGTTAATTCTTTGAATTTTTTGTCTTCTTTAAGCATGGTTTCTTTTATTTTAGCTTCTTTTTTGGTTTGTTCAGCTTCTATCCATAATGAGTCCGTTATAACGAACGGCCTCTTCTGAGTTACAGGTCTAACACCCTGTCGCTCTGGTGTGATAGGCCAATCCAAGTAATTTTCTATGCCAGCAGACATCTGATGTGGAATATATTGTATCTCTTCATTTAAAATCTGCTCATTGTCTAAATATATAAATTGTTCAATATTATTGATATCAATTTCATCAATGATATTGCAGGACATTATTGGATCATCAACAGGTATTATTGATTCCTGACAAGGTTGACTGTTTGGCTTAAGTTTTTGAAATATTTTAAAAAGAATTTTCCAATCCTCCGAACGGTTCAGGGCATCGCCAATAGCGTTATCCATATCTTCAAACTCTTCCACTTTCTCAGCTCCGACCAATGCAGCAAAATGTTCATATGTGATGACATTATTGGTGGACGTTTGCGGTTGGGTGGCTTCTTCGCTTATTTGCTTTTTTGAAGATTTTCCTAGACACCTGGAGAAATCAATTGCGTTTACATTCCAAGGAAAAAGCCCGCACGCTCTGAAACCATTTTTGATAATTTCAGGCGATATAGATGAAACGACAACTTCATTAAGCAAAGGAGCAAACTTTTGCCTTGTAAGGGATTGGCCAATGTTTTGGCGACGCCACTCAGCAACTTTCTTATTCCAGCCAATTTTTAAAGGCTTGAATGCTGACACATCCGCTGGCTGTAAAATGCGTGTAGTGTAGCATTTGGATATAATGCGATCAGTATTATTCCTAAGTGGACACACAGTTTACTAACTGGTAAAGTTAGGTGAGTTGCATGGCCATCGACAAAAAATATCACGGGAAAATTTGTTCCAATGCTGACGAGATATGGATGAAAAACCTTTGAGATGTACTCATAAAAAACTTTCCAAAACTTTCATAAAAAATCCTACCGTTGTCACTTATACCTAAACCCCATCCATCAGGCATCGATTTTCTTATTTCCTCCGGTATTCGTTTATATGGATACATAACCATAGGTGGAACCAATACGCCTGACGCAGAGAATGAGAACATAACGGTTAAGTTTGACTTAGCAAGTCCTCGGTCGATTTCGTATATATTTCGTGCGCCTTTTGCTGCTAGCACAGTTTTAGTTTTCGGACATAACAAAAAATTGGTTTCGTCACCATTAAATATTCGGCTACCATCATTTAGAATATTCAGCAAATTGGAATCCTGATCCTTCAAAAAATTTTCAATTTGCACAAACCACGATTTTATATCCGACGCTGCAACTGTTGCACTTGCCGATGTTACAGGATCTGGCGTTCTTAATGAAATTAAAGGGTGTCGTTTCAAAAACGCCTTAAGCCAACCGTTTCCTGGTATATTTTCTGCACCAAATGGATGATCCCTTTCTTCCGCGTCGAGAAACTCCTTAACAGCATTAAGCACATCCTCTTTTCTTTTAGGAAAACCTTTTCGCTGGGACGTGATTATCCACTCTTCTAGAGTCAGCTCTTCGGCACTGGACAACACGGTTTGAGGACCTTTCCTTACTTTGACAAACTTGTCACTTAATCGAAACAAAAGTGTGGTTCGAGGGATACCATATAATTTTGCTGCGGCTTTTTTCGACATTGAAAGCGTCCGTACAGCATCAACTGCTTTTTGGACATCATTTTCGCTGTATTTCCGAGTTCCTTGTGACATTTCGTATCGTTGCTAGATAGGGCTTTCAATGAAAAAAGGAAATGAATAATAATTGACACTCTTCCAAAAGTATAACTATTGACACAGTGTCAACTACTGTATTCCAATAGAAGACAGTAATTGACACCATGGTGTCAATAATACGAATGAGAAAAAATTTAATACAATAGTTGACACACAATTTATTTAATTAATTTTCCACAAAGAGTATAATTTGTACACATTATCATCAAATTTACACTTTTATCTTGTCAACTTGTCTTTAATTTAGTTAGAATAGTTACCTATATGTGCAAATTCCTTAACGATGTACACTATTTTTGGCGGGAAATCAGGCGCGGTAAATCATCGATGTTTACATCTCTAAATCAAAAACGCAAATGGAATTTTTTTCATAGATACAAACGAAATTTTGGAGAGAGGGAATAAGAAGTAGAAGAGAAAATGTTACTTTTGATATTGTGTATCATGCAATTGCAGCAAACCTTGTGAAATTAGATGGTGTCAATAACTATACCGAAATTGTGCAATGTCAATAATTGTATCGGTTACGCTAGTCTTTTTCTGGATACACAAAATTGTAATTTTTCATACAGGTACCCAATAAACATTTATTTAAGCCAGTTGATTAATCAATCTTTTTCAGCTGTTTCCAAACTGATTTGTGAAAATCAATTGTTCCAAATATTTCGTAAAGCTTTTGCAAGCAGGCTTGGAAAAACTTAAAAATAAAAAAATAAATAACTGGCCATTTCGGCCCTTTAAAGGACTTTGACCTAGCTTCTTATGATCAATTGTGTTGTGCGTGTTATTAAGTTTGTACACAATTGACCGAGAAAGGGACCTACATGTTTAATGCCGACTCCGAACGGCGATGAACGTAATGTTCTTATTCTCAAGAAGCTTTACATGGCATTTGATTACTCTCTGAGGTTTGCCATTGTCTGCAGAGAGGTGGCGGCCGTACAGAAAAATTATTTATAATTCAAATAATTTTCTGTCGCTGCTGGGGTTCGAACCTGGGTCTCCAAAGTTCTTTGACATAGCGGCCACGCACTTTAACCAACTACGCCACGGACGCCACTTGGAAAAACTTATCTGTTGTAAAAAAGGCAAAAAGACTTGAGACACAAACTCACTCTAATGCGAATTATTGGAACCTGTACCCGATTTTCGGGGGTGTATTACCAGTGGCGGATCTAGGATTCGTCCGAGGGGGGGTCCGAAACTACAGTTTTGTAGCCCGAGGGGAAGCTTAAACGGCTTTTAGGGCATTTTTTCCTCAAAAAAAAAAATCTACAAGGGGAGAAATGGGGGGCTATAGCCCTTTTAGCCCGTATGTGTATTCGCCACTGGTTATCACTAGTAATTTTGACAAAAAAGGCAGAATAAAATTTATTTTAGTTGTTTTAACGTGTTTTTTGTTAAAAGTTCCCCACAGCATTAGTTTCCAATAGCTGTACTATCCAAGTTAATTCTACATCTACAAAATAATGTTGAAGAATGGAATGAATGGTTGTCGAGGAATGGGTTTTCATTAAAAAAAATTTTTTTCCTATGCGAAACATAGTTAGAAGCGATTCTATTTTTAACCCTCAAGGACCTAAAAAAAATTTTGATCTAGAATCCAAAATTTTAACATGTTTTTATTAATGTTAAATATTAAATTTCATAAATATATGTTTAAAAATGAGAGAGATATACATATTTCAATTTTAAGGCTTTTTCCACGATTTTCTTCAACTAAAACAGAAAACCGCTGGTTTTCATATTTTGATATAACCATCCCATTTTCCAACGAGCTCGGTTGATTTTCGAAAAAATGTTTTTTTAATCACCCTAATGTACATTATACAAGTACATGCTTACAAGCACTGAAAATATTATTGATCATTGATAAAAAGAGAAAAAATGGCCCTTAGACTTGGTCTGTGAAATTTATATTCAATAAATCAAAAATTTTGGACGTTCATATCATGATAGACCTGTTGTAAATCATGAATGTATTTTATATTTTATTAAAATTTCGAAAGTTCACTCAATCCATTAAAAAAGGTGTTTTTTGGTTATAAACAAGAGCACATATGAATCGCAGGTGAAACTTTTTGTTTATTTGAGTTAATTCTAATAATTCGGAAAGAGATTGCATTCTTTATAAATAGTTACAAAAACAATTGGAACAATTGGTTCCGTTCTGGGACCAAATATATATTCACCTTAATCTCATTTGAATAAAAAAACAATTTGACAACTCATTCAGTTAAAAATCAAAACAAACAAAAACTACACGAATAGCACTCGATGCCAATAAAATTTTCCTACCCGCTTATTTAGAAAAAAACGCATGCTCAATCAGAAAACAACTTGTTTGCATTCAAATTGCGTTTCGAATATATCCTCAATGTACGAGCACAGAATGTGCCTTCTGCATTAAAATTAATGCGCGAACACATGCACCAATCACTGCAGATACGAATACCATAGAGTACGAGCACTCGCGATTACGAATTCCTACGACACAAGAATACCCAACGAAGCGAGACATAAGCAACATTCGCCAAAAGCAATGAATATCCATGCTTTTCTATCCACTCGCACAAAGGAAAAAAAAAATGGAAAATATTAAAGCAAATTGAAACAAACAACACAAAGCGCTGCTAGAGAACGGCAGAGAAGTATCAAAACAACAAAAATTCATGCAGCAGCAAACACTTGAGTGTTAAGCCTGAAACAGAATGCGTTGCAGTGCAGTGCAGTGTTTGACGTTTTGTTTAGAAACAACGTGAGGTTAGCCAAATTCCTAGAAAACTGCATGTCACTGCAACAGCTGATTTGCAAAGATTGTATAATTTGCCAAAAATGGAAATCGACGAAGAACTTATTGAGCTTGCGCGGCAAAATAAATTTTTCTACGATAAGTCAAGCAGAAGTTTAAAAAAAATCGAAAAATAACTTCAAAACTTTAGTGCAAAATCCATGTGAAGTTCGCTGCTCTTCGCTATAATATATCCGTGTCCACAATCTTTTAGCCCCTAAGTTTAGGAGAATTAAATTGTTTTGATGTAAAATTAAAGCACCCAATAGTATGAGATTCTTTAATTTTTCTTCTTGAAACATTTTTTTATTACACAAAACACTTTAAAGTAAACATGTGATTTAGAAGAAATGTCAAAACCACTGCAACTGCAAAAAGTGTTCCATTGTGTTTCACACTGCACTGCATGTTACTGCACGATACCGAAACGTCAAAACACTGCACTGCACTGCACTGCATCGCATTCTGTTTCTGGCTTAAGCGAAGCATCCGAATGTCTGCATTGTCTGGATGCTGCCTTTGTATATATTCGCATTCGCTACAAACTGTGCTTAGCAACAATCGTTGTTTACGAACTCGAGCGGTATGCGTGTACTAATTTTTGTGTGCGATTGGGGCTGACGACTATTGTTATTCGAGTGGCAAAAAATTACGAGTGGGCTTGTGCAAATCTCTGCTTGAAACCATGCCATAGTTTGTCTATCCGCAGCCTGCGTGCTATGCGTGCTATGAAACTTAATACTTAAAACTGGTACTTATGATAGCCGATTTTGAAAAAATTGATTTTTTGCAAAATGGCGGACTTCCGAATGTAAAGTAACGATTTTCGACCAAAAAATTGTCTTTATTTTGCCTATAACTAATGAACGAAGCTACAAAAAAAAAGTCCTATGACAATTACGAGATTATTATGAATAAAATAAGCCTGCCTAAAAATCAAAACAATCGGTTCACTGGGTTTCGAGAAATCTTGGTCACCGACTTTGAAAACATGGTTTCGAGAAAATAAGCGTTTGAAAATAAGGGTCGGCACGGTGCACAGCGTAACGAGCCCATATAGAGAGTGGACGAAAATAGAAGGAGTTATCCTAGAATCATGAATTTTTGTAAAAATGAGTTTTACGATTAAAGAATGGCACGCCTACCTCCGATATAACTGAAATCAGTAACATGGGATAGTTCCCCAAACTATTATCCTAGATCAACAAAACAAGATTGGTACACATAGTTCGTTTGGAGTTATAAACAGCTGGTGTGAAAATGAACTAAATCGGTTGACTAATATGACCACGTCCCTTATAACTGAAATCGGTAATCAGGTATATTTACACAAAAGATTATCCCAGATCATTTTAATTTACTACACATAGTTCTTTTGTAACTTAAATTTTATTGTGTTTTAAAATTTGTGAAAAATTTTTTATTTTTTCATGCAATATTGCTCATTTTCGCTAAAACATGCTCCAGAAAAGTAGGTGTAAAGTCGTTATTATTGAATTTTGGCAAACCAAATTTTGGGAACATGTTAAGAAAGTGTTGATATATATAACCCAAATCTCTTGTTTCCTCTAGAGGTGGGTAATAGCACAATTTTTGGTGTGTTGACTCACTAGCACATGTGCACCCTTAGGAGTCAGCACACTGTGCTAGCACAATTGTGTCACAGTCGAAAAAAGCACTTCGCAGTCGAAAAGCAAAAGTCGAATATTCGTCCCATAAGAAATACATGCAAATCAGCTGCGACCACAGCAACCGTATTTGTCTCATTTACTCGTTCGTGTTTACGTAAAAAGACGAAGGGTACTACACACCCGTGTGTAGTACGGGGTTAACACTGATGTAAATGAAAACTGACAGTTGGCGCTCGGTTCTTGTTGCACTCAATGCGGATAGGCTATAAAACAAATTGCATATTGTCAATTATAGCAAGTGAGCCAAAGTGAAACAAAAACCAACTTTACTGGGTGTGCCACTATGTGTGTCAACGTAGTGTACCAGCACATGCTCACTACTGAGTGCCACACAATACATAATAGACACTTTAAGCGCAAAAGTGCTGGTCTTCATCGTGACTCACTATGTGAGTCAATGTAGTGTGCTAGCACACATGGCGCACTGCAGAGAGTCAGCACAGTGCCATAGCACAGCACTGAGTTACCCACCTCTAGTTTACTCCCCTATGTTAAGTTCTCACATAAAAACTCAGTTGTAATAAAGAAGTGGCGGCCGTGATGCAGTGGGTAGAGTGCGTGACCCATAAGCCAGAGAACCTTGGTTCAATTTCATCTGACAGAAAGTTTTTTCAATTGAATGAATTTTTCTGCTCGGTCATCACCTGTCTGCAGACAATGGCAAACCTCACAGAGTAAATAATGCCATGTAAAGCTTCTTGAGAACATCCACATTCGCCGTTCGGAGTCGGCATAAAACAAGTAGGTTCAATTCTCAATCAGTTGTGTACAAACATTTAATAACACGCACAACACAATTTGATCATAAGAAGTTCGGTAAAAATCCTTTCAAGGGCTGAAATGGCCAGTTTATATATAGATATATATATATATAATAAAGCAGTTTTTAAGTATAACACCTCCGCGTTTTCTTTCATTACGAGCTACAAATTGTTGCAAATTAAAGGCAACACATTCCTTTTCCTAATTTTTTTCATAATCGTTGTTCTTAATATTATTTCAAGTCCTGTCCAACGATGGTATATGCACATTACATTAAATGCCACTTCCAAATCCTCGGATTGATGGCGTCAGATAACTTTTATTCGTTTTCGTTATAGGTCCAAAGAACTTACCTTTTGTGTTGTAATACAATTTCCATTTTTGCTTTTGTTATAAGATGTAAGAATCATCATTACTGAGGTTGGAAAACTTTTAGTCAGAAAGTAACAATTACATGCAAAAATTGTGTAGTTTCTTTGCTTAAATGAAGCCGAGTCCTAATGACATCAATATTTTTTTATAATGTGGTTAAAGAATAGTTATTTAGCAAAACTTTTATCACAGCTCCTAAATTAACGATTAATAATTTCATGTACCGTAGTTGCATTTCTCTTCCCAACTTTTGTGAAAACATGCACTAAAATGAAATGATATCATGTCGAAATTTTATATGCGTAAAGTACTTTTATTTGCGATATACATTAAGTTTTTTAATTCGATAACTTTCTTGTATCATTGCAGACGTTCTGCACTGAACCAAATATTGTTCTTAAAATCAAAGAATCTCGTTCAAAAAGCGAAATTCATTGATTTTTAAGAACTATTCATTGCCCCAAAGAACGAATTCTTTGGTTCAATGAATCGTTGTTCTTAATTTTAAGGAACAGTTCATTGTTCGTGTTCATTAAAATTTTGTTCCAGTTCTTGTGTTGTAATATCTATAAAACCATTAGAGAATTTTATCTCAATAAGAAAATGATTTTTTAAAATATATCTTGATATTGTTTTAAAATTTCTAAGGACAGACTAACTTATTTTAACAGTTGTATGTGTCATTAATTAATCATTTTTCTTCATAACATATCAAAGAAATAACGTAAGAACAAAGATTCATTGAATCAAGGAACTCGTACTTTGGACCAATTTTAATGTATAATACATTGGGACAAAGAACTTTTTTTTAGTTATTAAGTACGTTTTTGGTTCTGTGTGGTTATGAGCATTACAAACACAGAGTCAAAACGTTTAAGACCAAAGCACTGAATACAAGAAATTAAAAATCTTTTTTATTTGACTTCATTGAACCCAAATATCTATAAATAATAGATAATTTGTTTTTGGATCTTAATATAGCCGAAAAAGGTATGTCCGAATGAAAAAAAATATATATCTGAATTCCGAATGAAAGGGATATTTTTTATTGGGGAGTGCAAAAAAAAAATCGCAAAAAATTGTTTTCTTTTTTTGTTTAAGCTGTGAGTTTATAGAATACCTAATCCTTTGTTTTGAAGTGGATTGTATCAAATTCGAATTTTCCTGTTATTTAAGGTTATTCATCGTACCTTTACCCATCGCAAGGGTAACGAATTGCATCACTCTGGTTGGAATGCTTGCTCAAGCTGCTTCTATGTTGATGAAAACCATCAGTTCCTACCAAAGCGTGACAAATTGATTATGCCATCATTAAAGACTGATTGCATTTTTATTGTTGACGTAGCCACGAATCCACGTAAGCCAGAATTATTCAAGGTTATCGAAGGAAGCATATTGAAGAGCCACAATGTGACTGCCCCCCATACGACTCACTGCTTGGCAAACGGTAATGTCATGATATCGGTTTTGGGCGATGCAGAGGGAAATGCAAAGGGTGACTTTGTGCAATTCGATTCAGATTTTAATTGCCTTGGCACGTGGGTAAAGGATAATAATCAGGCCATATGTGGTTATGATTACTGGTATCAGTTACACTTTGATGTAATGGTCGCCTCGGAATGGGGTGCTCCCAAGAAGTTCAGACGGTAAGAGCGTATAAGTTGTCGGAAATCTATTTTAATTGTTCAATAAATTAACAGTGGTTGGCGTGATGAGGACTTAAATGACTTGACGCAATATGGATGCCGTATCAATTTTTACAAATGGTCTACGCAAACTCTTTATCAAACTATTGACTTAGGCATGGAGGGGTTTGCACCATTAGAGATCCGATTTATGCATGATCCAAAACGACCTGAAGGATTTGTAGGCTGTGCTATGTTTGCAAAAGTATTCTATTTCAGAAAGAAAGCTGATTCTGATGAGTTTGATTGCAAAAAAGTCATAGACATCCCAAATAAAATTGTTGACATGGGCAACGGTAAAGCAACGGCATTGGGGGGTATGCTTTCGGATATAGTACTCTCACTCGATGATAAATTTCTCTATATCAACTGTTGGTTTCATGGAGATATACGGCAATACGATGTTAGCGACCCAGAGAATCCGAAGCTTACAGCTCAAATTTTTATGGGTGGTCTCATTTGCAGTGACTTGATGGATATAAAAGTTATCGAAGACTTGGAGCTAACGGTAAAATAACACATGGATAAACCAGTGAAAATAATTTTAATATTATTGCATGAATTTCAAGGAGCGTCCACCACCGCGCTATATGAGAGGACGTCGACTTGAAGGAGGTCCGCAAATGATGCAACTTTCTTTGGACGGAAAAAGGCTGTACTGTTCTAGTTCCTTGTTTTCACCCTGGGATCGACAGGTTTGTTTGAATGTATAATATATCTATTAAGACTTTGTAAGCTTTATCGAGAACTTAGTTTTTTCCAAAAATGGTGGAGTCTGGAGGACATATCTGCCTAATAGATGTTGATGCAGAACACGGTGGTATGAACTTGAATGAGGATTTTTTCGTTGATTTTGGAAATGAGCCCTATGGACCAACTCTGGCACACGAGATGCGTTATCCAGGTGGCGACTGCACCTCAGACATTTGGCTGGTTCATGAAGAAAACTAGAAAAGCCAAGTCATATGTCGCAACTGTTCTCTTTAAGCACATTTCCAGCAACATTTAATTTGTAAACTTTTGCCATAAGATCTCATTGTTTAGCTATAGTTCGACCAGCTTAATAACTTCAATAAATACTAATAAACTTCTTGTCTAGTTTCACCTTCACATGGTATGAGTACATAATTTAAAATAAAATTCGAAAAATATTTCGTGTCATACACAGTTGAAAATCTTGGACTGGATTTAAATTCAATCTTCTTTTTTAATGGAATTTAAGGAAACTTTTTAAATCCAAAGGTTTCCTTTATTTATTTCCCTCCTTTTATTAGTTTTTGTTTTTTTTTTTTGTTTATAATTTAGGACTATTTTTTACTATTTATAAGGAGTATTTTTAGAGCTGTTCATATATAACCCATTGATACACAAAATAACATAACCTTGTAACCGAGCGTTTCCACTGCCTGAACAAACGAAGAAATCTTCAACAGTTTGGTCCGAACCAAGGTTCGAAACATTGGTTTTTTACAAAATGCTCGCGAGAGCTATTCGCGCAGTGTAAGCACTTTCCTAGCACGAAGATTTCATGCATTTTTTGCACTTTTCGTGTTTGTTGGCAATTCTTGCTTTGGTTCTTGCCTGTGTTGTATGTAGAATTGTGGGTTGTGTTGTAGGTAGAAAGCTGTGCTGCAGGTTGTTCTATTGGCTACAATTTTGCTGCCTTCGACATAAGCAGAATGATATCATGGCCTGCTTCTATTAATTACTTGAAGTTAACCGAAAAAAAACACCGCCTTTTGCTTGGATGTTGCTATTCTTTTCTGCAATTTTTTTTCTGTTTAGATCTGCACAAATTTGAATTGGAAGAAAAATGAAAAAAAAAGTTTGAATTGACCAACTGCCTCACAAGAGCTGAAAAATATTTCTTGTTTTTAATATTGAAATTTAAGTAATAACTAAATTGTATTAAATTTTTAATTAATTTATTTTTAGTACTTAACTTGCACTTATATGTTGATATATAAATAAGTTTTATCATATATAAGCACTTTTTGTTAAAATATCCATTTTAAAATAAATTTTTCTCTACGAATACATCACAACGATAACATGAAAGCATTCGTTTATTTTGACGTTTGAATTCGGTGTTTTAGTGACCGTTAGAAAAACATATTGCAAATATGTAGCTGTACTACGACATCGTTCGTAGTCAAATTTCAAAAACACGAACGAACACTGTTAGGAACGAAACTATTGATCGGATAGAAATACAAAATGAAGCCATAAGTGTTTCCACTGGACAGAACGAACAAGATGGCGACTTACCAATGTTCGCAACTTGTGTTCGTGCGGTGGAAACGGTTGGACCGAACGAAGAATTCATCGCTACGATTTGTTCGCGATGGATTCTTCGTTCGTTCGGGCAGTGAAACGCTTGGTAAGTCAAACGTATTGAACTGTGAAGTGATTGCAGCCTGACCTTAGCAACAGTAAATGGAAACACTTCCCATATCAAGTTTCTATTGAAAACTTGGCATTGTTGAACATAACTTTCTTCAGAACATTTTGCCATTTGAGTGCGATTTGTTTTGTTAAAAGTAAAAATTGAGAAACTCATATCGGACAAAAAATGGAATTAACTCGTGAACATTTTCGTGCGATTATTTTTCATAACTTTCGACGTGGATTATTTAGACAAGAATGCCGCGATGAACTTATTTCTTTGTACGGCGATAAAGCACCATCCTACATAAATGTAAAAAACTGGAATAACGAATTCCATCGTGCTCTACTTTCGCTGCGGCAAAAAATCCGCGAAGAACGTCCAAAATCGGTTGCTGTGCTAGAAAACATCAATGCTGTATGTGAACTGATAAAGCAAGATCGCTAAGTCTCTAGGCATCTCGGGGTTTTAGTATGATAAGCATCAATCAAATGTTGCATGATCATTTGGCCTAAAAAAATACCCCAGAATAGCGTGATCCCATATAATCTGGCAACCAATCAAAAAAGACTTGTGTCGACGTGTTCAAGGAAATGTTGATAAAATACGATCAAGGTGCATCATAGGCTGTGTATAATATATACAGAGGTGACGAACCATGGATTTGCGTACATGAGCTCGAAAAAAAAAACAACAATCGACCGTATGGGTTATCCAAAACCAGCAAAAGTTATTCGCGAAAAAAGCATATCCAAGTAAATGGTTTGTGTTTCTTCGACTTTACCGGTCATGTGGCGATAGTGGCGTTAAAGCAACGTAGAACGGTTAGTTCAGAATGATACACTGAATGAATGGTACAATTCTTGTGGCCATTTGCTTGCAAAAGTCATCGCAGAATTTCGGAAAAAATGAAGAAGAGGCAAATTATTCTGCATCATGACCATACGAGCCTTAATATAACTGCTTAAACAAAGACCCTTTTTGACCGGGTCTAAAAAACTAACTACAAGGTACAATATTGTTGAATGAAAAGTCAAGCAACGAGTCTAGACTACCAATATCTCAAACTTCGAAAGAAATTAATAGAAGTCGATGTGTATTTCGAAAATTTTTACGAGACCTCAGTTGTTATAATCACCCGTATTATGGTTGTCAATGCCAACGTCCAGGTCAATT
Source organism: Pherbina coryleti (assembly GCA_943735915.1). Classification (NCBI taxonomy): domain Eukaryota; kingdom Metazoa; phylum Arthropoda; class Insecta; order Diptera; family Sciomyzidae; genus Pherbina; species Pherbina coryleti. Next base: position 105,144,643 of record OX030949.1, read on the forward strand.
CTTTGTCAACATCACTTCGAGCTGACATCAATATCACTTCAACACAATTTGCTTACATTTCATGTTGACGTCGATGTGTTATCGATAATTCCAGGCAAACAAATCTACAGGTAGATGGTAGGTACAGATGGTAGATTTTATTCGTTATCCGCCAGAACTTGATTTGTTTTGTTTTTCAATTTGTGCAAAAATGTGTTTTTTTGTGTCGGATTCTAGCAAAAATTCGAGCGATGCTGAAAGAAAAGAAATCCTTAGGCTTGAGAGAAAAGCCATAAGGCAAAAATCAGACATTTTTAATTTGCCGATTATGAAGAAAGTGCAAGATTTTGATTTATTCATTAATTTGTAGCCAATATTGTTTTCAAAATGTGTCAAGCACTTATTGGTAAAATTTCAGCTTTTCAAATTGGAGTAAATGCGCGACTTCTTCTTCGAGTGGGTTTAAAGCAGTGTCGGCCAAAAAAATACATATACAGTTCTTTCAGTTTTGTAGTAGTGTGCGCCCAAGTGAGAGGAAAGAATCTCTCTTTGGCTTACACTGTGAAAATTTTACTCCGCAGGAGGGTTAAAGAAATGTTTTATTATTAACATTAAGCGGCATTCTAAATGAATGTAGGTGTATGAACTTGAATTGAAATAAATGAAATTACTAAGTAAATAATGTGCAATATTATTTATTGTGTAGGGGCCGCGTTATTAATAATAATTAATAATAACATTAAAATTAATATTTTATTAATAATATCAATATGCATAAATTTATTAAAAAAAAAAAAAAAATAAATAACTGGCCATTTCAGCCCTTGAAAGGACTTTGACCTACCTTCTTATGATCAATTGTGTTGTGCGTGTTATTAAGTTTGTACACAATTGACCGAGAAATGGACCTACAGGCTTAACGCCGACTCCGAACGGCGATGAACGGAATGTTCTTATTCTCAAGAAGCTTTACATGGCATTTTTAGTACTCTCTGAGGTTTGCCATTGTCTGCAGAGAGGTACAGAAAAATTATTTTAATTCAAATAATTTTCTGTTGCTGCTGGGGTTCGAACCTGGGTCTCCACAGGTTCTTTGACATAGCGGCCACGGACGCCACGCATAAATTTATTATTAATTTCAATATTACATATTTGATTGGAAGTAATCTTTTACTTGTAACATTTTACCGACTCCTAATTGTAATAATATTATTTATATTGCATATTACTTCAAAATAAAAACAAACTGGTAGCGCGTTCTACTTTCTTCTGACAAATTAAGTTTTCGCTTCCCCAAAAGAATTTTTAAAGAAAAAATATGCTAATTCCCACATTTGGTTGAAAATTTTTAAAAAGCATTTAAAATTACGTAATAAATTGCGCTCATAGAAGCGTGGTGTTAACTAGCCAAAAGCGAAACATCGACAGAGCGCTCTTGGTACGAATATTCGGCAGCGTCTGTGTAAAAGCACGACAGCCAGTTTTATGTCGGTGTTAAAATACGAAGTTTCACGAAGCACACGTGCATAGGCGTCGGCCGACACTGGTTTAAAGCCATTTACTTCTAACTTCCTCCGCCTATCGCACGACACTTTGCTTAAATCTCGCCAACCCTTGAATTTAAATAAATGTAGATGAAAAAATACAAATTGAAATGTGTTAAATGTTGATATTTGTTACCTTTTGCCGTCTCTTAGCGGTGGCCGCAAAACATTAAATTTTGTTGCTATTTCTTGCCACTGCCCTTTGAAATTAGCGGGAATCGTTCCTCTATTTGGCGAGATTTAGATTTTTTTCCATTTCCATTTCCTAATATTTTTTAGAAGTTACATAATATACAAGGGTGGTCCAAATACAAGTTTTAAAAAAAAAAATGCATTTAAATGAACAAAATTTAACTTTTCCCATGAATAATGGCTTTATTAGTACGCCAAACATTCCCATTTATTATGGAACACAACATCGTTCAAATGAGCAGTAGCGCATTCTGTCACTCCAATTTTCCAAGACCTTGCTGGTGGTTTTGGGCTGTAGCTCACGGATTGCTTGGATAATATTGGCCTTAAGTGCTTGAATCGTTTCCGGATTGTTGGCATGAAATCGGTCCTTCACGATTCCCAATAAAAAAATATCCAAAGGGGTCAAATCGCAGCTTCGAGGCGGCCAATTGACATCGCCAAGACGTCTGATAACACGATTTGGAAATTTGGTGCGCAAAAGATCGATTGTGGCATAGGCTGTGTGGCATGACGCGTCATCCTGATTAGAGCAATTTTAGTAAAAAAGGTCGGTTAACATGGCTCTGTAACGCCCACCGTTGATCGAAACGTAGTTCCCAGCCTCATTTCCCAAAAAGCTGTAATTATTTAAAAAAAAATGTGTTATTCTGTCCATTACCAGCAAAAAATGTGTTGACAAAATTTGTTTCGTTTCATATCGACATAAATGTCAATGTTGCTAAGCCAATACAGAAAAAAGTATAAATACTTATCAATAGTTATCGATATTGACAATACCGATTTGTCAAGTCAATATTAATCGTGTCGACATTGACAATCAAAATATGGGTGAATGTTTTCAATCTAATTGGCAGTATAGTGGTGCTGTCTGACTGAGAGCAGCGAATAATTCTCAGAAAAATTTCATATTCGACCAAGTGAGTAGTCCCGTTAATATATGAGCTAGGAATGTGCCTTCTGCGTTCAAATTAATTCTCTCTTTGCATGCACCAATCGCTGTGTATACGTGTATACGAATGCCATAGAGTACGAGCGCTCCCAATTATGAACGTCTTAAACACCAGAATGCCTATCGAATAAAGACATGAGTTACATTCGGCAAAAGTAAGGAAAATTCATGCTTTTATGTCCATTAGGACGTATCGAAAAATTTAGATCATATTCGAAGAGGTCTCAAAAGTTTCATGGGGTTGTCAAGATCACCCAAAAAAAATTTAGGAATAGAAAGGAGCCTTCTTTCCCGCAAGGAAAAATTCTTTTATGAGAAAAACAGTAAAAAAACGATCTTAGAATGCCTTGATATTTGGAAAAAAAACTACATATGTCTTAAAGTATTATTTAAAACCACGCCTACCTCGCATACAAAGTGACTTTATCAAAAATTTAAAATCTCTTTAAATTCCACAAAAATTAATATGGACTTGCAATTTTGCATATGAACTTTGATATTAAACATATAATCTGTGTATGAAATTCAACTAAATCGAGTGAAAACCACACCCTATGGGAGGTGACTTTATTAAAAAAACAAAAGCGAATATTTTCTGTTAAAACTACGACGAAAATGTTTTTACAAAAAAACCTTTGATTGACTGTTTAAGGCTTTGAATATACTTTGGTTCGGCCGTGGGGATATTTTAACTTCGGCCTAATCGAAGATCATTTCCTACTATTTTTATGCCCCCATGTTCACACCGTTTGTAATGCCCATAAGTAGGCGTGGCAGGTATAGAAAAGTATATATATTCTTGATCAGCATCAACACCCGAGTCGATTTAGCCATGTCAGTCTGTCTGTCCGCTTGTGATCACGATTACAGCCGTAATTTTCAAGCTATCATCACGAAATTCGATAGTTAAGTCCTTATCTAAAAAATAAAGGTCAAGTTCGAAATTACGCTACTGAAATGAAATGAAAACTACGCCTACCTCCCATACAAAGTGACTTTATCAAAACGGTAAAATCTCTTAGAATTCCACAAAAATTAATACATGGACTTGAAATGTTGTATATGAGTTTTGATATTTAATATATACTCTGTGTATGAAATTTAACGAAATCGGGTTAAAACCACGCCTATCTCCCATACAAAGTGACTTTATCAAAAATTTAAAATCTCTTTTAATTCCACAAAAATTAATTTATGGACATATAATTTTACATACTTTGATATATAATATATACTTTGTGTATGAAATTCAACCAAATCGAGTGAAAACCACACCCTCCTCCCATACAAAGTGACTTTATCAAAAGACAAAAGCGAATATTTTCTGTTAAATAAACTTTTTATTGACTCCTTAAGACTTTGAATATACTTTGGTTCGGCCCAGTCGAAGGTAATTTTTTACCAGTTTTTTTTTTTTGTTTTTGCATAGCGCGAAGGAAAAATTAACAATTGACCAAAAGTGCGTTGACAATTGCGTTTCTATGTGACAGAAAAAAAAAATTAAATACAATAAAATTTACTGGTGTAAAGATAAACTTGTGTTTTTTAGTTGACTTGGTAATTTAAAGATGTAAATTTAAAAAATATTTTAATCGAAAAAAGCCATTAAATTATCAAATCTATGAAATTGTAAAAATATTTCGGTTCTTTCGTGTGTGCAATGACGCAACTGTGTTGTTTTTTTTTTTTAACCACAGTTGCATCATCACTCAAAACATGGGAGTCAGTGTTGCACCATTTCACGAATTGCGAAACTTTTTCCCTTGTATTTTGCTGTTGTGTCGTTATACGGATAGCAAGATTTTGCAACTTTTGCAATTCCTACACTTTGCAAGGGTTTTGCAATACTGCGAGAATACCCCTGTTGTTTTGCATTGCAGGTCAGTGGCACATCTATGGATTATTAATAAGAAATTAAACCTTAAAAAATCTTAGAAATAATGCTTAATGTAAATTAACAAATTAAAGACTTAATGACTTAAAATTTGTTTATTTTTTCTGAAACAATTAGTCCAAAATACTATTGTTCTGTCGAAATTATTAGTCAAGTTATTAAAAAAAAGCTATCGTCTTACAATAATGAAAAGCACCTTATTAGCAGAATAATTACTAACATAAACTAACATTCCCCGCATATAAGTTGGAGAATGACTATAGTGGGCGCTACTATTGACGGACCTATAAGAATTTTAGGAAATACTAACCTTCAAATAATACGTGTCAAAGTTTCATAACACTCAAATTATGAAAATAGTTAAAAATTACAAGTTACTGGGGATTAAGCGACATTTTGCTGTCCAATCAGTTGAGTGTCGGTTTGACTCTGGACTTTTGTGTTCTATCAATGTTTTATCCAATGTCGCACACCTCATTGAAAAATCCTTTTAATGCGGCCAACTTCGCTCAGAGCTTTCTCGTGAACAAAAATTAATGCAAAATGGTGAATACAGTGCTTTTCGATTTCTTAAGGTTTTAGCTATCTAAACCAACTTAAATTGAATAAATTCAAATAAATTGAATAAAAAGCTGTTAAATGGACTTTTTATGTTTTCTGGAACAACTGTCGAATTTGGGTGACCAGAACGTTCAACATAATTGGTGTTAAGGCCATCTTTTACCTTTGAAATTTTTTTTTTTGAGATTTTTTTTTTTTATGAACTTACATAGTATTGGGGACATACTAGCAAATCCACTGAGTAGTTTTTTTTGTGTAGGAGTCAGGCAAAATATCTCGCCATATGTAAAGTGAGAAAATGAAAATGAGAAGTCATTACTGCCATAACTAGCTCAGTAGCTAGTCACCCTGAAAGCACATGTCATTACGCCTTCGCTTACAGTTTCTAAATAAATAATGTCAATGAAAATGCATGGTAACAACGATCGTTAATCTAGCCAAACAGCCACGATCAACTCAAAAGCTTACATCCTCGCTTACGATTTGAAAATAAATAATCTAAGCTTTAATACTTGTAAGCATCACGCATTACCGTCTATAACAAGCCCATGTTTAAATAACGCCTTATTTCTGTGTGTTACAATCCATTAGGGAGCTACCTCCTATTTCCAAGTCATGGGTATTTTCTTTTCACATGTATATTGATTATGTATTCTTGCAAGCAAAGTAGTAATAAAATGTTGGTTTAGTTTTTCTTTTCTTAAAATTTTGTGTTTGCTTCTTTTCAATTAGATTGCAATAGGAAATTTTTGAAAACCCCGTCTTCTGGCACTTTCCACCTTATTTCTCGGAAACTAATCATCCGTTATGAATGAAATTTTTTTCGTGATAGTCAACACCCAAATGCAACGGAAAAACTTCTCAAATCAATCGTTATTGAATTTAATTATTTTGAAAACACCATAGTTTAACTGAGTTTATCTCGAAACCACTTTTTCGCAATTGGTTGTAATTTATTGAAAAAAATGTTCGATTTGAATAATTGCATCACATACTTTTAACACCACAATTGATCATAAGAAGCTAGGTCAAAGTCCTTTCAAGGGCTGAAATGGCCAGTTATTTATTTTTGACGTAGAATACGTCGTTCTCGGAGGTAAGTAGGGTGGTTGATAGTGATCAGGTGTCGGTATTTACCTTACTTTTTGAGCCTTTGGTGGGCCTAAAGTACTAATCGTACAATGTTGATCTTAGCACTTGTTGATCTGCTTGATCCTCAATGCGACAAAAATTCATGTTAGAACTGTCTAACTTATATCAATTTTACACAATTACATGAAATATAAAGCCAACATTTGATGTTTTTGTTTGCTTAAACTTGCTACCTATTATCGACGGCTTCCGGTTTTTTCGACGGCGAAGACAGCGCCATCTAGCGTGAAGACATAAATTTTATAATTAAAAAAAAGCATACTTTTGGGGGCATGTTGTTTTTAACAGACTCGCGTAGCCCAGTAATACTGAGTAATTTTGAGGGGCATGCTTTTTTAACAGAATCTGTTATTGAAATGTCAAACGCAGCCAATTAAATATCCGGGCATATTATCGACAGTGAAATTTTGACACATGGGTTGTTGAACTTGATAGCATTGAACAAATTTTGTTTGCTTGTTTAAGTTTTCTACCTATTTTTATATAAATAAAATAATATATAAAATTTGTATGGGAACCCCCCCTAAGGAGTGGTCGGAGGGAATAGGTGTCAAAGGCAAAAATGTTCCTTTTGCAAAAGTAATGGGGGTTGGTGATACATATTAACCCTCTCCGGCACTCTCTTAAAGGTCATATCCTCAGGTGTATGGAATAAATATTTTTAAAAAAGATGTCATCAAAAGCGAATTGAATAATTCTACGTCTTGTGTTACGACATAGTCGAAACTACTGTATCTTTTTTTTTACTTTTAACACCTGTCATTCTCGTTGATAATAGAATCATGGGGGTAGATCCAAGCACAACATAGCTATTCCCATCTTAAATCTTAAAAAAATACCTTTTTTTTAAATTTTGACATTTGGATGCTAATACATTTCTACATTTCTACATTTTCGTAATTTTTTTAACGACCCTCTTAATTCTAGTATCGACTATAACGGCATTAGTTCTTAATATATTTCCGTTTTGCTACTAAATTTCAGATGATGCATAAACATTTTTTCATAACAACCAGCGGCATTTACTCCGACATGACATACAAAAACAATTACAGCGACAAAAAAACAATAATTTTTTAACAAAGTTTGATATTTTATATATTCAATAAAAGAAACTGTTGGTCGATACCATTTATAATTTTTATGTAATTAATTTTTTAGCGAGGCATTAAATTTTGAGACGTCAAGGTAAAGGTTGCTCTTAATACGATCGGTTTTGAAATCAAAATCAAAATATTTCCCTTCCATTTGTCTCGATTAAGTGGATTCGAAATATCACTTGTTAAATCACTTAATGGCCTTGCCAGAAAATTAACACATAAAATTAAGACTTTTCAATAGTTTTCAAGATTACGAAAACAGCGTCACTTAAACCAATGTAATTGTGAACTAGATGTCAGACTATTATGACGATCGGCACAATTTTGATATTATTCGAAGGTTGGTAATTCCTAAAAATAATGTTTGTACAAACCGAAATTTCTTTTCATCCAAACAAAAGGGGACTTTTTAAGATGTTATTAACAAGCGCACCCAAAAACTTCATAATATGTACTAAGAGCATCCTTTAATAAATCCCTACACATCACTTTACGATGCGTTGTTGAAATTCGCAATTTATAAAACGCAACGCTTCACGCCATGATCTCAAGCGTTGAGTAACGCAATAGCGTAGTGAAAACTGTACAAATTTTGCATTTTATAAAATGCAACCCTTGAATTTCGTCCACTTGAACTGTCAAATTTATCACTTGCTCTTGAGCTACCGTTAGAAGTTATAAGTTGCCATTGAAAGTGAGAAAAACTTTTTAGTATATTTTTAAATATTTGAATACAAAGTTTAAATATAGGGTAAAGAAAGCAACAACGAACCAACAGTTCGAAATGTTGCTAAAAGAAATTGAAATATTGCCGAAGGTAGTAAATGGTACGTCAGGGTTTGGCGTTTATACTACAATTTCAATTAAATGATGACTGAAGAGAACAGATGATATGGTTACCAACATGTCAAAATTTGGTGAATCTAAAATTTTTTCCTAAATTTACAATAATGTCAATGTAAATGACCCTAAACTGTTGTTGACTGACAGTTCACCGAGATAACGTAACATAGCTAACACAATAACATAGTGATTAATAAAATGCAAATTTTAAATCCAAGTGATGCGCCGCGGCACTCAAATGAAAATTAGGCCAATTTCGGAAATTTGGTTTTATTTCCATTTGATAAGCAAATAAAGCTGAATTTGGCCTTATACAAGGTGGGGCAAAAGTGATCACACTATTGGAACACCCTACAACTTTTGCAAATGGCGCCAAATGTCAATTCGGTTTTGACATTTGTGAAGTAAACAAATGCAGAATACAAATCGACAAGCCATGAATCGGTTAACTCCGCAAGAACGCGAAAAAATTGTTTCTATTTGTCGGTTGTGTTGGCGCAGCGTGAATTTCGGCGACACCAACTGGACAAACACTGTAGCGGCTGGCCACTCGCCTTGAAGAGACTGGGACAACATAAGATCTTCCCAAGGCTGGCCGGGCCCGGAACAACCGTTCTGCTGAGAATATCGCTGCTGTTACCCAAGATGTTAAAGAAGAGCCCGGAACATCGACCAGACGACCTGCCATGCAATTGGACATTAGTCGGCCGGTCCCTACGCAGAATATTGGTGAAAGATTTGAAGATGTTCCCTTACAAAGTGCAGACAGTGCATAAGCTGTTAGCTGTTGACCGCCAACCGCATGTAACCTACGCTCAAGCCATCCCGAATCTCAACGAAGAGGTGGACGATTTTACATTGAAAATCATGAGCGATGGCGCTCATTTCCATCTTTGCGGTTACGTGAATAAACAAAAAATCATTTCTTGGTGTGCTGTTTACGCTGGAGGAGTCATCGGGCCATTTATTTTTTTTTTTGTTGAGAACGCCGCGGACCAAACGACGTCTGTGGACGGCGCGCGCTACAGAGTCATGATTACCGAATTTTAACTTCCTCAATTGGATGAATTGGGACTGGAGAACATGTGGTTCCAACAGGACGGTGCAACGGCGCACACTGCTCGAGCCACAACTGATATTCTGAAGGAAACATTTCCGGGTAGCTAAATCTCTTGCTTTGGTGATTTGCACTCGCCGGCCAAATCACCCAATTTAAGCGCTCCAGATTTCTTTTTAGTTCCAGATTTTATTTTAATTCTAATGGATTAAGTAAACAAATTTTACCAGCAAAACCAAAGTTTTTCATTAAAAAACAAAATTATAGCAAAAGAACATTGGGTAATTACTTTTGCCCCACCTGTATCACTCCACCAATCTTTATATGTAAGTTTTTTTTCCGTGAATAGAGCTGAATTTGAAATCTGGATACATAAATTTAATCAAATATTGGTAAATATATCTGATTTTTAACACCACATTATTATAATGTGTTATTACTTCTCACAGTGCAATTTCTCATCATATTTATATTAAATTTATTTTATTTTCTTGATAGACATGATCTTGAATTGACATTAAAATTTTCAATTTGGAATTGATAGTTTCTTATCAAGACATCTAGCTGTTATCGTTCGGGGTAGCATGATATTTAAGAAATATTTACTGACATAAGCCTAAACACACTAAACAAAAAATATATGTACTTCATGTTGAAATTTTTGCTTTTGTAATTTAAAACTATTTTTTGATAAAAGGTACCGAAATTTCATTTAAAAACAACGCATAATTGGCACGAAAACTTTTATCATAAGTTCCAAATACTAAAAAATTACACTTTAGTTTTTAGATTTATTTTATTTTGAATGTTATTGGTCAACTTATTGTCATAATAACAAAAATTTCTAAATTAATAAATGCATATATTTTAATATGATTTTGCGATGAAAAGACACGAATGTCAACACTCGATACTCAGCACCTCTACGTTGCTGTAAAGAACATCAACTTGGTTGTGAAGAATACTCGTTGCTTTCTATCGTAGCGCTATACAAGCCACCAAAATGCACGTCTTTGTATTCTTCGTTTCTTTCTATGCCCACATCTTGTTTGTTGTCTTGTCTTGGAAGACTCATAAAAGCCAAGCAAAGCAAAAAAATAAAAATATTCCCACATTAAGGTGAACTGCTTTTTGAACCAATCTACAAACAGGTAAGTATAGGTGACTGACTCTGTGCTTGTCGGTATATTTGTGTAAGTATGGTTTAATAAATGGAAAAGGATATCGTACATATTTAGGTATACCTTAACCAAAGGACACATTATTTGCTTCGGTAAGCATAAAATTTTGTCGTCGAAGTTGTCCCGTAAGTAGAACATTATAAGCTCAACAACGTCACTGCCGCGACATCAAAAACGAGCATCGATAAAATAAATATAAATAAAAATAAACGAAACAAACGGGAAGCATGAGCGACAAAATGAAAAAATTTTAAAACGAGCTATGCAAGGAAATAAAATCTTCAGTCTTTTATATGTAGGATACTTTTATCGTCAACAAACAGTGTAACTGAGGCCGATGGAACAGTTTTACCTCTCTGTAAAGACCGCTAGCGAGTAAGAGAACCCGAACCCAAATGGTCATGAATTTTCAAAGAATGGCAAAATATAACTATAGGATATTGAGACACGGTATCTAACGTCCACATCCGCCTTATTAGGAAGCAGCAAGAAGACAAAAAGAAATAAAATAAAATAAAATAAGATTGAACTAAAGGTCTTCATTCTATTAACAGTTTCATTACGCCATTTCCTAGTAGGGTGTTTTAAACTCCCTCTGGACTGCCAACTCACAATTGAGCATCTCTGATGCTGTCAAGTGCACACCTTCACACCTTTGTTAAATGGAAATAAAAGTAAGTACGGTACAAACACATTCGTAGTGATACAAAGAAAGGATCTCGGGATATAATTTTAATCAGAACATAATCATCATCATCTGCTAGAAACTCCTTAAGTTATAGCTTGTTGGCTATTATTCTACTCTTTTAATATAAAAATGTTCAAAGGTATGAAAGGATTATTTATAAAATGCGTGTGTCACTCCCCAATGGGCAGGCTTGTCTTGAATTTTGTCCACTCCATTGGTTGTTGACACCTTTCAATTGTTGGCACAATTGACATAGATTTTAATAGTAGATATCTTTGGAATAAAAATGCTATAGATTTTGCTATAGAAGAATGAAGTGGGAAGAAATACTGAAAATTCAAAACGAACAAAAGACATATTAAGAATAGATTGATAAGCAAGTTAATTGATTTTATGAACAGATGGATATTCCTTTCTAGGAATGCTGAAACAAATAGTTATGCTTAATACCAAAAGAACTCCTTTTTAAAACTTATACAGTACTTGAAATTATAATATAATTTCCGATTTTTAGTTGGAATAGTATTAAAATTGTACTATGTAGTACTAAAAATATACTGCGGGAAAAATAGTAGAGAAATTCTACTTCCTGAAAGTGGAACGAATGACCGAAATTTATGGATTCCAAAAACCTGCTCAGTATTTGGACTTATCCTGCATATAATATTCAGGGCCATTTCGTGGTTTCTTTTTAAATCATAGGTTATTTTGACACTGACAGCTGTTTCCCACTCGAAATCTTCACATAAAGTCAGTGTCATACATCCGCGAAAAGAAATAAGTCGCTTTACGCTTGAACAAAGTTGGGAAATATTAGAAACTTATTTCCAAAGTGAGTGCTATGTAGCCCAAACAGTGCGTTATGTGAAAAAACATGATAACAAAACGACGCACATAGGGGTATTTCATCGATTTAGGCGGCCAAAATTATTTTATTGGGTAAACAGTTTCTTATAGTGTATATTTTTCAATTTTTGATATCCTTAACCCTGTACGACCATTGGGCCATATTGACCCACCCCAATTTTTATGGTAGGTGAAGAATAAAATTGTTTTGTTGCAAAAATACACATTATTTAATGATGTTTGTTTACTGATTTTTCTTCTTAACCCTGTGCGATCAGTGGGTCATATATGTCCCACCTATTTTTTTCTCAAGGAGAATTTGAGTAGGACAGAGGGGTATTTTGAAGATCTAGGCGGCCAAAATTATTTTACTACGCTTATCAAACCCAAAGGCATTCCAATGCTAATTTTGGCAACAAAACGTGATTTAAATACTTACTTGATTTTATTTCCCACAAAAATTTCACATCTTAAATCAAAACCAAATATTGTAATAATAATATTTAAACCTTTAATAAACAATTTTTATTTTTAAAAATACGTATTCAAAAAATGATTTTTTTTATTTCAATGAGGAACTGGTGCATTCCTATTGGTAGCGTTCATCCTTCTTTTCCTGCAATTCACCACCGCGCGATACTTCGGAGTAAGGTTCGGCTGGAACCTTGCTTAATATACAATTCCAATTAGAAAAACTGCGCCTAGTTGTGCGCTACAACCGAATACGGCCCTGAGTGAATGTTAATGTATTAGTGTGAACAATGTTCACTGAACATACTCCAGTAAGAAAAATGCTGCACTTTTATTCCACAACACCACTTCCTTATCTCACATTTCTATGAGCAGAACAAATCGTAAATACTCTTTTTAACAATGTGGTATCTCTGCTCAAGAGCTGCCAAAAACAGCTGTTTGTTGTTTACTAAAAAGAAATATGTGTGTGGCTGCCACGCACGGTAGAAGTGAAACCTTCAGATAACTAAACTGTGAGAGAATGAGACGAATGCTGTATTAAGAGTGAGATAATTGTAGGTTTTATTGATTATAATATTGTTACCATGCTTAAAAGTAATTTCATTTTATATTTTATTATTCAAACTCTATGTTTTCAATTTCAACAAATGACGCGATGGCTAATAATAACTAAAATGTGAAATAAATACTTTGGTTTGGATTTGATCAATATATCTTTGAAATACAGCGTCTATCACTGCTTTTGATTTTGTAGTCGGTTCAGTGCGACTGATGCACATTTTTAAATTTAATTTCGTGTTGAGAAACTCAATCAAAGGAAGCGCTGTATCCAATGCAAAATTTACATTAAAATCCCCACTGAAAATCATTAGAATTTTATCGAAATCTTTTTTTTCTGATAAATCTAACGACATCTTTCTGCATTGGTTTTCGGCATACTTTGAAATGTTTTATTAATAAAATTAAACGAACTTATTAAATTAAATAAAGTGGCGGCCGTGGCGTGGTTGGTTCAAGTGCGTGGCCGCTATGTCAAAGAACCTGGAGACCCAGGTTCGAACCCCAGCAGCGACAGAAAATTATTTGAATTAAAATAATTTTTCTGTACGGCCGCCACCTCTCTGCAGACAATGGCAAAACTCAGAGAGTAATCAAATGCCATGTAAAGCTTCTTGAGAATAAGAACATTACGTTCATCGCCGTTCGGAGTCGGCGTTAAGCATGTAGGTCCGGTTCTCGGTCAATTGTGTACAAACTTAATAACACGCACAACACAACTGATCATAAGAAGCTTGGTCAAAGTCCTTTCAAGGGCTGAAATGGCCAGTTATTTATTTTTTTTTTTTTTTAATTATTTTTTAAACTAGTTGTAATATCCGAAATCTGATGAGACGTATATTATAAGAGTAGTCAGAACATCGTATTTTAACCCTTATTTATAATGAATGTTATAGTATCCACTACGATATAGATAATATCTTTCAACTATAAATATTCAATTGTTGTTTCAAATTAAATTAATAAAAATTGGCTTTCAAATTTAAATGCTATAGCATTCACGTCATTTTGCATCACTAAATTATATCTATTATAATCAAAAATAATTGCCTGTATATTTTTTCAGCTCCCTGAAATTTATAGCGTCCGCGAACGTGTTAATACTATTTTTGACAGTTGGTACAAGACAAAATAACTGTCACTCCTACCTTGCATGATTGAATTAATATCGTTGTCTCGTGGCTGATCGTACTCGCTTCTCAGTACCCACTATTGTCAAAATCAATGAAAAGCAACAACAACAACTTCATCGGCTTTACATGTTATCAGTTTTCAGATTTTGTATAAGCTGTCAACTTCGATTTGACATTTATGGGAACTCGCTTTCACCCATGCCACAACCTTATTTATTCAACCATGCTACCTTGTACATATAATTGTATCATGGGCTTATGTAGTAACACAAAACGCAACAACAAATCTTAGACAAAAGACAAACACAGAAACAACACAGAAGCTTTAAATGTAGTGGTGCACATACCAGCTCATAACCCAAGTCATTCGTTTACAGATGGCAGCAGTATTTTTAAATTATATTCTTTCTAAAAACAACCGCGCTCTTTGGGTATTGAGAGCAAGAGATGAAATATAATTGAAACAATTCTTAACAAGTTCAAATAATCTTCGATTAGGGTCTTGCTTAAAGAGTAGAGATTAATGCTAGCAAAATCCAGTTCACAAGCAAATGAATTGCTCCTTAGCACCACTCAATATGATCGGTGCAGATCTTTAGGAGTCAGACACTTTTGACGGCCTGGGCACATCAATCCTGTTGTGCACGAAATACTTCACTCCAGCGGAACTTCGCATAATGTATACCTCCAACATAAAGCCGTTAACAGAGTAGGTACAGCTCGCACATAAGGACAGGGGCTTCAATATCTTAATTAGAGCTTCTGTACCACATCCAACATCATGCGATATATGTATTTAATAGGGGCACTTTCTTGGTCATCGACGTAATGTTGGTTTCTTCAGCTTTCTATATAGATACTGCCGTGAGAAGTGTTCAAGGGAGATATATGAGAAGACACCATTAGCTCGAATATTACCCAGGTTCACTCGGGCAGCTCACCAACCCCACCCCTACACTATTGCATCAACTACCAACAGATACTAGAATTACAAGTACAATAACTTTTTATCGACATTACTTTTCCCACCCGCCCCAACCAACTATCAACCATCTTTCGAATCAAAACAAAAATTCAAATTTTGGACTTATATTTATTTAATTTTTGACATTAAAAATTGATATATTTTGACATATAACTAAGAAACAACCATGGAATTGGTTTGTCTGAATACTTAACTGAACGAGTCAGAGCAAATTTAAATGCTTCCTCTAAATATCCTTGCGTAAATACATTATTTAAAGCTGCTGTATTTTTAAAGCCTTTTACTCATATTTGTATGATCCTTAGATTTACGAAAACTTATCTGATCAGAAGTGTTCAGAACTTACATAGAACGACCAAAGTTACACAAGTATTCTTCTCTAGCATTGGTTTTGAATTCATCCATATTTGAAGATACTAGAATTAATTTTTTTTTATTATCGTACAGTTTACGGCAGACAAAACATTTGCGGACGCAACAGTCCCACAATCAGCTTGCATTTGATTGTGGGCCTGTGTTGGTTAGTTTGAAGGAGACCGTGTGCTGCGAATACAATTATATGACAATTTAATTAAATACAATGTCAGAACGTTGATGACACTGGAGCGCGTCCAATGCGTCGTCATTTGTGGACTACTAACTTAATTTAATGCCATTGTTGTTGAAGTTTAATTGCAATGCAATGGAATTCAATTAAATTAGTTTTCAATTTATTGTCATCATCGTGTTGTTTATCAGTATTGGTCACATTTGTGCATTTCACATTTCCTGCAAATGAGTTCAATTCATCTCACAAATATGTCTCCTTCATGAATAAAGTACTTAATTTATTGAGTTTGAATACATGTATTCATACTCATGTATTCATGTATAGTAGTATGTATTTGTTCTACCCCGTGATTACTCTTTGAGTTTCAAAGAACATTGGAATTAAATAAAAATAAATTTCAATAAATGCATATCCTTTAAAAAAAAAAACTTATTGAAACGAATTCTTCCTCATACGAGGGCAATTTGAGAAGTCAGTGACTTTTTGAATAAAAGGTATTATTTTTTTCGGCAAAAAAGCTTATTATTTCTGAACATACAGGCATGTTCTAAAATTGGAACGATTTTAAGTCGAAACCGCAACAGTAAATTGAACGATTTGTTATTGGGTGTTTTGAAAACCATAATATGTATTTGGTTCAATTCGAAATAGCTGTTTGGCACTATTGTGAATAGATGTTTCGAATGCTTACGATTTCTTAAAAATTAATTAATCTATTTATTGAGTAAAGCTTATCTATTAAGTAAAGTAATAATAGGTAGAAAAAAACACATGTGCGTCACTGGACACACGAGAGAAGCGAAGCATTTTCGCAATTTCATAAATTTCATAATATAATGGCTTTTTTCGATTATAATAATTTTTAAATTTAAAACTTTAAAATAACAAAGTAAACTAAAAAAACACACGTTTATCTTCACACCCTAAGATTTATTATATTTCATTATTATTTTTTTTTCTGTCACTTAGAAAACGTACTTGTCAACGCACTTTTGGTCAATTGTTAATTTTTCAAAAAAAAAAAAAAAATAAATAAATAAGAAAACAACACCATGTACCAACAGCAAAGGTAACGATCGTGTAGTAAGAAGAGTTCGTATTTTTTAAGTATTAAGCAACTCGAGAGTACTCAATTTATTCTTTTTAAGTAAATACTTATAAGGTCGACTCGGGGGGTTATGCTGATCAAGAATATTTATAATTTTCTATATCTACCACGCCTCCTTATGGGCATTATAAACGGTGTGACAATATTAATATCTTTTTACTTTTTTGTATGGGAGCACCAAAAAGGAGTGGTCGGAGGAGATAGGTCCTCAGGGGAAAAATGTTCCTTTTGCTAAAATAATGGGGGTCGATCATACATATTAACCCTCTTCAGCCCTCCCTTAAAGCCCCCTGTTCAGTTGTAAGGAATAAATATACAAAAATCATTGAATTTGTTATAATTTAATCAACTTACAGGTTGTTTATTTTTAACCGACTTCAAAAAGGAGGAGGTTCTCAATTTCGTTGGTTTGTCCGCTTTTTTTTTTTTTTTTTTTTTTTTAAATGTATGTACATCGATAACTCCTAAAGCACTTGCCTGATTTCAGTAATTTTTTGTCAACAGATAGATACCATGAACGCGGAGTGGGCGTTATTCGACAAATGGGTGTGACAATATTAGAAACATACTATGTATCGAATAATATTGACACTAGGGTGCTGAAATTTAGTACATGGGTAGGTAAAGTTACTACGAATTACGGACAAAAAAGTGGGCGTTATTCAACAAAGGGGAGTGTCAATATTATAAAAATACTATATCTTAGTTAATATTGAGACTAGCGTACTAATATTTGGTATGCAGGTAGGTGGGTAGGTAGAATCATTAAAAAAGTGAGCGGGATTGTACACAGGGTGTAGCACTTTAAGAAAAGTACTATATTACGGTTAATATTGATACTTGGAAACTGAAATTTGGCACAGGGCTAGGTAGAATCATTATAAGGTACGGTAAATAAAGTAGGCGGGATTAGAGAAAGGGCGTCGCACTACAAATTGTAAAGAAGCAGAAATGGAAAATACCCAACAAACTTTCAGGAATTAATAAATCAAATTTGTTAAGAACAAAGTTTCATGTTTAAAATTTTCCTCAAGAATAAATACTTCTACATAAAATATTTCATATTATCTAAAAAGGAAGAAATAAAAACTTTTTAACAAAAAAAAACCGACTTCAAAATCACTACAAAGTAAAAAAGAATTTTAAATAACTTTCCCATTCCCACTTTTCCCATTAATTTCTTGGTCATATTTTAAAAGCTATTTATATGTATTATACTATTGGAAATCTTATCATTTTCATTTTTTTTATTTTGTTTTATTATCATCAATATATTAATTGCTTTATGAACATAAAAGCTTTGAAGTCGGCGCTCATCTTTGACACACAATCAAGATCTTTTACCATTCGTGCACTATTTGGTGCCTTGGTGACACTGTAGTAATTTTAAAAGCTTTGTACACATTAAAATTCTCACTAAACTGAGCTTGTAGGGTGAGCTTGTAAAGCTCATATTGAATATGACATAGTGTGTAACAGCTGCACAAATAATGCATGGAACACATTGGCTACATTCAGCGTACTCAAAAATTGCCAACTGAAAGAAAAAAAGAAATTTTGAGAAAATAGTTCTTTAATCGAAAAACTCATTTCCATTTTTTCACATTTGATTTGAATTCCATGATTCTAGGATAACTCCTTCTATTTTTGTCCACTCGCTATATGGGCTCGTTACACTGTACGGTGGCTCTCGGTAATCAGTGGCGGATCTACATACAGGCTGAAAGGGCTTTAGACCTCCCCCCCCCCCTTTGGAGAATTTTTTGTATGAAAAAAGTCCTAAAAGACGTTTCAGCCCCCCTTTGGCATACAAAAGTATATTTTCAGCCTCCCCTTTGGCGAATCCTAAATCCGCCACTGCTAGTAGACGCTAGAAGTGGAAAACTATCGATAGTATTGCGTTTTTAATATACATAGTATTAAATATAGTATTCATGTACTCCTTCATGTATTCATGTGGCGTCCGTGGCGTAGTTGGTTAAAGTGCGTGGCCGCTATGTCAACGAACCTGGAGACCCGGGTTCGAACCCCAGCAGCGACAGAAAATTATTTGAATTAAAATAATTTTTCTGTACGGCCGCCACCTCTCTGCAGACAATGGCAAGAAGAAGAAATTTGGCAAATTTCTGAGAAGAAATAGAATAGATTCTAATTGTGCGATTTAGAGCCCGAAGAGAATCAAATATCGTTGCGATTTGCGATATCGCAAAGCAATAGAATGCATGCAAATGTACATATGAACACGTCCAGAATGAAATCGCAGGTCAGCAGCCGCAACGATATATCGCACAATTAGAATCTATTCTATTTTTTTCTCTTGCGACCGACGATTCTCTCTCTGAGTGCCATTAATGTTGCCATATTTTTGCTAAGAATTGGCTGTGTTTCATGAAATTTGCTTGGTTTTTTGTTATCTTCTGACATTTCTTGTTTGTGTGTGTTGTATTCACACAATTGAAGAGACCAATACATTGAAATGAAATAGAAAAAATAAATAAAAAAATACTAAATAAAAGCAACTTTGAGTCGTCAGTCGCAATCGCATCATTCTGGACGTGTTCTCTGCGATCGACGACCAGAGAGGATCGGCGGTCGCAACGATATTTGATTCTGTTCGGGCTCTTATCGTTGCGGAAAAAGAGCTGCGTGTTTTTCTACATTTTGCATGTATTTTCCAACAACAAAGGTCGGCGGCCACAACGATTTTTGATTCTGTTCAGGCTCTCATGCTGCAAATTATTATTTACCTTTAAGAGAAGCTGTTTAATAATCTGTTCGGAAAATTTGTCTTTATTATGATACTTTCCGAAACATTAATAGATCAGAATTATGATTGCAATTGAGCTGCTCCAAATATGTTTTTTTTTTTTGTTTTTGTTGCAATTGCCGCAACTGTTGCTATTCTGTTATTTTTATGGTAACTCGTTACCGTAAAAAGCTAAGTGAAGAATTGGATTCAATATTTGTTGACTGTACTTCTATATTTTTGACCTTTTCGTTTTTTTTTTATGTCTTCAAAACAGCAGATATGTATTTTATTTTTCGTTTTGCTTAGTGTAGAATCAAACATTTTAATCACTCAAAGAAGCAAATGCGTGCAATTATTGCAGGATAATGTGAGTGTGCGAAGTTACCCAATATCTTTGTACATTAGGTATTGTCGAATTACTTAAAATCAAACTCCTTTTTAGTATCGATAGCCCTAAATGTCCGATAGTTTCTTTTAGAAAAACAATCCATTGATATATCGATAGTATCGTCGATATTTTTCCACCTTAAGCTGTACACTTCGCATTTTAAATCAATCCTGCCTAAAACCGGATTATATAGATACCAGTTGTTACTTCATGAATACAAAAACAGCTACAATACAACCAAACTTCGGTTCCCGACGCATGGAGTTATCACAAGAGGAATCAACAGTGATTATTAAAATTCTTAAACAAACGATATCAGCCTCTACACTGGAAAAAATCACTTTCAATACTTATTTTGTTTTCCGGACTGCTTTGGTGAAAAGTGAATATTAAGTCTATTTGAAATGATTGTTAAAATCAGCGTTGTAAGATTTAAGAAAAACTCTTTAAAAATATTTTTAACGAATAAAAAATAGCTATTCCTAAAATGCCCTTATAAATTAGAAACGCAGTTTACTAAGCAAGCAAAACAAAAAAATTCGGACTGAGCTCTACAAGTGCGTAAATGAAAACTGATTGAGCTAAAATTAGTCAATATTTAGCCTATCAAGTTGTTCTTCGTCACACGAAGAAAGTGTCACAAAAATAAAAATCCAAATCACAACCCCTCACACCCACCTCCTCACCCACATCCAAAAAATTCACATCAAAAACTAAATCATTTCGCGTCATTTTACTCTGCTGCAATAAACGATAACGACAACTAACGACAAGTGATTCGCTGTAAAGCAGCATTCTTCACGACATAAATCGACCGTCCACCCACAACCAATTCGTAAGTTTGTATGTGGCAGTAAAGAGACTGCTAGAGAAAGAGAGATGTAAGACAATGGCAACTACTAGCGTTTTACCTCTCATAGCTAGAGTACCCGAAACCTCTCGTAGACCAAAAACCGGTCGATGCAAAAAGGAACACAACAAAAGGATAACAAATCGATTTTTTATTATGTCTGGCATACGCTTGTCCTTCGGTACACACAGCTCTGTACCCTTTGCAACATTGAGTGCCGCAGCAGAATGAATTTAATAAATAAATGGCTCTGCATGTCCGTGTGCAAAAAACCCTTTCAAATGAGACACTTTTTAAAAATTAGTGCGATTGCAAATTGTGTTAAGTATACAAATTAAAGTTTCTTTCATTCGCTTTGTTGACATGAAGTTACTTGCTGTCTCAAGGCATCGAATGATCCATCAGGTCGAAAATAAGTTCAGGAAAATCACATTCTTTGACGATGTTTGAGTGTTATCATTCTAGAGCTGTTTGGTCGATTGCATTTTTTTTTTTTTTGTTATTGTTGTTGTTATTTTATTTCTATCACAGACTGCATATTCAATATTTACAATTAATACAATGTTTGAGATTTTATCTAGAGATATTGCAACAAATAAGTTCAAGGTATATAATTTGTAAAATACTCACTTAAAATAATCTTGAATTATAGGAAAAATATAGTAAAAAACCTATATTAATATCACAAGTTATAAATATGAGGTAGTTTTGAGATCAGTCCTTTCGACTCCTCTATAAAAATAGAGAAAGAAACCACTGACTATGACAAACTCCTCAAGAGGGCATTCAACCCATGCCCAGCCCAGCCCATGTCCTGCATCTATGAGAAAATGCCAGGGTCAAATCGTTGAAAGTATAAGAGATCAGTTATATTTGAGTCATACAGTACAATTCTGATGTAGGAAATCTATTTGGCAAGTTAAGGATAGTCTTTAGATTAATGTTTTGGATAACTTGAAGGCGCTTTAGGTGAGAATTTGCACAATCCTTCCAAACGGGACAGACATAAGTCAAAATAGGTCTAATACACATTTTATAAAGCAACAGTTTATTCTTTATATTTAACTTCGACTTTTTATTTAAGAGAAAATAAAGAGCTTTACTACACCTAGTAACTTTGACGCAGATGTCATCAATATACGGTTTAAATAACAATTTATAGTCAAGGGTAACTCCTAAATACTTGACCGATTTTGATAGCGGTTTCACATTGTTTTGAAAGGTGAATGGTCTAGTGGGAGCATGCTTTGGAGACTTATTAAAAGGAAATATGATTGCTTGGGTTTTTTCTTCATTAACCTTTATTTTCCATTTGTCAAAATATTTAGTAGCCGAAGATAAGGCACCCTGCATTTTTTTGACAATTGCGTTTGAGACTTTTCCGGAGGCGATTAGGGCGCTATCATCAGCATAAAAGGCTAAATCTTTATTCGCGGACGACTTAAAATCAGGGATATATATGGAATATAATAATGGTGACAACGCGGAACCTTGCGGGACTCCGGCAGTAATTACTTTTTCTGTGGAGTTAAAACCTTCAACTTGAACAACAAAGACACGATTAGTCAGGAAACTTTGAATTATCTTTATTAGATACAAGGGACATCGTAACGTGCTTAATTTGTACAGAAGACCGTTGTGCCATAGGGAGTCAAAAGCTTTCTCAATATCTAAAAATACCACACCGGTGGAAAGCCTATTGATTTTATTCGCCTTAATGATATTAACTACTCTTTTGATCTGATGTGTTGTACTTTGCCCGGCTTTGAGCCCAAATTGAAACTGGCTTATAACATTGGTATTATCAGTAAAACTTTTAAGTCTTACAAGAATAATTTTTTCAAAAATTTTACCAAGACAGCTCAACAAACTTATAGGCCGATAGCTGGAAGGTATTTTCGGATCTTTGTTCTGTTTTAAGATCGGTACAACTTTGGCTTTTTTAAAACACATCGGAAAATAGCCAAAACGCAGACAAAAATTAAAGATTCCAACTAAAAAGTGTATTCCAGAATCTGGAAAATTTTTAAGAATAATATTGTTACTTCCATTGAAACCGGGAGCTTTCCGGATTTTTTAGTTATTTATTAAACACCTTATTTCTAGAGCATCTGTTAGAGTACTGAAATATTCATTAGTAAAATTGTTTGCCACTAATTCACTCACGAATGAACTGACTACCCTGTCAATGCTATGCGTTAAAGAAGACGACTTTGAAAATACTTTTGAGAATTGATCTGCCAAAGCGATTGCCTTTTCCTCATGACTATTTATTTCACAGTTATCTACAACTAGGGATGGAATGGATTTCTTCTTTTTACTAAAATATTTAGACACTTTCCAGAAATTTTTCTTGCCTACCTTAAGAGATGATAAAAAGTTAGACCACTGCTCGTTCATTTGCTTGCTAATATGGTAAGATATCAATTGATTTAATTGTTTAATTGTTGCCATATAACATGTTTTTTCATTTAAAATGCCACTTCTTTGAAATTTTCTTCTATACATGTTTCATGTGGATATAAGTGACGTACATATTTCTGACAAACGCAATGAGTTATGCCTGCATTTTTTATATGTAAGCTGTTCTAATCTAGTATTTTCTAGATTGTTTAAAAAACAAGAGATTTGAGATTCGATATTGGCAAGCGAGGTATCTTCATTTAATAAAATACTGGATATGATTTCACCGTTCACAACACTCTTAAAGTTCACCCAATTAGTATTGTGGTATTCGTGGTAATACTCTTCAGACTCAAATAAGGGCTCATTAATGTAATAAGTGATTGGAGTATGATCCGAGTTCAACTCACAAAAAAAAAAAAAAACATTTAAGTTAGAAAAATTCATGCTAGAGTTTGATAAAAGCAGGTCCACAGTTGAGGAGTGTCTATAGCTTACATTTTGTGGCAATCTTGTTGGGCTTAGAGGATAATAGATAAAATAGTTAGATAAATTTTGATGATCAAACAAAACTCGACAGGAGCGATTTGAGCTTGAGAAGAAGGAAGAAGTCGTTACTGGCTGACGTGAGAAGACTTAGATCGGTTAGGAAATCGTTGGTGTACCTTGGGCAGTATGCAGAGATAAAGTTTACATTTTTTTTCTTGATTTTTACAGTAATACAAATATTTTCAATTGACTTCGTTGGAAATGATTTCCAACGGATAGCAATTTCACATTCTGACAACGGATTCGGATTCAGCGACCCATTTTTACCTAGTGTTCACCCCAGCACCGAATTCGTAAAAATAAAAAATATAGGTGGCAATCCTATTAGCCACTTTAAATTTTAAAATTCTGACATTAGATTCGAAATCAGCGACCCCCTAAAACTGTAGGATATCTAATGCTTAAAACTCTTAAAAAGTATATTATTAAGTGGCAACCCTATTGTTAAAATTTCACAATTTTGAAATTCTGACATCAGATTCGGATTCAGCGACCCATTTTTACCTATTGGTAAAAAACAAATCATTGTATGCATGCATTTTGTAATGTGCGTTTTCTTGTTTATCTTCGACTTTATTGTTTGGTTCTTGGACAACCTAAAAGATTAGTTCTTATCCAAACATAAGCCAAAAACGTTTATCTCCTAAAGAGAATAATCAAAACAGGAGATTAGATGTAACCTGAGTTAAGAGTTTCGGTGGGTGTGCACATCTAGCGATGCACTAGCTAGCTCGTCGAAATAGTCGGGGTTCTTCCTAGACCTCGTGCTTGCTGGAATTTTTGCGCACGTTCTTAATGCCTGTAACACTTTCTGCCGTCCAAAAGGAAAAGACTGATCCATGCGCCGTTTTAGGCTTTTATACCTCAGTCAAGCTAAGCTTGATCAGGTAGCGAAGCGCATGATGAGGCAAACGGTATCTCTCATAATGAACGTACAGTGCGTTATTTGGTCGGTCATTATGATTTATATGTGCCCTTATATTTTATTTAAAGTATGTATATTGTATTTCAATTAATGTATATTATAAGTATGATTATGATCATGGTTTATTGCTGTTTTATTATTTTATTATATTAAGTGTTTTTTTATATTGAATTGATGATATAAATAATATAAGTATGTATGTATATTATCATGTTAAATTAATTAATTTGGTTTTTTTTTTTCTATTCTTTTATTCCTCAAAACAATTGATTTATCCTTTCAATAAGTTAATCAAAGGTGGTAACGAATACAAAAATAACAAATTTTACAAATCATAATGATATTCAGATAGAAATGCGTCGAAGCGATATAGTCACAGTTGCAAACGATTTATAGTGCCGCTCAATAGCTTATTAATTTTTGTAGGGTTCTATTACCCAGAATGCAGACAAAGAGTGCGTAAGGCATAGTGATGGTAACCGAGCGTGTGAAATGTTCAGTAACCACAAGTGGGCATTATGTAAACTGTATGCGAGCCAATTAAAATATAATTTTCATCAACATATTGATTTGCCTTGATAAAATTTCGCTGATTTGCTTGAGATAATAAATGGCCATTACAATTTCTTAATTTAACTGCAATAAAATATTTTTTTAACAAAAAATGGTTTTTGCATTGATGTTAAAAAAGTAAGTGAATTATTACTTTTCTTTGGACATGTGTATACTTGAAATTTTTGTAATAAAATTCTCTATCACGTAAGAGGGCTAACTTTTTCCCTCCGACATAATTATTTCTAGATAGAGAGACTTCAAACATAAAATATGTTTACGAAAAAACGAAAAAAATTATTTTTTCAAATGTTTTCGATCATAACAGCCATATCACTGATGCTATTGGCACATATTATACCTTCAAATTTCATCTAACTCTCCTCTACTATATGCAATTAAATTAAAATTCATTGACTGAACATGTAAGTTTTTACAACCATTTATGTGAAGTATGTGTTCCCAATAGTGGATTTTTTTAATTTTGCCATTTATATAAAAAATTGGGGCTAATCGAAAAAAATCATTACGATATTCGGATTCTATGGAAAATTTTACTATAGAAAATGTTATCGCAATTCGTTGTGGTAAATTTGTGGAGTAGTGTAATTGATATAATAATAATAATGACCGAAGTAGCTTTAGGTATAGCTATAGTATCCGACATAACTATGCATACCCTGAAATTAGATTTCTCTTCTGTGCTCATATTTTTTTTTAAGTCTCCGAAGTGTGAAACTTTTTGTTGTTGTATTCTTGGGACTATGTAAGTAACACATCACGTCACAAAGTAAGTCCCGTTAGGTTTGAATAGCTTTGCTGCAGTGAATTATTTCTAATCAGTCAAGCTTAACACGCGACAAAAGTATGCGTACTGTGTAGTTGCAGAGTGAGAAGTGTTTTGCGTGTTAATAATTTTAAAATATTTTTTCGGTAAAATATTAACAGGCGCATTTTGATCTTTTAAATTAATTTAAATATCAATTTTATAGCTATTTGCATTGTTTGATTTTGAATAATGCCAAAATCAAAGGAAATAAGCATTGATCTTAAAAAACTTATCATAGCGGATCATAAAAATGGGCTGGGATATGGCGCAATTGCTAAAAAATATTCTAGGAGTAAGTCCACTATCCAAAGAGTCGTAAGCAATTTTAAGAAAAATGGCGGCGTCAAGAGTGCACCCAGAACAGGACGGCCAAGGGTAACTACGGAACGTGAAGACAGCCGAATATTACGTGAGATAAAGAAGAAGCGATCTACTTCAGCCAGGACAATAAAAGAAACACTTAAAATACAAATTTCCGAAAGAACGATTCAACGTAGAATGCATGAGCAGAATTATTCTAGCCATTTCAGAGTTAATAAACCTCATATTTCAAAAAAGAACATGAAAGCACGACTGGCTTTTGCCAAAAAGTATTATAACATGCCTTTGAGTTTCTGGGAGAAGATTATTTGGAGTGATGAGAGTAAATTCGAGTTCAAAAATTCAAAAAAGAGAGAAAGAGTGTGGCGAAAGAGTAACGAGAGACTGCAAGCAGACTGTGTTAAAAAACCATTAAATTTGGAGGAGGAAACGTATTAGTTTGGGGCTGCTTTAGTTACAAAGGCTTATCAGAGTTGGTCCAAATAGACGGTAGAATGACGGGAGAATCGTATGTGTCGCTTTTGAGTTCTTATTTAATGGCATCAGTTCAAAAAATGGGCTTGCAAGATAATTTTATTTACCAGCAGGACAATGACCCGAAGCATACAAGTCGTGTTGCTAAGGAATATTTTGGTCAAAACTCAATAGAGGTTCTAGAATGGCTCACCCAAAGCCCAGACTTGAACCCTATTGAGCATTTATGGGAATATCTGGATGATAAGCTTGATAGAACCTCTTGCCAGTCCAACAAGAGAGACATTTTTACCAAATTGCAAATTGCCTGGAATTGCATACCAGAAACGTATTTTCAAAACTTAGTTCATAGTATGCCTCGTCGACTTTTGGCTGTAATTAACGCAAAAGGTGGAAACACGAAGTATTGAAGTCATTAATTAAAGGTAAGTTATGAAAAAGGAGGAGTACGCATACTTTTGTCGTTGTAAAATATTACGTTCTTTCAGATAACTCGTCTATAACACTGATAAGAGTGAAGCTGAACTTTTTAATTTGCATTTTTAACATGTACAACCTTAATCTTAAAATAAAACAATAAGTAATAAATATCAGTCAACTATTAACAAAAATCAATGCATGTTTGTTTTAACTGACAAAAGGTACGCATAGTTTTGTCGGATACTGTATATGTAAGATATATTTTTAAGTGTATGACAACTGAATATTCATTTGCGGCAAATACAACTCGCAAACAAAGTGTAGTTGGTTAATTTTTCAGTTGCGGTAAACGCAAAATTTCTTTGAGTGAACGAATTGTGATTCTTCGCGTTATTAAATTCTTAACTTTAAAAATAACAATAAATTCCTTAGACACATACAAAAATCTTTTGTTTTAAAGGGCACGTTTAAATATGTTTTTACAGATTGTAAGAAAAATTGTGCTAACGTAATTTTTATACACCCTCACTTAATGCGTAAAGGGGGGATATTTACTTTATCACTCCTTTTCTAAATCAGCATCGCCACCTGAGTGGATTAAGCCTTGTCAGTTTGTTCGTTTGTCTATGATCATGATAAGAGCCGTTATTTAAGCTCATTACGATAGCTCGATAATTCGATAATTGTTTGATATCAATTTGGCATGCCGCGAGCTCTAAGGTTTGAGTCCCAGCTAACATAGAAAGTTTGTTTTTGTTGAAATTACTTCTTCTAGGAAGTCGTCAGCGATCTGCAGACAATAGCAAACCTCATAAAATGTGTACAAACTCTTAATAACACGCACAAAACAAATTGATTATGAGAAGCTCGGTCTCAGTGGCGTTCCTAGGCTTAGTGATACCCGGGGCGGATACTCATGGTGTCACCCCTATAAAAATTTCTAAATGCAAAACGAAACCAATTCGATGAGATTAAGTGTTTTTATTAGTGTCCGACCGAATGTATTCGGCCGAATACCGGAACCGAAGCCGAATATTAATAAAATTTTTTTCAAGTACAAAAAATGATAAAATTTAGTACTGGCTTTCGTTATTTCAGTAAAAAAAAAACGACAAATATAAAGTTCGAGTTAAGGTATAATATACGTGTAAATTTTTCGAAAAAAAAAAATTTTTTTGTTTAATGTGTTCTTTATAGATTTTAGAAAATACATACACATTTTTAAATCGATATTTAAAAAAAAAACAGAAGTTATAACGGTTTTCGTTAACCTATGTCTAAGCTCCATACAACAACAAAAAAAACTTCAAACGCGATTTCCTCGAAACTAGTTTTTTTAAAACGGTTCGATAGACAACTCAAAATCTATTGGTTCAATTTCAATGATTTTTTTTGCATTTTGTTCGTTATTTTGTCCTTTGGGCATCGCCACTAAATTCAAGTATCTATTTTTTTTTGTTTTTTTTTTTTTATATAAACAAAAAAGCGCGCGAAAATGTATCTATTTTCGAACTTTTTATTTCAACTTCCGCCATAATTAAAAAACAAAACCCCGGGGCTCTTGCGTAGGGGGGATGCTTAATATAAGGTCTATGCTTTAAAATGTCATTTGATTTTTTTGTTTCCGATACATGGGAAAGGCCATATCCATCGAACCGTTTTGGATGTCTTTTTTTCAATGCCATTTTCAGCACCCTCTATATAAAAGCCAGAACTGAATTTAAAAAAAAAAAATATTTTCATAAAGTATTTTTTAATGTACAATAACCTGTATAAATTTAAAAAAAATAATAACTTCTTATATCTAAAAAAATGTTTTGAAAACACGCTACACGTATATTATACCTTAAACGCATTAGTTTTTCTGCCTGATCTCTGTCAGCATTGCATTTCTGTAGCTTTTACGACCAGATATAAAATTGATTAAATTTCTTTCATGTCATTTTGCTGAATTATAATATTTCTGTAATTGATTTAGTAACGTCAGGATGACATAGAAGATACTTTAATCGATTTTCGATTTAGTCGAGAAAAGCTACAGAAATTCAATACTTACTGAAAATTGGCAGGAAATTTTTAGCGTAACTCAGTTTTTTTTATATCATGTATGATCATTCAAAAGTTAATGAGACGGTCGGGTAAAAATAAAAAATGTTTGAGTTTTCTGCCAGTTCGTTCAACATGTACGATCTTATCAACCCATGTCGGTCGGACCATGATACATGATTACAAGGTAGGGTCATATTGGAGGCAGGGTGAGCTAGTTGTCAAAATCAGCTATTAATTTTTAGTTTTTGTAATTGTTGTTGTTGCTTTTTTCGTTTGACGTTTGTAGCTTCTACAACTTTGTTGTTGCAAAATTGCTCATTTGAGCAGCCATCTTAAAATGAGCTTACTTTGTAATTATATCATGGGTCGGACTCACTGCATTTATCATTTGAATAAAGTTTTCAACTAGCGAAAATCAACTTATGGAAGAACAGAAGAAAGAGAAAAAGAAAACCAACAAGTGTTTCAAGTATGCAATTTGGAACGGAATTCATCGAATTACACTGAAATTTTCCTAAAGAATTATAAAAATATTTTTAGTTATTACAAAGTAAAAATATTCGGCCAAAATATTCGGCTATTTAGGCCGAAGCCGAAAGTAAAAAAATCGGCCAAATATGCCGAATACCGAAGCCGAAGCCGAATATTCGGTCGGACACTACTTCGCAGTCTTAAAAACTGAGGGAACAAAAACATTACATTTTCAGGTACATATTTGTATATGTAGGTATAAGGTTAAACAAAGAAATCTTATTAATGGCGTTGTCTTAAAAACTAACTTTTCTTACTTTAAGAGCTGCAAAATTTGAAATAACCTCTTCGAAATCAATATTACTTGCAAGCTCGTTTTCAATGGATAAAATAGCAAGATCGGAAAGCCTTGCATGTCACATGGAAGACCTTAAATCAGTCTTAATTAATTTTAGCTTTGAAAAACTCCTCTCGCATGAAGCTACTGATACACAAATTGTTAGAAATAATTTCAATGCGACAAAATGGGACACACATTTTTTAACGTAATGTATTTGTACCTTTTTCTTTCTGTTTGAGAAATTGAAAAAAATATCCAAATGGTGTCACCCCTAAAATGGTGGTACCCGGGGCGGACCGTCCCCCCTAGGAACGCCTCTGCTCGGTCTAAATCTGTTTAAGTGCTGAAATGACTAATACCTTTTTTAAAGTTTCTATTTAAAAAATTAAGATCAATTAAAACCAAAAGATTTCATTTTGCACATAAGCTTTTATTTATAAAATACTAGCTGGTACCCGACGCGTTGCTGTCGTAGCGGAAATAATTTCTATCTCTATCTGAATCTCAAACTGATTCTCAATCTCAACCTCAACCTCAATTTCAATTTCAATTTCAATTTCAATCTCTATCTCTATCTCTATCTCTATCTCTATCTCTATCTCTATCTCTATCTCTATCTCTATCTCTATCTCTATCTCTATCTCTATCTCTATCTCTATCTCTATCTCTATCTCTATCTCTATCTCTATCTCTATCTCTATCTCTATCTCTATCTCTATCTCTATCTCTATCTCTAAGTGGAACGACTCGTGTAAATTGATAATAAAATTTCGAGGCTATGCTACTTATAATTCCAAAGTTATTCGATATCGCAAATTTGGCTTGTATGGGCGGAGCCACACCCCTTTTTCCAAAGCCCATCCCAGGTTTTTAGTAGAAATATATTACCAAGTGGCAACTCCATACTGAATTCACATTATTATACGGCATTTACTTCCAAAGCTATTCGATATTATAAATTTATATTGTATGGGCGGTACCACACCCCTTTGGCCTATACTTGCTCAATTTTGCTAGTCGAAGAACGCGACTAAATAGTACGCTCCTACCAAGTTTCATTGATGTGTGACTTATAGCTTGAAAGTTATACCAAAAATTTGGTCTGCTGAAAAAGTGCCACACCCCACATTCAACGCCCATAAAATTTTACCTGTGGAACGGCTCTTGTAAATTGAGATAGAACACCGAATTCCGATGCTATGCGACCTTTAACTTCAGAGCTATTCGCTACCGTAGATTAGGGTTGTATGGGAGGTGCCACGCCCCCTTGTCCAATTTTCCGTGAATTTTTTCCAAAACCTTCGCGGAACAATTACGAACAAACTCACAGAAGGAAGTAGTGCCTTGCGAGTATGAGAATCGCATAGAAGGCCCTTGATAAAAATAAAACATTTTGAAATTTTGATTTTTTTACACTTTTTTCGATTTTTTTTTTCTTTTTTTTTTTTTTAAACCCCGAACTGAAAAAATACCTTTCCAACAAAGTATAAATCATCAAAATCGGTTCGGCCGATCTCGAGTTATGGGATTACATCGCATTCGGACACTTTCTTTTATATATATATAGATACTCTGAGTTTATTTTAAAGTGATGTCATCAAATAATAATAAAACCTTCATAAATTCGATTGCCGAAGATCATTCCACACCGGTTTTTATTGTTGCAGATTTGATCGTGAATATCCTCAATCATTTTGCAATTAACAATTAACAAAATACATTCGAATTCTATCCCTGCAGTGTAAAACCAGGATTACTTGTCATGATAGCTATCAGAGATAAAGTGTTATGCATTTCTGGTTTCGGAAGGTGCAGCCCTGGCATTCGGCAGCTGTCAAATGTTCATGTCATCCAAACTGGTTTATGCGTAGTTTAAGTTTTGCCATTTTATCCCACAATGCGTTAAAATTGTTTAATTGTTCTACAAAATAAAATGCTGATTTTTCGAAGCAAATTTTATTCATTCAGATGAGACTCATTTCGCGCTAGGTGGATACGTGAATAAGCAACATTGCTGTATAGGGGGCTCAAAAAATCCCAAAGCGATTGTTGAGAAGTCATTGCATCCGCAATAAGTGCATGTCTGGTGTGCATTATGGTCTAGTGGTATCATTGATCCGCATATTTCTGAAAACGATCAAAGAGCAACCGTTACACAGAACCAAAAACGTACTTAATAACAAAGAAAAAGTTCTTTGTCCCAATGTATTATACATTAAAATTGGTCCAAAGTACGAGTTCCTTGGTTCAATGAATCTTTGTTCTTACGTTATTTCTTTGATATGTGTTGAAGAAAAATGATTAATTAATGACACATACAACTGTAACAGTAAGTTAGTCTGTCTTTAGAAATTTTAAAACAATATCAAGATATATTTTAAAAAATCAGTTTCTTATTGAGATAAAATTCTCTAATGGTTTTTTAGATATTTCAACACAAGAACTGGAACAAAATTTTAATGAACACGAACAATGAACTGTTCCTTAAAATTAAGAACAACGATTCATTGAACCAAAGAATTCGTTCTTTGGGGCAATGAATAGTTTTTAAAAATCAATGAATTTCGCTTTATGAACGAGATTCTTTGATTTTAAGAACAATATTTGGTTCAGTGTACAGTAATTTTTTAGCGTTATTTCTGGATGTTATTTTTGGCCTGAAATTGAATATTTGGGATCTGGACGATATGTGGTTTCAATAAGATTGGGCCACAAGCCACACAACAACACCAATCAGTTATTTAGAGATTTGGCGATGTAAATTGGCCTCCGAGATCGTATGATTTGACGCCTCTAGAATTTTTGAAGCGAACCTGTGTATGCCTCGTTCTGCGATTTGCTGGAGTGAAATCTGAAAAACGGCACATTTTTCCGACACCGTTTTTCTTAGAATTGATATTGTTTCTTGCTTGCGTCTATTGAAACAAGAAAATGTTAAATTAAAAATAATTTATTGTCCGCTGCAGGAATTGAACTCATTCCCGTCTACTGATAGTTTAACGCTCTAACCATCAAGCCAAAAGCACTCGCTGTAATACATCGCTGATTCAATATTAAGTATTAACAAAAGCTATGTCGCAGTATATCATAATAATCTACTTATAGGAATGTGTGTTGGCTACATATCCTTCATATCTTACAATAACTATTAGCCAATACACAATATTCACTAAGGATTGTGTATTGGATGTTGTTTCTACTTACTACCAGAGGTCTTTATGCTTAAAAATAAACAACCTGTAAGTTGATTAACCCTCTGCAGCTGATTTTGCAGTCTGACAGACACCGAAAATCAAAATTTCGTGCGTACAAACGGAAAATTCGAAGTAACTCTCATTACCTTCTTATTTATTAATTTGCTGTTATATGGAAAAAATAACTTATAATTATTTGCTTTTATATGGAATAAGGTCCAGAAAGTTACAGTCAGAAACTTCATCATAGGAAATCTGTTTAAAAGTGAGGTCTGCTAGACCCCATGTCAGGTATATTGTTAAATTTGGAGCACGTCATTTGCAGAGGGTTAAATTACAACAAATTTAATGATTTTTCCATATGTAATCCCTTCAACTGAAAAGGGGGCTTTAAGGGAGCGCCGGAGAGGGTTAATATGTATGATCAACCCCCATTATTTTTGCAAAAGGAACATTTTTCCCTCGAGGACCTATGTTATCCCCTCCGACCATTCCTTACGAATGCTCCCTAGAGTGTCCCTTATTTTGCGATTTTTGGAAATGTCAAGGGGCTGAATCGTTTTTTTATGCGTTTTTATATTCTTAGAACGAAACTAAAAAAATTTTTTTTTTACGACAACGTTTACCCGTGCCAATCGGGCCCGAAAGATTCGAAAAAATGCCCATATTAGACCATATTTGCACAAATTAAAAAAAAAATCTTTTCTCTGCTTTTTATAAATGTTTTACATTTTTTGGAACACATACATAAGAAATATGATATCTACAAAGTTTTTTTATGGTGGGCGTGGTTACCGCCCCTGCTGCGTCGAAATTTCTCCCGCAGCCTTTTCCCACTTTTTCATGAAATTAGTGTAATTTAGGTATTAATATCAACAATAAATAAATACATTTTTATTATGCTAGAAGTATGATTACATTTCATTAAATTCACATTAGGTACTTACAAAAATTAACAATAAATTAAAAAACTAGTATTTTAACCTGCGGTGGGCGCGCAACAAGCTAATACCTACAAGCAGTCTTATTGCGGCTTTCCAACCGAAATCATAGTTTTTTTTATAAATAAAAAATATCAAAAACCAAAAAAATATGCCCCCTGAAGGGTTAAATTTTAATAAAAAATACAAATTAATTATAAGTATTTTTTAAGAGCATGTATTTTTTTTTTTTTTTTTTTTTGACAGTTCGAGTATATTTTTCGAGTATTTTGGGCCACAATAAGTAGGTTTTGAAGCTGCGCTTCTGATTTTGTAAGCTCGAGACATTCTTGAGCAAGTTGTACCCCACGCTCCGCAACATCATTTACAATACAAAGATCTTTAAAATAATTTTCTACTCTCTGGTATTCTTCATCTTTTTCCCATTCGTCAGAATCATATTTTAAAAAATTGCATGTCAAACTAAACCTACGAAATAGATTTGTTGTTCGACAAGATGCAAAACAATCTAAATATTTTTTGTCCATTCATTGAAAGAATTTGGGTTTGCGATTGGATGATTACATGGAAACTTCTGAGCTTGAAATGCTGTCACCATACTGCGTTTTCTCTCAATAGAAACTGCATCATCGAAAAAAGCGAGTGCTACAAGTTCTTCGCCAAGGTACCAAAGATGCCGACCAAATTTTTGACTTGCAGCAATGAATATTTTTTGTTAATTGTCTTGTATGCGAGCAAATCTTTTAAAAAAGACAGATCCTGATTTGGAGGTTTTATGCTATTAGTAGCTTCAAACCAGACTTTGATGTATAGTAGAACTACAAAAATACAGACTTGACGGATTCCGATAATAATGAATAGCATAAAAGCTCCAAATAAGGCTCTGTCTTTTTTAATTAATTTGTATTTTTTATTAAAATTTAAACCTTCAGGGTGCATATATTTTTGGTTTTTGATATTTTTTATTTATAAAAAAAACCATGATTTCGGTTGAAAAGCCGCAATAAGACTGCTTGTAGGTATTAGCTTGTTGCGCGCCCGCCGCAGGTTAAAATACTAGTTTTTTAATTTATTGTTAATTTTTGTAAGAACATAATGTGAATTTAATGAAATGTAATCATACTTTTAGCATAATAAAAATGTATTTATTTATTGTTGATATTAATACCTAAATTGCACTAATTTCATGAAAAAGTGGGAAAAGGCTGCGGGAGAAATTTCGACGCAGCAGGGGCGGTAACCACGCCCACCATAAAAAAACTTTGTAGATATCATATTTCTTATGTATGTGTTCCAAGAAATGTAAAACATTTATAAAAAGCAGAGAAAAGATTTTTTTTTTTAATTTGTGCAAATATGGTCTAATATGGGCATTTTTTCGAAACTTTCGGGCCCGATTGGCACGGGTAAACGTTGTCGTAAAAAAAATTTTTTTTTAGTTTCGTTCTTAGAATATAAAAACGCATAAAAAAACGATTCAGCCCCTTGACATTTCCAAAAATCGCAAAATAAGGGACACTCTAATGCTCCCATACAAAAACTTAAAAGGGATATATTAATTTTGTCGCACCGTTTATAATGCCCACAAGGAGACCTGGTAGATAAAGAAAACTTTACATATTCTTGATCACCATCACCACCCGAGTCAATTTAGCCATGTCTGTCTGTCTGTTTGTATGTACCTTATAAGTATTTACGTAAAAACAACAAATTGAAAGAAAAATACGAACTCTTCTCACTACACGATCGTTAATTATGTTGTTGGTACATGGTGTGGTTTTTTTTTTTTTTGTTTTTACATAGCGCGAAGGAAAATTAAGAATTGACCAAAAGTGCATTGACAAGTGCGTTGACAAGTGCGTTTTATAAGTGACAGAAAAAAGAAATAATAATGAAATATAATAAAACTTGAAACTTGGTGTGAAGATAAACGTGTGTGTTTTTTTAGTTTACTTTGTTATTTTAAAGTTTTAAATTTAAAAATTATTATAATCGAAAAAAAAGTCATTAAATTGCGAAAATGCTTCGCTTCTCTCGTGTGTCCAGTGACGCACATGTGTTTTTTTTTTTATAATCACTCTAAGTATAGGTTCTGAAAATACGGTTTGAAACAGCATTTATAAAAAGTGTTTAAACCCGCTTTTACATTGTCATTCCTTCGTTTAGACCGTTTTTGCTAATTGTTTCATTATTTTGAATTGATTAAAATCAATTGAAAACTTTTTGATAATAAAATAAAAGGAAATATAATTTTCGACCATAATGTAGACATTACTCCCTACGTACAAAAGCCAAAAAATTTGATGTGCGGACATTGGTAGGTATGCATAGAGATATCTTTACTGTAATAACAAGTAATGATAATATTTATTAAAAAATAAAAAAAATTACTTCAGGTTCGTTACTAAATGTTGGGTATATTCATAACTTTAGTTCCCAAAACTTTTTTAGGGAGTTTTTTGACCAAATATGTTAAATAATTTTTTACGAAAATGGAGATTAAAAAGTCGTCTTACTTTGTTTCTCAGAAATTAGATCTTAGGGATAGAATCGTTCCTCTGATATATGTAGTTATTTACTGGTTAGTATTTTTCAGCTTTATTTTGCAATGCACACACACACAAACACATACACACACACACGCACGTTTTTTGCAGCAACTGGTAACGGCAATGCCTAGCTTGACATTACCTATCCGCGTCTGGCACCAGCACAATTCGTTTAAAGAACGATTGCAACGAAGACGCTGATAAAACACAATATCCGACGGCTGACCGACCGACCGAACGACCACTTAAATAACCATAATTGACACAAAGTGTCGGACAAGCGCTGGGCAAAAAAAAATCTCGTACTTGTTTATGCGACAAGTCGCGGTTCTTGGAGTCGATCGTAAAACGGGACGGAATCGTAACGCACTGGTTGTTTTCTTTTATAGTTTATGGGGGTGGAGACGCACGCTTCATTTACACGTTAGGCAGTCAGCTGCGGATATGAGCACTTGAGCTGACGAAAAATAATCCGAATTCATTAAAATTACTTCCAATTATGCGACCAGAATGAAATTCTTCTGATGATTAAACGCATTGAAAAACTTTTTAGTTATTGAATTTTTTAACTATCATCCTTGGAACTGATTTTTAATTTTTTCACACGCGCGAACAAAATCCGTCCGACTTGGAGCAAACTTTACAATCGACTGACAGTTCGTATGCGAGCAGTATCTGAAACTTGCGCTGTGGCTGCATCCGCATGTGGCCGCTTCACATCGAGCTGCCTTTTTTGATAAGAGAAACTTGGAAAATTCACATTGGGAAGCATTGAATTGAAGCGTCCTTGCTGTTTGTTGGTGGTGGCTGCTTGGCGGTCGAGCAAAACGGTGCTTACGTTGCCTTCAATTCCGTTCAAACTCGGCATGATTTTCTCCTTTACTGTTATATTGTTGTGTTGCCATTTGTTTCCTGCGGACTGAGTTTCAATAGGACACGGAAAGGGTCTTGCGTACTCTTGATTTGAGAATTAAATACAGAGAAAGTAAGAGAGAAAGGGAGAGAAATAACTGTTTATTTTGAAAAATATGTAAGATGTGCACTTTGCTAAATCAGCTGTTCAATTCAAATACTAACCTTGTGTAGATATAGAAGTTATTTAGTGTCTTAACTTCCCCGCACACTGAAATAATGATAAGTTCCTTTCAATGTCATTTCGATTTGGGTTTTTTGAGCCATCTTGATTTCTCAGAGCATCCATATTATTTTAATTTAATTTTTGTTTAAATTAAAAAAAAACAAAAATAAAAATACAGTACACTCTCATTAATTAGAACTCTCACAAATTCTACCTGGTTCTAATTTCTGAACGTTTCTTTATTTATTAAATTCATAAATGATCTTTACTCAAATATAAAAGGTGAATTATATGAGTTTTATATTAAAAAAAAACATTAAATATTAATTAATAAAAATTATTTTGTGTTAACATACATTGTTTTTTGAATCAGTTTCATTCTTTTCTTTTAAATTTCTGTGAAAAAAAGAAAAAGTCCAGAAATTAGAACATTTCAGAAATTAGAACAACCCGTGGAACGAAGTGGCCTACTGTAATTTGATTCAATAAAAATACCAATAGATAGGTTATCTTATCCTCGGGAAACTTTTTACCAAAAGAAGACATTCGGTTTTTTTATAAAGAAACATTGCACATTGTTTTGTATTAAAATGGGTTGGGCCTTTCTTCAAATGCAAGATTATAAATAAAAAACTAAAGCAATAAGATCTAAAGAATAATTCCCTTGAAGTTGAACGAATTAGAACGAATTGCTTCAGATCAGTTATACTTAAGTCCCAATTATGACTGGCACACATCTTGATAAAAACAAGTTTTGTTCATGTGAGAAAATCTTTAAAATTTCAGAAAATTGTAATTGTTACCTTTGCACTTTTTGTATACGATACAATTTTAGTAAACAAACGAAGTAACTTTTTTCAAAAATGAATTAATTGGAGAGTAATGACCTCTGATAAAACTCTCATCTCTATATTCCTGATATTCCTGATATGTAGCCAACCAGCTCCGGTGCCCGCTAACTCCCCTTTTGCACTGGTCAAGAATTGAAATCAAATTTCAGGACAAAATGGTTTGATTTTGTGGGCAAAGTGTGGTAATTTGACGGTGATGAAAGGGAATGAGAACTTGCGCTGTATCGTAAATTTTTCTGTTCCCTTTTTGTTGTTTTCGCTTTTTTGACAGCGCTCTTTATTTCATTGTTCGCATATCATTGTGAGCTTTTTATACTGGACTTTGCGTGAAATATTTTGATGAATTTTTTAAAAATATTTTTTAATAATCATTTTCTTATAGTTAAAAATTAATTTTAAGTGGATTCAGAAACTTGGAGAGTGTTATTGCTCTTGATTTTATAAAATTGCTTTATTTACCTTCGTTAGCTAATTAGTTAGGTACATACATATGTATTATCATTGAAAGGGGCCTCACAGGTACATTGTAAGTATGATATAGTCTGTTGTCATGGCTTCATGTATCACAGATTAGCTTGTTTCTGAGTGTTTAACATAAGAAAATAGAGTTCAATGATTATATTTGCATAACACTACAAGTAAATTCAACGTTTCACAAGAATTTAACTATCACTTAAGTCTATTCCCATGAAAAATCCTTTCCAAGTAGGGACTAACTTCTTGAAGCAAAAGCGTCAAGTCAAGCAAACGGCTGTAAGCTTTTTTTGGTTAATTTAATTATATCACTGATGACTTAACTAAATCCCCATTGGAGCCAAATCCCCGTGTGAATCAAGTTATTGAGCTCTTGTTTGCAACACTGTTTCCCGTTCGGTTGAGAAGCAACTGTAATAATTCCAATGAGTAATTTATATAGTTACACTGTTGCTCCTTGCTCAACAGTCTTGCGCCGTAAATATTTTTGATTCTACTCTTCCTGAAGTGCACTTGAATGAATGTCCTTCGGAGAACATGTTTATAAATTGAGTGCATATTATTGATATTTACGTTAATTGCTACCGACTCACAGCTAGTGACGTCACAGAGCGGTAAATTTGTCTAGCGGTATGCGTGAGTTACCACCCCAACAAAGCCACTGCTTACACTGTAAGAAAATAAATTTTGATATTAAGAAATAATAAAATAACTCATTAACAATTTTAGCCCTAAAAAAGAAAAACTTGAACCAACCTTTAACCCATTGTTGCTCTCAAATAGCTCAACACTTCAAGAAGTTTGCCGTTGCCTTGGAAATAGATGAGTCCCAAACAGAAAATTATTATTAAATTAATTTTCTGCATCATGTAGTTACTTCGTGATCCATAGGCGTGAAGTGTTCACACATCCTTACGCTGACACTATGAGAAAAAAAAAGGAATTTATATCAATAAAAATGAGTTTTTCAATTATATGACATTAAAAGTTTACAAAATCCAACTAGTCATTCTGTAATAGTGTTTGTAGGGGTCTATGAAATAACTCCCACGAAATAAGTCCCACTTTTAAAAACGAAATAAGTCCCACCAAAAATTGCTATTTTGAAAGTGGGAGTTATTTCGTTTTTAAAAGTAGGACTTATTTCGTCAATTGGTGGGACTTATTTCGTTGCGCGTTTTTATTTTAAGTGGGACTTATTTCGTTTTGAGTGGGAATAAATTCGTTGTGTAAAGTGGGAGTTATTTCATACCCCTAAATTTATATTTTGGTGGGATTTAAAAAGTTATATATTGGACATTTCGTAAAAGGGACAACCATAATTTTTTGTCCTTATCTCTCATGGCTCTCCTTTTTTGTTTATTAATTACTTTATACTTACTATAATAAAAAAACTTTAAAGAAATGTGTACAAATAGGTACCGAACTTAACTACTGCAAAAACAATATTAAAAAAAATTGTTGACGTAATTACGTATGTGTTTTATTATATTTTTAGTAGGAAATTGGAATTCGTGTTCCATGTTTTCTATTATCACCATTACAAAATACAACTAATCCCAATGCCACGTTAAAACTATAATACCGTCTACCATGCACTGGATCTTCAAGCCATTTATAAAGGTCGATAATTTTAATCTGATGGTCCTTCCGAAACGGTTTCCATCTTAATAATAAGAACAATTGATCTGTACTTAATCCATTTACGAATCCAAACGTTGTTACTAGTAGGCGTTCTCTATACGTTCCTTGACCGAAAAAAGAATTAATAATAAATTCTGAAACTCTATCAAAATTCGTAATATCCATTCCATTAAGAAGCCTTCTGCAAGCTTGCATACGATTTTTCTTTATTATTCCTCTGCTTTGATTATTCATATTATTCGACGTGTGTTTTTTTCGAAGAGCCAAATACTTCTTATTTGAAATCGCATTAAACAGTGAAAAAAAGTGGGACTTATTTCGTTTATGAAAGTGGGACTTAATTCATTTAAGAAATATATTATTCAAGGGGGAGTTATTTCATTTTGAGTGGGAGTTATTTCATTTCAAGTAAATTTTTAAATCATTTCATTTTGTTGGGACTTATTTCGTTTTCAAAAGTGGGACTTATTTCGTGGGAGTTATTTCATAGACCCGTTTGTAGCCACATTACCTGCAATAGAAGGAAAGCTTACATTGAATTGCTATAGCAGAACAGCTTACAGAAAAAGTAAGCTTTTTATAAAAGTTCTTGCAGTAAGTTTATTTTAATGTAATAGAATGTCATATAACAAGCATGGTTTGAATGGTCTCACAACTCTTGTATTTTATTGATTTTGGTTTCATAGTTAGCTAGAATTAAGTTTCAAAATTCTTCTGTGCATTAAAATAAATCGAAACTGGTTGCATTCCCTTCG
The DNA here is from genome assembly GCA_943735915.1 of Pherbina coryleti. Lineage (NCBI taxonomy): Eukaryota > Metazoa > Arthropoda > Insecta > Diptera > Sciomyzidae > Pherbina > Pherbina coryleti. The sequence continues at coordinate 105,186,246 of OX030949.1, forward strand.
TCTTGACGGAAGTTAAAATCTCCCCAAATTCGTGTATAATATCTAATATTCGATGTTTTGAAGGTTTATTACATTGATGACGTCAGTTTGCATGGGCCATAGATGTATTCTTTATTTAATTTATCAACATTTTAACCTTATTGTACGTTTTAAAATATCAAAGCTTTTGTGTAAAATATTTAGTCAATACTCAATTTTTGCGGTATTTATAAAGATTTTGCTATATTGATGACGGCACTTTTTACGGGAAGTAGCAACGGTTTCCATTCAATTTTGACAAATGGGGCATTTCATGTGAAGTGGACAACGAAAAAAAAGTGAGGTTCTGAAATTCGTTCATATTGGGCATATTTATACTTCTAGGGGATATGAACGTGTCCAAATAATATTTTTTCGATTTGAGATAGAATTCACCGGATTGACGGAAGGGTTTTTTTAAAATTTTATTTTCATATTGAAGATAATTATTATAAAATAGAGAATGTAATTTTATTTATATGAAATTTACTGTTCTTTTTGATTTTTTTACTCAGTTTTTAAATTTTATTATTTTTTCCATTTTTAAACCGGAAGTATGTTTTTTATTTGAGTATCATACCGGGTCCTTGGTTAAGTTGGCTGGTTTGTACAAAAAAAGACAAACCTATAGTAAACTTGATGTGAGGTCACCTATTTATGCATAAAGAAATACATACTCTGAACTAGTTTTACATTTGATACCTATATATTCTTAATGATAAATTAATAACTATATAAAACAATATTGTATCGGAAGAAAAATATTTTATTTTTGTTTTATTTTGTTTTTTGATAAAATCACTTTGTATGGGAGGTAGGCGTGGTTTTTACTCAATGTCGTTGAATTTTATACTCAGAGTGCATATTAAAGCTTATTTGCAAAATTTCAAGTCCATATATTAATTTTTGTGGAATTTAAGAGATTTTTCTTTTTTGGTAAAGTAAGTTTGTATAGGAGGTAGGCGTGCTTTTCATCCGATTTGGTGAAATTTCATACTTAGAGTGTATATTAAATATCAAAACTCATATGCAAAATTTCAAGCCTATATATTAATTTTTGTGGAATTCTAAGAGATTTTACCGTTTTGACAAAATCACTGCATGGGAGGTAGGCGTGGTTTTCATCCGATTTGGCGACCTTTATTTTTTAGACAAAACACAAACTTAAGTATCGAATTTCGTGATGATAGCTTGAAAATTACGGCTGTAATCGTGATCACAGACGGACATGTCTAAATCAACTAGGGTGATGATGCTGATCAAGGATATATACACTTTTCTATACCTACCACGCCTCCTTATGGGCGTTACAAACGCAGTGACAAAATTAATATACCCCTTTTACGTTTTTTAAACGTGAGGGTATAAAAATACCGTTCAAGCTGAGGAATGGCTTTGAAAGTGTCTGCTCCGTCAAAATCAACCATTTGCCGATGGTATGCTGAGTTTAAAGTTGGTCGTACAGACACAAATGATGCTGAACGTTCAGGACGCCCAAATGAGGCAGTTGTTCCACAAAACAAAAAAAGTACACAAAATGGTATTGGCCAACCGTAAAGTGAAGTTGCGCGAGCTAGCTGAGGCTCTGAAGATATCGAAAGGCAATGTGCGAAGACGGGGTGCAATAAGGCCGAATTGGTTTTATTTCCTTTTCATAGGGAAATAAGGCCGAAATTGTGAATTCGGTTTTATTTCCATTTGAAAAGGAAATAAGTTATTTACTATTTATTTACTGGACTCAACGTAGGTACTCAATTTGCAAGAGAACAGTTACCATTGTCAACCTCAATTTGCTTGTTTTCGTATCAACGCGAAATAAGTATTAGTAGTAGTTTAATAGTGAAGGTGAAGAAGTTTTAATATTATAAGGAATGAGCGCCGCAGGCGAAAAATTGTTATTAAAAATCGCCGCGATTTCATATTATAAACCTGCATAAGAGCAGGTTTCGAATCAGCCTTATTGCCGTTGGCCTTATTGCACCCCGCCGTGTGGGAACAATATTACAGGAAAATTTATCGATGAGAAAGCTGCTTTCCAAATGGGTGCCGCGTTTTCTCACACCGGACCAAAAACAACAACGTGTCGACGATTCGGAGATCTGTTTGGCACTGTTTACAAAGAATAAACTTGCATTTTTGCGTCGGTATGTGACAATGGATGAAACATGGATCCACCATTACACACCGAAATTAAAACGGTCGTCAGTGGAGAGCAACCTATGAAAGCAGGCCAAAGCGACCAAAAACACAACAGTCGGCTGGAAAGGTTATGGCATCTATATTTTGGGATGCGCATGGAATTTTGTTCATCGACTATCTTGAATAGAGAAAAACAATCAACAGCGATTATTATATAGCGTTGTTGGAGCGTTTAAAGGACGAAATCGCGAAAAATCGGCCCCATTTGAAGAAGAAAACAATGCTTTTTCACCAAGACAATGCACCGTGTCACAAATCGATGAAAACGATGGCGAAAATCCACGAATTGGAATTCGAATTGCTTCCTCATCCACCGTATTCGCCAGATTTGGCCCCCAGCGACCACTGGCTCTTTGATGACCTCAAAAACATGCTTGTCGGCAAGAGATTTGGCCCCAATGAAGAGGTGATGGCTGAAACTGACGCGTATTTTAAGGCGAAGCACAAATCGTTCGACAAAACCGGTATTGAAAAGTTAGAAAAGCGGTGGAATGAATGTATTGCTCTTTTTATTACTTAGTCTCGGGACTTATTGGACCATGTGTTACATGCAATATTTGAATTATTCTTAAACTTTAGTTGTTAATCAAAGCCGCTAGCCCCAGCTGCTAGTGCTTTTAATATTTATTGTAAATTTACTTTGTAATAAAGATTCTATTCTATCTATATTATTATTAAGCAAGCGCTTTTTTGTGACGACCATCGAATTTATACCGTTAATGCGATTTTCAAAAATGGAAAGAAAGGTGTTGCTCTGAAGACGTGCAACAAAGTCTTACTTTTTCTTAAACCTCTGCAGCTGACGTCGTAGTCTGACAGACACCGAAAATCAAAAATTCGTGCGTACAAACGTGAAATTCAAAGGTAAAAAATTTATTTTTATCCTTAAAAAAAAAGTATTTTAGTTCAAATTTTATTCTTATGTTAGTCTAATAATTATTAGCTGTTATATGGAATAAGGTCAAGAGAGTTGCAGTCAGAAACTTCATAATAAAAAATCTGTTTAAAAGTTAGGTCTGCTAGACCCCACGTCAGAATATTGTTAAATTTGGAGCACGTCAGTTGCAGAGGGTTAAGTATTGTGTGTTTAAACAAAAAAAAAAGAGCAAAACAATCTTCTGCAAAGAAAGTAAGTTTTCTATATGATGTGATTTTATTTATTTTTTTTTTTTTGATATTTTCCAAAATCATACTATTGTAAAATTAAAGTAGTTGAGTGAAAAACGTACCAATATATTTTGATGTAAAAGCCGCAAAATAACAAGATCATGCAAAATCGCTATTCCAGTAGCCTTTACTGGCATCGCAGCCAACCAATCCGAACTTCCTAGACCTCTTTTCGAGATACATCTTATCATTATTGATGAGGCAAGTAGGATTCCTACAGTAGCACTGACAGTTTTTGATCGTACGTTTCGCGATATTACCAAATATATCGTAAACTGTTTTTTTTTGCCAGAAAACTTATAATAATTATTTTCTAATTATTCCAAGTTAACAGTTCCAGTTATCCCTCATCCGGAATAAGCTGTGACAATAGAACATTGCATTAAAAGTCATGCATTTTGGTCCTACGTAAAAACAATAAAGCTTGAAAAAAACATGCAAGTAGACGAAGGCGAAAACGAATTTTAAAGTTATTTGCTACAAGTTGGCAGTGGCACGCTACCTAAAGATAGAACCGGACAATTAATGCTTGATCAGTGCGTTTTAGGTCACGGATTGCCGATTGATTGTATTCATGATAATCTACAAAACGATATAAACAGTGGTACAATAAAAAAAAAGGTATTCTTGTACCAACAGGCGAAGTACGGTTCCAAAATGAAATGGTTGGTAACTGAGGGATTATCTTATCCAGTAGTTATACTTTCCAACGGAGTTAATAGCATTGAAGTAAGTGGTCTTACGCGACATCACTTAACGCTCAAAGCAGATGCGATTGTCATGCTTATTTGGAATCTAAATACAGCAAAAAAAATTATCGATGGAACCCGGCTGCAGATTATTAATCCTTACAATAATACTATCCATTGCATTGTACTAACCGGTACAAACACTGGTGAGCGAGATATTATTCCACAATTTAAGTTCAGCCCAAAGCATACATTTTTCTTTTTAAAATGCAACGTTTTCAATTACCGGTCTATTTGTCATTATGTCAATGAGAAAATCTGCAATATACTCCAGTATTCGCATACAGCCAATAATATTTGACATTTAGTCGAGTCCGCGCTTTTGGCGTGAACATTTTTAGTAATAAAGAAAAGAGTATGCAGCGTATCCTACCCAACAATGAAGGTTTCACAACATCAAATATAGTTTACACAGAGATATGTTAAAATGTGATAGCACTACTAATAAAAAAAAAACTAAATAATCTTACACTAGATATTTTTTTGTTCAAATTGGCGTTTTAACGCCATAGAGGCTGTTCAGACTTGCCTCAAAAGAGGCGACTCACTTGCCTCATTTTGACATATGTCAGCTGTTAAGTGTTTACACACAAATTATTGCCTCACTTTGAGGCTGCCTCATATTGACGTATTTTGTTTTTTTTTTTTTCGTTGTTGTTTTCGCTCTGCTTCAGGGGCGCACACTGATAGGGTTTTGGGAGTTAAACCCCCCAAATGAACGAATAAAAATAAAATTAAATGTTTAAAGTAAAACAATTATAAATTATAAAGCATTATTTATTTAAGTTGGTATGTTTAAAGCTACTGTCATGGTGTTATTTATTGTTTTTATTAAATAAAGCTCTGAATACACAAAAGAGGCGTGCCTCTTCGCCTGAAATAAAATCATATATATGTATGTTTTGGCAATGTTTTAAATAATGTAGAAAATTATGCATTTTTAATAAGGAAAAGAATTACCTAAGATCGAAATACTTAAATTGGATTAAATTAAATTAAAATTTAATAACTTACTTACTTACTTATCTGGCGCTTACAACCGTAAGTCGGTTTTGGCCTCGTATAAGAAATTGCGCCAGCCATTTCTGTTTTGCGCTTGCTGGCGCCAGTTGGAAATACTAAGCGTTGTCAGGTTATCCAACACCTGATCCTTCCAACAAAGATGTGGGCGTCCTTTTCTGCGTTGACCACCACCGGGCACTGAATCGAATATTTTTTTCGCTGGAGCCTCGTTTTCCATTCGCTCAACATGACTTAGCCAGCGGAGCCGCTCGATTTTAATACGCTTAACTATGTCGATGTACAGCGTACAGCTCATACAGCTCGTGGTTCCATCGAATTCGGTACTCGCCATTAAAGGTGATTGGACGAAGATCTTACGAAATTTCTTTCTCTCGAAGGCTTCCAAAGTCTTTTCATCAGAACTGTTCAACGTCCAGGTTTGTGCTACATGTAATAGGACGGGCATGATAAGTGACTTATAGAGCGTGAGTTTTGTTCGTCGAGAGAGGGCTCTGCTTCTCAATTGCCTACTCAGCCCAAAGTAACACCTGTTGGCAAGAGTTATCCTTCGTTTTATCTCAATACTGACATCGTTGAAAGAGTTAATGCTGGATCCCAGGTAGATGAAGTCCTTAACAACCTCGAAGGAGATGTTGTCAACAGTGACGTGGTTTCCAAGACGCTGGGACTGTTTATTTGTTGACACTAGGTATTTCGTCTTATCTGCGTTCACTAAAAGACCCATTCGACTCGACTCTTTCGCTAACCTGGAGAACGCTGCGCTGACTTCGCGCGTATTATGCAGCATAATACTTTTGTAGAATATCGTGCCACTGCGTCTCAAATCAGCAGCTCGGATGATCTTCTCCATCATAAGGTTGAAAAAGTCGCACGATAAGGAATCACCTTGTCTAAAACCTCGTTTGGTATCGAATGGAGCAGTGAGGTCCTTCCCGATTTTAACTGTGCTGCTGGTGTTGCTCAGTCTCATTCTGCAAAAGCGAATGAGCTTTGCAGGAATATGAAATTCAGACATGGTGGAATATAGATGATTCCTTATTGGACTGTCGAAGGCGGCTTTGTAATCGAAAAAAAGATGGTGTGTGTCGATTTGTTTTTCTAGGGTCTTCTCCAAGATTTGTCGTAGCGTAAATATCTGGTCTATGGTGGATTTTCCAGGTCTGAAGCCACACTGATAAGGTCCAATCAGCTGGTTTACGATGGGCTTCAGTCTTTAATATAATATGCTCGACACGACCTTATATGTGATATTAAGAAGGCTTATCCCACGGTAGTTGGCGCAAATTGTGAGATCGCCTTTCTTGTGGATTGGGCAGAGCACACTGAGGTTCCAATCATTTGGAATGCATTCTTCCGACCATATTCTGCATAGAAGCTCATGAATGCATTTAAATAGAGCTTCGCCTCCATTCTTGAAGAGCTCAGCCATCCATAGGCTCCTGCGGCTTTGTTGTTTTTAAGCCGAGCTATAGCTTTCAAGACTTCACTATGGTCAGGCAGCGGAACTTCAACGCTGTCGTCAAAAATTGGGGACTCCGGGATATCATCTCTATTGGCGGGATTGTTGTCGTCGTCACCATTCAAAAGCCTAGAGAATTGTTCTCTCCACATCATCAGTGTCCTCTGGATATCTATCACTAGATTCCCATTTTCATCCCTGAAGGAAGAGGCCTCGGTCTTGAAACCATCGGCCAGGCGTCTTATTTTTCGAAAAATTTTCGGACCTCATAATAACAATAAAATTAAATTTACAATTTATTAAAAGGTAAAACAAAAAATGATAAAATTTATTAACAATAAAATTAAATTTACAATTCATTAAAAAGTAAAAAAAAATGATTATGCTATATATGACTTTTGTTTAAGAAACAAAAACAAAACAACTCACAAATTCAGATCAGCGTAAGAAGTGAGTTGTGAGAGAACAGAGAACGAATTAGCAATTATTCTCTTGCGCTGATTTTCTCTTTACTACACGATCTGTTGTTCACATTTATTCGCTTGCAGTGTACTCCTACACTAACAAGAAACATCAACTTAAAATGAAACACAATGTGTTCATAATTTGCTTTTTTTCATATGTTTTTTAAAAGTTTAAAACACATTTGCTCTTACTTTGACGAAATTTGCAAGCTATTTTTTAAACACAAAATTCCTCAAATTAATAACAGTTGTCGTGAAATTTAAAACATTTTTTTCAGTGTACAACAGTGAAGCAGAGTATATTCGTTTCACAAATATTTTAATGCAGGGCTCTAATACGCATACATTTTATACAACGCTGTTGTTCTCTGTAAAGTCGAGTTCCGCTATCAATGTGATATGAAGTTAAAACTAGAACTCTCGTTTTTCAAGCTTTTCGAGAACCCGGGCTACCCGAATATTTTCGAGTATTTCGAGCTACCCGAATTTTGAATTTTTGTTTTCTAAAAAACTTAATAATCTTAACGAAAAATGAAGATGCAGTTTAATTAGCAATGGTAATTTAGTAAAAAAAAAAACAAAAACAAAAATCTTCTTTATCTATCCCCATCAAACATCTCCATGGACTGCGAAAGCAATGTTCTTTTTTTATTAAAAATAAAGTTGTTATTTATGAATATTAAATACATATGTTAAAATTAAATTAACTTTGACTTTGTCACCAAAATACCCGTCGCTGTCGAGGCCTTCAAAAAAATTGACGACATCCTCAATATGAAACTTTTGTCAAGAAAAAATTAAAAGCCTTAATAAATTTCAATTTTATTAATTAGGACATATTAAATTCTATGGCACAAAATAAAAGAATAATTGACTTTGTACTCTAAATATTATTTATGAAATTTGAATAAGTCTATAAATAAAAATATAAAACACACCCCAAAATTTTTTCTGGGTGCGCTCCTGCGCTGCTTTGTTTTAATCTATAAATTTTATTTTAGATTAAATATAAACAACAAATTATCGATTCCGAAGAAGGAATTTGCTCATCCATTTTAGTTTTAAATGTATAGTTTTTAAATACGCGCGAATTTTTCACAATTAAAACAATATTAATTTGCGAACAACAATGAATAAACAAAATTAATTCCCGCCAGTAGAAACTAAAAAGAGAAAACAAAGAGAAAAAATTTCAACAGAACAGACTTCAATCTGACGTACGTCAAATTGAGTCGCAAAATTTTTAGAATTTTAAAAATTTATTGCCTCACGTAACATGTCACCTTCCCGCTCTTCCTTTACCAGTAGACGTCAAAATGAGGCAAGTCTGAACAGCCACATACGGGTTTACTACACTAAGGGAAATAACGCATATTAGCATTATCCACGCCTGAGTATAAATTTTATTCAAATATTTACGTGGATAAATCAAATGTTTTCCTTACAACTCGTTTTTTTCCCGTATTTGAATTTTATTTATACCACACACGTTCACACATATTTCATACAAGCAAGCAGCAACAGCATCGCACACTTACACACATACTCCGACAAGCAGCAACAGCATCGCACTCTGTTCCTGAGTTTATTTCTTGCATTTGCAGTTCTTATAGTTCTCATTTAGTTATTGATACAAGAGCAATATATTATGCATGTTTGGCAACGAAATTAAATTATGTAGGGTGGAGTGACAACTCGGTATTTTCAAAAATATCTTGTACCGGTTGTCATTTACCTGCATAATTTGCTTCTGCCTAAACATGTTTTATACATTACTTTTTCGTTCTGTAATTTATACTATGGTTAACAGTTGGTGCAATATTAGTGCACCAACTGTCAAAAATAGTATAAATTAGAGAACGAAAAAAGTGAAGCGATAATAAATTATACAGGCAATGGCATTTGATGAACGCAATATGAAGAAAATAATACCATAAAACCATTAATAACATATTCAATTTAAATATGTTTTTTTAATTTCAATATTTTTATTCAAATTTTCTTTAAATGCGATAGTTTATTTTCATTTAGTAAATATTTGAAAGATATTTTAAAAAAATTCGTGCATAATTTTAATATATTTTTTATTAATTCTGTTTAAATATTTAAATATTAAATTAAATTAAAAAAGTATTCAAATAAATTTTAAATATTTACGTAGTCGATTTATTCAAATGCGTTATTGGTGCAAAAATGACTCGCTTTTTGGATAAATTAAAAAAGTTTTTGGATAAATTTAATATTTTTTTCCCTTAGTGTAGTTAATAATAATTATAATGAGAACATGGTCGTTCGTTTTTTTGTAGTACGCAGAAAAATATAGACTAAGCTGTCGCTCATCTGTCAGAAAAGATTTTATACACACTTCCATACACGACACTTGGAAGCCCGGTCAATTTTGCGTGCTGAAAAGGCAATTTGATTTTTTTTTTTTACAATTATGAATTCTAAATTAATTAATTAAAAATTGAGCTTCAAATGTAATTAATAGTTTCAAGAAGCAAGGGTCTGTTAAACCAAGACCTTATGTATTACCCAAATATTTTACTTCTTTAATTTTTTCCTCCGGTTTTTTTATAATTGCTCTTCTCACTTTCAACTGCTAATTAAAATCCTAATCGTCGAAATTAAAGGCAATCATATCAATTTCAAACTTACACTTGCAAGAGGCAATACCTCATTTTACTCCCGAATTAGCCAAATATTTAAATTTAATTTTCAGCGAAGCGATAAACTTCAAATCATTTCTATGCCATTGCATCAACCCGCAAATGCTGTCAACGACTAATCATCAATATTTTGTAAAAATTTGGGCGCAGACGGCATTTCAGAAAACTCATTAAACTTCTGAATGGAAGTCAAGTTAATTACACTTGGAAGTGAGGTGGTGGTGGTGTTGGTGATGCCGTCCTCAGTGCCGACACTGAGATTGCAGAGCTTCTTGTCATTCGCAATAAAAAGCGAAAAGTTTTTCATTTGATGCCAAAGGCATTCGCAGTTTTGCACACAAAACGCGAATTGATTCGAGTTCGGAGCTCGTAGATCGGTATATTTCTAAAATGCCGATGAACAGTGCTACGCAGACATCCTCCAGTCATCCAAGCAAAGAAATGAATGTGAATATTTTGTGGAAATGTAAAATTCAATTTGAATTTATGTTATTAATTCTTTACGTGTTGCAGCGGATGCTGAAATTGAAGAAGTCTTTAGTTTTGCGGAAACGGAACTGGGTGTTGTGTCTGCCTTCGTTGAAAACTTTCAATTGCGTTAATTTAATTTATCTTTTTAATTGCGTTTTTTTGAAGGTGGTGGCATGCCAAGGCACTTCAGCATACATCCCAGGGATATATCGCACCCCACCAATGCCAATGGCAATAGGCGGCCGCCAACTACTTCTATAATACTGTTAGGCGCAAGTTTCCGCTTTTACGCAGCTTTCGACGGAAGCTGAAATTTATTTGACGAGCAACTTTCTTGTTTATCAGCTGACTGCAAAGAAGACTCTGGAACATTGCATGTGCTGGTAACGAAATTATTTTGATTTCATTATCAGCGAGTTTGATTATATGTTTTACTTTCGTTCGGTGCTCATTAACGTGATGTCTATGAAACTGACTATGGAAAAATGTAATTATATGTAAGATTGTCGAAAAAAAATTAAGTGCTTTAAATAGAAAAGGTTGAATTAAAATAAAGAAAAAAGGATGCAGTTGGCTAAGTCATGGTCATAATCTTCAAGTCAAGTTTTGACGTGACAACGCATCTTTATTCTCGTCTTCTTGTCCCAATCCTGCGCTTTGTCCAAATTCTTGTGGCAATACTTTCTTTAAATCCTATTCTGAATCCTTTCATTTTATTTTGCTTTAATTTTTGTGTGGTACATTAATATTTTCCTTAAAGCCATGCAATAATGGAGAATTTACGTTACATCGAGCGATTGCCCGTAGAGATGGGTCGTTCCGAACCTGTTTAGTTCGCGGAACTATGTTCACAGTCGGACATAGTTCCAATCATTCCTTCCATTCATTTTTAGCATGTTCAAACAGTTCCGGTTCGCAAGATTTTTTTTTAGACATATTATAGCTTACACGAATTTTATGATCGACTGCAAGTGCAAAAGAACGAAACAACTGATGTGTGAAATGGTAAGATGACATTTCGACGTTCTTTTTGCGCGCAATGCTGTTTATTTCGTTTTGAACATGCTTTCATTCAATCGAATGGAACTGCGGAACTAGATAGTTCCGTGGACATGTTACAATCTGCTGCATATATTTGCATGAGTTTCATTCAATGAAATGGAACTACGGAGCTAGATAGTTCCGCGGACATGTTACAATCTGCTACATATGAGTTGCATGAGTTTGATTCAATCAAATGGAACTGCGGAGCTAGATAGTTTCGCGGACATGTTACAATCTGCTACATATGAGATGTAGGAGTTTCATTCAATCAAATGGAACTGAGGAACTATATAGTTCCGGGACATGTTTTGCAACTCGAGAATACTCAATTTGTTCTTTTGAAGCACTTATAAGTTACATACGAACGGACGGACAGACAGACGGACATGGCTAAATCGACTTGGTCGGTGATGCTGATCAAGAGTTCGAGGCAACATTGTTGCTTATAACGTAGAGCAACATATTTAATAAGCACGAAAAATTTGCTTCTACAGCTCAAAGGAAGTACATAGTTCCGCGGACATGTTTCCGCGAACTAGTTCCGCTGCACAAAAGAATCGTTCCATGTTCGTTCCGGCCCCGGAACTGTTTAGCACAAGCCTAATTGCCTGCTAGGCCTTTTCACGCAATAGATTTTTATTTTTATGTTGTAACCGCAAACCTCATTTTATTCCACTGGTCAAGGAGTTATAATTCCATGCAACGTTTTTTCATTGCTGTTGCATTTTTACTTCAATAAGCGGCTACCTCCATGTTGTCACACACCGCGCCTCAAGTGGCTGCTGTGGCGACAAAATCGGCAAATGTACATATATTATTCATCATTTCGGCATGAAAACTTCGTTGTAATTAAAATCGTACCTACTTCGCTGCCCGAATTATTGGTAAAATATATTTATAGATCATAAAAAGCTAGGTCAAAGTCCTTTCAAGGGCTGAAATGGCCAGTTATTTATTTTTTTTTTATATATTTATACCCCCACCGCACTTCGTACTGATATATTAACTTTGTCATTCCGTTTGTAACGTCCATAAGGAGGCGTGGCACGTATAGAAAATTATATATATTCTTGGTCAGCTTCAACACCTAAGTCGCTTTAGCCGTTGTCTGTATGTCCGTCTGTATGTCTGTTTGTCCTTCTATGTGTCTGTGATCACAATTAGAGGCGTAATTTTTGAACAATCGTAATGAAATTCAGTATATAAGCATCTATCTTAAAAATGAAGATGAAAAGTGAAATAAAAAATAAGCCAAATCGAATGAAAAACACGCCTACATCCCATACAAAGTGACGTCATTAAAAAAGCAAAACATTAAAAAATGGTTCTTCAAAAATGCATGATTTATATGATATTTTACACATAAGGTTTGATATTTAATAACTGTAGATCTTTATGTACAATGGTGTATAATTAATTTTCTTACCTTAAATATTGCATTACTAATCTTAATAATATATCGTTTAAATATGTATCAGATTATAAAATACTAGCAGAGTACCCGATCTTGTTGGGATTGGCTTAATTTGGGTTGAGTTAAATTAACAAAAAAGAACGAAAAAATAATTTTTAAAAATAAGTTTCTCCTCGGATAAATATATTCTTTTTTTCTTTTTCATAGTTGGATAAATTTATATTTGTTTTGCTTGAAAAAATAACTAATTGAAGCTTATTTACCCTGTCCTGGAAACTCTGCTTAACTTACTAAGTTTACCATAACTTTGTTGTCTGAGTAAAAAGTCAATTAAATTTTTTTTTTGTGTTTCCTCAGTGTTTTATTAAAAACTGGGATCGCCTGTGGTCGAAATTCGACCATACCAATATAGATTTTTCTCTTGTTCTGTTTTTTATTTTTATTGAAGAATGCTTGGCAAAGTTAAAAAGAAGTTGGCTGTATCGTACTACTACTGCACTACCGATTTGACTGACAGTGTATCTTTATTTTTATCCCTATCCTTTCATTCGTTCCCAAACTTGTCTTCGTTCATATTCTTATTTGTTCAAATAATTGACCTTCTTCCAGTCCAAAGTCTTGTTTTAATCCATGTCCAAATTTCTGACCTTTTCCTTTTTCAAATCCTTTCTTAATTCTAGTCCCACATTCTTTCTAAATCTTTGTTATTTTCCTTGTTCTCTTTGTTGTCCTGATACTTTTCCTAATATTTCCCAATTATTGTTTTGTCTCAGTCCTTGTCGAAGTCATCTTCCCAATTTTTGTCCTAATCCATGTCCAATTCTATACTCTAATCTTTGTTTCAATTTTTGTCCTACTCCTTTTTTTATTCCTGGTCCTAATTTTTGTCCAAGTCCTTGGTCTCGTCCTTTTTCTAATCCTTGTTATGATACTTGTTCTTTTTTTAATTTTACGTGACGAAGTTACGTTTTACCGCGCAGGTTTTCAAAAAAGTTGAAAATTGCATTTTTTCAAAATTGATCGGCGTTGCATTGAATTGTTACTCGCTGAGTATAAGAGCTATGATTACGAAAATCGTACGAGCGTAAAGATAAATTCTTTGACTTCATTATAAAAACAAAATTCAAGACGTCATTGGAACGTGGTGGGAGCTGCTTAAGCAACGCAACTGAAAATTTGTTACATGGAATTATTACTCGCTGAGTATAAGTGCTAGTATTAAAAATATGATACATCAAAAAAGAGCTGCTCTAAGCCCTCACACCAAAATTAAATAAAAAATTTCTGACACCATGGGGAGAGAGAGAAAACCGTTCAAAAATCGACAATGGAACATTCATGCAGCGGCGTTGCATTGAATTTTTACTCGGTGAGTATATAACATTCGATAAATGTTTAAAAAGGAAAATCAAGGATTTATACTTGGCATTATGACAAAAATATACAAAAAAATTCTTACTTCACCAGGTCGTGAATATAGCAGCATATGTAACGGAAATGTAACATCGTTGCATGGAATTATTACTCACTCAGGAGAAGTGCTACGATCAATTTTGTTTTACGACAGCATAGAAATGTTGTTAGGCCTCACAACAAAAATACGAAAAAAATATTATCGTCATAATTTCAAGATGGCAACCCCATAATGCGTCACATTAACCACAAATTAAAATAATTTTTCTGTACGGCCGCCACCTCTCTGCAGACAATGGAAAACCTCAGAGAGTAATAAAAATGCCATGTAAAGCTTCTTGAGAACAAGAACATTCCGTTCATCGCCGTTCGGAGTCGGCGTTAAACCTGTAGGTTCGGTTCTCGGTCAATTGTGTACAAACTTAATAACACGCACAACACAATTGATCATAGGAAGCTAGGTCAAATTCCTTTCAAAGGCTGAAATGGCCAGTTATTTATTTTTTATTTATTTTAACCACATAATAAAGTAAAAATGCTACAACCATGAAAAAACGTTGCATGGAATTTTAACTCAGTGACTACTGGCGTGACGGTAAATTTTAAGGAACGAAAATGAAAGTGAGGACTTTGGGTACATGATAAAAATAACAAAATAAATTGACGGCGTCATGAGGCCCCTCAAGGAACTACCTAATGTGACTCATATGCATCACTTTTGCTGTATTAATTGCATACTGCTAAGGCAAAGGAAAAGCACAACCAATGGAGAAACAAATAAAACAAGCAAAGGCAATAACACCAACGACAACAACAACAAAAACATTAACATCAACATCAACATCAACATCAACATCAACATCAACATCAACATCAACATCAACATCAACATCAACATCAACATCAACATCAACATCAACATCAACATCAACATCAACATCAACATCAACATCAACATCAACATCAACATCAACATCAACATCAACATCAACATCAACATCAACATCAACATCAACATCAACATCAACATCAACATCAACATCAACATCAACATCAACATCAACATCAACATCAACATCAACATCAACATCAACATCAACATCAACATCAACATCAACATCAACATCAACATCAACATCAACATCAACATCAAAATCAACATCAACATCAAGATCAACATCAACATCAACATCAACATCAACATCAACATCAACATCAACATCAACATCAACATCAACATCAACCTCAACATCAACATCAACATCAAAATCAACATCAACAACATCAACGTCAACATCAACATCAACATCAACATCATCATCAACATCAACATCAACATCAACATCAACATCAACATCAACATCAACATCAACATCAACATCACCATCAACATCAACATCAACATCAACATCAACATCAACATCAACATCAACATCAACATCAACACCACCATCAACATCAACATCAACATCAACATCAACATCAACATCAACATCAACATCAACATCAACATCAACATCAACATCAACATCAACATCAACATCAACATCAACATCAACATCAACATCAACATCAACATCAACATCAACATCAACATCAACATCAACATCAACATCAACATCAACATCAACATCAACATCAACATCAACATCAACATCAACATCAACATCAACATCAACATCAACATCAACATCAACATCAACATCAACATCAACATCAACATCAACATCAACATCAACATCAACATCAACATCAACATTACCATCAACATCAACATCAACATCAACATCAACATCAACATCAACATCAACATCAACATCAACATCAAAATCAACATCAACATCAACATCAACATCAACATCAACATCAACATCAACATCAAAATCAACATCAACATCAACATCAAGATCAACATCAACATCAAGATCAACATCAACATCAAAATCAACATCAACATCAAGATCAACATCAACATCAACATCAACATCAACATCAACATCAACATCAACATCAACATCAACATCAACATCAACCTCAACATCAACATCAACATCAACATCAACATCAACAACATCAACGTCAACATCAACATCAACATCAACATCATCATCAACATCAACATCAACATCAACATCAACATCAACATCAACATCAACATCAACATCAACATCAACATCACCATCAACATCAACATCAACATCAACATCAACATCAACACCACCATCAACATCAACATCAACATCAACATCAACATCAACATCAACATCAACATCAACATCAACATCAACATCAACATCAACATCAACATCAACATCAACATCAACATCAACATCAACATCAACATCAACATCAACATCAACATCAACATCAACATCAACATCAACATCAACATCAACATCAACATCAACATCAACATCAACATCAACATCAACATCAACATCAACATCAACATCAACATCAACATCAACATCAACATCAACATCAACATCAACATCAACATCAACATCAACATCAACATCAACATCAACATCAACATCAACATCAACATCAACATCAACATCAACATCAACATTACCATCAACATCAACATCAACATCAACATCAACATCAACATCAACATCAACATCAACATCAACATCAAAATCAACATCAACATCAACATCAACATCAACATCAACATCAACATCAACATCAACATCAAAATCAACATCAACATCAACATCAAGATCAACATCAACATCAAGATCAACATCAACATCAACATCAACATCAACATCAACATCAACATCAACATCAACATCAACATCAACATCAACATCAACATCAACATCAACACCACCATCAACATCAACATCAACATCAACATCAACATCAACATCAACATCAACATCAACATCAACATCAACATCAACATCAACATCAACATCAACATCAACATCAACATCAACATCAACATCAACATCAACATCAAAATCAACATCAACATCAACATCAAGATCAACATCAACATCAAGATCAACATCAACATCAACATCAACATCAACCTCAACATCAACATCAACATCAAAATCAACATCAACAACATCAACGTCAACATCAACATCAACATCAACATCATCATCAACATCAACAT